>BCNH02000011.1:16355982-16371635 GCA_001662345.2 Metrosideros polymorpha var. glaberrima | reverse complement strand
TCTTGTCCATCACGTGCGACATGACCAATAGATTATGATAGCTGACGGGAAGAAAGAACAGCAAATGATTATCTCAAATTCCATTACATCTCGAGTTTCTCATCTGCATGATTACCGGATGAAACTGTTGCATCATTTAGGTGTGTGGCCCATGCGGGGCAAGAACCGAAGAGATTTTTGTAGGAAGGGATAAAAGAATCAAGAAAAGAAAAATAAAGATTAAAAAAAGTCAAAAAGAGGGAAAAGAAAGGAAAAAAAATCCTGGTGCTGCCGATGCTTTTGCTAAAGGCACCAAAAAGCTTCAGCCTTTAGTTTGGTGCGGATGATGATTGATGAGGAACCAATCAATTCGACTGGATTTGGTATGCTTACACCCAGATGAAGCATCAAGAAGTGTAAATGCTCTGGCAAATCACGCAGTTGTCCGAGATCAACCTCGCCATCACACTTCTCTCTTCAATCCTCAATCCCCTGCTCTGCTTGTTCCACAGATGAACCCCGTAAGTGTCCTCACTGAGCTGAGCGATCTTGGCCTCGACCCACCTCGCGTCGCCTCTTTTTTCGGGGCTCTTGAATAGGCCGCTGATATGGGTCCACCCGACTGGATAAAAGGCCATCGGGGACATCACGGTGAACCTGCCTCTGTATCCGGTCCTCGATTTCACTCGCTCCACGACCCGGGACACCAAGTAAGGCCCGTTGTGACCCCACTTGTTCCCATCAAACGTCAAAGCAAACTCCTGCATGAACTTGTGCAAGAGCGGATGGTGTCTGTCGAACACCATCGCCGCATTGTTCAGCCTCGTCCAGTTCCCCGAGACCGTGTCCACGCTCTGCGCTCCGATGCAATTCCTCAGTGAGCTCATGTCTTTCAGGATTATGAAGTCCGTGTCCAAGTAGACGCCGCCGTGTCTGTACAGTAGAGCGAGCCTTATGAGGTTGGAGAGGTTCTGGGCTAACGGGATTTCGCCGGGGTCTTTGTTGCCTTTCCTCAGCTCGTCGAACCAGGCTTTGGCTGGGGTCATCCTGAGCAGCTGGGGCAAGTCCGGGGTTGTCGCCAGGACCTTAAACCCGAGGTCAGTCACCGGTTTCAGGATCTTGCGTCCTCTTCTTGAGTCCATTGTCCTCGACACGATCACTAGGCATCCATTTGGATGGGCTCGGAAGAGGCTCCCGACGCCAAGGAGCTCCCTGCTCCCAAAAGAGCTCGCTGGTGAAATCCACGTCATAAAGAACTGCGACGAGCACCCCTGGCTGAGGAACCTCGCGACGCGGGACTGGAACTTCCGGGTCATGTTGTCGGACTTGAGTATGTCGAAATTCGCCAGGTTTTCACGCAGCCACCAGATTCTCTCCTCTTCCGTGACATTGAGCGGAGGGACAAGAGGGTACGATGAATGATCTTCAGAATCATCCTTATCGTTGGCCTCGCCAAACTCCTCGTGGATGGATTGGTGTGGCAAGGAGCGGACGGCCGATGGATGGATCACAAGTTCGAGCATCCGGGCCTCTTGCTGGTCCGAGGCTGCTTTTTCAAAGGGAAGCGAATGCAGGGAGACATCAGAAATTCCGGTGTCCGAGTAGACAATCAAGGAAACGGCGGCGAGCGTTATCACAGTGAAGGCAAACGGCTTGACGCGACCGGCCGCCCGGTGGTGATCAAGCATCTTTCGGGACAATTTAGGGAGTTTCATGGCAGCTTTGGAGCTGATAATACAAGGACAAGAATGGAGCTTTGAAGTCAGAACAAGACGGCTTAGGCTCTTATGATTGTTGATTATTTGCTCGGATTCAAAGAGGTTCCGAGGCAGAGACTTTGAACAGATTCTTCTCTTGGTCTATCCTAAAGCTTTGAACCTGTCTTTTACGTGTGATTATTGAGGAAAGTTCTAATTAGAATTATAATAATTTGGACGAATATATGGAGCAGCCGATGACGCGGATGTAAATAAATAATTTGGGACAATGAAGTATGAACAAAGCAGGTGGACCCACGAGTGTTTGTGTGTGTATATATATATAGCTTTGTTGGATCGGAACTTAGCCGTCGAAAAGTCGTCCGAATGACTGGCTGAGTTCATTAGCATGTCAATCTAATCTCGACGGATTATAAACTTTGTGTTCATTCGATCTGCTTTTGCATTACTTGACAACCATGAGAATATAATCCCGTGACATGCACGAACTTAGCAATTCCTAATGTTACTGTTTTTTCTTTGAGCCAGGTTCTTGAGTTTCATTTGAAGTGAATCATGCGACTTACTAAATTATTAAATCACGTCAGTTTAATTATAAACGAGCATTCGGATTACAAAGCTTGTGGAACACAATAACAAGGGGCGTCGAAAAGGAACGCACCCGACCCCTACCAACCCTTTTTTTTTTTTTGGGTCTATGCTGGTCGGGTCACAAGGGCCATAACATCTTCGTATTTGGGTTCAGTCAGGTCTTTACTATTGGCCTGACCCGAACCGTCAACATCACTAGTAATAATTGTGGAAAGATAATTAGTGCCGTGTTGTAGGGACTTATATTTGTCTGATTTTTTCTTTTTAGTTCAGATCAATTTATCTACCTTGCATATCTTCTTTGACGGGCTGTAACCGTTTCCACATATTAGACTCAAGTTAGTCCGTCATCTCCTTAAAAGTCTTCCCCGAAGAAGGTTTGCTTGAAGTTGAAGAGCAAAGAAATTGTTTATTAATACGATAATTTATTAATCCGGCAACGATTAAATATGGAAAGCGAAAGCAATGTCTAGAGTCCGCAATTTTCATGATTCTTATCGCCTTCCACGTCCACAGCACGGCAACGACGTCGGATTGAATCGACCATTGCGATTGGAATTGACCAAAGTGGGTGAAGCATCGTGAACGGCCAATTGCCAAGAAGTCCCCAAAAAATGACTTTATTGCATGTAAATGAAGTAATTCCGACGGAAACGCATCTTTGATGTGCACCTATGTTTTTCACTATATTTCCTTGCCTTCTCGAATTTAGGGAACAATAATTTAAAAATACATATTCAAAAGCAAAAAAAAAAAAAATCAACTAAACATTCGATTATTGCTCTCGATGTGCATGTCAATTTTATTCATCGCGTGAGCATATAAAAAAAAATAAAAAAAATCCTAGCTTCTAAACACGTACGTGCAATGGTCACGGTATCGTGACATGCCATCTATCTAAATTACTAAAATCATAAAAGGACAAAAAACGTAATTTTCACGTGTCGATTTTGGCCGATTCCCACTTGTCGCCTTTTCTAGAGAACCTAGTTTGTTTGCTTACAATTAACCGATCATCTCTATGTTAGTGTTAGAGGTAAAGTTACCTTGGGCGACCGCCTTCTTTTGCAAACCGCCCGCCCTTTTCTCTCTCTCATTAAGAGCTGTGAACGCGTTTGACTTTTTGTCTTTTCCTTTGTTATTTCCAAATTCCAAATCATTATCGTTATTCCCAGCGTTCCCCTTGTTCTCATTAACACACACCGAACCCTCAATCGGATAGTGTCTACTTGTATTTGGCTTTACAAAGTGTTGTTTGCCAAATACAATATAAAGAAAATTTCAAATAAGGACTCGAAATATGGCTGTTTTCTCAAAAGATGGCCAAAGTAAACTTTGTTTCAAATAAGGAAAGGCTTGAAGTAACGAACACAGTCTCAAATAAGAGCCCCGGTGAGCACATGTACATCACATGCCGCTTTTCAAGATATGGTCGGGGGCAATTTTGTCCGAAGTTATTTTTTCTTTCATTTATTTATTTTTTCTCTTTCTTCTTTCTTCTTAATCCAGCCGACTCTCCAGTCACTTTGAACAGAAACACAGAGGAAGCAACAATCGAGTCCAACAATTGTCCCGTGAATTGAACCACAATTAGAGACTTCATAAAAAAATAAAAAATAAAAGGCAAGAGAAACCCACTTGCTATCTTCTCTTGAAAAGCCACAAGGCACGAAGCAATTTCCGGAATAGCCGAAGCTTTGAAACTTCTCACTCACAACTCACAAGATTCAAACTTGCATTATCTTGTAAGCCTCGAATTTCCTTCTTGTTGAAAAAAGTTGGTGCATAGAAAAATCATTTACCTACTAGCCGAAACTCTCCATCGTTTCAAGCCAAAGATGGGTTGGGATGGAGACAAAGAATTACATCCCTTTGTGCTTAAAACCAAAAAAAGAAAAAAGAAAGAAAATTAAACAAATTGATTTGAAATTCGCTAAAAATTAAATGGTGAAGGAGAGTTGTTTGTTTATATAGGATGAGATATTTGCGAGAGGTGGGCAAATTCTGTA
Organism: Metrosideros polymorpha var. glaberrima; assembly: GCA_001662345.2. Classification (NCBI taxonomy): domain Eukaryota; kingdom Viridiplantae; phylum Streptophyta; class Magnoliopsida; order Myrtales; family Myrtaceae; genus Metrosideros; species Metrosideros polymorpha. The sequence continues at coordinate 16,367,338 of BCNH02000011.1, read as the reverse complement.
AAAAGATGTTTGCGGCCTCCTCTCGATGGGGGATCGCTCTTACTCATGTGCATGTTCACTGACGAGTCCTTCTGGTCGCCTTCCTAGGCTCTCACCGCCGGAAGCCTTGACAGCTCGCTGCTGCTCTGGTGCATCTATGGAAGGATATATGGAATATGCCGACAGTCCTAAAAGTTAGGCTATTCATGTGGAATTTGTGCAAGGATGCACTACCAACAAATGAAAACTTGTTCCGACGAAAAATCATACCTAACTCGAGATGCGTTTTTTGTAATGAAAGTTGTACTGAGAAAATAGAGCACCTATTCCTGTTATACCCATGGATAGAGGAAGTTTGGACCCGATAATTGGGTTTCAATACATAAAAGATCCCAAAGAGCTTAGGTGGTGAAGAGACCTAATTCTGCAGTAGTGAATTTCTCTTACGGGCATTTGCGATCCAGTTTGCGATGAGTTGGCCTCTCTAAGGCAATGGACCATCCGGATGTCTAAAAAGTGGACTAACAGAACAGCAATTAACGATAAGTACACGGACTTTCCAAGGGACCTGCCGAGCTATGAACTGCGTTGGCTACCTCTAACCTGTCTAACTCAATTTCCATCATTCCTTGCTTACAGAAGGAAAGTTAGGGTTTGAAGCAGAGTACAAGTCTCCACTTGAAGTGCAGAGGACGGCCGAACCGATCTCGCAAAGCCATCGAGGATTCTTCCAGCTGAATCACGACCGATGCATGCAGTTGAATCCAATAAACTTTATTTCCATCAAGAAAAAAAAGAGCCATATTGTTGTTCGTTCATACTCGATGGTTTGTCAGCTTGGTAGGTAACACGTGATTAGATAATACGAAGTTCATCATAGGAGTATACTCCAACCCCACCATATTCCTTCCATTTTTATTAATTATTGATATGATATAGAATGTATGTTTATAAGTACAAACTAGTCCGCTATACCATGCGTGCATGTTCAGGCCATTACTTCTCGTTTAATACAATGATTATCCCCTAATTTTCTTTATTACTCAAGAAAGAATTATTGGCCCCTAAATTACTTTCCTTCTCTAATGTTATTTTTATAATGGGATAAAACAAACAAGCTATGTCTTGCTTATTTAGGTTTCCACTCCCACGCAAACCTCCCACGGGAACTAGAAGACAAAATTGTCAACACGTAATAAGATGGAATGAGGTCGACACTTTGCTGAAGCAAATATTCTATTAATTGAAAAATTGATGAGGATCTCCCTTTACCTAACATGTCCATGAAACAGGATTCCAAAGCAATGGCATGATTGCTTTGACGATCATTCAACTTCTAGTTAATGGATAAGCAGAGCATATAATATCAAGTTAATGCTGTCTAGTAATGGGGTCACCAACCACTAAAGTATTATTCAGCTAGGAAAAGGAAAAAAAAGATAAGAACCACGATTAAAGTAGATCATTAAGAGGGGAAATTACCAAAAAAGTCTTAAATTTATTGTAATTGTATCAATTCGGTCTTAAACTTTTTTTTTTTTTTTGCTAATTGGGTTCTAAACCTTTTGCATCCGTATCAATTCAGTCTATTCGGCTAATTTTCGCAGGCCGGCGCTAGTCGTGAACTTTCTTTTAATGATATATATTTTTAATTTTTAAAATATTTTTTTAAATTTTGAATTTTTTTATATTTCTTTTCTTTTCTTTACTCGTTATTTTTTTTACTTAGGGCTGAGACGCCTTTGCCAGATCTAGGCCAGGCGAGGGCCAACCCTCGCCTAGAGCCAACAAGGGTGTCTGGCCCTTGCCTATTGCCGGCCAGTTGAAAAAAAAAAACAAGTAAAGAAAAGAAAAAAATGTTTTAAAAAGTTCAAAAAATATTTAAAAAATTATATAAAAATGTTCACGTCAGTATCGATCATGCCATGTTAGCGTTGGCTTGTCAAAATTGGCCGAATGCATTGAATTGACACAAATATAAAAGATTTATGACTTAATGGGCAAAAAAAGAGAGTTTAGGACTAAATTGACCCCAGCAATAAGTTTAGAACTTTTTTGATAATTTTCTCATCATTAAGATGAAACCACGTTTTGGGAGTTTGAATACTTAAATAAACCAAAAAAAAGTTCAACTTCATTGAAATTTGGACAAAGTTTCGATACTTGCAATATAATTAATCATCTACTATTTATATTAGACCCGATCGACGTGCCTCCACTGTATTCGGAATAAATCTATCCATCTATAAAATTTGGAAATGATGAAATTTGATAGTGCGCGCATTTCTCGATATCCATCTATTTTGGGCACGAAATTGTTTGCATGCAATGCGTCAGCCAGCAAAACGAGTATAATATGATTGGACCTAAGCACTACAATGAAAGGGGTGCCATTGACCATTTTATTGTTACCTTTCGGATAAGCAAATTCCATTTCCGAAAGACCATGCTTTCCTCTGTTTATAATAAAACTCTGTCTCCTTTAATTTATCATTGGTACTCGTCAATAAAATCATACCCATATAGATAAGTTTTCTAACAATTAACAAATCGTTATAGCTTTAGCTCATTCACCTTCGCCAACGGTGAGTCTAAATAGTGGGCAGGGAAGACCTTCATAATGAATGAGATCCATGTCTTTAATCGTGAAGACAATTACAAGGCACGTCTCAAAAGTTGTGCACCGGAGATCTACAATTTTTGCTTCGTTTATTTAAGTTTTAAAACTTGCCACTTTGATATGCTTAGTCTTTCTATTAACTTTTTCAGGTTGTAGGGTACACAATTCCAACGTGGCTTATTTATTTATATATTATTTTCAGCACATTATAGATTTTAAATATGATATTGCCTCGTAAGTTTTCAGGCTGCTCAAAACCGGCTGAATTAATGGATAGATTGAAGTGTATCGAAATGGTAAATTTTAGGACTTCAACGAACGACGTAAAAGTTTTAGGATTCAAATGCACGAATGTTACTTGCCCTATGATTATCCCTTTTCGATATTAATTATATTTGTTGGCTAAAATATATTGATCATTAATGACACTTATGAATGACGGATTCCTACTCGTGATTGAACGAAAACTAGGTCTTTTTTTTTTTGCGATGAAGTTCCACATGTCTAGGTGTGATAAATTGAGGAAAATTGTCCAAAAAGTACTAAATCTATTACACTTTTACCAATTAAGTCCTAAACAGTTTCATATTTTGCTAATTGAGTCCATCTAGCCAAATTTGAATGAATATCGCTGACGTGGATGTTGATTGTTTTACGTGGCATAACCGATGCTGACGTGGACAATTTTAAATAATATTTTCATATTTTTTTTTGAATTCTTTTATTATGCTTTTTTCTTTGCTTTTTTATTTCTGTGCCGGCCGCAAAGGCCTTGCCCATGGCCAGCGAAGCCGTGAAAGCCCTAGGTGAGGCCTTATAAAAATTAAAATAAATAACAAAATAAATATATAAATTTAACAAATAAAATAAATAAATAAAATATTATTAAAAATGGTCCACGTTGATGCTGGTCGTCTTCCGGCTATGCCACGTAGGATGGCCGGCGTCCACGTCAGAGATTTCTAGTCAAATTGACAGGATAGACTCAATTGGTAAAATATAAAAATGTTTAGAAATGAATTAACAAAAATGCAATAAGTTTAGCACTTTTTGGACAATCTTCCCTATAAATTTAGCAACATATCTCTAGTTCCAGATACGTGAGAACTGGATAGACTCACTGATTCTTTGGTTTCTATAGCTGGAAAGCTATAGGTAGCTGAGGGCCGATGACCTTCTCTTTAACTCAATATTTTTCGTTTTTTCTTCTCCAAATTTTTAGATGTTTTTGTTAGATTCGACATGATCCCTCGAGCTGATGCCTTGTGAAAGTCGCATGCCTTCCGTATCAGCAATATGGCTTGGAAATCGATCGGATTTCGCCCACGAATGTATCGATTACGAAGAATTAAAACGGCGATAATGAGCTTTCCGATAAAAAAAAAAAGAGAAAAGAAAGAAGAAATCCCCCAACAGTTGCAGCTTAACCCATTCAGCAGTGGGAGCTTTTGCGATTGCATCACTTAGTACAAGCGCTGGTAGAGAATGCGAAATCAACTTCAATCAAAAGTTTGACTGTTGTTTCTGCCCATCTTTCTTAGCTTATGGTGCATCTCAATTCCATTGGGCCTAATGTGTAATGATGCAGATGAAAATCTGCCGGGCCTCGTGTTGACCTTTCTTCTGCAAAAGACTGACAGCATCTGAACTTCTTTACAGAAACTTTTATAGTTCAACTTCATGCTAATTTATTAATCTTCCGACAGCATCGTGGTTTATCAACGTTATTATTGTCTGCGTTTCATCATTTCCCAAAATTAAGAATACTTAAATCCTTCGGAGTAAAAATAAATTAAAAAATTTTGATTTAGAGTGTTGTTTCCCACCGTCCAACAATTTAAGTACAGTAACTTTTTTTTGTCCTTGGTTAATCGTCGTTGAGAACAAATTTTTTGTGCTCCTATTGTAATCTGAAGCTATTTAAGCGTATAAAACATAATATTCTCTCTCAACTTCAGGAGCTCCCTTTGATATCTTTTTTTCATTTTTTTATTGATGAATTCGAAAGTTTAAGTGGGCTTTTCTATTGCTGTATGACAGTCACCAAAGCGAGATTTTTGAGAATTTCTCCGTAGCTGGACTATTTGCAAGAAAAAAAGAAGAAAACATGGACTAAGCACGAGAGAAAATATGAGCAGAAAAGGTCAAAGAAGAAAAAAGAAAACTCAAAGAGATGAAGATGGAAGAACATTTCTTTTTAAGAGAACAAAAAGTATGTTCGTTTAAGAGACGAACATGTTCATTTGCTTTCCGGCATGCCACCTCCACCACCACAAGCGGGGGGGAGCATCTTGTCGATACTTCGGACAAAATTAGAAATAAAGAAGTCAACATCACGGTCCTCGTGATTCTTCCACCTGGCCTCCGTCGGTCCTGGGCGACTCCCCCTCCCCCAATTTCAGTGCCCGTCCAGTCCTTATAGATCCTTAAAAAGAGGGACGGTGACACGTGGCGCCACTGCGCGCGCGATTCCCCAAGCCCCCGCTTTTAAATGAAGGGCGCAGATTCGAACCCATCGCCTCCGCATTTTATAATCTCTCGCTCGAGCACGCCACGTGGAATCAGATCCGTTGCTTCCCATCTCCATCGTCTGTCACGAGGGGCCCCACCGCTACATAAAGTTGTAAACCTCCCGCTCCCCCTCTCCCTCTCCCTCTCCCTCTCCCTTCTGTCTGAACCCACCCGTGGTATCAGATTACGATTTACACCCTCCACAGACCCAAACGCCATATACAGACAAAGCTCCAACCTTTCCTCTCTCTCTCTGTGAGCTCGTGCAGCAACTTGGCGAGCGAGGTGAGCTGAGCTGAGCTGAGCTGAGCTGAGTCAATCCCGACGAGTTTCCGGTGAGCGAGCGGGTGATGGACGCTCTGGCGAGCCGCGGCTTGAAGATTCTGTTCAACAAGTTCGGAGACGGAGCAGGTTCGAGCCCGTCGCCGTTCGGAGAGAACGTCGTTGCCAGAGCAGACGTTCCCTTCGCGCGAGCCCAGAAGCTCGCTGACTTCGGATTCTTCCGTTTGGCCTCAGCTCAGCACAAGTTCGTCTGTCCAATTCCTTCTCTTTCGTCCAACATCGAGGTCTCTCTCTCTCTCTCTCTCTCCTCGTTATTTAGATCATTTGCTAATCTGTTTGTTTTTTGAATATAACATATAGCAGTTTGTAGTGAATGGGTGATATTGGCGATACAGTAGCTTGCTTACAGCAAATGAAAGTAGAATGTTGGTGCTCATATGTGTCTTGTTTTCTTTTTCTTTTTTTCTGGTTATGCTTCTTGGCATTGGAAGTCAGCAAAGTTAAAGCAGTTTCTACTACTCCGTTTAGATTTTAGTGGTAAACACGGTTAAGGTCAATGAATGACAGGATGAATGGAGGATTTAATGGTTAAATTATAGTGAAATGGCGTCGCTAGAGCGTTGTCGCTTATGGAGGAGGCATCCTATTTGCATCTCGGATAGCTTCTCCGAAACCAAGAACGCAAGCTCAGATATGGAAAAAGGCGAGAGAAAGGGAAAATCGTTACAAGACCGACATGGAAGCAGAGCTTGATAAAACTCTGCTTGGACCCTGTTTGTTTCATTACCTGTGTTGCTCTTCTGGAAATTGTTCAATCCCCTAAATGATAACCTCTTAAATTCACGTAAAAACTACCCGTATGTCCATTGCAGCATACATAAAGTGCATATCTTGCATATTGAAAGGCAAAAGATAGTAAGTTTAGTGGCTCCTCGAGGTTTGCTGGTGCAAATCGGATAAATTCATCAGATCTCCTACTTTCGCTTTTAGGATTTCCAACTTACTCTACAGTAAAGCAGATGATGGAAAGAGCGCAAATTGTTTCTCCAACGAACTTGAGAGGCTCTCTTCCATAATATCTATGTTAATTACTCAAACTGGTGTTCTTGACATTCTGTAGAATATTGAAGAAACAGTATAAGACAGGATGTGTGAAACAGCCATATTAGGTCTTATGAGAAAACAGCGTTGCTATGGTTCTTATGTTGTTAAAATGGTAATGTCTCACAGCTGGGATCGTGTGTGATTTTTGCAGCATCCTCTACTGCAAGCAGACCTAGAGACAGCAGAAGATAAGACTACAGAGACATGTGAGTTTTGGCATTACTAATCAGATATATGAAGAATTCCTGATTTCGCTCGTTAATTCCATCTCCATTTTTTAGATTCTTCGAGGAAAGTGCACGTCAGATTTCAGTTACAGAGAGAGTGTCAATTTGGAGAACAATTTCTCGTAGTAGGGGATGATCCGGCCTTGGGGTCATGGGACCCATCAAGTGCAGTACCATTGGACTGGTCAGATGGACACATATGGTCAGTAGAGCTGGTAAGTTTTTATTTTAGACGAACTTGAGTTTTCTTTCTTTCAAATGACAATAATAGTAGATTGTCAGGGCTTTATTCATATCCGCAATGTGTTTGGATAGGATATACCCATTGGGAGAGATATTCAATTCAAGTTCATATTAAGACAAGGAGAAGGAGAGATACAGTGGCAGCCGGATCCGGATCGGATTTTACAAATCTGGGATACTGATAAAACAATCACTATCTATGAAGATTGGGAAAATGCCGAATTACAAAAGATTACCAAGGAAGAATTATCGGACAGCCTCTATGAGGTCGAGGGGCCTACTCATGGTTCAGAAAGGTTGATAGTAGAAGAGAACTCAAATCCGTCGAGAGAAAAAGTGATGTTAGAAGCCAGCAATGGATCAGCTTCCACTGGTATTTATGCTGCCCCCGAAGAGAATCCTCTGGTGGAAGCACATGATGACTTAATTTTTCCCGACACCGTTGCTCCGGTAGAAGAGATGCCCGTGGCTCTTTATGCAGATAATATTCTCCATAAGCAGGAGCAGTCTTCGAAAGAAGCAACTAACAATGTGCACTGTGAAAAGAGAATTGGTTACCAAACTGAGGACCTGAACATATCGCACGAAGTTCTTGGAAACAATGGCAGAGCCACAGTCAGTAACTCGACAAGCGTGAATTTCCAAAGTGACCTAGTTACAGTTGATGAAGTTCCTGTACTGGTTCCTGGCTTGGCTCCCTTATCAATGGTGCTAACAGAAGAGTCCAATCGATGCGAGGAAGGACGAAGCAGTGCAGGTGATGCCTCTGGTGGACCTGATGAAGCTATAAGTTCAAAATTACCAGAGGTAACTGCTTGACGAGAGTGAGCATTCTCTGCTTTATTGCTTGCCACTTTACCAGTTTGCATTGGCCAGAAAAGTTACTCCATCTCCTGTCAATTGACCACAACCAGCTAGGATTTGAAGATTCTACTAGGTATTGGAAGTGTTCTGTTGTTTGCTTGTATTCTCGTGAAAAATAAGTTCCATAAGGATGTTTTGTTCCCCATGATTGAAAGTGGGGGCAGCTTATACAAGAATCTCGCAACCATCTCCACTAATGGGAAGAGAAAATGCTTCATATATGATAAGAACCATTGTTTCCTGCTTAATAATCGGGAGCAAAGCTGAATGTTCTTCAGAATACATGGTCACTGTATTGGTCAAACATAAAAATATATCTCAATGGCTTCTATCCTATTGGAACTGTTAACAGTGTAACGTTGTACCACTGCACCACATAGAAAGCTTATTTTGCCTCTACAAACCAACTGTTCCAACTTATGTAATTGCCACAAGCACTAGTGTTGAATTCTTGAAACATTTGCACGGATGATGAACTGACATATCCAATATGGTAAATGTATCTGTACTTTCAAATTTACAGTAACACAATGACATTGTTCATCTATGAACTTGATGTCTATGACACAGATGACATTGTTCATCTATGATTTTGATGTTTGCGACTCTCTCTCTCACAACTCTCTCACACACTCGTGTCCGCATGGCGAGCACAAGCACACTTGGGTATGTGAGTTGTGTTCTCTTCTATGATGCGTGCATTAATACCTGTGTGCTTCTCTTTTTGGAAGATTCTCTAATGAGGAATTCATTTACGTGTAAAGCAAGAGCCTGGATGCGATCCATCCCAAGAAGAAACAGCACTGATGTTTGCCGAGGGACAGCTAGATAACCAACACAAACAGATTATCTGCATAGACAACAGAGAAGGGAAGACCGACTCCAAGACTCCAGATAATGTCTTGAGGAACGATATTCGATGGGGCCGGAGGACATTGCAGAAGTTTCTAGCGACTTTGGGGTTGCTATAGTGGGTGGACTCGAAGAATATACTAGAAAAGTATTGCTGTTCGTTGTGCAGAATCTGCAGATAGACGATGTAACTTTACGACGGATGCTGTTGTTACCTGTCCTTTGAGTGCGCTCACGATTTTTGTACAATAGATGGAGTAGTGTGCATGTATCTGTACAACTCTGTTTCAGCAAACTCCATAATGGAGTGTGCTGGAATCTCTAGCAATAGTTTTTAATGTAGTGCGGCCGCCGACAAGAGAACTAGTTGAAATGCCTGTTGTAATACTATGTGCATATATGGAAGTAGTGATTTCCATCATTTGGAGTTATGTCGGAATTTTGGGACTCTGCTGATCGTATTATCCTTTCCTATCCTATGAAATTTTCCAAGTGTCGAGCTCATGAACAATCCTGATGATGCTAACGGTTACGGTTCAACAACAATCGTTTCTGCCCTTACATATAATCACCTGAAAGCTTGTCTTCTGTAAAATAATTGCTTCTAGATGCTGACCCGTCCTTTAAAATTTTCCAATACGAAAGGGCATTTACTAAGAGACGTCTTTCAGATCCTCCCATAGGGAAAATTTACGGTTTTGGATAAACAAAACCTTATAGAAAAAGCCACAAAAAATCTCAAACCGGCCTCTCATGACATATTTACTATAAACTATAGTAACATAAAAAACTCCAAACTTGTACTTGTGTGATACATATATCTCAAACTTTTGTTTGTGACACCAAAAACTCCAAACTTATACTTATGTGATACATTTATCCTGAACTTTTTTTTTTACAATAAAAATTCCCAAACTTTTTTCTATGACACTAATTTTTTGGGGGTAAATGTGTCACACTATATAAGTCCGGGATAAATGTATAATATAGGTACAAGTTTGGAGTATTTTGTGTCATAAAAAAATTTGAGGTAAATATGTCACAATGAATAATTTAGAATTTTTGGTGACTTTTACCCTATAAGATATGTAATTAACACTTCATGCATGGAACTTTCCAATATCAAATGTGCTTGATCAGTGCCATCAAGAGTACCTGTCTACATGACACCCTTCTCTGAAATTTGGATATATTTTTCTCTGCAGTAAATGCGCTATGGGAGCGCTCAAAAATTTGAGCTTTGCACATGGGTCATCTAGAGGATGCTCCGTAATTCGTGATCCAGGCTATGGATAGGCCACTGGGTTCAGTTTGCATTGAAGAAACTCGTCGGGTTTCAAGGTTTAGAGGATCAATGGGGACTATGTAAGCAAGAAGGCATTCATTATTTCGACATCATCAGGGAACACGAAGTACAACGCTGTACTCGTTTTGAGGCATACCTGGGAACTAGAGGCCCCTCGATGAGATAACCTAAATAATTTTTTTCCTAAGCACATGGCGTTCGTCGTGGGGGGTTTTCGAGGGCCACGCTAGGAAGATGGTGCGGTCTAGTGATGGAGACATGTTGATCATACATTTCAAGTGTGTGATTTTAACAATTACATTTTGAAAGTGTTAAATTTCTATTACCAAAATCCCACAATTGAGATGTGTGGTTAGCGTGTCCTTATCACTTTCGAGACCGTTTTCTTAGCTTTTTTCGATTTTCAATTGTTCTCTTCCTTGAATACTATCTCATCGTTGATGTGGTGCTCTTGCTTAGATTGCTAATGATCTGAGAAATTACGCGATTGCATCTTCAACTAATACTTTATAGTCTACACCCTACAAGGTAAAGATCGATTTTTTTTTATAGTTGAGTACCTCTGGGGTATTAGTTAATCATACTATATGTGGATTCTCTTTTGCTTTGCATTATCTATATAAAATTAGATCGAAAAAAAGTTATTCGTGATTGTAGATCTTTTGGTCATAAATGTTACGTAATAATTGTGCATGTATTATGAAATAATTGTTATATTGTGCAGTATCTATGTAAAAGTAAAGCTGAATTTTCGAAAAACAAGGCTTTCCTGCATTTATATTATAAAAAGAAGACGAAAATTTAAAGAGGCAAACTAAATGTTAACAAGGCTTTCTTGCATCTAAATTCTCTAAAGAAAGAAAAAACTATAAGTAAAAAATTAAACGTTTGAAAATATAATGCGCATATTTTAGTGTATCTCTAGTTCTGCATAAGCAATTATTATGCATATACTGATTCCGTACGTATAGATTCTATTTTGATATTATATAGGGCAAAATCACAACAAAAAAAAAATTCCCAAACTATACCTACCGTGACATAAATACCTTAAATTTTTTTGTCATAAAAAACCCTAAACTTATTCACTGTGACAAAAATAGCCCCAACTTTTTTTGTATCACGAAAAAAACCCAAATTTGTACGTGTGTGACATATATACCCTCTACTTCAGTTCAATTCGGAGTATATTTATGGTATTAACCATATAAATTCACACACACTCACTTCGTTGCAAGAAGATTGACAAAGTCCAATAGCAAAATGAGGTGTATCCATACCCTTGTGTTCACATAGCAGGCCTCTTAGAGCCCCACACACACACACACACACACACACACACACACACACATATATTCAATCCCATAT
>BCNH02000011.1:16332798-16349039 GCA_001662345.2 Metrosideros polymorpha var. glaberrima | reverse complement strand
GGTCGGGGTTTCGATAGGATTCGTCAGAAATTTTTTCCTTTACCCAATTCATGTAAGTGTTATCTCAAGCAAAACTGAATAACACAAAACCCAAAAGAAATATTATCACTATTGTCTTCCAAACTCTCTTTTTACTAACACTCCACTTGTTTCGTGAAAATAAATGATTTGAAAAATATGCTATTAAAAAATGATCGCTTGTATTATTTATGATAATTAGTCAATGACAAAAGTTTTCTATCATCGACAATAATTTATTTCCAAATATTTTCGTGGACAATGTAAATAGTTTTTATTGATTCATTTTTATAAGCAATATAAAACGTCATTTTTAAAAAATTAATTTTTTAAATCATTCATTTTTCATAAAACAAACGCGACATGAGAATGGAGATGAGGACCGTACAAGAGTACAGTACCGCCTCAGCCCGTAAAAGACTGTGTGTTCACATGAGAATGGATTCGATTTTGGCTTGACCGTCGTGTCAATTATATTTAGCTCACAAAACTGTGAGAGAATTTCCTTACGGTCAATATTAGATAAAATGACATTGAGAGTTGAAGTAGAACCCGAGACTTCAGGTACTTCGATTGGAGCGGTCCATCAGCAAGCTAAGATAAGATAAAGAGCCTTTACTTAACTCACAGCCTCTCCCAAATTCGTCACGGATAAACAGACACAAGCCCCTGCCGAAATGGCCAGCTCGATGAAGAAGATGAGCAGGAAGAAGTTTGGCCCAAAAGACGGAGATTACAGGTGGTATCACCGCTAATCTAGCTTGTCGAACTTGTTTGGGGTCCGTTTCGGCCGAAAAGGAAAACCTGATGTACGAGACCACTTCAGTAAGGGGGCAGTAGAGTTCCTCATTGCATGCCTAGAGTTAATTGCTATCACAGTGGCATCTCTACTAAGACCCCGACCATTAACTCCGGTTCGACTATCCACTTAAATTGTCTCAGGAGTCTCTTGTCAAGAGTGAAGATAACAAGAGGAACATGTATTCACGATAAATGCGACACTACAATCAGTCGGACCAGCGGGAAGTCCGCGTAGCAGATAAAACACGAACAGAAATATCTAGCCAGCATGTTGGAAGAACTTGAAAATTGTGTTCCATCTATATACAGCAAAGGAACAAAATAAAGGAATAAAGGAATATAGAGCCACCTCTCGTAAGACCATATTACGAAACGAATTTACCCAGCACAATTCAACTTACTGCCCTTTTTCTCACTTGAACCAACAATCAAGATTACGCAGGATACAGATTTCACAAAGATCTGCATTAGGATGATGTGACCTATCCAATTATGCAAGGCTTCCGAGAGATCCAGACTGCTGCGACAGGTAACATGTCAAGTCGTAGGCTTCGCACCCAGCATCAGGTCCACCTCTCCCAATCACATTGCCATATGCTATTCTTGCGGCACACGTATGTCGCCACAAGGGGGATAGCTTTGCCCCACTCAGGAGCTCCCAGTCCTCGGGTATTTGCTTGGAGTTGGAAGGAATAATGCAACCTAGAAAAGTTCAAGAAAACTGAAGAAAATCAGAATTGTAACAAAAAGGTCTATGATGCCCAACGAAGTGAAGGGGGGCAAACAGCAAATGAGATGCGATTAGCTAAAAAATGTGGCAAGTGCATTTTGTTTCACAGAAAATCAATTATTTGACCAACATTTTCCTGAAAATGATTGTATGTATTGCTTAAAGAAATTAGTCATTGGAAAAAGTTTTCATTCCTAACAACTTTCGAACATTTTTGTCGGAAAAAAATATTTTCCATTAATTGGTTTAAGCACTTAATTTTAGGAGAACGTTTTCACAAATGGTTGAGTTTCCACGAAAGGAGCAACAAGGAGAATCATGATGGACCATGCCTAAGCAGAGTAGAAAGGAGCAACAAAAAGCACAAATCAATCTGTGGAAAACTAGTCAAACATAATTCTCATGATGGAAAAAATAATTATGATGGACATTGCCTGTATATAGTAACGAGCTTAAATAAGAAAACATTCAATTGGTTGTCAACATGAACTATGACAACTCACCCATAGTACACCACCCCTTTGCAAAACCGCAACATGCACCTTGACAGAGATGGAAAATATTTGCAGGAGAATGAATGAGGTCCTGCTCTTCAAATTTCTCATACCTGCTTTGATAGTTAGGACTGGCAATAGTTCGGCAACCTTTCACATTACAGATCCTGTCTGAAATTGCCAGTCCTAGCCACCAGAACAGTTTAGAAGTGTAGAAAATGCGCAGCCATTTTTCTACTTCAGCAGGGGGGAAAAGTAAAAGGACACAGTAGCACTGTGGAAATCAGGCGCAACATGCCTGGATAACAGGATAGCAGCATTAAACGGATCACTCAAAATAGACACTAGTGTCTAGAGACAGACCATGGACTTACCACAGAACCAGAAGTAAACATAGCCAGGATAAGTCAGCATTGGGAGGCATGAAACCAGCTTGCTTTCTTTCAGCTCTTAGCTCCATAATTCAGGAAAACGAACACTGATCTTCAGGTAAAAATTTCTCAGTTTACCGCCCAGGTAACCTTATCTAATTACAAGCATCACCAACTCCTTTTAAGGAGTGAGCAATTAACAGTTCTAAGCATCAAGATGATCGCGCCTCAGTATTGCCCTCTTTAGCAAACTCATCTTCTCTTGGTGGTTCATGTGACCCAGGACTGACAACATCCCACAGAAATCCGTTTTCTTTCCCTTGAGAGATCTTACTGTTATTTTCGTCTACTTCTTGTGAATGGCTCCTGGCATAGGTGACGTACTTCTCTGCAATTTGATCAAGCATTATAGACAATCTAATTGTAACATCATTCAGTTTAAACTTACACGGCATTAACAAGATAGCCCCAGAGACCTTCTACATAGACAACAAAAACACACCAAAGTAGTAATGTACAGCAGCTTGTCTCTCAATTTTAATTCATCCTCCAATGCATCAATATCCATACTCCTATCGCCCCAAGAGAAAACAATAGAATTATCTACTAATCATATATTGATGGCCCTGTAAAGAAGCTATCTACCTGCCAAGCTGTGAAGAGCATTTAGGGCAGCTTGTTGTTGAGCATCCTTCCTTGTTTTACCCATTCCAACACCTATCTTCTCACCAGTAAACAAAACCTGTGAAAAAGCAGCAACAAAGATGACTGCAATGAGTTTGTTGAGCTCGAGAACTATGCCAAAACGATCAGTGCAATGTCATAGGCAAATACATATCTGTCAAAGCACACAATAGAGCATATATTTCAAATTCTAACCATATAAACATCCGAATCGGATACAACATGCTGATTCTTTTTGCTATAATAAGGTAATATGGATCCATAGAATACATCATACAAATGTGGGAGTAAATAAATAACACATATAGTAAAGGATCTTGTTCTGAAAAAAAGATAGGATTACAAATTCACTGACCTCGACAGAAAACTGCAAATCCTTACTTGTGCTCAAGATTGTCCTGAACTCTACCTGAAGGGAAAAATATGTTAAAATCCCAAAAAAGGAGGGTCAAATATCAAGGAAAATGGATCCAAATCAAACTCACCTTGGAGCTGCATCTCCGTCCAATCTCTTGCAGCACTGCAATAGACAATGACAACTGTAGCAAGTTCTCTTTTCCAGCATCAGCGTTAATATCTCTGTCATTAGGACTACTCCGATTTTGAGGTACACCAATCTCTGCACCAGACATCACCCCCAGTCAATAATATTGCTATGAAATGAGAAAACAGATATCTCACCCATGGTAGCTTTTTGAAGTTTCGTCCCAATTTATCAGTGACAATAATAATGCTCTAAATTAACAAATCAAAAATGAGAAACGCACTAACATTTGTTTAAACCATGACACACCTCAAAGGCATCTCTATCTAAATCATGAGTAACATGAAGAAATGCTGGAAAGGCTAACTTAAACATAAGATCTAGACCAATGGCCAAAGAAAAACATCTAGACCTCGTTTCCAGATACAAAATGCAGTTATAATACACGTTCATGGAAAATTAGACAACATGAGATAAAATAAAAGGAGACTCAACAGAAAAACTAGCACATTACTATTAACCAGAAATGTGGAAAAAGAAAGTTCTATACCAGATTGCTGACTTCCAGGAGACAATTTTGTTTTTTTCTGATCAGGTCCAGACCACACCTGGTGAAATGGGAACTAAGGTCAAAACTAGAAGTAACTTGTAATCTAAACTCTAGACATAAGTTACAAGCAAACCTCTTCCGCCTTCACTTGAGACATGTAAGAGAGCACACCAGAGGTACTAACACTTGGAAGATTGTGACCGAGCTGATTTTGATGAGCTCTCTGCTTATCGAACTTCAGTGAATCAGATTCTTGAGAGAAGCCAGAACTTCTACAACTTATATGTCCTTTGCTTGAGTCTTCTTCCACAGGCAAGCCTCCGTGAGGTTGGATATTGGCAGTAGGTAACTGCACTGGTGGTCTAGATAGGAGAGGGGGCTCACCTGAGCCCTGATTCTTCAAGTCTGGACCATGCTTCATAGTAAGAATTCTCCTTTTCACGTCATGTTCCCGATCTGAAAAGCTGAAATCTTGTCTAGCAGGATTACCAAGCAAACCAGGTTCTACAAAAAAACAGGAACACAAAAATCCATATCATTACAGAAGATTGCATGCTTGTACACCCATATCATGTACAAACTCTTGGAGACATGTATATTCCTAACGGTGGAAAATCATACTCTGAGATGGCATGAGTGTTCTCAAAGCATTGGGAGCAACAGTATTTGGAATTATAGTAATTGCTGGCTGGGATGTTTCAGATTTAACATCAGGGGTTTCTTTTACAGGCATGCCAGCCACATCAACAACATGCTTTTCACCCTAAAATAAACAAATGAAAAAAGTAAGTCGGCCTTGTTCATAATAAAATCAGTACACCGAAACTCCAGATCTGAACGAATGAATAAGCGGAAAAGTTGAACAGAGAATATATCACAGGTTACCAGAGGATTAAGTCTTTTATCAATTTCTGCACCATGCATTCCATCAGCAAATGGAGTGTTTGCAGCGCCATTTGGTACAAAACCAGAGTCCTGACATTAAGGACAGATGATAACGATCGATGAGAACTTTTAACAGACCTTCAGATTTCTCCAATAGTCCATATTGAAAAAGTCAGTTTCAAATACCTCTGACATCAAGTAATTGCTCACATCAGGGGCATGGGGTAAAGTAACCACCTCATCTTCATAAAATACTTCAGAGATTTTCCTTAATAGGTTTTCATCAAACTCCCTGGATAAGAAATATCATATCTCAATCAGACACAAGATCAGAATGCAACTCAAATCCAATCTTTTGCTGTAAATGGCTTTATACAGTTTGACTGAAACCTAGTTACTTACTTGAAAAAGTAACCCCTGACATTGCACGCTACATTTCTTGCCACACAAAGGACTGGAACAGCATTTGCAGTCTGATAAAAAACCCAAAAAGAAATGTGTATTCACTTTCATCAATATTATTCATTGGGAAACCTATTCATAAATGAAACCTCAACAACATGTCCAAAAAAGCCAATAAATTGAAAAAAATTGAACAATGGACATAGCTAAGGTCACTGGCCTTTATCCTCGTTCTATATCACTTCGGACCCCTTTCGTTAATAAGATATTAAGAATGAAGCAATTGAAATAAGATTAAAGGAATCGGGATAAATTATAACTAATCAAAATGGTAAATAAAAAAATATTACTGCAGTTGGTGACACTTACGTATTTGAATATATCTTTTTACAGTACAAATTATTGTAAACATATAAGCAAGTTATCCTTCCAAATTTTCTCCACGCAAAAGTTGCCAAATGCAAGCCCTATTTAATGGTCTATCTATGACGTTACTTTTTTTCCCTACTGTTATAAAAACATAATTCAGACGAACTTTTCCTCCGGAGTTTTGAATTTCCGTCCACCTCTTTCAAATTGACTAAATGCACCAAGAAAGGCAATGGCAATTTGATTCCCATTTTATTGGCTAGATTACCGATACCAAAGAAGGTCTGGAAGTTATTATAAAATAACAACCCTTAATGGATTAAGTGACTGTCTTCCCATTGCTCATGCAAATCAGTCCAACTGACATAATGACATTCACGCACCAAGTAGTTTAGTGGAATTTTCTTTCACTAGAATAATAAACGGACTATCCGGAAGAGACATAATAAACCCATGATCTAATACCTCCGCCTGAGGCGCATAGTATGGAGCAAATGGAGGAACTACATGCACTCGTGGTTGATCCCTGTCTTCCCAGACCTTTGAGCGGTCATCAATCACCATTGCCATCTTGGGATGGCAGTTACCATCCTGAAACACATTTAGCAGTGATTTCCTTGAACCTGCCATTCATAACATATTAAGCAGATTAGGATACTGCTGGGAAAAGAAGAAGGTGGAGTAGCAATGTGAAAACGAGGGACAGTACTTCACTAGAATTTGCCTAAGTAATAGAACTAACATCCTAGTAGTTAGAAGAGATATGCAATCAATAGGAGGCATACTTGAATCATTAATCAAGATTTAACTACGTAACTTCATGAAACAAAAAAGAAAAACCTAACAAAAAGGTTGCAAAGCCAGGCGGAATAAAGTTAAGTGGGACTGTGGAAGGTGGCATCATAAAACCCCATAAATATCCAAAACAAGTGTTATTAAGTCTGACTATATGTACACATCCATTGACCGAAACAGATGCCATTAGATGAACTTCATTGAATCTAAAGCCATGCTTTGATTAATTAAATAAACTTTTCACACACTACAAAATCGATGCAACAAAAGAAGTCCTTGTTATACACAATCTGTAATTAGGAAAACAGGCATTCAACATAATTATCTCATCCCATGTGTACTATATAGATTGGCCCACATTATCAGCAAAAACCGCTGAATAATCACATAAAACTTTCACATGTGAGGACATTGCTCCTATAAAGCTGGGATATATAAATCATATTCGCACAATACTTTCTCTTCTAAGTTCTTAATTAGATTATGAAACACAGGAACAGAAGGCTGAGGTAAGCGTTAATCACTAATTCCAATGGGTAAAATAGACAAGATTATTCCATTAAGCTTAAAATTATTGTAAAGAACATGAGGATACCTTCACATTGGCTAGGTTAGGGGAAAAAACAGAAAGCTAAATCACCCCGCATGGGGGGTGCGGGCGAGGAGCACAAGCAAGTTATATGTTGCAATGGATCAAACCTGTTTCTACTAGCTATGAAGTCAATCAATGCTGACGATTTTTTAAGACAGCGGTCCAATGAAAATGCATTCATCAAGTGAGCAATAAAGCAAAAATTGGCTTAGAAGATACAACCACAAAGGTTAGGAGTGGATAACCTTTAATGTTATAATGACAATGAACAGCAACAAATCTCCCAAGCATGTCTCATTAGTGGGCCACTGTTCAAATCTTTACGAAGCGCGCAGAAAAGAGACATGCTAGACAACAGCGAAATCTAGTGTTCAAGCTTCAAGGGGAAAATAAAAGGAAAGCAACTATACATCATTGTCATTTAAATTATTTCCTATGAGATAACTATATTGTTTGTAGTAGAATAAAAACAAAATGGAATGTCTATGGTCGTATGACAAATTCAATAGGTATCTACCTTTTAAAGTAAGTCACTGACATTTACACCAATTTGATCTCCTTAAGCATTTGGCAACGGCTCGATTATACAAATTATGGCATGATACATCAATGTTGCATATTGGGTACTATTAGTTAATAACAACAAAGATGTCAGATCTTCACCCTTCTTGCCTTCTTACACCAGCACTTAAGCATATGCATAAACCCATATGTACAAACATGCAACTCATAAGAAAGAGCACCTATCACCCTCAGACATGAATTTGGTCCATAATGCGAAACTAAAATGACCTGCTTTAGTCCTTTTCGCACAGTTCTTCCATTAGTACCCACATGGACACCAAATGCAAAGTGGTAAATCGTCCCCTGTCCCCCCACCCCCCAAAAAAAAAACACGCAACTTAGTTTATTCATTCTTCTGTTGGTTACTCCACATATAACCAGATCAGTATGTGAGTTCCTAATGAAATTAGTAATTACTGCACAAGGAGGAACCATCAAACTATTAATTCATCAGAGAGTAATCAATTCGCAAACTCCTCAATTACATCTCCTACAAGCATCTTATTTGTACATAAGAAGACAACTTGCCTGATTTGACACAAAAAACACGGTTCAAGAGTTGTTTTGAATTAATTAAGTGTGCTCCGGGGTCAAGAAGCCTCCACATCTCTAAAGCATAGTCTCTTTCAGCCATTGTGCACACATAAACTTCAAACCTCTTACGTCCTTTAGCTGTTAAGTAACTCCGCAAGTCATCCCATGCAGGTCGTAATCTCACCAGCACACTGGTGTCACGGATCTGCAGAAAGAGAAAATAAAGATGCTGACAAGAAAAACACACGTGGCTTTCTATATCTTGGAATGTATACTGCAAAATTAACCTTCAAACAAACATCATTTGACATTATCTGGTGATATGATTTTTCTTAATTGGGTGAACAAGGCATAATAATAGAAACAAGAAGTGGAACCTCTTCAATCAAAACCTGTCTGCAAAAACATAATAGTGAATCATGGACAAAGGAATTGATTTTGATGACAAGAAAAGCTAGCCCACCATCAAGCACATCACTTTCTCAATGTGCAAAAACATTTGATCAGCCACTTCTGTTGAAAGCCATAACCTAGATTGTAGTTTACAAATAAATATAAAACATGCCTTGCTCATCTCCATTGATCTTAGTAGGTCTTTGCTCACTGGAAAGGCCCACAAGAACTCCCAGCTTTTGTCAGATGCCAACAGATTGAAAAAAAGAAAGAACATTATTGCACGAGCCATTAGTTAGATAGATGAATTAAATAATGGGAGCCAGCGTTCTTTCTAAGGGTAAA
Organism: Metrosideros polymorpha var. glaberrima; assembly: GCA_001662345.2. Classification (NCBI taxonomy): domain Eukaryota; kingdom Viridiplantae; phylum Streptophyta; class Magnoliopsida; order Myrtales; family Myrtaceae; genus Metrosideros; species Metrosideros polymorpha. Next base: position 16,340,028 of record BCNH02000011.1, on the reverse strand, counting down.
TGAGTCAATGGTCAACTTTTTCCTGCTTCAAACCCCTTGATCAATTCTAGATATGTTCTCCTTGATGCAAGAGAATGGTCCTGGTTCTGATTTGCAAAAAAACGCATGACTATGGTGCATGACTTCATCAATTGAAAGAGTAGTTATCCCCCATAAAGCCAGTGTTCCATCATTAGAGACAGCTTATGTTATAACACAAAAGTAAAAAGTAAAAAACTGAGCAAGAATAGAAGCAAAAGCATCTTCTAACCTCAGGATTGATGCGAGTGAGGACGGTATTTCTTTCCTGCAATCTAATTACAGGTCTAACAACTTTCTCATGGCTATCTGAAAGCTGAGGGATCTCCTCAAGCTGAACCTTGTACATCTTTCCATTATCCATGACACAGTCACTGTCTGCATACTGCTTCAGTAGCGCTCTATCATCTACATACCGCTTCAGTTCAGCTGACATTCCTGATATCCTCACCGAATCAGTCTCCCGAGAAATCCAGCCTCGAAGAGCCTCGATTCTGTCCTCGAAAGACTTCATTGTGTTGGCAACAATGAGCGTCTCATCAAGATCAAACACAATCGAGAGGCACCGTAGATTAAGCAATCCCAGAGAGGATTCGTAGAGACCCAAAGGAACGGAAAAGCACCAAAAGCACGGGAACTTCTTCTGCTTACTAGGCATTGCCACCAAGTGTATTTCTTCTTCGCCAAGCAACACTACAGCAGTCTGACAAAACAGATTCATCCATCAGAGCTCTCACTCACACACTCTAACACCAACAGAAACACTACACGCAGCAGAGACAATGCAACACCTGATCATAACTAAGCACTCTCAACCGCATGAATGACACACAACAGCATTCTTATCAGCAATTAAGACTAAAAGGAAACAGATTGACTTTCGAGCATATAAAAATGGAGCGATTCGTCGCCCAACAGAGACCTTGAATTCGTAGAAGCAAGAGGCGTGCAGATTGATCAAATTCGCCTGCTCGACCGGAGAGGACGACTCGAGCTTGCACCGGACTGAGAACGAGGACACCGTCTGGAGGATCGAGAGAGGGGGACACCTCTCGCTGATCGGCGAGATGCGGTGGATCCGAATCTCGTTGTTGGGGAACTGGAAGCTGTGGCCGTTCGCCGGGACCGCGTCCAGCTCCCCCAGGCGCATATCGCCGTGAAACACTACGGACTTGAACGCTGAACGGCTCATAGAATCTCTCCCACTCGCTCCGACTGAAATCGCAACGAGCGTTGAACTGAAAGAAGAATCGCACAATCGCAAATGTGCGTCGGAGAAATCGAGGTCGCGTAACTGAGGTCGCGACGGATTGCGGTGGTTTCTCTCTGGTCCGCCGCCGTCGTCGCCTCCCTCTCTCTCTCTCTCTCTCTCTCTCTCTCTCTCTAAGCTCCCTCTCTGACTGCGGGGTTCAAATGATGGGACGTACAGAGTGGGTTTTTCTCCGAAATCTGAAACAGAATTTATAGGGGATGGGGGAGAAGGGTGTACAGGGGGGCGTGATTTTCGACTGATTTTACGAAAATGCCACCGTCGTTACGGACAACTATCGTTTTGCGTAACTAATATAATATGTATATATTTGTATCCAAACAAGTCCTTAAAATACTTTATCAGAACTCTTGGATGTAAAATTTGGGAATATTCTCACCTAGGCAAGAAAAATATTTATTAAAAAACTTGAAAATGCATGGCGTGCGGGTACCGATATGTTAAAATAAAGAACGTATTCTAACAGGACTCTCCCTTCATGGGAGACTATCGCTGGAGGTCCTTGTAGGGAGTAGCGCCCCCTCTAGCTAACTCGCCTCCGGCAAAGCTACTCAACCAACCAGTCAGTTTAGAGTCCCCGATTGAAGAGCCTATTTGCCTTTAAGACGCATAAACTATAATTTTAAGAGATTGATAATTTTTCTTGCAAGAAAATTTTATTTTTTTATATTCTGCACTCATTTTGCTTCTAGTAACTTGGATCTGTACTTGTCCACTCAATGCGATGAGTTTGATTTAACAAAAAGAAAATCAACTTTAATGTTGCAAATTAATGACTACTGGAAATTGCAACATTTTTTTTCTTGTTATTCTTCCTATTAATTATTTATTAACCTCTTGCGAGATTTCATTTTTTTATCTATTGAAATTGAATATTTATACGAAATATGATCAATTTGACGAGTAATTTCTATTAAAGTATAATACTTCGATTTTACGAATGAGAAGATCGACGCGTTACATTACGATAATGATATATGTTGCAAAGACCAGGGATGGACACGCCTTTTCAAAGGCCTTTCGGAGGTTTGCTTATGAGACGGAGATGGGCCGAACTAATACACAGCATGGCCCATTTGTCATCAAAAGCAGACCCAATCCACAACACGGCCCATTTTTCATCAAAAGCTTTTAGTGTTCTCTTGTTTAGGCCTATTCTTCGAGAATGAACATGAGCTTTTGGATATTTTATCAATTTTAGGCCCAACTTTCAATTTTTATTGCATTAATGGAGCACTGGGTACGGGCCATGCCTAGCACGGAATTGAATCTTTTTCCAAATACAAAAAATAATAAAGAAATTAAGTAAGGAAAGTTAATGAAGAACACTTATTCAATTAAATTAAATTGTAACACATAGACATCTCAAAATAATTTGCAAAAAATGTTACGTCTAGTGGCGTCCTAATAATGATTACACAAAAATGATGCTATCCCTCACCATGATTATGATCATACATCATAATTATGATTATACAGTATTACTATTCTAGTATTCCCATCCGACACTTTCACTTGGAGTCATTTTTTTTTGCAAAAACCAATCATATCGTATGACAACTATTTCTAAACTATTATCTTTTACAATATGTTGGCTAGTACTGAATATGGACTCCAAAGATACCACGTATGTTTGTGGAATGAGTAAGTCACAAATCATGGTAGAGAGAATTGAAAAGGTGCTTGCTTATCCCTCCCACCATTTCAAATCAATGTAGTCTTCACCTACTCTATCGATGCCTTTGGAATAGTTTGTTTCTAAGTACATCTCTAACTCATTGGTATAAAGATGAAGATTTAGCAGAAGGCTATGAGGTGCTTTTTTCCTTATAAAGCAAAGACCATTCAAGTTTCTAAGTTCTACTTGATGAGGGCATGTTCTTCATCCAAGGTGGGGAACCCATCATATCAAATCGACCGGTATATGCAGCATACTTTTTTCGGAGCCAACTCGTTGTCATTGCCATTTTGTGTTGCACTTGGACCACATCATCCGGTCTCAAGCTCTCCTATTATGGAACGAGGGGAGTCTCAAGCCCTCCAACTTGTCACGACCCTCCCAAGGTGAACCCCAAGGTGATTAGACGGATTACTATACAGGAGCGAATAAGATATTCACGAATTAGCCCGATCTGATCCTATGACAATGGAAATCGAATGGTAGCGTCGAAAAAAAATCTATCATCTCTTTCTTAGTCAATCCGAGGTAAAGAATAGTTTCTCTCGAGTGATTGGTAGTTTAGACTACTAAACTTAGGCAATAAAAAGAGAAAGAGATTCGGTAATAACGGGGTTCCCTCGTGTCTCTCATAAAAATCGGGCCACGGTTAGTTTGGAATTCATCACCGAACCATAGATGGATGGATATGATCATTTATGGTAGTTCTAGTCTTGGCGGATAAAGGGGAAATCTATCGCGAAGTCCCCGCGGATGTCTATTGCTCCCAATAGCCCCGAGAGTCTCTTAGAAGATTAATTTTTTTTTTTAAGACTAGACTTAAATTTAATTTCAAATCAAGCTCATGGGGATCAAATCTTGGAGATCAAACAGCAAAGACATGCATATTCTTTACTCAACTTGTATGGAGTTTACTTTCTCGCACCTCTCTTATCATATTTTAATATTGTTTGCTAGGTCGTTTTGATGATTTGATTTGATTTCCCTACATCGTTTGATGCATTGATTTGCCTATCATGATTTGTATGCCTTTGAATAGCTATCAATTTGGCAAACAATCATGCTGAACACATAGTGGTAGGTACCAAAGGACTTAAAACTCGACAAGACCGCTTGACTCCCTTCGCCGCTATTGAAACGTGTTTAGATACTGAAATGGCTCTAATTAAACTATTAGCGTAACCAAGTCCCGATCTTAGATTTCTGGTTTGTAGGAAGTGGAATGCCGCTCTTAACCTACCCCAAATAGGCTGGTGACAACTCAAAATAGGTTAGAATCTTATCATTTAATCAGATTGAATCTTCCAACGTCGTGCCGAACAAGAACATGCACCTCAATATAGAGAAATTGCATGATCCCCTTCGACATATTGCTAAACCCGCTGCCCTCGAGGTAATCCCCGTGAGGGAGAGCCGCAACATGCAGCTAGTTGTGTGTACTCCACATTTCTTCAGAACTGGAGGAGGGATTACCTGACCTTTCGGATTGGCATCGGCAGGTTGCTTTGATGCTGATGCCACAACATAGAGTTGAGGGGGCGGAGGTTTTCTGTCCTCACCGAAGTGTTGAACGAATTGTGCCAACGGAGTGGCGATCTCATCCATCCAATTCCCAAGGTTGGCGACTTGATTAGTCTGTTCTTCAGAGTTCGTCTGTGTCGCTCTTGAACAAGTGCGGATTGGAGATCTTCAAGCAGCTGAGATGATAAAGTCATACCTTTGAAAATGAACTGGATAGACATAAGCACATGAATCAAACATTTACTTCCATTGAGGTCGTCTCATATTACAAAAGCAAAGCAGCGGTACCATTCCTCGCATCCCTGTTTAGGAGAAATTAATCTTTTGCCAATATTTCATCATAAGAAAAAGCACCATTGAAAGGTTAATTCGCGTATATCAATCCAACACCCATTTGAATCATCAAAGATAACCATCTTTATTGAATTCAACATACTTTATACATTGAATGTAATTTGAATACAATGAGGCCACTGTCTAACGCAATCGCTTATTCTGCAGGGCCAAATCAGAGGCATCAGCTCGTGCCTCATCCCGCTGCCGCTTAAGCTGCTCAATTTGTGCTTGCAGATCGGCCTGGGTAGGCTTCACTGGTATCTCCGGTATGGAGAGCAAGCACTCGGGATCCACTGGACGGTTAATGTACTCAAGGGATGCATGGTGTTCCTTCATTTGTCCTTGCAACTCTTCAACATAGGTAATCTCCTGCGGGCGACAATCATGCCAGGCACCTTCGATGTAATCCACTTTCTTTAGGTAGATGCATGACTGAGATTCACTAAGATCCTTCTGCGTGAGGTCCAATTGGAAAAGGTCTGGCCTTAGAGGAGGTGGGATTTCTTGAAGAGCGCCATACTGTCTAATAACCCTGAGGGGGTAATAGGATGTACACCCCGTGAATCCAATTAAGGGGACTGGATTATCCAATTGGTAAGTAAGATGGGCAACACAGAATCGGGTCCACCTAACGTACCATAGGATTTCTTGAGGAGCAATGTTCTTTAGAAAGCTTATCCAATTGGAATAAGACCTTCTTGGAATGAATTTAGATTCTTCCAAAAACTTCTTGATTGGGTCAGTGTGGCCATTAATCTCATGTATGTCCATGTTGACACCGAATTCTTTGATGTGGGAAAGAAACCATATTTGCAAAAGTGCAACCGGTGCATGCAAGCTTCCTCTTTGGTTTTTCTTAAATCGTGTGAGAGATAAAAAAGTTTCGGCCAAAATCATGTTGGTGAAATTCATTCCCCGACATACTTGACTAACTAGATGTGCAACTAATGGATTCATGGCTTTCCTACTATGAGGAAAAACTACGAAACCAAAGAATGCTAGAAGAAACACCCTAGAGGACTGACGCATAGATTGCTTAGTTGGATATGAATACTGTTCAACTAAAAAGGTGAGTGGACAACTATTGAAATTAGATTTCAAAACCTTCTTTATCTCATTGATTTTAAATTTCAAAAATTCACCTAAGACACGTTCGGGCTGTAAACCGATGGGAGGTCTAACAAGTTTAGTGATTGGGGTAACTCCTATGGCAACGTTATATTCCTCAATAGTTGGGACCAATTCATGTCTACTGAATACGAATGTAGATGTCGCGGGATTCCAAAAGTGAGCCAATGCCTGGATTACTCTGAAGCGGGTCTCGGCATGAAGCAAGGACACGAGTTTTCCAATTTTTGAATTGATGTAATCATGGCCACTTTGATCTAGTCTATTCCACCATTCCAAGAGTATGCTATTGGGAGCGAGGATGATCTTGATGTCGGACCTCCTCATTTTATCTAAATCATGAAGGGATTGATTGATTATCACATATAATTTGAAATAGGAATTTAAATTATGAGAAAAGTAAACAAATACTAAGAGATAAAGAATAGCGAAAACTCATAGAGAGAAGAGATTAGCAAAAACACGGAGACATGCGTAAAAATGGCACATGAGATATGGGGTTCAGCCGGCTCACTATCGCCTGCGACTTGCAGAGGGGCTCGGCCTTTTCAATACAATCCCAGTTGGCTTCGTAAAGTGCAACTCAGGGTTTTGGACCACGGGATGTGTGTGCAGATGTCTAGTGCTAAAACATATAAAACATGCACAACATGGTATATCATGCATCCACCGCTTCAGAAATTCTTTCAACTTTAAGCATTCATGCAAAATAAGGGTTAGCAAACACTCCTCCCCTTATAACTCAAACCTGTAAAAACATCTCGACAATAGTTAGGGGCATACCTGAGATTCCATGCGCATGATAAGATCACACAAAAACGTTTTCAAAAAGAAAAAACCAAGCCTAAGTCCTCTATAAGCTTTTAACCAGTCCCTAGTGGGTCGCCAAACTGTCACGACCTTCCCGAGGTCAACCCCGAGGTGGTTAGACGAATTACTAAGCAAGTGCAAATGATCCCTCTTGCAAAAGATAGAGAAAGAAAGTTCCATACCAGATTGCTGACTTCCAGAGCTAGGACTTCTAGATATTACATGTCCTATGTTTGAGTCTTCTTCCACAGGCCTTTCTCCTTGTGGTTGGATGTTGGCAGCAGGTAACTGCACCGGTGGTCTAGATAGCACAAGGGACTCACCAGAGCCCTGATTCTTCAAATCTGTACCATGCTTCATAGTAAGAATTCTCCTTTCCATGTCATGTTCCTGATCTGAAAAGCTGAAATCTTGTCCAGCAAGAAAACCAAGCAAACCAGTTTCTACAAAAAAAAAAAAAAAAAAAAAA
>BCNH02000011.1:16313072-16323868 GCA_001662345.2 Metrosideros polymorpha var. glaberrima | reverse complement strand
TAGTTTAGAGCTAGTTTTAGGCATAGCATAAAAACATGAAAACCTTTGAAAAATGGGATTTGAAATTGAATAAGCCTTTAGGGTTTTATCATAGGATTTTTGGATATATTTTTTGTTAGAGACGATGTTAGTTCGCTGGTTGTGCATTTCATTTTGATTTTACTTAATTGTGCATTTCATTATATTGATTGTTATTTTCCTTTTAGCCTGGTTAGGATAAACTATTAGAGAAAGAAAATTGAAAAGATTGTTCGGATACTTTAATGACAAATGATAAAGTTTAGGTATCGAAATGGCGCTAATTAGTTGATTAGTGTAATCAAGTCCTCGACCCTAAAATCTCTAGTTGCGTAGGAATCGAGATAATACTTCTACTTCTCGATTGGTTTCTAGTCGACCCCAATAGGCTAGTGGCGACCCCTTTTCAGAACACAGAATCTTTGATAGGGTTAATCAAACCAAAAATTGAATATCCCAACATTGCACGAGATATGGGCTTGGGAGAGCCTGTGCCTAAATCGATGGGCCAATCGGCCCATTTTTTTGGTAATACACCTTTGACCCATTTTGGAATTTTTTAAGTCGCGACATGGGAAAACTATCACGTTAGGTCTGAAGAGAGATGGGATGATGAGCAACTTAAGGCTCGTTTGAAATCCATTCTTGCCAGAATTTTTTTATTCTTGTAAAGAATCAATTCTAATAGAGAATGAGAAATTATGTTTACCAAATGCACCCTCATTCTAGTTCTGCTTTTGACAAGTTTACTAAACAATGTTCGGGATCGGCGACCGCCCACTGCCTAGCGGCGGCCGGTTGTGGTGGGTGAACGATGGCGGTGGTGGCGGCGCTCGAAGATCGGAGATCGGTGATCGACGGGGACCGGCGACCAAAGTATATTTTGAAATCAGGAGAAGTCGATATTTGGAATATCACGAGGTGTTGAGTTGCAATTATTAAATAAGCGCAAAAGTAAAAAATTATCACACAGTAATATATAATGGTTTAGCTTATTCACAAAGCTTACTTACACTTCAAACTAACAGCCACAACGTGGGTTGAATTGCACTAGTAATCACTAAGATAAGTTACGACTAGCAAGCACTAATCTTATTACATGATGAATCACACTATCAGGACTCAAACGTTGATATCTGATTCGTACCCTTAATCTTCTCATGATTACAAGGCAGTAAGAATAGTATTCTGAAAATCTCAAAGAATGAAACACAATATGCTCAGAAGACAACCATGGACACATTTAAGCTTGATCTAGAATTTTTCTTCCAACTTACTTTGACTTCAATGAGCTTCTCTTATATATACATCTTCAATTTTCCTGTTGAAAATCATATCAAGAAGCAAGTAGCCATCAGGGTTCTGTCCTAATTGTTCCATAGCTAGATTGTCTAAATAGTCCTTTCGTGCGGACATCAACAAGCTTTCTCGAAGTAGGCTTTACTGTTGCAATCACATCACTGCCAGTTTTGACAAAAGCTGTTTCTCTCTTTAATGATTTTCAATTCTCCTGTTGTGCAACTCCAACTGCCAACGACTATATTTCTAATCACAAATGAAGATCCTCAGATTAACGGTATCTCAACATCACTAATGACATGATATCCTCGTAAGTGACATAGAAATCATCACTAGTCGGTATCCATAGTCAGTTGATGTAGTTTACAAAAAATCGTATAACGACATTTTACGATCTTCACCCAAAGAATCACACAATAGACTTCATGTAGTCCTTGATAATTGTCACAATGTCTGCACTTATCATGAAAGATATTATATCAAGGATAGTTTAGAAATCATCAAAATCATTTAGAGATGTTTCTCCAACATGAAGATCTATGGGCAGCTGTGTTTATAGTCTTACTTTTGAAAGTGAGAAGGATGGAAATAAGAACAAGAATTAAAAGCATACTTTCAATAGAGCCGTCTCTTGCGACAAAAGCAAGGCTATGGTACCTTTCCTGGCATCCCTATTTATGGTAAATTATTCTATTGACAAGATTTCATATAAGAGAAAACACCTTTGAAAAGATAATCCGCGACAGTCAATCTAACGCCCATATGAATCTAAAAATTAATCCTCTATATTGATTTTGGAGTATTTTATAAATGTAATTTGATTTAGATATAATTGGGCTATTGACAAGTTTGACGCAACCGCTTATTCTGCAACGCCAGATAAGAGACTTTAGATTGCACCTCATCTAGCTCTCGCTTGAGCTGCTCAATTTGTGTTGGGAGAGCGTTATGAGTAGGCTTCATCAATTTCTCTGCTACGAAGGGCAAGAACTTGGGATCCACCTTGCGATTGATGTACTCTAGAGATGCGTGATATTCCTTCATTTGTCCTCCCAACTCTCCAACATAGGTAATCTCTTGCGAGCGGCAATCGTACCATGCGCTTTCGATGTAGTCCACTTTCTTTTGATAGACATGTCACTGAGAGTCACTAAGATCCTTTTGGGTGAGATCCAATTGGAATAGGTCTGACCTTAAAGGAGGTGGAACCTATCCATTTGGATAAAGTTCTTTTTGGAATGACTTTTGTGTTTTGCAAAAAAATTTCGATTAGAGAAGTGTGGTCACTAATCTCATGTAGGCCCATGTTGACACCAAATTTTTTGATGTGGGAAAGAAACCATATCTCCAAAAGTGCAACTGGTGCATGCAAGCTTCCTCCTGTTTTTCTTAAATGGCGTGAGAGATAAGAAAGTTTCGGCCAAAATCATGTTTTGTGAAATTCATTCCGCAACATACTTGCCGAACTAGATGTGCAACCAATGGATTCATGGTATCCCTAGTATTAGGAAAAACTAGGGAACCAAAGAATGCTAAAAGAAATACCTTAGAGGACCGACACATGGATTGCTTTGCTGGATATGCATAATGTTCGACTAAAAAGGTAAGGGGACAAGTATTGTTATGAGCTTTCAAAACCTTCTCTATCTCATTGATTTTATCTTCCAAAAATTCAGCTAAGACAACTACATGCTCTAAACCAATGGGAGGCCTAACAAGTTTAGTGATATGTGTAACTCCAATGGCAACGTTATATTCCTCTATAGTTGGGACCAATTCATGTTTGCCGAATGAGAACGTAGATTGCACGGGATTTCAGAAGTGAGCCAACGCTTGGATTAGACTGATGTGGGTCATGACGTAAAGCAAGGACACAAGTTTTCCAATTTTTGAATCGATGTAATTGCGGCCACTCTGATCTATAGCCTCTTCCACCATTTCAAGAGTATGCTATTGGGCAGGGGATGATCTGGATGTCGGATCTCTGCTTTGTACCTAAGTCACGAAGGATGTTTGATTGATTATTACAAATTATTTGAAGTAGCAATATAAATTACAAGGTAAATAAATACAAAGAAAAAAAAATAAAGAAAACCCATAGAGAAGATAAAGGTTAGCGCAAAATACAGAGACATGCGCATAACTTGTGAGGTTTGTCTCCTACGAGGTGAAATATATTAGGGTACTTGAGGCTCCTATTTGAATGGAAAAAATAAGGAAAAAGGCACCACATGTGCCATAATTTATGTACAACACTCACTTGAGTGTCATTACTTTTTAAAACCGTTTACCACAAGTACTATGCCACATTAAATTTCTGGCACTTGGATGAACATTTAAAAAAAAATTGGTACTTAAATGATTAATTGAAAGTTATGACACTTAAGTAGTAAAAAAAAAGTTATAATACTCAAATAAGCGCCGTATAAAAGTTATGGCACTAGTAGTGTTCATATCTCGAAAAAATGGGTCTAGTGATATAAGCAAGGCTGAGCTGGCTTACTATCGCCAGCTATTTGCAACAGGGTTGAACCTTCTCAACATCATCCTATTTTGGCATAAAGATATCACAAGTATGATAATTTTTGTACGACGCTCATTTGAGTATCATAATTTTTTTTTTACATTCACTTGAGTGCTATAACTTTTAAAAAACGTTCTTTGAAGTGTCAAAAATACTACATGTCATGACACTCTTGGTGAACGTTTATATGACACTCAAGTTTTGGAAACACAATTATGACACTATAGTAAATGCCGTATGAAAGTTATGACACTGGTAATGTTTTTTTTCTTCTTATTTGGCTTCCTGTAGTGTAACCCGGGGTTTTGGATCGCGGTACGTGTGTGTAAAAATGTAGTGCTAAAGCATATAAAACAAGCACGACATGATATATGATGCATACACCGCTTAAAAAAACTTTTTGGAATTAAAGCATTCATCCTTACATCTCCCTCCAAAACAAGAGTTAGCAAACACTCGGGAAAAGGATATCAAGAGTGCCGTAAGTTTTGTACGGAGATCACTTGAGTGTTATAACTTTTTTTTGGCTCACTTGAGTGCCACATCGGAGTAAAAACGACCGCTTGAGTGTTAGTTCCGGCAAGTAGTCATACGTGAGAATTTTTATTATTTTTTGAATTTTTGTCCTTTTTTTTTCTTAAAAAGAGGGAGGGGGACATCGCAGGCGGCGAGGGAGGGCTATGCAAGCCCTCGCCGTCGTCGCCCCACCATGGCTGGCAGTGGTCGGCAAGGGTGGGGGATGGCTGGCGAGGGTCGCCGAGCCTCGGCCAAGGTCCGACAACCCCCACCATTGTAGGCGTGGGCTGGGCGACCCTCGGCCAAGCCTAGGCGAGGGTCGCCTGGCCACGCCTGTGGCAATGGGGGTCGTCAGCCCCTAGTGAGGGCTCGACCACCCTCGCCAGCCATCTCCCACCCTTGCCGGCCATTGCTGGCGATGGTGCGATAGTGACGACCCTCGCTGCTTGCAAAGTCCCTCTCCCTTTTTTAATAAAATTTTTAGCTTATTTTTTAAGAAAAAGAAATTAACAAAAATGGAAAAAAGAAGAAGAGAAAAGCTGAGATGAAATTTTTTTTAAAAATAATAAAATTGTATTTTCCGACATCTACGTATGCTCGGCGTCTACGTTAGATTTCCAGTGAGCCAAATCGCCGATGACACTTAAGTGATCGTTTTTTGAAAGTTATGACACTCAAGTGAGCCAAAAAAAAGTTATGGCATTCAAGGAATCTCCGTACAAAACTTATAACACTCCTGATGTTCTTCTCTCCAAACACTCATTCCCTTGTAAATCCAACCAAAAAGAACATCTAAATGGCAGTTAAGGGTGTACTTGGGAATTCACGGGCAATGATGAGATCACACAAAAATGTTTTCAAAAAGAGAAAATCAAACCTAAGTTCTCTATAGATTTTAACCAGTCCCAGTGGAGTCGTGAAGTTGTCGCGACCCTCTAAGGTGAACCCTGAGGTGGCTAGACATATTACTAAGTGAAAAGGAAAAAGAAAGACCTATACCAGATTGCGACCCTCTGTAACGTATCAGAAGATTGCATGCTTATAAACCCCATATCATGTACAAACACTTGGAGACATGTATGTTCCTAACAATGGAGAATCATACTCTGAGATGGCATGAGTGTTCTTGAAGCATTAGGACCAACAGTGTCTGGAATTACTGTAATGATTGGCTGGGATGTTCTCGCTTTTACTTCAGGAGTTTCTTTTACAGGGATATCAGCCACATCAACTGCATGCTTTTCAACCTGAAAAAGTAAACAAATGGACTCGTTCATGGCAAAACCAGGTTCTCAGAACTCCAGATTCGAATAAATGTATAAGTAGAAAAATGACCAGAGCCTATATCAAAGGTTACCAGAAAATTAGGTCTTTTATCGATTTCTGCACCATGCATTCCATCAGCAAGTGGAGCATTTGCAGCACCATTTGGTACAAAACCAGAACCCTGACATTAAGAACAGATGATAACAATAGATGAGCAGTTTAAAAAACCTTCAGGTTTCTCTAATGACTCCAAGTTGTAAACGTTAGTTTCAAATACCTCTGACATCAAGTAATTGCTCACATCAGGGGCATGGGGTAAAGTATCTACCTCATCTTCATAAAATACTTCAAAGGTTTTGCTTAATAGGTTTTTATCAAACTCCCTAGATGAGAAATATCATATCTCAATCAGACACTATAGAGATCAGAATGCAGCTCAAATCCAATCTTTCCATGTAGATGACTTTATAAACTTTGACTGAGATCTAGATACTTACTTGAAAAAGTAACCCCTGACATTGCATGCTACATTTCTTGCCACACAAAGGACTGGAATAGCATTTGTAGTCTGATAAATACCCCAAAAGAAAGTATGAATATACTTTCATCTATATTATTCATAGGAAAACCCATTTCTTAAATGAAACCTCAACAAGCTTTCAAAAGCCAAAAAAAAATTAAAAGACCTGAACAAAGAATATAGCTAAGGTTATTTGGACAAAAGGGCCTTTATCCTTGTTCATATATCAATTAGGACGGCCCCTTTCAATAATAAAAATGAAGCAATCAAAATAAGATAAAAGGAATTGGGATGAATCATAATGAATCAAAATGGTTTATAATGCAAATATTACTACATTTGGCAACAGTTACGTATATGAGTATACCTTCTTACAGTTTAAATTTTATGTCTTCAAACTATTGCAAACATATAAGCAAATTACCGTTCGATTGCCAAATGCGAGCCCTATTTAATGGTCTATCTATGATGTTACCTTTCTGGCAATCTCAATTTCATTCCCATTTCTTAGCTAGAATCACGGGTCCAAACAAGGTCTAGAAGTTATTATAAAGTAACAACCCTCAATTGTTTGAGCGACTGTCTTCCCATTTCTCATGCAAATCAGTCCGACTAACATAATGACATTTAGTCACAAAAAGAAGCTCACTGGAATTTTCTTTCACAAGAACAATAAAAGGACTACCCGGAACAGACAATGAATTCATGATCTAATACCTCTGCGTGAGGAGCATAATATGGAGCAAATGGAGGAACTACATGCACTCGTGGTTGATCCCTGTCTTCCCAAACCTTAGAGTGGTCATCAATCACCATTGCCATCTTGTGATGGCAATTACCATCCTGAAACACATTTAGCAATGATTTCCTTGAACCTGCCATTCATAACATATTAGGCATAGACACTACTGGGAAAGAAGACGGTTGAGCAGCAATGTGAAAATGAGGAACAGTTCACTAGAATTTGCCTAAGTAATAAAACTAACATCCTCGACGTTAGAAGAGATAGGCAATCAAAAGGTGGCATACGTGAATCATTAATCAAGACTTTTAACTATGTAATTTCACGAAACAAAAAGAAAATCTAATAATAGGGTTCAAAAGCCAGGTGGACTCAAGTTAGTGGGACAATGGGAGGTAGTATCATAAAACCCAATAAATATCTGAAACAAGTATTAGTAAGTCTGTGTACATGTAACACATCCCATTGACTAACACTATTGCCGTTAGCATATTCATTTTCCTGTTGATCACTCTACATATAGCTAGATCAGCATGTGAGGTTCTACTGAAAGTAAAAATTACTGCACGAGGATGAATCATCAAACTATTAACTCATCATATAGTAATCAACTTGCCTGATTTGACACAAACAACACGGTTCAAGACTTGTTCTTCATTTATTAGGTGTGCTTTGGGGTCAAGAAGCCTCCACATCTCCAAAGCATAGTCTCTTTCAGCCATCGTGCACACATAAACTTCAAACCTCTTACGTCCTTTAGCTGTTAAGTAACTGCTCAAGTGGTCCCATGCAGGTCGTAATCTCACTAGCACACTTGTGTCACGGATCTGCATAAAGGGAATAAAGATGCTGACAAGAAAAATACAAGAGACTTTCTAGATCTCCAAACGTATGATTCAGCATTAACCTTAAAAAAATCATCATTGGGCATTATCTAGTGAGTATGATTTTTTCTTAGTTGGGTGAACAAGATATTTGTAATAGAAACAAGTGGAACCGCTTCAATCAAAACCTGCCTGCAAAAACACAACACTGAATCATGGACAGACGAATTGAATTTGATGACAACAGAAGTTAGCCCACCATTATGCACATCACTTTCTGAATGTGTAAAAACATTTGATAAGCAACTTCCGTTGAAAACCATAGCCTATATTGTATTTTACACTTAGATATAAAACGTGCCCTGCTCATAACCATTTGAACTCAGTATGTCTTTGCTCAGCAGAAAGGCCCACGAGAACTCCCAACTTTTGTTAGATGCCAGAAATTTTAAAAAAGAAAAAAAAAAACAGCATTGCACGAGCCACTACTGTAGATAAATGAATTAAATAAGGGGAGCCAACATTCTCTGAGCAAATGAGTCAACGTTCAATTTTTTCCTGCTTCAAAGTGATGCAAGAGAAAAAGTCCTGGTTCTGATTTGCCACAAAAACACATGCCTATGGTGCATGACAACATCAACCTAAAGAGTAATTATCCCCCACAAAGCAAGTGTTCCATCTATTTAAAGACAGCTTATGCTACAAACACAAAAATACAAAACAAGAAGGAAAAAACTAAACAAGAACAACAGTAAAAGTATCTTCTAACCTCAGGATTGATGCGAGTGAGGATGATATTCTTTTCCTGCAATCTAATTACAGGTCTAACAACTTTCTCATGGCTATCTGAAAGCTGAGGGACCTCCTCAACCTGAACCTTGTACATCTTTCCATTATCCATGACACGATCACTGTCTGCATACTGCTTCAATAGCGCTCTATCATCTATGTACCGCTTCAATTCAGCTGACATTCCTGTTATCCTCACCGAATCAGTCTCCCTCGCAATTCGGCCTCGAAGAGCCTCAATTCTGTCCTCAAACGACTTCATTGTGTTGGCAACAATGAGCGTCTTATCAAGATCAAACACAATCGCAAGGCACCGTAGATTGAGCAATCCCAGAGAGGATTCATAGAGACCCAAAGGAACCGAGAAGCACCAAAAGCACGGGGGCTTCTTCTGCTTACTAGGCATTGCCACCAAATGTATTTCTTCTTCGCCGAGCAACACTACAGCAGTCTGCCAAAACAGATTCATCCATCAGAGCTCTCACTCACACCCTCTAAAACCAACAGAAACAATACACGCAGCAGAGACAATGCAAGACCTGATCATAACCAAGCACTCTGTACAACATGAAAGACATTCAACAGTATATATATATTTTTATCAGCAATTAAGACTTAAAGGAAACGGAGTGACTTTCGAGCATTTGAAATCGGACGATTCGTCGCGAACAGAGACCTTGAATTCTTG
The DNA here is from genome assembly GCA_001662345.2 of Metrosideros polymorpha var. glaberrima. NCBI lineage: Eukaryota > Viridiplantae > Streptophyta > Magnoliopsida > Myrtales > Myrtaceae > Metrosideros > Metrosideros polymorpha. Next base: position 16,314,682 of record BCNH02000011.1, on the reverse strand, counting down.
GAAGCAAGAGGCGTGCAGGTTGATCAAATTCGCCTGCTCGACCGGAGAGGACGACTCGAGCTTGCACCGGACCGAGGACGAGGATACCGTATGGAGGATCGAGAGAGGGGGACACCTCTCGCTGATTGGGGAGATGTGGTGGATCCGAATCTTATTGTTGGGGAACTGGAAGCTGTGGCCGTTCGCCGGGACCGCGTCCACCTCCCCAAGGCGCAAATAGCCGTGATACACCACGGACTTGAACGCTAGACGGCTCATAGAAGCTCTCTCGCTCGCTCCGACCGCAGTCGCCGGTGAGCGATAGAACCGAAAGAACCGCAAAATCGCAAATGTGCGTCGGAGAAATCGAGCTCGCGGTTGCGAGGGTTTCGACGGGCTCTGGTGGTTTCTCTCTGGTTCGTCGACGTCCTCGGTGTCCTCTCCCTCTCTCTCTCAAACCGCGGCATTCGCTCCGAAATCTGAAACGAATTTATAGGGGCGATGGCGTGGGGTGGAGGGTTATGTCAGCGGGGATGAGTTTCCACTGATTTTACGAAAATACCTTTGCTGGTGCGGACAATTTGCCTTCTGCGCGGCGAATATGTATAAACGATATAAAATTACACATTTTGCCACAAGCTTGCCTTACAAAAGATTGATTAATTTATAAGGAGCATTTTTCTTATATATTTCCCCTCATTTTGCTTCCCATTAGGATTTGTACTTGCCTATAGCAATATCATGAGTCTTATTTAACAAAAAAACACATATTAACTGCAAATTAGCAATTATTGAAAATTAAATATTTTTGTAACTCTTCCTATTAATTATACATTAACTATTATATGTCTCTATTTTACACCTATATGAAACAGGAACTTCTCATATTTCATCTTTATTTTGTTCTAAAAGAAATACTTGTATGAAATACGACATAATTAATGGGTGATTGCTGACACCCAAATTTTGGCTGGCCATATAGGAATTCATTGCATAGAAAAATTAGGGACCGATCCGAGCCCCTAGCAAAAATATTAAGTTTGCATATGGTTTAGAGAGCATTTGTTGCATCGGACCGGCGGCGGTGAATGGACCTAAATCAGTCTAGTGGACTAGGCCTAAAGAATAAGCAAGAATTCGGCCAAGCCTAATAGAAGCATTGCCAGCTGAGACCACATGAAAAGGGGGAATTCTGGACTTTAAAATGAATTGGGTGGGCCCATTTAATTAGAGCTAGAATTTGTTAAAAATTTTGAGCCTAATTCAGCCCATAACACCAAGGGCCGGCCGAATTCCACAAGGAAATGAGGCCTTAATTGGCTTAATTTGAGAATAATAGCCCATGTTAGACCTTAATTTCGCCGGTGAGCGTTGAACCGCAAAATCGCAAATGTGTGTCGGAGAAATCGAGCTCGCGTTGCTAGGGTTTAGCCGCCGCAGCCGTCGCCTCCTCTCTCTCCCTCTGGTTCATAGAGAGTGGGTTTTCTCCGAAATCAAAAACGCAAATGGGGAGGAGGGTTTTTAACCAGGGGGGGTTAACTAATTTGTACATAAATATACAATTCGGAGCTTTTTCTCAAGAATTGCCCCAAAACTCCGTTTATTTCTCTCAGAATAAATAATTTTTAAAA
>BCNH02000011.1:16295440-16312946 GCA_001662345.2 Metrosideros polymorpha var. glaberrima | reverse complement strand
TTCGCCAAATGAATGGAGTCAAGTGATAGACATAAAACTCTAAAATATTTTATAAGGAGCATTTTTCTTATATTCTGCACTCATTTTGCTTCTTACCAATTGTAATTGTCCATTCAATACAATGACTTTTATTTACAAAAACAAATTAACTTTAATGTTGCAAATTAGTGGTTGTTGAAAATTGTAACATTTTTTGTAATTCTTCCTACTATTTCTTAAGTATTATCGAGTCCCATATTGTACGTTTGTTTCTAATACAATGAACAAATTTGTTTTTATTTTATTGAAAAGAAGGATTTATATGAAATATGATACAATTTAACAAGTAATTAATGCCAAAATACAATATTTCGATTTTACAAATAAAAAGACTGGCATCCTGTGTTATGATAAGACAAATCTACTTTGGACAGAGTAGAGAGGGACAGCCTTGATCTGGCTTTCACGAAAAACGCGAAGGTTTACTTTTTTTTTTTAGCCGAAGAGAAGGTTTACTTTATCATACGAAATTGTGTTGTCCAAAGTATTTAGGGTCTGTTTGGTAACGATTCTGATCCAAAAAAATTATTCTGTTCAGAAGTGATTCGTTCTGATTCTGATTCCTGGATGAGTTTCAGAGAATCAAAAACGCATTTGGTAACTGCACAAAATTTTTGTTCTTGAAATAGAAACGCGTTTGGTAACTGTATATAATTTTTATTCCGGAAAATAATTTATCTTCCTAATTTTTTCATTAAAGTCAAATAATTACATCTTATAACTATAAAATACTTATGCCATTACACAAATACAATCACAAAGAAAAGTGATTTTTTGCAACATATTAAATAAAGAAGTAATGAAAAATATACATATGTATATTTATCTTAAGAAAATGAAGGATTATTGTTGATGATGAAAAATATAAGGAAAAATATATAAAAAAAAAAATCAAGTGAGGTTGTGTGTGTGGGGGTGGGTGTGGGAAGGAGAGAGAGAGAGAGAGAGAGAGAAGAAGGATGTGACTCTTAGCAAATGTGTGGCAAAAAAAGAGCAGAATGTGTGCCTTGGTGAATTGTGAGGCAACCATGAGAATAAGAAATGCTCTTGCATGGTAGTGCATTTACCTTCACTAATTTTAGTCCCCCCATCACAAAAAGAATCAACAACAACAGAAAGAAAGATTTAATCAGATTCAGGCATTTTAAATCTCCTCGCAAAAAAAACAGTCACCTTCACCTTCTTCTTCATCCTTCCTTGCTACACCAATATTACCCCCACAAAAAAAGGAAAAAGGAAAAAGAAGAGAGAGAGAGAGAGAGAGAGAGAAGTCATTTATAGGTAGTGTGCTAGCTATATGTGTATGTCTTCTTATGCGAAAGAAGAGAAGCAAAAAGAAAGAAGAGAAAGAAAGAAAAATTTAAAATTTAAAATTTAAAATAAAATATTATTAAAAATTATCCACATTAGTGTCGGCCAGCCAAAAAGATTGAATTGGCAAAAGTGCAATATGTTTAGGTTTTTTTTTACAATTTTTATATAAAAATTAAAAATAAAATATTATTAAAAATAATAAAATATTATTAAAAATTGTCTACATCAGTGTCGGCCGGCCAAAAAAATTGAACTGGCAAAAGTGCAATATGTTTAAGTTTTTTTGACAATTTTTTCCTTATTTCTCAAAAGTGATTCTAGAATAAAGAATCATTTTTTTTATGATTCTTGTTTAAGCTTCAAAACTGATTCTGGGAACATATTTTGAGATTTGAATCATTTTTTTAGATCAGCATCATTCTTTTTACCAAAAGAGATTCTGCTCCGGGGAGGAGAATCAGAAAATCAGAATCATTATCAAACAAACTCTCAGTGTTTTCTTTTTTAAGAGGAAATGACATCATAAGTATTATAATTTTAAAACGACGCTTACTTGAGTATTATAACTTTTTTTCAACCACTTGGATATAATAACTTTTGTATGATGTTCAGTTGAGTGCAATAATTTTTTTTTCAAATCATTTAAATGTCCGTAATTTTTTAATTAATCACTTGAGTGCCATAACTTTTTAAAATGTTCATTCCAAATGTCATGCCACATCGAATTATCAACACTTGAGATGTATGTTGGATCAGAGCCTGGCAATCTCCTAAGGCATGTAGAGAGAAACATGCTATCATCAATATTCTATGCTTTAAACATGCTTAGATGTAAACTAGCAATCAAATCATGAATCAAGGCAAACATGGCATACCTTACAATTTAGATACCTACACAAAATGGCTCAAGATCCTACCTCTTGATGATTGCTACATGAAAGACACCGAGATCAATGACACGAGACGGTTAGAGGATGAGTCGCCGAGCCAAGATTATGGCTCGGCTTAACATGGGCAAGAGAGGTGGACCAAAGGTGAAGAATGACATGCCAGTGTAATGATGGTCACGATGAAAGACGCCAGGGGAGGAGGTGGCCGTCGAGGGAGTGTGACGCAGTGTGATCTGGCCTTGGCTATGTGGTCGACCTTTGTGACTCTTACTTAGCGACCCTCGCCCAAGTCCCTCGCGACGCTTGCCCAAGTTGTTGTTTTGAGGGAGTGACCCTTAGGGAAGCAATTGGCTCGCCTAAAGTCATGACTCGAGCAAGCCCGGTGGTTACCTGAGAGTCGTGCTTTGAGCGGCGGTAGCCGCCATTGGTCGAACATCGCTGATAGTGGGGGTTGCCACCATGCTGATCAGGCAACCCCCTCCTATTTCTCACTTAACTTAATTGTAAGTTTTTAAACCATTAAGTTAATGACAAAATATAGTTTTATTATGTTAATCTTCAACGATTCTTTGTATCGCCGTTGGTTGATTTTGAGAAAGTCATTTTGTCTTAAAGAGGTTAACACGAGCGATCTAACTCCTTGTCTCAAAATTTGACCCGAGCGATCACTTCTATTCTCTAAACCCCACACCCCCCCCNNNNCCCCCCCCCCCCCCAGCAAGTTTGTCTTTATAATTTTCCGGTAGAAAAAAATAATAATAATAATGAACTCATCATTCACTCTATAGATTCTCACAATCCTATCATGCAAGTGGCGTTTGGCTAGCGAGGGCTGGCTCATCAGATCGATCACATTGCAGCCCTGTTCTTCAATTTAGCAACCGACATATTCTTGCCTAGCGACACTCCTTGCATAGGACGAGTCGATGGAAATTGATGCTACACCACCCAGTAACTCATCGATAGGATCGGATTACTTAAGAGCTCTTCCGGTTTGGCTTCGAAACGATTTGGCGGTTGAACATCACAGTCCACTTTAACAGTGTAATGAACTCCTTTTTTACTGGGTCAAAGGCCATAGCATACACATTTAATCCTCAATCGCGACAGATTCTGGACAAATTGAAGCTCGGACTCTTAGGAGGTGAAGGTGTCGATGATGGTCGTGTGCAGGGGGTCGCTCAAGTGGGTGGCCCAGTTGTTGAGGGGGCCCTTCCCGGTGGCGGCGGCCTGGACGGCGAAGCCGAGGAACGCGACCATGGCAAGGCGGGCGTGCTTGATCTCCGCCAACTGGAGGGTGGCCTTCTTCTCGGGGTCGGCGGCCAGGCCGAGCGGGTCGAAGAACTTGCCTCCCGGGTAGAGCCGCTTCTCGGGGTCGAGCTCGGCGTTCCTCTGGAACTCGATGTACCCGATCACCAAGACCTCGATCCAGATCAGCGTAGTGATGGAGAATGGAAGCGGTTGCCCGAGGTAAGATGACCCTTCAACAAGCTCCACCTGATATGAGAAGGCCATAGATAATGAGCTTCTACAGATTTCTCGCCCGGCAAGGAAATGCAGAGCTAGCTTTAAAGCTTACGAACACGAGGCTATGCCGATCTAATGCTGTATCTTAGTTAGGGTTGGTATCTACACGATCTTCTGCCGTTTTCTTCACTGATCTTATTGATCTAATGTGTACAAATTGAACCTTCAGTAAATTACAGTAATTAAGCTAGTAAATCAGAAAATTAGCTAATCAAATCAAGCAGGGACGGAACTCTTTTCCTATTACATCATCTGATTCCAGAAAGAACGAAGAAAGGGAAAAGGAATTTAACCTTGCCAGCGTCTTGCCAGGTGACGCCGGTGAGCCACTCGACGGTGAGGGCGCCGAGGGTGGCGAGCATGGCCCACCTGCCGTGGATTAGCTCGCACTCGCGAAACCTCTGGAGCCCGAACACTTCCGTGTACGGCTGGAACGGCGTCGACTTCACGTCGGAGCTCTCGAAGCGCGTGCCGATGACGCCACCGGCCTCGTTCTTGGCCAGGTTCTGGTCCAGCGAGTCCAGCTCGAACTGCAGGTACTCCGCCGGCTTCCCCAGGCCAAACGGGTCGAACCCGTAGTCGCCGACCAGGCTCCCGTCAAGCCACTCCGGCGCCTCCGCCCCTGGGTACCACAGCGGCCTGTCCGAGCTTCGCTTTGCCGCCTTCTTGGGCGCGGCTTTCTTGATCCCGAACCCAAACCGGGCCTGGACCCGGCCCGAGCCGGGGACCTCCGGCAGGCGGGTCCCGATGAATGCGGACGCGGAAGCAGCGGTCGTTATGGCGGCCATCGGCGGTTGGGTGGAACAAGAAGAAGAAGAAGAAGCTGAGGAGACTGAGCGAGCGAGCTTGAGGATGGGGGCGTGATCATCACACGACTGTTTTTTGGTGGTTTTATCTGGGATTGGAAGTAGAATTCTGATAATCTATGGCGGAGATTATGGGACGTTGGATGGGAGTGCGTATCCATCTGACGGCCAAGAGAGTTTCGGGCTTATCTTTCCTTATCTGCATGTGGGCCCCCGCATTTCTAAAGATCGAAGAGGTCCTTCTTGTTGAAGAACTCATCTCTCTCCCGCGGAGGTGGAGTTGCAGCTAAAAAATAGGGATCTTTGTGGCTGAGGTTGAGGGTGGGGAGAAAATCTTTTGTACCTTTCGCTTCGCCTTGATCAAGCGATGGCCCCCCAGTTTGATAGGATTGGATGAGTTATTGGGAGTGGATTGTTACAAGAGATAACTAGAAAACGCGATGCCTTGACGCGGATTTATTTTTTCTTTTTATTTGTATGGATAAGTTTAGAAGAAGGGAAGATTACCTTGTGCCAATGCCGAGTCATACTATAAACTTAGAAGGTCTTGTAGTGGGTTTACAGATCCCCTGCTAAAGAGGAATGCTGCCTTGCTAGTAGCAAGATTCAAACCTAAGCATGGTGTGCAGAGAGTTCAAACCTTACCGACTGAACCTACTCACTTTAGCAACACAGGAATAATTAAATTTTTATGCAACTTATTTTTCGGTTAACAAACTATTTCAATATCATTAATTTTCTTTTAAAGTAAGAATATTTCTATAAAAAAATTGATTATTTATCATTAAAATTAGGATTAATCGTACCATTTGACAATAATGTCATGAAATTCCAATTTCTCATCCGAACTTTGATTTTCATATAATAAACTCATAAATGGTTGATTTGAATAAAAGAGAAGTGCAAAGGACACATATATTTAGAAGATAAGTTGATAATCAAAAAGCTTTTTCATTGATTTGATTTAAAAATTAAGGGAAAAAACCACAAAAACTAAGTTATTTAAGATCTTATGTTTGTTTGGAAAGAAAATGAAAGATGTTGATGTTTAATCAACAATTCTACTTCTGTCCATCGATAGATGAAAATGAAGCGCCTTCTTTTTATTTGAATTTTGAATGAGGTGGCAAGAATAGTATAAGTTTATGTTCAAGATATATATGATTGATTTGATGCATGATTATAAAAATAATTTAATAATTAGAAGTAACTTTGGCCACTTTCCTATTAAAAGAGCCTCGGGGCGAATAACTTCTATCTAAGGAAAGAACACCTAACCAATTTTCATGCGAAGCAGTAATGTTAGGTACAAATGCAATGAACACAAATTGTGAAATTGAAATCGAGCAAAAGTAACTTTATTTCGAAGGATTCACAAAGTTTATTATAACGATCCGATTGAGCAATTCATAATGGATTCAAGTCATATTAAATTAATGAAATCTTAGAGCTTCCCTTTATCAATAAAACGTAATATGGAAATAGCACATATTTTTACTTTCAATAATGTAAGTGTGCCACAGGAAAATTACCTAAGCTTGTGGTTCATTGGAATCACGAGATTAGAGTACATACAATTAATTTCGTTTCGGAGAGCTTTAAGATATTCGGTCGTCCCATGCAATTGGTGTTTGATATTTTTCTAAAGTATCTTCACCCTTTTCTATGCCACGAGACATAAAGTTAAATTACTTTTATAAAGAGAGAAACGCAATTTAATAAATAAAAATTCATCACCATCAATAAAATGCATTCTTCTGCACCTTAAAAACTAACGCAATCCATTGTCCAAATAACGATTACATGTAATCATTCGAAACAGATGAAAATGTTAGATGATTTCCTCCACTATGCAACCGAAAAGAGTATTCATTGTTGATTTGAAGTTAATCAGTGCTCTGTACGAACAAAGATACAAATCGACCATATGGATCATCAGACATTGATCTTCTTCCGAAGCTTGTCCCATCCTTTTTTACAAGCGCCCATCGCCTTCCGACCATGTTTGACCAAGTGCTTCTTCAAGTCCTTGGCCTTCTCCTTCAAGTCCTTAGCCTTGTCCTTCACTTGCTTCTGCAACTCTCCCATTTCTCTTAGCTTTTGCTGCGTTGAAGAGAGAATCGAGATCAAATGGCCTTTTGACGAGAGACCCCATCTATTTATGGGGGTCGAGCAACAACCCTTTTTGTCAATTCTGTTTCATTTCCATCTGTCGTCTGGTTGATTACAGCTTTGTGGAAACCTCTAGAGCATTTGGGGAGTGCAAACCTTAATTTAGTCGCATTATGTCGGAACACAACCAGAGATGATGACCTGTTTTTTGTGGACGACATAGGTTTTGTTTAGGTGGCATATTGACCTGAAACACCTTTGCAACTATTAAGATACTTTGATAGAAAAATTCATATATAGCGACTAATATAGCTTACCCGTAATTGACAACTTACAGACACGCACACCCACATCGAAAAACAAGATTTTCGCGCAGTAAATGCATTTGCAAGAGAGGTCTTTTCCAATAAAAAAATAAAGTCTTGATAAAAGAGTTTAGAGAAAATTATGTCCCGCTTCGTGATTTAAGAAATCAAACATTTGTCATGTATGCTATTTATCCCCACATACTCCCTTCTTCAACCGCTAAGGTAATTCATAGGGTTGTATTTTTTATTTATACTTAGTGGTATTTATTGTGATATTTATGCAAAATTGAATGTGTAAGAATAGAAAAGATTTTTATTTAATTAAAGAACATTTTAACAATTTTATTTAAGAGTGAGAGTACTAGAAGATATTGTACAAGGTATTATATTTTTAGTTAAGTCAAATTCAACAAGCTTTTTACAATACTTATGGATCGAAACTATAATACTAGCGCAGTAAGCGAGTTAAATTAAGATATTATTACTCTTTGAATAAGCTATAAATTAATTGTATTTAAGTGTTGTACAACGGGTTTTCAAAAGACAATAATGATATGCTTTGGAAACTGAGATCAAAGTAAAAGTATCGTGTTGACTGTTGACACCTAAATTTTGACCCAATTTTAGGATTAATTTAAAATTTATTTTAGTAATTAATTTGCATAAAAATTAGGGGTTGACTCGACCCCTAGCCAAAAATATTTAAATTAATTGCATTTAGGTTTATAATTATTTCAGCATGCATAATCATACATTCTTTGTATTAAAATCGGATCGGGTAGCAAAATCGGACAGAAATTGGATGCGTGAACTAGGCTAAATTAATTATAAAATTCAACCAAGCATAGGGGATAGGTGACCGGAATCCTTAGGGTTTTTGAGACCTAATTTCAGCTTAAATCAATCCACTTTAATTTTTTATTTGGGAAAAAGTCATTTATTAAAAAAAATCCATAATTAATTAGGAAAAAGGCCGAAATTAAGCCAAAAAGAGATAATAAACCCATGGAGAAGTCAAATTTCCACCAAGCCCTCTGGTGGGGTGGCTGAGCCAATTAAGGGCCAAATTGAAAAGATTTTCGCCGATTGTGGCCAATTTGCAATTATCTAAAAGTTCGGGGACTAAATCGTAAATACCCAAAAATTGAGAAAACCCTCGAGCTTGTCTATATATACCCTGTTATACCTCTGAATGAAGGGGGTGTGCCATTTTTCTCAGAAAAGAGGCAGAAAATTCGAGTGAAAGAGAGGAAGAGAGAGAGGTCGGACTCCACCTCAACCGATGGGCCACTTTGTTGCCGTCGCCCCGCCCTCATCGCTGCTCCTCCGGCCACGAGCCACCTATCAATACGAAGCTCGTGTAGAGTACTTCGCATCCATCTAAGCAGAACGTCCAGAAGATCACCGATCGCGAAGAACTGAGCTCGAGAAGATGCTCTAGTCGCTGGTTCGCACACCCAAACCCAGAAATTCCAGTTTGCCAGGCCAACTTCTGATGTGATTTTCGATCAATTCCGATTGTCCCCCTGAGGCCACAAGTAGTCAAAACGAAGCTTGTGTAAAGCCCTTCGCATCCGTCTAAATAGTTTGTTAAGGTGACCACCCAGTGCAAAGATCCGAGCCTTCAAAGGAGGCCAGTCGCAAACCCTATTCTACAATCCAAAAAAGGGGGCCGCCCCCTGTTCGCCGGTTGCCGCTGCCACTCCGGCGACCCTCAGCAGCTCGGCGACGTCCCTCATAGCCGGCCCTAGCTTGTGGATTGCGAATTCAAAAAAGAAAAGTGGATATCTCCTATTCTAATTAGGTAAATATCCAATCTTTTTTTGATATTCAATAGATAACATTGCCTAAATTGAAGTAGGACAATATTGCATATTGCCTTATAGATAATTAGACACGTTATCTTAAGAAATTCGATTTTTATTTTTTATTTTTTCGTGATTACTTTCCTTTTATAGTTATAAGATAATTTGCATGTTAATAACCAATCTTGCTCATAATATATGCTCCCATTGTGCCTTGTCCCGAGGAAAATGTGCAATAGGGTAATATCTGACTTCAATTCAGAAGTACGATCGTGCCTGCATATGGAAATTATATATCACATCCCCAATTTGGAGGATTGGGTTGATAATTCCAAAATAGAATTTCAAAATCTGCCATATGTATTTGGGGACGATGGTTATTCTATAATTAATTCACTTTCTGACCCCAATTGAGAGAAATGTTGTGAAATCGAAAATCAGAATTAAAGGTATATTACGGGCAAGATTGATTATTTCTATTCAAATTATTTATTTTTGTTTAATGTAATCAACGATATAAAAAAAATACCAAAAAAAACTCATTATATGCATGTCATCTTTGCCATGTCATTAGTCTAGATTCATTAATACCATGTCTAGATTCGTTTAATATAGTCTTTTAGGTGCATTCATATAAAATTAAATATCTAGGTTCATTTATTATTTAACCTTAGTCATTAGGATTAATTAATTAAATTGTCTGTCATATAGTATAGTCACATGACATTTTTTGCTCGTCATCTAGAAAAGGTAAGTTTAGGGTCATAAATACATGCCATTTAATTTTACGTCATTAGATCATTTAATGCATTTCATTTTAGAATATGGTTGCATTAGCATTGCATTCAATAAAAGAAAACCCCAAAAAACATTAATCTATATTGCCAATCAAGGAATTTTCATAAAAATGGGTACCGAAAGGGCGTTAATAGAAATATTAGCGTAATCAAGTTCTCGAACTCACTTAATCTCTGGTTCATAGAAATAAAGTATATCTCCCTATATTTTATTTAGGTTTTTAATCGGCCTACCATAAACGATTAGTGGCGACTTCATTTTAAATCTTTTGCATGTTAATACCGAACTTTAAGTTGTGATTTGGTAGGACTTGGGAGGGTCCGAGCTAGGTTAGTTAATTTAATTAACTTGGTAATCCATTAACCTAAGTAAGTTTTTTCGCGAAATTTAGTTCACGAAATTGACAAAAGAAAATAACGCTTGGAGACTCTCTGTTTTGTACCATTAAGTTTTATTATCCCAGCAAATAAAAGTAAAACCTTCAAGAACTTCATTTTCAATGTCCGATTGCCTCGATTTCGCATCCACAGAAAGCTCATGACCTGAATTTCCTAGCAATGCAGTCCAATTTTTGAAAAAGTATTGGGATCGCAGATTTTCCAAAATTAGGTTGACTAGATAGTCGTGGTAAAAAGTTACGATATTTTCCTCAATAAAAAACCGGTCTTTTTTGTATTGAAAAGCTTGTGACTTGATCTTTAAAATGTATTTAAATTGGGTGAAATCACAAACTTCTCGGTACCTCATGATCGCACCATCATGTTGAAAATTACGATATTCTTATATCCAACCATCCAATTTGGGGAAATCGGGAAAAGCTCTTGACGAGCACGACCAAATTATAACTTTTGGTAGAATTTTTAAAGATGTTTTTATTTCCGCTCAACTCGATAAAACCTTAAATTAGATGTCTGCATCAACCATAATGTTTGTTGTAATTATGACGACCTTCATAGCAAGAGTGAATCTCATAGCCGTCACGGTCACCATGACCATTGCGATCACGGCTATTATAATCACCATGAATGTTTCTCCAACCAAAATTTCGTCAATCCCCATGTGAATTGTGTTCCTTTAGGTAGCTAGGCTGGATGTGAGTTACTCCACACCGTAGAAACAAGTTTACAAATGGACAGCCATGGGCATGATCCCGGGGTAATTATAAAAAAGATCCTAAACTTATTGCAATTGCGCCAATTTAGTCATACAATTTCTTTTTGCCAATTCAATTTTAAACTTTTTGTAATTGTTCCAATTCAGTCATGCGGCAAATTTTGGCCAGCTAGCGCTAACGTGGATGCCGGCCAATTGACGCTGACGTGTCAATTTTTAAATAATTTTTTTTTTCCTTTTTCTCTCTTTTTTTGTTTTCCCTCCCCTCCCCTTCTTCTTCCTTCGGTCGGCGAGGACGACCTTGCCATGGCTAGGCGAGGAGCCTCGTTGTTGCTGGTGAGGCCCGACCTCACCCAGCCACGGCGAGGCTCGGCCTTGCTCAGCTAAGGCAAGGCTTGGGCGGTGGATCTCATTGGCGGTCACCTTTGGCAAGTTGTCGGAGCTCATCAACTGACTGGAGGAAGAAGAAGGGGAGGGGAGGGAAAAAAAGAGAGAAAAAGGAAAAAATTTAAAAAAATGACACATCAGCATCGATCGGTTGGCCAAAATTCGCTGGATGGATTGAATTTGCACAATTGCAAAAGGTTTAAGACTTAGTTAACAAAAAGAATTAGGATTGAATTGACATAATTATAATAGGTTTATATGACTTTTTTGGTAATTTTCCCGCATAATTCCCCTCTGCGCCACTTCATTACCCTAATCTAGGCAAAAACCCTTCAACCAAATAGTCATCACATCCGGTCATCATTTGACACTTGTCAAAGAGCATCAACTTAGAAAATTGTCTTAGTTCATTAATTGATCAAAGAGGTAAGCTACTTCAGAAAAGAACAAAGAACCAACCTAAATATCCCAAACAAACCTAGATCAAACTAAATCGGAAACTATCCAATAAGGTAAAACAAATCTCATCAAATATTATCGAGAATCTAATCAAATAATTAGTAAAATTACTCAAATCTCTAAGATTTAGCTTCTTCTTTTTGTCTTAGTAGTAAGCGTGAATATTTTTAATTGGGAAGGAAAATGAGATTCGGAAAGATTTGAACTCAAGACCTCATATTCTAATACCATATTAAATTTTGTGAGATTACTGCTAACTATTTTAAAAACTTAAACTATTAAAAGAAGGCGAGATTTAATATCTGAATATTGTATCAAACAATAATATTGAACAATATCACAGTCTTGCATCATTGTCATCATCTTCCCGACCTTTTCTAGTAATAAGGACAAAAATGCAGGATTGAATCTAATTAATTATGTTAATTATCGTTATCCCAGCACGCCCTCATCAACGACAGGGAAGCCTTTCATGGTTTCTTTAGTGCAGCGAATGACAGGGGGCTTGGATACCCAGAAGACGGAAGAAGCACATGGAACATGGGAGACACTTATGGCAAATGTCAAAACCAACAAACTAATAATTGGTTATCTAGCCAAAAATGGAAACACCAGACAAAGCAAACTTGAAAGTGGTTAGGCGATTCTTCGCGCACGTCGGTTCATGCGACAACAATACTGTGAAAAGCCCTCGTCATGTCACACGGTATAAAAATGATGAAAATAATAATATTTCCACAATTAAAATAAAAATTCCATACTTTTTTTTTTAACTAAATAAATGCAAATCGTTTTCTTTCATCCACGTTTTCCTTCTCATGCTCGGGTTCGAAATTTTGCAAAATTCTCATCTCCTTGTTAATAACCGCAAATTTCACTATTAAAACATTTAAATATTAAATCACGTTTAAAGTTTTTAAAAGCAGATGGTTATAGTCCCAGAAAAATCATTTTTATCACAAGTCTTCTTAAAATTTTTTTTTTTTGGGGGGCGAAAAGTCCCACATGCTCTTTTTATTGTCGTAAAATGAGAAGAGCTCTTCAACTAGATCCTGGCTTCACATCGGCGAAGTCAAAGACGCCTCTAATCTTATCACCGTGCGTGTCATCTAACTAACCCCCACAGCTTCCCTCAATCAACTAATCGTCTCCTGCCACGCCAGCACAGAAAGCTCTCATATTTACCATAACGCCCCTCGGAGAACATTCCCTTCGCCTCCCCATTGACGAAGAGGCGACCGATTGGTGAGTTCGTTGACCACATTCTCTCGCTCACCTGCAATTTCCGATGGCCTCTTCTCGAGACGGAGATCCAGGTGCGTCGCTTTTAATCCCCAAATCCGTTTTTCGCTATTAGGGTTAGGGTTCCGATTGATTTCTCGGAATCGATTCTCCGATCCTTCGTTTCAGCTCACGCTTTTTTTTTCATAGAATGGAAGATCAGGGGCAGAGCTCGAATCCGACTCCTTCATCTTCTTCTTCTTCGTCCACGTCCAATAGGGAAGCTTCGGGTGCTTCGTCCTCGACGGTGCCGGTTCGCGAAGAGGAAGACGAGCGAGAGCGAATCGACGAGCATCAGTATCGGAACCCTGAGCTAGAGCGGCAACATATCGGCATTACGTATCGGGGGAATTTCGCCGTATTCGACGAGGGGTCGGCGGCGATCCGAGAGGATACTTGGTCTTGCGTCATCGTGGTCCTTACCTTCTGGTTCTTCGGTGTGTATCGGCTCCACAATCGGTTCACATTTTCGGTTGGGATTGCGTGGCTAGTCGTTCAAATGCTTCGCGTCTTTCGTTGATTTCCACTGTCAGTTTGTATTTACGTCTCTTGTGAGTGACTGGGCAATGAAGTGGAAAGCCAAGATGTATGATCATACTTCGAATTTTTGCAGTGTCTATGACTCTGATAATGGGAGTTTATGGTTCCGTGAGCATAAGGCTCGGTCCAGACAGCTCGATTCTTATACAGCCAAATTCCATTTTTGTGCAGTCTCTGAAGGTAATGAACTGTTTCTCTCATTGCAGTGTCAAATTATTGACTTTTTGTGCTGCCCTTCATGTAGCTTGTTCCTTTTTAGGTGGAGGAGTTGGATGATACCAAGCCTGGGCCACTTCTATATGGGTTCTATAAAGCTCCTTCTCTGGATGTTACTACCACTTGGTCTGAAACTCGTAATGCTTCTGTTCAGGTCGACTCACACGAGGCAAGACTTCTATCTTTTAGCTATTGGTTGCTGCTTTTTCGCACTCTATACTTAGACTCTTCATTTCTCACTTCAGAACATCAATTTCCTTTATCTTCTTTTTCAGGAGTGGATATATTACTTAAATGGAGGGTCTCAAATTAATATTACCTATAACGTGAGCTCTGCAGGTTCCTCTGTATTTCTTGTGATTGCTCAAGGTAAACTTGAAATAATTTGTCCACCTTGCAAGGTTATTGCCCTGACTTGTCGTCTTTCATCTGCAATTTGCTGAGTTAGATTAATCATGGAAGCTCTGCTCACAACCAAGTGAAATTTTCAGTATGGTGATTGTCAGCGACAAGATGTTACAGAGAAAGAGTGAATTAGAACTTCACATCAATGAACGGATTTATTTGCATCATGTTAATATCCTTATTAATTCCTGTGATGGTTTATCAGATTGATATGTGCCTACCTACTTTGATCATTGCATAGTGAAAGAAGCCAATACCAGGAGAAAGAAGAGTCTATGAGAAAATATCCCAACCAATCCCCTAAATTTAAGCTTTAAACAGAAACTACTTAAATTGCAAGTTGCATGTGCTCTCATAGGGGTAAGCTTTGTGTTAGCTAGCCACTACTCCATAGATGTAGGTGAATAATGCTACCAGAATATGCTTAATAGACCCCTGTTATAAACACAAGCAAGTGTAATACTTGTTGGAGTATTTTTTTATCCCGAAACATGAGTCAAGGATCCACGTGTTGTGCATTGTATACTGCGATGACAAAATTATTATTAAACTTGGAGAATCAACATATCCCGTTGTTAGCTTCCTAAATTTAACACTTGCAAGTACTTGTTACCCATGTCGTGGTGCTTTTTCTTTCCTTTTTGAATTCTCTGCCTTCCTTGTGCCAACACAATTCTTTGAGCTTCTCCTAACAATTAATTGTCGTGTCATTCAGAGGATTCTTTTCCTTCAAAATTCTCACACATCTCATATAACTGTTCACCATTATTTGTCTGCCACCTACACTGACTTCCTTATCTTTTTTTGCGAACTCCATTGACAATAACATTGTGGATCCGTCAACTGCAGGCAATGAAGGTCTTGCCCAATGGCTTGAGGACCCAACATATCCCAACACCACTTTATCATGGAACGTTATTCATGGTTAGAAAGGATTTGAGAGTTTGTTAAAGTTTGCTTCCTCTACTGCATAGTAAATGTCTGCAATAAACTTTTCTCAGGGGTTGGCATGATACAGCAAAACATATATAAGTCCTCCAGTTACTATATTGCAGTTGGCAACTTGAACTCGGAAGAAGTGGAGGTAATTGTGGAATGATTTATGAAATTCTACATTCCCAGCTACGAGTTTGTCAAGTATAGATAGCCTTTAGATGGAAAATGTTTAGTTTATCCATGAATGAATGCTTGCTAAATTGTGTTGTTCATGAGACTGATTTGTGTCGACTTAGTTTTGATTTCACACTTCCTAAAGACTTTAACTGCCGGACTAGACAGCAAACCTTTTGCTTCATAAGATATTTAGCTGGAAGTGGCCTGGAGTAACCATGTACCTTGTTTTAACTAATTGCTTAGAAGTGTTGATGCCTGTTGCTCCTGTATCTTGTCGTCCCTTCACATCAGTACACTTGCCTATCAGGTAATGAAGTACATTTTTATCTGGATGCTCATGATTCAATCGGATTATGTCGTTATTTTGCTTAAGCCTGACATTTGATGGGGCAGATTTTGATACTTCAGATTGGCCATTTCTACTACTAGACTCCACCAAACATGGGTTTTCTATGATATGAATAAGGTTGTTATTGTACATTTTGGCCATCATCTCTTTTGAAGGTGCTGGTATTAGAGTTCCACTTGATAATCAAATCAGTTTCTCCGTATATGGACCCATTATTTACTTAATGATGAATTCATGGAGATTTTACATAATTTGGTTTGGTGGACAACTATTGTGCTAAGTTAAACTGTGAGTTACATTGTTCATTTCTTAGCTAACTTCTAGTTTTTCTACCAAAGCTGGATAGTGTCCAACTGGGGATTATTTGTTCTCTGAATATTATATATCTTTATAATTCTAGATCTAATACTTTAAAATAGATCCACTTATTTGATGAGAGGAATGTAACCCTCATCTTTTGCTATTCAGTTGATAACTATTGTATGATGTGATGCTCGGAACTATATGCTAGTTGCACTTTTCTAGAGCAGCTGAGTTTATCTAATCCTGTGCTGCTATCAGGCTCACTCTCTCTTTAGTTTTGCCTTCTGAGCATAGTCCACTGTTACATCATCACTCTTTTCGCATTCTCCAAAAGATGATTGAGTTCAGAATAATACAGTTCAGATCAAGTGCGGTTTTAAAGTGACCTTTTTATCTTTTGTTTTTATTTTTTTTAAAAGCTTCAGCAAATTGAACTCTGAATAACATAATGAAATCCATTTATCTGATCTTTTCACTACTTCCTCACGAATCCAACTTATAAACACTTGTAGAGAGAGGTTGAAGTGAGATATAGCTTCTATACCATAAATGTGCAAAAAAACAAACCAGACTTTCAATTAATCATAATTTAACTGTTTCTTTTGCACAAAATATGTTCTTTAGTAGATAACTGACTACAGTGAGACAAGTTCATGACTAAATTGGATATGCATACAGATATATTGAGACTGCTCTTGATCTGTTATGATTGTTGGTGTGTACTGAGTTTATGATTACAATAGCTGCAGATTGCAACTAAATTTTCTTATAGAGGATTAATAGCACCATACTAACTTTTCATCATTAGCAGTTTGAATTCACATTAAAACTAATGAAGCTAAATAAAAGAGACGCATATGACTTTGCTTGGTTAAGTTAGCACATCACATTCATGCATTTATGAAGGAAGTCATCTTCCATTTCTGGACGGTGAAGTAAGAACTAGTCATGAACGTATCATCCTAAGTCGGAACAAGCCGATAGAATCCCCATTTAGACGTCCCCATGCCCCCTCCCATGTGGTAACATGGGTCAGCCCTCCTTTCCATGTATGTATATTGTGATGTTAAATTAAATAATGGTATTTACGAAGGAGAAAAGAATAAGAAAATTGAATGGACTGGGAGATGGCACAATGTAGTCCTTGGGACAGCTTACCACGTTGTAGAAGTGAGTACTGCAGAGTAATGGCTTAACCATTCAAACTTCCCAGTTCAATATTTGTTTAAGTCTGGTTGGAGAAATTGCTGTTATTAGGGCACAGTTTCGAATTCAAGATCATGGCAGTAATAACAATGGATAGAAGAGTGCAGTAAAAAGGATCTATCTAGCACGGGTGTGCATGGTCCGGGTTGGTCCGGGCCTCGTATGGAACCGGAGACCGGACCGGTAGTCCTGGTCCCCAAATTTTCGAAACCGGAGACCGGACCGGGACCGGACCTGGACCGAGACCGGTGGTCCGGTCCGGTCCGGTCCCGGTCTGGTTCCAATGGGACCCATAAACAACCGAAACTTGCCCACGCACTACCAAAATATGCAGCCCACGTGACTCTGCGTCAGGTCGAGGAAGCTCCGGCGGAACTCCTCCAGAGTGAGGTCAGAGAACTTGGTGACACCGTGCACCGCCAAGGGTTGAGCTTCTGGTGGAGCTTCGCGCGACGGAGGTTGGCCTTGAAGACACCGAACCGGTGGTCATGCTACTCCGGCGTGGCGTAGGCCTTGCTGAACTAGAGCTTGAAGT
>BCNH02000011.1:16266190-16288424 GCA_001662345.2 Metrosideros polymorpha var. glaberrima | reverse complement strand
GTCACAATCTAAGATTATATAATGCCCCTAAAGAAAAGTACTCTTAGAGGGAATTACCATATGAAGAGGCTTCTAACTTCTCAAGTGTCGCTTGACCCCAAATTTTTTTTAAAAAAAAAATTCTCAAGTGTTGGTGGGACTGCAACAATGGGCTCGCAATGTCCCTACAAATCTCATTGGGGGTGGCTCTTATGGGAGCATTGAAGACAAACATGATTATCTTGATATCATAAAGTAATGTCACTAGATTATCACGAGATTTGCTGTAAAATCATGCGGAAACTAACAGATCTTGCAATTGAAAAATAACATGAGAAGAAGAAATTACTACAGAAATCAATGAGGAATTACCTTAATGGGTTCAAATTTGAGATATATTTTTAACAAGATCAATGAGAGTTTCATTATTGAAGAATGCTAGGTAGCATCCACGTTAAATGTAGTCGTAATGATTTGATGAGCTATCGATTGGTATTTGAATAAGTGCATTATGCTCCCGATTGAATCCACCTAGATCTTCGACATAATTTATATATAACTATCGAACCTTCGTGAGCCTCACATGTATGCAAGAAATAGACATTCGAAAGATAAATAAAATTATTGGTTTATGAAACATTCGATTCATCAAATAGTGAAATGAAGTTATTTGTAAAATTGCACAATTTAAAGAAATTGTATAGGGAAAGATTAAGATAGTTTAAGATTTGAATTCGTTGTTGTTGTCATCGTAGAATAAAAAAGACAGAAATTTTAATATTGAAATATATAAGAGATGAAATGAAATTATTAACTTGCCCATGAATATAGTTGTAAACTAAATAATTGATGATATTTGGGGGATAAAGAACGGATTGAGTTTCCTTAGAAGCAGAGAATATTTTTATTAGTAGATTATGTTGTCTGTTTTTGTAAATCATAATAATATCGATTAGCGCGAAAGCCGCCACGACGACATCGGAATTGCCAAGTGGGGTCCACTTTTCCCTCCTATTTTCCTAGTCACGCATCCGCATCCGCTTTAGATACTCGAAGCCGCTCAGCAGATCCAACTGCGCTCGCTCGCTCGTCAGAGCCGTTTACCACCGTCCGATCACATTTCTCGGCCGCTCCAATATCAGCCAACCATTACCATCTCGCACCCATCCCACCATTTCACCCAAATCCGACGGCTCTCATCACACCACGCACGTCGAAGCGACACCGTTCTTCCCTCCCTCTCTCCTCGTACCATTCAAAAGCCGCCCTCGAACTCTCAATCCCTCGCCACCCTCTCTGTTCTCCTCCTCCTCCTCCTTCACCATCTTCTTCATACTCTCTCTCTCTCTCTCTCTCTCTCTCTCTACACCTGCAGTGAGTGAAATGGCCGGAACCGGAGTGGTGGCGGTGTACGGGAACGGAGCCCTGACGGAGGCGAAGAAGTCGACCTTCTCCGTCAAGGTCGGCCTCGCCCAGATGCTCCGCGGCGGCGTCATCATGGACGTTGTCACCCCCGAGCAGGCCCGCGTCGCCGAGGAGGCCGGCGCGTGCGCCGTCATGGCCCTCGAGCGCGTCCCCGCCGACATCCGCGCCCAGGGCGGCGTCGCCCGCATGAGCGACCCCCAGCTCATCAAGGAGATTAAGCAATCCGTCACCATCCCCGTCATGGCCAAGGCCCGGATTGGCCATTTCGTCGAGGCCCAGATCCTCGAGGCCATCGGCATCGACTACGTGGACGAGAGCGAGGTCCTCACCCCCGCCGACGAGGACAACCACATCAACAAGCACAACTTCCGCATCCCCTTCGTCTGCGGCTGTCGCAACCTCGGCGAGGCCCTCCGCCGCATCCGTGAGGGTGCCGCCATGATCCGCACCAAGGGCGAGGCTGGCACCGGCAACATCGTCGAGGCCGTCCGCCACGTGCGTTCCGTGATGGGTGACATCCGGGTACTCCGCAACATGGATGACGACGAGGTGTTCACCTTCGCCAAGAAGATTGCCGCCCCCTATGACCTGGTCATGCAGACCAAGCAGCTTGGGAGGCTGCCCGTGGTGCAGTTCGCCGCGGGAGGGGTGGCGACCCCGGCTGACGCCGCGCTGATGATGCAGCTGGGCTGCGACGGGGTGTTTGTCGGCTCAGGGGTGTTCAAGAGTGGCGACCCGGCGAAGAGAGCGCGGGCGATCGTGCAGGCGGTGACGCATTACAGCGACCCGGAGATGTTGGCCGAGGTGAGCTGCGGATTAGGGGAGGCCATGGTGGGGTTAAATTTGACGGATTCCAAGGTGGAGAGGTTCGCCAGCCGGTCGGATTGATGGGAGGATTGGTCCGGAACATGAAGGTGTTCAGCTCAAGCTACTCTGTTCTTGGGAATAACAAGGTAAAATGCTAGGAGGGTTTGTCATGGGAGCTATCATACTTGATGATTTAATGGGGGGTTCCTTGGGAATAATTATTGGGTTTGTGTGGTTGTCATGTCTGTCTGGGTTTGGACATGTTGTGCCAAGGTGATAATGATGTTCGTTTTGGGCCAAGAACGTTGAGTGCTCTGCTCAAGTTCTCTGTTTTTTTTTTTGGTCGGACAAGTTCTCTGTTTTAAGTTGTTATTAACTTGGGAAATTGAAGATTGTATGAAACTGTTGCATTACATCAATCTCGTGTATTGTCTCAACTTGTCTGCTTTCTGCCATTGGCTCCATATGTGGGATTTGTCTTGTATTCTCGTCTCTAGCTTTGGTAAGAATTGTTTAATTTGGATCTGTTGACTCGTGCATTAATACCATTGTGAGAGTTTAGTGCCGAGGATATTTTCGACACCTCCCAAAGCATGTACGAGTTGGCTGTCAAGGATGGTATGAGTTAGAGCAGTGTTAACTTCTTAAGGATGGTCTACGGTCCCCTGACCATCCGATTCTCTTGGTTGATTAACATAGATCCATATTTTAGATCAGTTCAACTGGTCTTAGCGTTATGTAGATGCGTAGGTTTTCATGCTTGCCATTCCAACCTGCCTAGCTCAGCAGTTTTAGATGGGTCAAATGACGGTCCCTTGTTACTGTTGGGACTGAGCCGACTGCTGATTTTGATAGTGTGGATAGACTGTTGTTGATATGCTGGAGGAAGGTGCGTGTCTCACAAGAGATGGAATTGAAGGACTTCACATGAATGTTAGTCCTTTGGAGCTATTGAAAAGCCTTCAAGATCTGTTTCTTCTTCTGCTTCTTGTAATTGGATATTTGCTAAGATGTTCACTGGTAGATGTGGAGCTATTGAAAGGTTTCAAGATCTGTGCTGCTGGTGCTGCTTCAATTTTATCAGCAGCCATTTTGAATACTAGTAGCTTGTGCATTACTATGCGTGCATGTATTTTCTTGGCTGTGCCAGATTTTGTTATGCAATCTCTGCATGCGTCTATGGTCAAATCTAGAATGGATTGATTGAATTTTGACTGTGATAATAGTGGTTCGGTTTGTTTTTGTGTCCTTTGTCCCAATTCTCTTGTCCTGCCTAAGTAAAGACTAAAGAAGGTAGATTTCTTTTGTTCTTGTCCGATTTGGTGTTGTCTGTACCTCTCTCTCGCCTCCCTTCCGTCTTGTAAGGTGCATTTGGAGGACTTCTGCAATAATATATCGGAGACGGCAAGAGGTTTGCATTTTCACCGTGGCCTGAACTTAAGTCTATGAAGAAGTTGTGTCATCTGAAAGAGGTTTCCGATTGTGCCTTGGCTAGATAATATTCCCGTCTTGCAAATGATAAACATGTCATGAGTCCTGCCTCATGCTTATGTAGTATTTTATATTCGAGTCGTAAACTCTACATCTAATAACCGAGCAATTCTCTTTTCATTTACTCGAAACAATGAAGGCCCGGGGGCTTCATTATGTCGCGTTTGTCTTCTCGAGTAACTGCTGATGAGTTTATAACGCAGTTTGCGAACACCGTTCATCTTCGACATTTGTAACAGCATATAGAGGCTTGTAGTTCATTTTGGCAATGGATCCCTTTGCCAATAAAAGAATAATCAAGAGCGATTCCATTTCATTTTCCGAGTATTCAGCGGAAGTAACAGAGACATGCGTTCGAGAACAAACGGAAGGTTTCATCTTCAGTAGCTATTCTTTCCCAACAACTTGCAAGAGAATGAGCAATTGAAGAAAGAAGTACGACGCGCCTCCGATTGTGGCATACTGCAACTTCTCGGCACCTTCAACATCTGGGAAATCGCTGTCCTTGGAACGATTGAACCCTCCAGCCAACCAACCCAGGTTCCGGTAGCCATGATCGTGGAGCTTCGACACTGCCATCATCGATCTGTGGAGCAACAACAAAAGATGATGTTGCTGCATCCAACGATCTGCCATCATCAATCACCTCCGGCGCATTATCTTGCTTTCAAGGAAGAGTTCTCCCACCAAAATGGCAAAGCAGAGTATACCGTCTAAACTCATGCCTCAATATGATTTTAACTAACAATGCCTCCAGTGAGTTTGAATCCAAGTTCACCCATCAACCACATATTGAATAGTTATCTTCTAATCGTTGTTCGTCGAAAGCAGAGAGATATTTAAGCTTGAAATTAGGAAAATTGGAGGCAAGCATAGCCGCATAAGCAGAGAGATATTTACCGGAGTCCCTCGCCACATGCTACGAGGATCATAGCATCCTTATCAGGAACCACTGCCTCCACTTGCTCGACGAAATCGGAGTTCAGGGTCGTGAAGTTCTGGCCCGTCCAAAGCCCGATGTAGCCGAAGTGCACCCACTTCTTGAGCAGCGTCAGAGGCCCGTTGTCCCTGTCCTCCACAAAGAGCGGCACGTGCAGCGACCCAGCCACGCGCGCCTTCTCTCTCTCCCACTCTGGCCTGATGTCCAGCATCACGTAGCCACCGTCCACAATGGCGGACGCCGCCTCCCTCGGCAGTATGGGGCGGATGGCCCCGGACTCGATGAGCTGCCGGGCGTTGCTCAATGGGACCACGTTTGGTCTTAGTGGATGATGAGGATTGGCGCGTCTTGGAGGGGCGAGGAAGTGCTGCTGGTGTGAGAATTCATGCCGTCCATGAGTCCCGGGAAGACTGCACGTTGTCGAGAGGTAATACCATCCAGTAGCCATCTCTCTCTCTCTTTCTTATCCTGAAAGATATTATCAAGATGACATTGTCTTGTTACAAAGGATTATGAGGCCCCCATCCAGGACAACGTTTTGTTTTCTTGAGTAATTATAACATATATTGCCATTCTAAAAAAAAAAAATTTACACCAACGGTATTAATTTGAGAGACTTGCTATTTATAATTTTCGAATGAAGGATGAGTAAGGCTGTAAGGCAAAAACAAGACTTAAATTTTTTTTTTTTTACCATGGATCAATTGAGAACATAAAAGTCTTGAAAAAGGTCTTAATGAAATTCCGGTTTCCTCATCGATAGAACTCGACTGTCAGAAATTACAAGTGGCAAATGACCAAAATATTCCGAATAATACTACAAAATTATCTTAAATTGCTGACATATTTATTCCACAGTAATTTTCATGTTACAAAAATTTAAACTGGTATACCAATGACAAGTTCACTTTTCGTGAGCTTCCATCCAATGTTTCTATTAAATTGTTGACGTGGAAATTCACATAGCGGTCGACTCGTTTGATGTGGATCCGACATAGAAATTTAGCATAAATAGCTCTTAGAAATGGCCTCATCTTAGAATTTCAAGTTCGATGGATGGATCCCAATTGTACGATGAAGAGAAGATCTTGGAAAGAATCATGAAACTTCGGTCATCTCAGGGCTAGCATTCGAACCGTTGGCATCGTATCTCTTGGTGAAGTCTGCCATGGAAAATTTGAAATCCAAAGGATACTCATTCTTGAGCGATGAATGTATGAAGCCTCGCAATCCCTCACCCTATCTCCATCTAGCACCCTCTTGATGGCCATAGGCAACAGTTCATCTCCATTATTGTCATCCTTAGCAGCTTCCCTTCCAGGCAAGAGCTTCCTCACGTTTCGGAAATTCGTTGAAACCCCATTATCTTTCCCTATGATTTTAATGATGGAGAGAGAAGGGGTAGAATCAATTTTGTCCTAATTCCCGATTTGAGTTCATTTTTTCAGATATAACTTCTCCACAACGACCTCGTTTAAAGACCCATTTATGATGAATTTTAACAATAGATCCACATCAGATGAGTCGCTTCTATATGTGTTTTCACATTAGCAATTTGACGGGGATGGTGGACGGGAGCTAAGGAAGGTTAAATTTGTTACGAGTGTATTAATTTGAGATTTTTGTGACATGAAAATTAATTTGAGATAAACGTGTCACGGGAGTACTAATTTGAAATTTTATCTTGTATTATCACAAAATACTCTACGTTGGATGTTTGAATTCCATGAGTAGTATGCTCAAGACTTGATTGAGGCTTTTTAAAACCTTACATCCTTAATTGACCAAAATAAGTTCTTAAGAACATGTTTGGTTATCAGAAATGAGGCCCCTGGAATGAGGATGACAGCCCAATTCCCCTTATTGGCCCGTTTAGTAATAAATTGAAATAGGGCAGAATGGAAATATAAGCTGGCAATGAAAATTGATGCATCACTGCATTTTCATCAACACGAGGGGCAAGTAAATATGTGGATTATTAACTAAAGGCTTGCGTTTGGTAACTTTTGTATGGAAAAATTTAATAGGAACTTTTCAACCACATGCTTTCAAATTTGATGATCTTCTTCCCCTTAATATCACTGGAGGCAGTATCTTAACAACATAGGGCACTGGTCTGAGCCAGCAATTTGCAAATTAGAAGTCTGGGAGCTGGGCCAAAGGTTTTTCCAACTACCTGTAGCTAATTCTCATCTCTTCTATTGGCCCAGGTGAAGCATTGCCCATGAAAGCCCATGTCCAACATCCAGTGTTCAAAAACAATCTTTTGAAACTCCTCCATTCTCCTCTGAGGCTGTAGCTGATCCCTTCTTCTTCTCTTCCAACCCCTCTTGTGTCATTAAAATCCCCTAGCCATTACCTTCAAACTCTCCCCATTTCTCTGTCTCCTTGATGTTTCCGATTCAGCATAAATCCAAGTGAACTTGTGAACAGAGTATTATCTGCTCTTATAATTGCGGTACCAATAGAGTTCTCAGTTCTGGTATGGCCATGCTATCTCTCATTGAATTTCAGTATCCCGCCACAAAGTTAATCCGCCACTCAGTCTAATTGGATCAACATAACATCTATTGTTGAACCCTGACTTCCTCCTTACTTTCTCCACTATTTTCTGCCCATTTTGTCTCTTAAGTAAACAGATGATGCTGGGCTTATGCCTTTTTTTCTTTAAATGTCAAAAAAAGATATTGAACTGCCGAGGACCACCTGTAACCCTTGGCTGTTCCAGCATAACTCCTTGGTGGCTCTTACAGGCCAGCCACCAAAGCCATCTTCAGAAATCATGCTAGTATCCATAACTGGGACCTCAGTCAGTCCTTCAACTTCCTCCACGATGTAGAGACTTTCTATAACCTTTCTTCCTCTAAACCTCCTTCCCCTAACTCCCTTCCCAATAGGTTTCCTCCTCATTCCCTGCTCCTGTTCTCCGCCCTCCTCCTTCTCCTTCCTCCTTTTGCAGATAGCAGCTCCCTCTCTTTCCTAACTAACCACCTGTCTCTTCATTGAAAACTTGTGCATAGCCTTAATGAAAGGCAACGTTACTGTCTCCCCCTGTCTGTCTTCACCTCCTCAGCACTAGCATCCTCCTCTGGAGGGAACTCTTGCACATTGTCCTTTCTCCTTCATCTAACTGAGCCAAGCCTTAAAATTTCATGTTGTATGGCCATGCCATTTTCTTTATGCTTTTCTTTGAATATTTTTATCACTTCCTTTTTTCTTTTTATATAAGTCTGTCAAGATTTGTCTAAGTGCTTTTTCGTGGTTAATGATCAATTGAAAAAATTTACTTCTTAGTATCATCGTTTAAAATTGATAAAACGAAGAACTCAAAGCCTTTCATTGGATTAAGTTTTTTTTTAAAAGAGAAATACGAAAGTGATAATTAGATTTTGGTACGTTTATAAGTTGAGAAGCAAACTTAAAATACTTCACTAACTAAATCATTTTAATAATACTCTTTAGCAATTTATCTTAGTCGAAAAAGAAATATTTAATATTATTTCATTTTTTTCTCATTGATTTATTGCACGGTATTTATTACTTGAACCTCTAAGTCAAGTATGTTGCGAAATTTCGCACCCACCACTAAAATACTGGCTCGGTCACTGGATGGAGCTAATTGTCTCATGAAACTATTAAAATCATTCATTTTCAGCAAAACAAACGAAAACGGAATCTTAGATAGTAGTTGATGTTTTCATGCTAAACATAATAAGAGTTGCATATATCTAGGGGATGGGGAGTACTTATCTAAATCAGGAGTGACATGGATCAAATCTATTACATCCATCACGAGAATTCCACGCGTTGGATATTACGATTTTATATGGTACGTGGGCAATATAATTCATTTAAGCACTCCCCAAATTAAACGTCATTCTTTGTATTTTCGTGAAATACCCATATTGATAACAGCCGAGAGTTTCTCGAGTCTGAGTCAAATGATTGACCTCGATAATATCGTTCTGATTTTTGTCGGAATCTCCTCGTACTCTTATGAGCATCGTGAATTCCACATATCAGCTGTTATGATTTTTATATGGTACGTGCACTAGAATCCATTTAAGCATTCCTGTAACGAAGGGTCATCTTTGTTTTCTTCGGAAATTCCCATATTGTTAATGGCTAAGAAGTCCTAGTCTCTGAATTTGCTGATGATTACCTCGATAATGTCATTCCGATTTTGTCGCAATCTCCTCGGACTTATGACCCGATGAAACACAGATAAATACATTGCCTCTTCTTGATCTGTCCAAACCCTGATTCGGAGAAAATTGAGTAGTCATTCGAGATGTGGGAGAAGCTGAAGATTTTGGTCTGGGTTTGGTGCATCTTGTGCGGGTCTAGCTTTGGAAGATCCACAGTGGCAAAGAACAGCTTGGAGGTGACTTCTCCAGAATCGATGAAGGGATTTTATGACAGTTCGATCGGAAGCTTGGGATTCCCAAGGCTTGGAGGTAAGATGGCTGGCACTGTAGTTTATCCGAAATCCAACCGAAAGGCATGCAAGAGCTTTGGCGACTTTGGTCTCTCTTTCAATTCCAATTTCGGAGGACTATCTACTTTTCTACTTGCTGATCGAGGAGGTACCGTGCAAGCTCCTCCACATCATCATCATCATCATGAGCTATGACAATATCAAGAGCTTTGGCGACTTTGGTCTCTCTTTCAAAGATTTGATCTTTGTTTGTTAGTGTTTTCCATGGTGTTGGTACATGATTTTATGGTTGAGAACATTATGATGAATATTAAATATTTGCTATTTTTGGATCTGATCAAATGCTTTATATTTGTATGGCTTTTATCAACGAGTGCTCTCAGGACACTTGTTAATCATATATCTTAAAGAAACATTTTCATTTTCAATGCATTGATTACACATGATACGAGAGAGACAATGCATCGAAAATGATGATATTTCTTTTTTGAATATTTAACAAGTGCTAGTGGCACTTTTTGACAAAATCCTATTTTGATTACTAAACTGGGAGTAACAATGTTTTTTTATCATATTAAAAGACGATTTGAGAGTCTCTATCTCTTTAGAAACCTCAATTTCAGGTTCAGTTCTTAGCCAACCAAACATTTGAGGACAGCTAGGGAAGAGCAACTATTCAGTTTTTAAACATCAAGTACTAATATTTTCTGAAGATATCCAAGTTTATAGACCACTGATGCAATTTTTCTGGAGGTCGAAGAACAAACACACTCATGACGCGTTCTTTCTCCTCCCAAACTCACGAATGAGTTAGCTATTGTTGGCAGATTGCTACCTCTCACTGAAGGCATGGAATGTGCAGAACACCGGAGTGGCCGCCATTCTCATTGCCGACGACAGACGTGAGCCATTGTTCAACATGGAGTCTCCTGAAGAATATTATCCTGATTCTGAGTATATTCAAGAGATCGTCATCCCATCAGCATTCATCATGAAAGCTTTGGGAGATGACATGAAGAGGGGATTGTCTGATGGCCAAATGGTTAATGTCACTCTGGATTGGACCGGGGCTCTTCCGCACATTGATCTCGTACAGAACCTCGGAGAAGCCGTGGACATAATTGATGAAAGAGTTTGAAATTAAGAGTTATCTAAGTGAGGCACAGCTAAGTTCAATGTAACTACTTCTGTATCTAATTATGGATGATGGTGTGAGATAATCTGTTTAATCTTGAGACATTGGAAATAAAATGTGTGTTTATTATAAGTTAATTTGCGTAGGCAAGATTCATAGGAGAAGCTGTTTGGGGATTGATTTGATTGAACGAGATATGAGATCGGAAATATTGCTTCAACTGGAGGGGAAGTTGTGAGCAGAAGGAATCGAGAAGGAAATAGAAAGGGAGAGGAGTACGATGAACGCTTTCCTTATCAAAGCAGGAGGTCTTGAACTTCTCAGCTGCATATTCCTACATTTTAGGCTTACACCAAAGTCCAGCCTACGCGTGATAAAAGTGTTAGACAATTTAAATACCAAACTACGACTTCATCTAACAGGTAAAGTTTTTTTGTTGGGTTTTCTATCAATTTGGAAGGAAAAGAGAAAATCGAAGAGAATAGGCAAATGACAACCTAAGTAACTCTAACAAAACTACTAAGCAACCACGCATTGAACAAATCGAAGTACATAGTTATGGTGGTTTCTCACCCACAGTTGAAACAAACAACTCCAACAAAGCAGATGGGGGAGTGACATCCCAATCACAAGGACACATCTTCTATTGAACATGCAAAGCGACCCAGTGGGCACAAAGATTTGTTTACTGTTAAGAAAAACTTGAAATTCTAATCCTCAAAATGAATTCTCTCTCGCTTCATGTCTTCGATGAGCCTCGCAAGCTTCCAGTTGCACTGCCGGGCTCCATGGATGAGGTCTTTGTGGGCACAGGCTGAGTCAATTTCCACACAAACCTTCTTCCACTGCTTCTCCATTGCCAGAAGAACATCCTCCAATACAGCCTCTTGCTTCAGTTTCCTCTGCTGAGAACTCATAATCTTTTGTGTGATTCCAATGTTGTCTTTCTTTAGAATTGATGCTTGTGACCGCGTCTTGGAATAACCAAAAAATTTACTCCGATAGTACCCAATTTTCACGTGAGAGTTTTGACTAATTTTCACACTATGAAGTGTACAGGAGTCATTACCAAGTCTAAAGAAAATACAAAGTTCAATTTTAAATTTCGTTGATTTTTTTTCTTGAATTTTTTCATATGAACTTAGATACGTATGAGAAATACTTTTTTCTTGATGACACCTGATTATAATAATACTAAATTTTGAAAGTTATCTTGTAGCGGAATCTTTTCCACCAAACATTTAATTTATATTGCCTTGAATGTATCCATATTTAAATAAATGTAGATTACCTAACGAGGCGCATAGATTATGTCAATGGAAAAAGTTGCGATTTTTTCACAAGAAAAATAGTACGAAGAAAGAGATTATAATATAATTGTCGATACATATAAGATAAATATATTATTAATTGAACACTTTACCAAGACAATACCAAATGTAGATTGATTTCATCAATTGACTTGCATCTTTCAAATAAGCTGAAAAATTTGTCTTAACTTCTAAGTCAATTCTATGTACGTCAAACGCAGATAATTATTAATCTATATATTACTAGTTTAATTTATTTGAAACAAGAAAGAAGAACGGGCACATTTTCTATAAGTGCAATAAGAAAAGAAGTAGGCGAGATATTTGCATCTATTTAGACAAAGAAAATCCAAAACTATCAAGTTTTACTCTTAATGGATGAGAAAACTTGTTTTAGGTTTGAGAGATTTCGCTCTTATCTCATTAATTTACATCTTTACCCACTGAATACAACATAAAATTGCAATTCACTTTAGATAAATTTTACCTACATTTTTTTATGTGATTTTCGAAAAAAAAAACAATCACGCGTGGGATGCATGAGAGAAGCTGCTTTCATGCCATGGGCCGGTGATATGCAACATCTCATATTCTCAGGCCTCCGATGAATAGAAAATAAATTAAAGGACTGCTCTTCATTTATTAGCGTTAGTGGTCCACACAAGTCACAGTTATAGCCTCTGTTACAATCGCAAGAAGTTTGAGTAAAAATCGGGTACTGTAGGAGTAAATTTTTTTTTTTTCTATTTCAAGACGCGATCACAACCATTGATTTCAGAGAAAGACAATATCGAAATCATACACAATTTTAAAATGAACGGTTCACATCACATGTAAAGTACCAAGAGAGTTAACTTCGAGTTTGTGTGCACCCGAGTTGTGTGTCAAGATTGCAATTTTATTTGAGCGCGGTAAAAATTTCCACAAAGGTATTTTCTGAAAAACAATGTTAGGAGCACGAATGCATAATTGAATTAGAGACTGTTAACTCCACTGTCATATTGAGGATCAATCGAGGCTAATGCCCTCAGCTGGTATGGAGTCAACTTGGCTAAGCGTATATAATAAAGGATTATGTTGATAGGAAGTTCTAAAACTTGTTACGAAAATATAATTGAGTCCTAAAACTTGCAAAAAGTACAATCAAATCCTAAAACTTATCAAATTGATTCAATCAAATCATTTCGTTAACTCCATTCAACTTGGTTAATAAAAAAGGCTGACGTGGCATTTTTAAATATTTTTTTCTCTTCTACGTGATGATGGCGTGGCTAAAACGACGTTGTTTTGGTCTAAATTCAATTTTGATCTAAATTAAATAAAAAAGCTAAACTTTTAAAAAAGTTTAGAACCAAGCGGCGATGGTGGGGGAATGGTCGGCGGTGGTCTTTGGGTGCCGGCTAGGTGAGGGCCAGCAACCCTTGCCGACCGTAGGTGAGGGTCGGCAACCCTTGCTCATAGGGCCGCCACCAACGGCCAACCCCAGCACTCAATGGCCCTCACCTGATTTGGGGAAGGGCCGAGACCCTCACTTAGATTTGTGGTCGGCAAGGGTCGCCGGCCCGATCGTTCCCCCCCTCCCCTCGCCGGCCGTTCTCAATGATGGTGGGGGGCGGCGGCGGCGAGGGCTTACAGCCCTCAGCCACTGGTTTCCTTTTTCTTTTTCTTTTTTATTTAGCTTATTTTTTATATTTAATTTAAATACATTTTGCATTAAAAATCGGATTTTAACACGTCATCACCACATAAGATAGATAAAATAATAATAAAAAAAGCCACGTCGGTATTTTTCGTTAGTCTAATTAGATATAGTTAATGAAAAGACTCGATTGTACCAATTTAACAACTTTTAAGACTCAATTGCATTTTCATGACGAGTTTTAGGACTTGTTGTGTGCATATCTTTATAGTAAAATAGAGCAAAAGGGTCCACCCTGAAACTGAGTGCCTACTAACTAACAGCCGAGTCCTCTCCGAACTACGGCTTCTTCTATAAGTTTAAATTGTTACAAAAAGACTTTAAAACATGTGATATTACGGTATACATATGTATATCTTTATACTGTCAACCGTAGTGTAAAACTGCGGACAACATACTGCATACATTACTGAGGATGTCAAGTTCTACATACCTCACGAGAACCTGAAATAACTGATTGATTATTAAAGAACAAGCCTATTCAAGACAGTTTTCTCTAACATCATCCATCTTATGAAGAACACGTTACACACTACTAAAAC
This sequence comes from Metrosideros polymorpha var. glaberrima, assembly GCA_001662345.2. Lineage (NCBI taxonomy): Eukaryota > Viridiplantae > Streptophyta > Magnoliopsida > Myrtales > Myrtaceae > Metrosideros > Metrosideros polymorpha. The sequence goes on along the minus strand of BCNH02000011.1, from coordinate 16,274,658 downwards.
ATATACACACAACTTGACATTCAGGACATAAAATCGACTGTAGCGACAGTGCTGAACTTCACATACATGGATGGCTGCGAGATGGCAGAAGTGCTCCTCATAGGTTTCTATTTATTGAACCTCAGAAGTTTATGGTGTCAATTTTTGGTGGGGAATCGTATGAGAGATTCGAGTTGCGACTTGCCACGAGGACCTTTTGTTCTGATGTAAGTTCTGTACTCCTCGTAAGTCATCGGACAGTAGAGGGCAGGCCGGTCCGCGGTCACGAGCTCCTTGGCGGGTTGAATCAGTAGGTCGCTCCTAGGGTTGTAAAAGAATGCCAACGAGACTCGCTCTTCCGCCGAATTCACAATCACCCTGTGCTCCACGCTCCTGTAAATTGCATTTGTCACCACCTAAGTGTTCACGCAGAAGCAAAGAGAGAGTCAGCACTTGCTGAATCCTGGTAAATATGCAAAATGATCATTATCAAAACTACATAGCTATGTTGATACGAGTATCATTTCACCACATATAGAGAGGGAACCAGAGGGATGCACCTGCATCTGGTCACCCACGTTGACGATGAAAGCATTAGGGATGGGCTTGATCGTGACCCAGTGGTCTCCTTGTCGCACCTGAAGACCCGCCACGTGCGGGTCAGGGAGGAGAATGGTCAAGAAGCCGGGGTCGGAATGTGCGGAGAGGCCGAGAGCGAGGTCGGGCTGAGGGCACTTTGGGTAGAAGTTGGCCCTCAGGCATGCCGCAAACTCCTCCCCTCCTCCAAATGCTCTCTCCAAGAAGTCTCCTTCCAATCCCAAGCTTCTTGATACTAAGCTCAACAACCTTTTGCACAACTCGGTCACTTCCTTCCCATACTCTGATACCAGCTCCCTGCGTTGAACCAGCCAAAGCACCTGTTAAATACTTCTCATAATATTCGAATGCCATACGAATTTTTTTAACAGTTCAAATTTTCAAAATGATCGACTAGGGTCCATATATTCTATACATGGTATCGGAATAGTTGGCTATGACCCTACACAACTTTACGAATACAATTTTCTAATGAGAAACGACATCGACACATAACTGACTTACAAATGACATGATATACTTAATAAGAAAGTATTTTACTAGATGGATCATACTAAAAATTTCAAACAAATCCTGGTTTTTATGTCCTTCAGTTCGTGCTTATCAATCTGTGTCCTCTCTAATCGGAATGGAGGTTTAATTTGTCGCATTATTATGTTGCTTAAGAAGCTAAGTCATTAAATTATGTTAAACGATACTAACGAGGTAGCCGACTTGCCGACAAGGAATGGAGGGTTTAATTTAAGGGCAAATGTCGGCGCCGTTTAGATGTCTTTTAGGTAGATATGATATGAAATCCACGTCCTCCTGTCGTCCCTGAACGGGCAGAGAGAGAGAAGTTGCATCTTCAAGATTTTCGGACCAAAAAAAATGAGCCAAGATAGCCTGCACTCGAATGACGTGAGCTCAATGCATATAAACCGTCGGATCAGGCGAATCTTGGGTGCAATGGGCAATTTGTGATGATTCTCCATAGAAAAAAAGGAAAAGATTCAGGTCACAGTACTGCACTGCTTTTCGGAGATAATGCATGAAACTCGAAGAGCATGGCTGATGTTCACTGCAGTTGTAAAGATTTCCTTAATGAGGAATGAAACAGGAGAACTTCATCATCACTCTTCATCCACCATTGATTTTGCGGTTGATGAAAGAATGAGATAGTTATAACCACAAGACGAATGATGGATAAAACTACTTGTGGATCTTATCATTGTACACCGATGATGTGTGTCATCTACGTCCATAATTTTATACTGTGGCCTTATTTTCATCTTCATGGTAGCTTAAAACCACAAAAAATACACGTTCTTCTTTTTCAAAATAACTTATTTATTAAGTTTACAAGCAATCGTTATAGTACAGTACAAAGATTACATAATATAAGATCAAACAGGACTTTCGGTGTCGAATTTCTCTTGAGTCGATTTTTAGGTTGGATCAGAAGAACCTATCCCCTAGTTGGTCGGACTGGGTGGCGTTTAAAGAAAACTTGTCCCGTCAATGCTAAGCCATTTAGTTAATAATCAAAACCTATGGAGAGTACAAAAAAAGACCGAGTGTAGATAATATATAATAGTCGACACATGATCTCTACTTTGGTTTTTTACTTGTTTGAACGGTAAAATTCTTACTCAACTACCAATTAAAAAGGGGGCTATCGTTATGTCTATCAAAATTTAAGAACTTACAAGTTAAAATGGATATATTATTGAATGATGTGTTATATTGTATTCGAAATTATGGTATATTGTATTTAAACCTGGGAATGAGTCATAACCAATATCCCAAAAAACTCTTACTTATCACTCAATATATTGAATTTAGCATATCAATCTTGATATACCTAGTGTTGCGCACAGACCATGTAAGAACCCTAAAAGAAGATGATCAATTTATGAGAACCAAGAAAGGCATGAACATAGCAAAAGGAAAACCTGCACGAGAGTGGGAGTGCAGGCCATTTGCTGGGGTTCCTGACCGAGCGAGGCGAGTAGTGAAGAAAAAAATAGTCGCACCAGTCGAGCGTGGCCTCCCTCTCCACCCCAATCCGACTCCCGTACCCTTCGTACGTGCTCGGGTTGTTCGCGTACTCCTGCTTCGCCTCCACCGGCAGCCTGAAGAACTCCCTCCATGCCTCCCTCGCCGCCCCCATCAACTCATCGCTCACCCCATGGTTCACCACCTGGAAGAAACCCCACTCCCGGCACGCGTAAGAGATGCGTTCGAGGAGGAGGGTGGACCCGTCGCCTCTCGACATTATGCCATCGAGGTCGATAACGGGTATATTAATGTTGCCGTCGGTGCGGTTGCGGTCTCGAGGGGCCAAGTTGGGAATCGGCGAGGGCCGCTCGGAGGGCGGCTTCACGAAGCTCTCGGGGATCCGCGCGACGCCGCTCTCCGCTAAGGTTTGGACCCGGACGATCGGCACGGGCCAACTCAGCAAGCTGCTTGTCATCATTCTTGTTTTTGAGAGAGAGAGAGAGTGAGGGAATCAGTGGCCTTTTACGAACGAAAGAGCAGTGCTGGTGTGTGGTGAAGTGGAGTGAGGTGGGTGTTGAATATATAAAGAGTGGAAGTGAGTTAGCAAACAATTGTGGCGCCGTGAAGAAATTGAATATGTGCAAGTGTTTTTACTCGCCACATGGAGAATGAGGGTCAATCTTTATTTTTTATTTTTTTTCAGGATGTGCGAAAAAACAGCACCCGACGTTAATTTTTTTATCGCGATACAAGACTTGCCCTCTTTTAAGTTAAAACTGTCGTCCACTTTGTACGTGAAAATGCTGACGTGACATCCAAGATGCACTGTGCACCTCACGGCCTTGTTGACGTGCACTGTTGGGCAGCAGACCACGTTCTTTTGCCTGATCTATAATAATGCTTCAGGAAATAGGACGTTGTCCTGCGAGATTCCGTTTATTTCGTAAAAAAAATTATTTTAAAAGAAATTTTCAGAAATTTTTTTTAGCAAAATTGTAATAATTTTCAGCTTCTGATTAAAATTCTGAAAAAAAATTGTAAAATATTTTTCATCTTTTGAAAAGACAAATCTGATTTGATTTTTCTTAATACGCATAAACTATTTGATTGCGTTTGGTCATCCGAATTTCTGATCATAATAGAACTGGATATGATAAGATAAGAAATTTTGAAATTTTATCATATTTTATCTACTGTTTGGTAAATGATGAATTTAAAATCGGATGTATAACTGAATATCTTAGAGATAAACAAGTTAAAGTTACTTTTTTAGTTTTCCTTTCCTCGAAATAGCTGGCAATGAAGCTTTAGTGGCGGATGCTTGACAGTGGTGGGCGGCGAGGAAGTTGGGGGGAGAATTCTGGTTAGAGGTGGGTGGTCGATGAGGAGGTTGGGGGGAGAAACTTGGTTAGAGGTGGCTGATCGGTCGTGGTGGTAAGTGGCTGGCGGTGGCCATAGGCGATGACGTGGAGGTTGGGGGGAGAATTCTGGTTAGAGGTAGGTGGTTGGCGGTGGTAGCGGGTGGTGAGCAGCAAGTGGTGGCGGTAGGCGGCGGTCGTGGGCAGAGAGCAACGGTGGCAGGTGGTGACATGGAAGTTGGGGGGAGAATTCTCATCAAAGGAAGGTTTGTGAAATCCTATCCCACCCTTTTCTTTTAGGATAATTTTATCCTTCCTATATCCCAATTTATCATATCCTAGATACCTAATAAATATATGATAGAATATAACATATTATATCCTAATTTTTATCCTGATGACTAAACGCAACATTTGGGTGCTAATGACTTGTGTATGAGAAGTAAGGGAACTAGGCACTGGCACCAGAATCCTAGGTCCAACCTCGATGGACCCTGACTCAGGCAAGGCCACTTGGGTCTCGAGCAAGAGCATAGGCACTGATCTCGCATTCATAGAAGTCGAAATTGAGAACTTGGTGTCCATACATGACTTCTTGGCCCCTCGACCCGAGTCTAAGAGTGTGTTTAATAACCTGCCAGAATTTTTAATTATGTTCCAGAAGTAATTTTGGAGCAGAAATGCGTTTAGTAAAGAATGATTTCTAGAGTATTTTTCTACTTATGAATGAGAATTGTGTTTGGTAAATAAGTGATTCTCCAGGGTTAGAATCAATTCTTACCATAAGTGATTTTTTTTTTCATTTCTTATTTTCCTTCTCATGCTCGTAGGTTGTTGCTGTCGCCACTCGCCGGTCACCGGTTGCCGCCCGCCGCAGCCGATCTCCGAGCGTTGTTTGGTAATCATTCTTGCACGTAATATACATTTAATTCTGATTTCACAACATTCCTTTAATTCCGATTTCACAACATTTTAATTTCACAATCAACTCGGCAGTTATAGGAATAATCATTCTTGCCCATAATATACCTTTAATTCCGATTTCACAACATTCCTCTGAATTGGGGCCAGAAAATGAATTAATTTATAAAATAACCATCATCCCCAAATACATAAGGCAGATTTTGAAATTCTATTTTGAAATTATCAACCCAATCCTCCAAATCGGGGATGTGATATATAATTTTCATGTGCGGGCATGATCATACTTTTAAATTGAAGTAAGATATTACCCTATTGCATATTTTTCTCGGGACATAGGCACAATGGGAGCATATATTATGAGCAAGATTGATTATTAATGTGCAAATTAAATCACAATCACAATCATAATCATAAAGATAAACAAAATAAAATAAAGAATTACCTATAGATAAGTGCCTAATTATTACGTTACAGTTAACGCAATATCATCTTTAATTTAAGCAACAAAACCTGTAGATAATGTTAGATATGCAAGGCAATTTAAATTAGGAAACAAGATAATATCAAATAACAAAGATCAGAATTTTACGGATCCCGATCAGATCGTAATCGGGAAACGGCTCAAGACGGCTTTCGGATCAGGTGACCACAGGCACAGTGGTGCTTGACGGTGGAGGTGCGTGGGCAACGTCCTCGTTGGGTGGTCGTACTCGGTAGGTGTTGTTGGGCACAACGAAGAATCAGTGCAAGCAAAGGACTTACTCTTGGCTTTTTCTTGATGTACTGTGAAGAACTCCCGTGCACGTCTCTCCAAGAGAGGACTTCCAAGTAGGATCTTCTTCTTCTTTCTTTACTGAACGGTCCCACTTCAGATTTGCCTTCAATATTTTTTAATCAATTCCACGAAGACTCCTTTGACCACCGCTTGGAATTTTCCTGCTAGTGGATTGCAAGTGATTTGTTGTGGATTGCGCCAGTACTGGTGTAGGTGGCAAGGAAGCGCAACAACAATGTGGGAACTCGACGAACAGGTTATGGTGTAGATACAATAAACGTATCGTCAGGACAGCAACTGCTCGCTAGGTCAAAGGGAAAGAATCGCGATGATAGATAGCAGCGAGCAAAGCAAAATCGCAGCCGTGTGAATGGATGTTTGGCCGCGACTCCCTCCCTCTCTCTCTCTCTCTCATGTGTTTCTTTCTCTGAATTTCTTTGAATTATCAATTGTCCCCTAAATCCCCCCTCTCTTACACGTTATATATGCAGAATAAAAGATAAGCTAAACAATTCGAAATGGAAAGATATAGCTGCAAAGTTGTTATTTTTATTTGAAATGTCCGATATCTTCTCCAACTTTCCGCAATTCAAACTCCTCATCTTCTATTGTTCCTCATCTTCCCTTTAATTTTGAAGTTATTCAACTCAATCCAGATCTTGAAGATCAAATATAATAAAATTATCCGTCCAAACTCATTCACCGCCGATCATATATGCAAAATGTTCCTAAAAGTAAATGCAAACTAAATGTAATCCAATTAAATATTTTTGGTAGGGACCAGGGTCAATCCCCTTTTTTTTATGCAATTTAATAAATTCTAAATAAAAACTAAATGAGGGTCAAAATTTAGGTATCAACAGTAAACTTGCTAAAAGCAAAAGTAGAATGAGAGTATATTTGGTAAACATAATTTCTCGTTTTCTGTCAGAATTGATAAGAATCAATTCTTGCCATAATAAAAAATTCTGGCAAGAATAGTTTTCAAACGAGCCCCAAGCCAGGCCTGGGTCCGCAAAAGCCAAGCGTGGGACCCCGGTGACCTACGTCCCCGGCGCTCGGGCTCAGGTCTCGACGACCAAGCTCAAGTCCATTGAGGCCAAGCTTGAGCATTGCCACTAGGTCCTTGAGCTTGGCTTCAATGAACCTAGGCATAGGCATTGGTGTCTCGAGCTTCATCTCCAATGGACTTGAGCTTAGGCGTGGGATATTCAAGCATTGGCATTGGGCTCTTAAGCTTGGGGGCCCGAGCACGGGTACCGAAGTCCCGTGCTTGGCATCGATGGACCCGAGCGCAAGTGCTGGAGACCTAGGCACAGGCACTAGGGTCCCTGACCCAGCCTTGATGGACCTAGGCATAGACACCGAGGTCCCAAGCCTTAGCCTCAGTGGACTGGGTCTAGGGCATTGACCTTGATGGAGCCGAGCACAAGTACCAAGGTCCCGCGCTCAACTTTTATGGACCCGGCCCTGGTGCCGAGACATCAAGCCCGGCCTCGATGGACCCAAGCCTGAGTGTTGAAGACCCAAGTACTAGTGCCTAACCTTGATGGACTAGGGCACGAGTGCCAGAGTTCAGGGCATGCGCATCGAGGTTGGGGGCCGGTCTTAATGGACTTGGGCTTGAGGACCTAGTCTTGGATGCTAGGGACTAGGGAATGAGCGTTAGCATTCCCGTGTCCAACCGCCAATATCTAGATATATTTTGGAAAAACGACTCTCGATTTTTTGAAGAGGAAATCATTTTCTTGAATTTAAGCATATGTTTTCTGTTATCAAGGAAATATTTTCTCAAAGAATAAGAAAAATATAATCACGGAAAGTGTTTTTTGCGAAACAAACGATGTCTTAAGATTAAAAGATCAGGGGTTCTTGATTTAGGAAAGAATCAGGGGTCCCGCTTTTTCAAAAGTAATCATTAACTATGTCATGATCGGAAGCCACAACTAATAGAGGTGGGAAGGCATTGAGCACCTTTTCAAAAGTAATCATTAACTAATTCGTACACTTGGTGAACAGTGAAAAAACTCTGCGGTGAGGTTTTGCCGCCGTTCATTGTGGAAGTTACTTGAAATTTGTTCAATAATCTCTTCTCGTAAATGTAGGCATTGTCAAGATCATGAAAACTACCGATAATCATGCGTTGGACGAACATATGACCCTAACGATGAAGATAATGAACCTTTTGGAACATGAATATCAATAAGGGTGCGTATGGCAAGTTGCCGGAAGTAAAATTATCCATTTATTAAAATAACTTCAGTTTTTTAATTCTTGAGCATTTTTTCACTTTTGGAGCAGAAATACGTTTGGTAAAATAATTTTTTTTTTACTTCAAAAGTAATTTTCTACTATAGAAGTAATTTTTGGCCCAAAATGATAAGTAAATTTTTTTTACTTTTCTATTTCTGGAGCACTTTTTTTTTAGCTAATTAGATCCTAAATTTTTTGCATTTGTATCAATTTAGTCCATTTGGTTGGCCGGTGCGCCACGTCATGTCAATGTCGACTGACCAAAATAATAATATTTTAATAATTTTTTTAATCTTTTCCTTCTTGATTAGAAGTGTGGCCGGCAATGGTTGTGGCCCTCGTTCGGCCTCGCCTAGGCACGCGTGAGGCTGTCGGTGAAGGTAGCCTCGCCTATGGCCAACAAGTTGTGAGCGAGGGTTGCGATGCGTCACCAAAGCTCACGATGGGTCGAGATGCATCGCCGGAGCTCACGATGAGGCACAATGGGTCATTGGATTCGCGATAGGTCGGCTCACCGACCATGGTCTTGCCAGCCACAGGCAAGGTGATGGCAAGAGCCGCGAAGCCCTCGCCTGCCACACTTCTTACTGTGTAGGATGCAA
>BCNH02000011.1:16246214-16266092 GCA_001662345.2 Metrosideros polymorpha var. glaberrima | reverse complement strand
ATATTATTGTTTTTCAGTTGGAAGTAGAAATTTTCTTTTGTTTTATCAAATGTATTTCTCCTTCATAAATCCATTTTTGTAGCAAAAGTAGAAAAATCAACTTCTAACGAAAAGTTGATTTCTAAAATACAAGCGTTGCCATGCGTGTCCTAAGTTTGCTCTAAAAATGTCTTCGATTCCAGGGGGTCATTAATCAACATTACAAGAAAGTTTCAATTCTGCCTCCACTCTAAGTAATAATATCCGTTGAAAACATGTCTCAAGTTTGAGTTTGTAAAGGAAACTCAATCCAAATAGGTTTTTAAATTTGAGTAGGTTTCCTAAATTGACTAGTTCCCTAATTGGAGTTGGATTCCTAATTTTAATAGGTTTCCTAAAAGAGATCGAGGTTGAAAAATGCTAAGAATATTTGAATGATGTATAGCTTAATATATAATGAGATCTTATACTAAACTCCCAATGGAGTAAGTCCCACCAATCGAATGACCTAATTCCGATGCCAAATTCATTTTCTACATTCAGTTTGTTTTACTATTTGTTTTGATCGAATAGTTTTACTATTTGATCACTTGCGTTTCGCAACATCATAGGAGGGACGACCGCTCCGATTGACCAAAAAGTTGGCTACCATGAAGTTTGGCAAGGCTACATTAGCTTGTTCTGCCCCTTTCCATGACATTATATGATTGGCCCATGTCTTATATTGGACCACAATAGCGGGCGAGGTGTCATTCCTCTTGCAGAAAGATGAGGCATCTGCAACACGTGCCGATTCTTAAAGCCTTTTAGGAAAGGAAGAGAATGTGGTGAAATTCAATGTTGGGTTGTGTCAGTTCAGTGTCGTTGGTTGGGAAATGGTCGCTCAACTCTCTTTTCTTTTTTAATGTAGTGGGACGACATGGTCCCATGCCGATGTTAGTCACCGTCTTCCTTCATTAGCAAAACCGGAACACGTTGCTCGATCCATGGCCTGTCGACTGACTAAGCTCGAAATTGTTCAGGTCGGCAAAAGGACCAAACAAAGTGTGAATTAGCCGACAAGGCCAGAGTCCCATTTTATGAGGGCCCTTATCTATGCCTACCATTTTTATCACGTGGCCATAAATCGAGAGAAAGAGACTATGGGTGGATGCTTGTGATTTGGTTGAGTTAGGAATTATTTCATTACTAGGAAATAAACCAAACTATTTGGGAGAAAAACTAATTTTAATCATATTAGTAGAATTGGTTTTGTGAACCGTATGAGAAGGATACCCTATACAATTTTTCGGTCGCCATTAAACACAACAAAGAGGCTAACAACAACCGTAGGTCGTATCTTCTCCTCAAATTTATGGACGGTTCAACTACTTTGTTGCCAATAAAAATGAATTTTTTTCTTTCTGTGCTAATAAATTCCTGAGACAGTTGATAAATGTATCAAAATGTTGGTAAAAAAAGTTGCCGGCCATCTCATTTCTCGATGACTCACAGGTGACTTATCGACACTTAAATTTCATAAAATGGATTTTTTTTTAACAGGGATTAATATCACAAAAAACTCCAAACTATGCACATTGTAACACAAATGTCCCAAACTTTTTTTGTGTTATAAAAAAACTCCGAACTTATACTAGTGTAACAAATATACCGTAGATGAAATTGAAATAGAGGATATATATATCACACATGTATAAGTTTAGATTTTTTCATAATGCAAAAAAAATGTTGTGTGTACTTGTGTCACAATAGGTAAGTTTAGGATTTTTTTGTGACACAAAAAAAAGTTTAGAATATTTATGTCATAGTGGGCATAGTTATCAACTTCTTTATTATTATTTACTAACTTTTACTTGTATTTCCTACCAGTGTCATAAATTTCTCAAATGTTCTATAAATATACCAATCCTTATTTCAGTGATTTACCAAATTTATTTAGTTTAAATTATCAACTAGTTTGTGTTACCAACTCTCCTTAAGTTATTATTGACGTTTATTGTTTTTTCAATTTATCAACTTTTGTTATCATTTACCACTTTTTATTTGTCTCTCCCACAGGAATTTTAAATCTGCTAACTATCTTGTGAAATTGTCAATCTTTATTTGTGTGACTTACAAACTTTTATCTGATTAAATTAACAAGTAGTTTTGGGTTACCAAACCTCGTTTGGGTTGTAAACTAGATTTATTTATTTATTTCTTAAATTTAATAATTTTTCTATTGAGTTACAACTTTTATTTCTGCAGCTTACCAACTATTTAAAATTACCAACTTCAATTTAGTGATGATAAACTTTTCTCTGATCAAGGTACCAACTAGTTTTGTGTTCTCAACTCTTATTGTTGAGTTATTCACTAATGTTTATATGGTGTTTTGTTTTTTCTTGGACTAACTAGCAAACTCCAAGCCTTTTTTTTTTTTTAAATGGCTTTTTAACAAGTGCCTTGCAGGCTGCGAATACTTTTTTTTCTTTAAAACAAAATCCAAATATAGAATTTATGCATCAAAAGAGTTAGCTAACTTTTCCAAAATAAAGAGTGAGCATGACATGCCGCAAAAACCGGGTCCAATTTCATTAATGCATTGGAATGTCGAAAATTCGCGTGATGGGCATAAGTTACTATTACGAGCATGAAGAATCGGTTAAGCATTACTTAGTTTAGAGACGATAAATTTCCAAACATCTCAGAGATAGATGCAGAGGTGAGAATTAATTTAAAAGAAGAAATATCTCTCTCACTCAAAGCTATTTTAGAGGTCAAGTTACTTGATTAACTTGAAGGAGCAATTTGCATGCATCCATAGGATCACTCCAATTAAAGCTCAGCTATCCGCGATAAGAACAAATTCAACCATATTCCAGCACGTGCTGTTATCTATACTTAAAATAGTAAGTGATGCTCTGACAACATTAATGTATCTCGGTCCGACAAATAAATTTGCGCACATTGAAATCCATTGGTTACTTTAGTCGGCAATGTGGTGACGTGTCTGTTTCTAGCCCACCAAGTTATTCATTTGCGCCATCTTTCAACTTCATTGTATCGGCCTCAATGGAGTCCTTCTTTCAATTCCTTCACGAAGATCAAACAGAAAATCGTGGAGCTGAATCAGCCGGAATTGCATGCTTATCTGCATTATGTGTCGCAATACTATTAGTCAAACCATGATAATAGAAAGTCCTCAAGAAAATATTGTAGGCAATTTATCACTCCACTCATTGATCGCCACGTGTTCATAATGAGCCTCATTCGTCAGATTTTTTTTTCTTAATCTTGTTGGAGTGTGGTTCATACTCTCCATTGACAAGAAAGCACGGGGTCGCGGGGCAACGCCACCAAGTGGCCATAGGCTTTTTTAGTTTAAGCCCATATTTTATTAGTAATTTGGGCTTGAGTTCATAAATAACAACTGCCTATCTCTCTTTTTTATAATTGAACGATCTAATTGAGAGATACGATGTGCTAATTATAATGGAATCTTTGCTGGATGTGTTTTAGCTTAAAGGTGAATCAAGATAAAAACTTTGTGTCTCGATTTTTCTTTCTCAACTTTTACTTTCTATTTTGTATGATTGTGCGTTGATTCTTAACAAATCTCTCTCCTTGGTTACCCTCTGTCTAAGCTTACTCCCTCCAACAACAACGACGTCGCTTTCTTTCTTCCTTTTCCTGTCGCTCCTCTCTCTCCTTTTTCCTCCGGCCCCTCTCCGTCACCTACATGTCCCAAAAATTTACCAAAAAGCTCTATGCCAACAGCACTGACCTCCCCCAGCTCGGCGCATACCTCCACTACACGTACAATGCCTCCAACTCCTCCCACTCCATTGTCACCCTCGAGCCGTCGCTGCCTCCTGTTTGTCCCTCCGATGGCCACCGAGGAGCTATCCAACTTTGACGCCATGTTCTCCGACGTCAGCCTCTTGTCCCCCTTGCTCCAAAAACCCATCTTGTCAACCCCCTACCTCTGAGCCCGTCCACCATGCCTCCCCACCGTTGCCACTGGTGGAGTCGCTAGTGTTGACTGAGCCGACTAGATCTGGCCGAATGACATCGACCATGGTCAAGGACAAGCGTTGGCATCACTCGCGAGCCGCTTATCCAGATCTGGTCTCACCATCTCAGTTTTTGAACACCGACCAGATCTCGTCAGACGATGATGACGACGGCCATGGACGAGTGTCGGCGTTGCTCATGAGCCTGGCTTGTCCCATGGCCGATGGTGCTGTTGTCCACGATCGCAATCCATTGTCGTCCATGACCTCAAAAGGCAAAAAAAAAAAAAAACCGAAGAAAAGAGCGAGAGAAGAGTAACGAAGGAAAGAGGAACAAAATGAAAAGTGAGCCTACTTGAACACGTGACAATCATTGAGCGGAGTGATGCATAGTCTACATGACAAGATAAGCCTACTCAATATTTTTTCGAGATCCTGTTGATGGTCATGTGAGTCAGGTTACACATTGCACAATTTTACGTGGATGGCCTGTCCCTTTACTAGATGAGGGCAACTGACCCTGTTTGAATATTTTAATTTGACTATAATCTGTATGATATTGCTCGTTGAATAAAATTGACCGTATTATATTGCGATTTTTGTCATTTAGGCTTATGAAGCTATTGTTGGAATTTAAAAAGCTCAAATTACTATAATGGAAGCCCAAAAACCTAAACATTATCCTCAAATTCCGGTAATCAGTCAGTGCATGTTGTTTACTTGTCTCATAATAGCAGGACACATGGACTTCATAAACATATCGATTTAGGATTACTTCTTTCCTTTCAATGTTGCTCCAGCTAACAATATGTTCAAGCTCTTAATTTGCCTTTAGGTAAAGATTTAGAAATTGGTGTTGTGTTTTTCCAGTATTATTTGCATGAGAAGACGCTTTTAGAAAGGTTTTCTTGGTAGGTGAACTTGTTAGGCATTATATATAGTCTTAGACGTAGTAAAAGAAACCGACATCTAGAAAATTGGCCCCTTTTTTTCTTTTCTTTGCTTCCTCAGTCAAACAAAGAAAATGTTAAAGAGATTTTCCACAAAATGCGAGAGATACACCCTATTCAATACTCGGATATATATCGATAAGTTCAGCTAGGACTAGGCCTAGCATAATGCGCCCACGAGCATGGAAACCAAGATGGCTGCATCCGAGCATATACACACACAAATTATAGGGTAAGGTTGCTAATATTCCAAAATTATTGTACGGCATACAATTTGACCCTACAATTTTACAAGTAATCACTTGGATTTCTTACCATTTTAAAACAGCAAATTTGAGTTTCATGAGCGCCTTGACTCGCCGGAGTCTTGAGTAGCCATTTTTTTATTTATGAATAACTTATTTGAAGTGGTCGCTCGGAAGTTTTTACTGATAATTATTCAATACATACATTAATTACAGCCGTTAGCACTGCATGAACATTTACTCTAGTGGTTAAGGCATTTTTCTATGTGCAGTTTGATCGATTCTTTACTAGTTCGATTGCCAGTCCAATCGGTTGAAACGGCTGAACTTATTTGGGTTTAAAACCACTGTTCCACTAAGCCCCTCTCCTGCACAGGGTTGCCACCTCTAGAGCAAAGGCCAGCCACCGCCATCGTCAAAATGGCCAGTACCACAAGCGACGACGACCTCAAGCAACTCTCTTCTCTCTCTCTCTCTCTCCGCCCCTGGTCATCGTTGCAACCCACACTGGAACCCCTATCTGCCATTGCCACCACATTGCATAGCGTCAAGCTCGCTTGGAGGTCGACATTGTGTGACCTTCGTCATTACAAGAGAGAGAGAGAGAGAGCTGCTAGCGTTTTAATTTTGAATACATTCATTGTTAGCGACACGTGAGTGAGATTTGGTGAAAAATCAACCAATAAAAAGGGGCAGTCTATTCAGCAGCAATCTTTGATTTTTATGTTCTGTGTTTTGGAAGAAAGTTCACTTACAATTAGAATGCGCAAGGGATGATACTCCTTTAATACGTTTTGCATTTTCGGCATATGTGCTCAACGTGGTCAGTGTTGGTTCAAGGTTTTTAATGTTCTTTCCTACTAACTTTTGTCATCATACGACGGGATATTCCTAATAATCATGAGGCTAATTAACAACATAATGCTCCAAAAACTAGGTAGCCAGAAAGTGGTAGGCTGATCCTATTTAAACAGTAAGAACTCTGTGGGCATGAGAAATAGATATGAAGTCCCTTTGCACGAAACACGTGGATATATCGATTGGCCGATCATTGTTGACAAAAGCGGCCGTCCCTCTAAAGCGCAACCACCCGACAACAAGAAGAACCCGGAGCCATACATTCATAGCTATATCGTCTAGGATGTATTAATGTCTATCATCTAAGCTAGGTCGGAAGTATGTAGACAAGTCCTTCACGTAACTTCCCTAGACAGTGGAGCACTAAGTTCAACTTTGTTTTTTAAGCTATTATATCCCGAATGGCATGGATCTTTTCCTTTTGGAGCTAGGCAGTGCGCTGGCTGGCTTGCTGCTTTGGAGTATTCTATTATGGATAAGATATACCCGACAGCGGATAGAGCGTTTATCATCTTAATTCGTGATGTGGGACTGCATAATTTTCGAGAGCATGATTCAATTTGTGTCTCTTGTTACTAGGGTTTCTAAGATTCTTGATCGCGTCACTTACCTTTTATCAATACTTATCTAAGTTGATTTCTTAATTCTATTTCTCTAGTTCGGCTTGCCGATGTATTAAAGGTTTTTCACGCATGTAAACATGCATCTTATTCTATTTGTACTACAATTTTTGCCTTAGTCAATCCACATTGGGAAATTTCTATTTGTCCATTCACGGTCGGTTTGTTGCAATCCCAATTAGTCTTACGAAAATAGTGGAGTCATTGGTTTGACCGCAGTTAAAAAAATTAATAGAAATAAAGAAGAGCCGCTAACTTAATGTTCCTCACGGCAATTGATAAGGAACTGATGTTTGAAGATCTGGTCCACAAGTTACACCCAAAGCTCATCTAGATGTGAGCCAATAGAGATGAGATCGAGAAGAAATTTTTAACGAAGTTGATTTAACAACCGAGCAGGTTATATATCTAGATTATTTTAATTGGAAAAATGAGGAACCTCTACCTTTGGAGCTGGAAAACAATCCTGCTTGCATCTTTTATCTAACAAAGATAATCATGAGGAAAGTATGAATAAACTAATGATAAACCAAATGAGACAGAAAGCATGAATATTGACAATGGTGGACTTGGCTAGCCACTAAGCGCACGCCATGTGTCCTCATTCGACCCCACAAGATGAGTGACTCGACCCGATAGGTGTGACTAAGGAAGAATGACTCTCAAATGACTTGTCCAGATGGGCCTACCCGACGGATGGTGCATTAATAAAGCCTCCACTTCAACCTCATCCTATTGGAGGAGGTAGCGGTGTTCCCACATGTTCTCGAATCAGTTTGACCACCACTTGTCATGACCTGCTGGTACTTGTCCAGATCATGTCATCAACTGTTGTCGACGATCACCCATTCAGTAAGAATAGACTCGTAAGCAAATGTTCTAAAAATTAAAATTATTAAATGAATGTGTGATTTGATATTTAAACATTCTAACAAGGTTCGCCTATAATTAGTAAACTCCATACTCAGGTTTTAAGACTTTCTTCTTCCTTTAAAAAACTTGAATCACACACTCTCCTCCATGTACTAATTTAAGCATCAGAGAGTTATTCCCAGTCAAAATCCTGAACGGCCTAACCCATGTTCACTTGTGCAGGTCCATTTCTCGTCGTAAGCTTTAACGGATTCTGAAGGACCGGATCGTGCACATACAAAGATCAAGCAAGCAGAACCATGGACATTGATGTTGCGAAAATGAGCAATTTGCTTGATTATTCTTGCAACAAGTTTGATTGCAAAATTTTCTCAATCGAACAATTATGAATATGATCTTGGAGTTTTGGTTATGAAGTTATTAATGCAATGAGTATAAAAGCTGACAAACTAAAATATTCCGCACTTTAATACTCAAGGGGGAACTGTTTTTCTTACAACCACGGAGGAATCTTGTTGTTCACACACTCCTCGGAATGGTGCGCATGATGTAAAGTTTGCATGTATAAACGTGAATAAACAACTCGAGGAAACGTTAAACGAGCTTATTTAAACTTAATACATATCCGTAAGTGGTGCGACAAAGTTTAATTGGTTGTCAAAATAAGTGGAATCGTTTATCTAATGATTAGCTTATCTAAACAAACATATCACGTGGTAACCAAGCACTAGAAAAATTCCCTCCTCATGCATTATAATCTCGGTAATGCTTGAGGAGGAAACTCTGGCCTCGAGAATGGTCATACTAGGAGTAGGAGCAAAGCATTATTCAGTTGGTTTTCTTCTAGGTCGATAGTGCATATCTTTTCTATTTACACGAGCAGCTTTAAGATCAACATAATTAGACACGTCCGATTACGTAGCACGGGAACTAACACATAGGACCGATTGCGTGAAAGGGAGACATCCACTACTACGGGGGCTTCACGCCCACCCGAAGAAGGTTAGAACCCGTCTAGCATTTTAAGTTAGCAATAGCGTGATGGTACATTTCTTCTGTTGCTGTTGAAGCAACACATGCCAAAACAGTAACGCTTGGGCCAAGTCGAGCTCGATCCCAGGGTGGTCTGAGGTGGGATGGAAGAGATGGGCTTAGGCCCAGATTTCATTATGAAAGGATGCCCATTGAATTGGTTGATGGGCTGCAATGTTTCCAGAGCATCTTTATCTTTTTGATACCCTCTTCACTGCTTATGCAGATTTGACCAACTAAACCTGCGCAATTGCCCTACGTGCACTTACTAGATGCATCTCACGCGTCAATGGAGAAAGTCCTGTCGGTTTCGGTGCACTGTCTTTCTCGTACCATGTGCAATCGATTATTGAAATAAAACCATTTCCATCTTCTTAAATATTTGCTAAGAAGTACTTACTAAAATCATTCGATGAGAATAAACACCCAAACCATCTTTGAGAGACAAAAGGATGAGAACGGTGATGCTCGGCAAATCTCGCATCCCATGCTCACAATCTCAATATCCACCATTCCCTCTCACAGCATCTCTCTGCAACCCCAAGCTCCTGACCTTGAGCTGGAGCTGCGCGACCGCGGCCAAAACTTTGACCGTCTGACCAGGGGTCAATATTAACGCCACCTTCTCGGCCGTGGTCGCCCTCAGCACGTCCGCATTCGCCACCACCTTCTCCAACGCCCTCCTCAACCCGCCGAGCGCCGAGTCGTCGCCGCCGCCGCCTGCCATCTCGCCGTCCTGAGCTGTCCTTCCGTACCTCCTGATCGCATTGGCCAGAGGAGGAGCGCCCACGCTCTCCTGGATCTTTGCCAGCTTGTCGTCGAGAGCTTTCTCTTTCACTCTCGTCTCCCTGACCAGCCTATCCATTCTCCAATGCTGGTCCTCGGTCATGTCATTGACGGAAGACGCGACGAGGCGGAACACGAGGTTCGGCTTGAAGCCCGCGATCCACAAGAAGGCGCGCTCGAGGTCGGTGAACCAGGGGGGAGAGAACACGAGGAACACGTCCCACTTCGCGACCATCGACTTCTCCTCGTAATACTGCTGATAATGGAAGAGGACCCGGTCGATCAGCTCGCGATGATCGTCTTGGCGTGCTTGGCGGGAGCTGTGTTGGGCGGAGAGGAGCTCGTCCAGGTAGTGTCTTTGACGGACCAACCAAGCTTCAAGAAAGGACTCGAAGGAGAAGGCATTGGGATCTCCATTGTTGTGGTTCCTCCTTGACCCGGAAGGGTACATATATTTAGAGAGAGAGAGAGAGAGAGATCTTTTCTTCTTTCCGGGTCTTGCCTAGTTAGAGAGAGTGCCAAAGAAATGGGGTCGATCTGAAAAGAGAGGGGCATTGGGATGATTTATAGAAGCGAGGGTGGAGAAGATGCTGAAGCGATCATTCTTTTTCCTTAGCGGGAAAGGAAGAGCTGAAATAGAAAACTTGCAAAGTAAGGGTTTATACTTTATAGTTTTAAAGCCCACTCTCACTCCGATCTGTCTGGTCACAGTGGACAAAGAACGTATATTTTAGACGGTGACCCCACAACGGCGAATTTACGAGCAAATTGTGAGAGAGCCAGCACTGCGAGGTGACCGGTGGTGGTCTGTGGTATAATTCTGAGGTATTCGACAAGTGGAAAGAGAGCATCAATGGCAGAGAGAGAGAGAGAGGTTCGGTGGAATTTGTCTTTCTCAAACTGTCGGCGTCCGAAATCTTTGCGATTCGGAGTCTAGTTTATTATTATAATAAATGCATTAAAAGTCTTAAAACTTGTTATGAAAATGTAATTTAGTACTAAAACTTTAAAAAAGTACAATCAAATCTTAAAATTTATCAAATTAATTCAATCAAGCCCTTTCATTGATTGCACTTTCTAAAAATCCTATGACTCGACTGCACTTTTTAGGACTTGATTACACTTTTTAAAAGTTTTAAGACTCAATTACACTTTCATGACAAGTTTTAGGACTTTGATTCATTTATCCCTTTTATAATTGTGATTTTGAGTACATTAGGAAGAGGAATCCATGCGGGGAGGGTGGCTGGGGTTGAAACCGAAAGGGTCGAGCCGAGGCAAAGGCTGGGTCGGATGCTTTCTTGTCAAGTCCTGGGGGGGAGCGACCCGTGGCCGACATGCAACATGGACAGATTGATACGAGAAGGCGTTTGTCCCTATCCTGATGTAACGCCAAACTGATGGTCCAACCGGTGTGTTGCTTTGTTTGCAACAGCAGAACTGACATTTTTATAAGCGGCCGACAAAAGTTTGGGAGATTCTTAGGAGGCAGAGTGCTCTATGGCTTTTCAAATGCGATCTTACAGAGACAATGCTCGACAGGTTTCCGAGGAACGACTGATGCTCACCTCACACGGCCCAAGTTGCTCCTAACGGAGACGTGCGTGTTGAAACAGATACATACTTGTAACTCGGGAGAATTAGGCAGGGATCTCACAAGGTAACCTCATCTAGAGACCTCTCCAACGATTCAACAGATCAAAGCAAACACACTTGGTTTCTAAGGCCGCCTTGGGGACCGTCGCCGCAGCCTTGCGAGATAAAATAATCGTTCCAAGACTTCGATCTATGGGATGGTGTGGTTGTTAAATTTATATTGAGATGTAAGTATGATGATAACGATCAAGCAAATCCCTAGGTTATGGAACTGTACAATTCTTTTAATCCGTGTAAGTCAGCGTGGAACTTACAATAACCCGCACAAGCGAGGTCTAGAACAGAATTGTCTCCCGTTTGCTCTGACCATTGCCATTACTCCAGCAGCCACTCCGGCACAGAGAACGGAAGTCACGAAACGCTGTGTGCTCCGTCCAGCTGTGCCAAAAAATAAAATAAAAAATTAAGAAAACGATAGAGAAAAAAGTGATAATGAAGTTCTCCATGTGCTTCTCTTGACATGAAAGCGAAGACAAAAACTGCAAGTACCTTGGTTCAGTGTCAAGGTTGTCACCGTCAAACCCCCAACGAGCAAAGCTGAAGCTATGGGCAGATACTACATAATTCAATCGACACGGCAAAGATTCATTAGATCGTGATTGCGGGAGTCATTAGTTGATTATATTAGCTAGTAATCAGGTTAGTGATTGGCAGCTAAAGGGGTTTGACCTGTTGAGAATGGAATTAATGGGCATTGCTTTTATTCCTGTTTTAATTTTTCACATTGATCATACGAAGCTTCGAATCCTGCAGCAACCAACCATTCCTCTTCATCCATATGAAGGAACCAGCATGTAGTCCGCAAATGGTGGGAAAAATATAGGCCAAGAGTTAAAATGCACTTTCTTTGGAATATCAATTTCTGCGAGCATCGTTCTTTGGACTGTGTTATGCCCTTCTACTCCGTATTTCAGTGGTTAAGTTGTTAGCACCAAAGAATGCACCAAGAAGGCAAAATGTGATCGCTTACCGATAATGAGTCAAATCCATTAAGCTGGAAAGGAGATAGACCGTTCCTGTTGACTGTATAGTGCCCACTTACAAGATCTATTGCATCCTGTGAAGAAGAAAATGAGCTTCCTCAAGCAAAACCCCAGATGTATGCGAAATCCGAATTAATTTGAGAAGAGGAATCCGTATTAACTATATAAAGAACAGAGGGAAGGAAAAGAAGGTGTGCCTGCCGGATGCCATCATGGAAATTGTTCAAGTAGTATCTCGACAGAGCACTCATCCCATCCTTGATTGTTCCAGCTAGAGTCTGTCTTCCGTATCTGCATTGGAGCATTGTAGAATCAGACTGCACAGAGAACAACTTTATAACTGCAAAGTTTGTCATCAACTACCTAACCAAATCCCCTTTTAGCGCATGAGTCCCAGCATACTCGAGACTTATGTCGTCACCTTGCTCTGCCCACACTGAAAAAGGCAATGGATCAGGACATATCCAACAATCAACCACATCAGCAACTCGTAAGCTCATTGCAAAGAAAAAAAGAACTAAGTCCTACATGCTCTAAATTTCCTGCAGTCTTCATCGAACATGGAAATGCACTCGCTTGAAGTAAGCACTCCAATCTGCCGCAGCTGGTGATTCAGAGACTTCTGAGCCAAAAAACTCTGTAGGGAACACAATATGCAAGAGACTTAGCACTACAGCATTGTCACTTAGATAAGCTACTGAACAGACAGACAAATTATCTCACATACAAAAGTAATCACGTGGAAGAGATGCAGATGCCCCTATTATATTGTATTATAAACTGTCAACTTTTTTTGTTAATCCCAAAATGGATTCACCCAGAAGCATAGTCATTAATTTATACAGACAATATCCGTACTATGATTTAGTGCACATCGCCAGACAAATGACCTAACCTGGGTTACGTTAGTTCGATCAAGGCAATCAATACAGTTGGATCTGACAATTCCTTTCTGCTCCGCTAGTATATTTCCTTCCGCATCAATGAGGAAGTATCTGCTCAGCTGGAACAATATTAATTAAAACCAGTAGTATCTATAACCAGCAAGCATACCTGTGCTCTGCCATATTAATCAAGAAGACTCTAGGTATGAAGATTTGCTTATACCCTTGCTTTTCAAAGTCCTCAGAGATTGATTCATACAGAAGTTCCAGGTTCTCAAAGTTGCAGTTGCCACAGACATGATGAAAATCAAAAGATATGTATCTGCAATTGCACAGGAGGAAAGCTTAATTGACCAAATACGAAAAAGTACCATCTTGCACCTCATCTTTCCCATGCAAAATATCAGAAAAAAGCAGAATAGAATCCAAAAAATGCTTTAGTCATTTGAGAAGTACTTGGAAAAAGAAAAGAATGTGGTGTTACTGTTAACTGTCGAAAGATGTTTCATAGTTGGCGTAGTGGATGCATGTGGCATTTAAGTTTCAGAGGTTGCTCCACCAGTGGCTTAAATGATGAATTCAATCATCTTAGCCTTAAATAGAAAACTTATCAGCGTAATAACAATTCCTGCAGTCATCAGAACTATACAAGATGACCTAAGCAAAGCAATTTAAGTTCTTCAGTGATGATTCTATATGAAGCTTCACCAAGAACTTGATGTACCAAAACAAACTTATCGTGAAAGATTACATACATAAAATGCTGCTAGAAGATTCTTTCGAGTTTTGATCTACAAACAGTGAGGAACAAATTTAAGCAGCATTTCAGCTATAGTAGGAGATACACTTCCAACCTTGCTACACACCATCCATGAAAAATAAAACTAAAAGAGAACATATTCTGATGTGCTAAGCGCCACATTCAGAATAAAGAGGTATCCAACACTTCTTCTGAGAACTAGTGATATTCTTTTTCCATTTTCTTTAGAGAATAGTCATGGTTTTTTTTATTCCATAATTGAGCAAAATGTGATTATTAAAATAAAGACTTTGTTAATGAGTGCCCTAAGGGCACTTGTTAAGCAACTAATTAAGGAAAGTTTATAGTTTCCAATGTACTAATTGCGCCCTGTTTTATACACAGTCAGTGCCTTGAAAATAGAATTATTGCAAATAAAAGTTTACTAAAAAGTGCCGCCCGGGGGCACTTGTTAACAATACCCTCAAAATAATG
The DNA here is from genome assembly GCA_001662345.2 of Metrosideros polymorpha var. glaberrima. Taxonomy (NCBI): domain Eukaryota; kingdom Viridiplantae; phylum Streptophyta; class Magnoliopsida; order Myrtales; family Myrtaceae; genus Metrosideros; species Metrosideros polymorpha. Next base: position 16,251,997 of record BCNH02000011.1, on the reverse strand, counting down.
GTACTTCCAGGTGACAGAAAAAAAGTTGAGGCAAGGTATGGGCATGAGTTTTCAGAATCAGCCAGAAGAATTCAAATATTTCACTGACAGAGTCCATTTTAGATGGGAAATAAGGCATGGAAAGCACAGGTTAACATGTAGAGGAAGTATATATTAGGCACCAACACCGTCTGATACCAGAATATGTATGACTTAGCAGCTTGGCAGAAACATAGGAATGACCTGAGAGTACAAAGACATATATAGAATGTCACCTCACGTTTGGCAGCTTCTGCATTTCAGCAGCATAAGCTGCACTCAGTTGACCTTCGCCACCATGCTGCATCAACGAGATAAAGAGATTTAGATTATGACTATATTTCAAAGTGGTGGATAGCAGCCTTGCATGGAGATCAAAGCCTAGTGAAAATGGGTTGTGATCAAGAATCCACTTAACATAAAGTTTATCAAAGCTAGCACTTGGCTCAGTGGAGTGAAATTTACTGGCTATGGCATTTACCGAAAATTTGACTACACCTCCTAAACCAAATAGGCAATAAGGTGTAAAGTCTCATTCCTTCTATGACATTATTCATGAAATTAATCTATGCTTTGTGCTCCAAACAGAATTAAAGAGAAAAAACTACTCACCTTATCAGTCAAGTCAATTGCAATCGTCTCTCCATATCTTTGGAAAAGATCGTTAAAATGGCGCTCCACAACGTTTGACTGTGTGATGTCATATAAAGATGTAAATAAGTGTGTTTTATACTTGCAAATGTAGAAGATAACAGTACAGCATCATGGTCTGTTGTTCTCGTAGATATTACTCTCCTTTTCTACACGAAAACTTAATCCCTTTGAACGCACCGTTTGCTCGTGATCTACTAGTCTAAGCTGGGGTTTATAGCTCAAATCCACAATCTGCTCCCAAATAAGTGGAATTGATCCTCGAACCTGTGAATGGAAACAAAATGGACATCAACTAACAACTGGATATGAAAGCTGAAACATGAAGATGCTTTTCTCACTTCAACATCACAATAGCTACTCTAGACATCCAATTTAATGGATCCATAGATGATCCAATTATGAATTTCTGGAACCTCTTTAGCAAAATACCAAAGCAAAGACAAGTACCATGCTGGTAATATTCAATGAGCAACCAACATAACCTTAAACTCGTTGACATAGTCTTCCTAAGGAGTGAAGCATCCTTTTTGCCTCCTCTAGCATCTTTATTATGTTCAGCTAAACAGAAAAGAAGTTTGGTGATGCCCGTGCTCAAGTTTTACTTCAAGGAGATTCTATTCAAGGGTTATGAAGTTCAGAGGATGTGCTATAGATGAATCGATCTCCATAAGGTCTACTCTGCAAAAAACCTACAGAAAGACATTCGCCGATATTTTTTAAATACTAGGAAGCTTTTGACAGATGTCTTCTAGTTGCATCACAAAGTTTATGGAGACAGACAGAACTGCAAATGGAAAATTTTGTCATTGATGACCGAGCACAACTTGATAAATTCCAGTTTCATGCAAGATCAAGGTATTAGACTCTTTTTTTCCATTTAAATCCAGCAGATCTAGAAAAATTACCTGCAACAAGGAAGACCTGAAACCCTCAACATCTAAAATTTGCTCAGTTTCAATAAAATTAGCAACATCTCCTTCTAGATTAGCACCTCTTCTCCACATTCTTGTTCCTGAAACACCACAATTCAGTCCCTGGTTATGCATCCCACCACACATGTAAATAGCAAATAATATAACCACATCAGACTTACCTAAACGCCTGGTACACCTTCTCGAAATTAATGATATCGTGGCAGGTGAACTTTTGAGCATTAACTGTGCAACTTGAAAGCTTAAATCTAGTCAAATGAAAACATTACGTCTTTCAAAAAAATAATAAAATGACTGAATTTCTCATTCCTATTTCCAGCAATCACCGCCATTTCTAGCTTCCGGATGAAGAGCTTTAAATCTCATTACCATCATACGAACAGGCAGTACAACTGGCTGCAATTTACAGCCAAAACACACATGAGCACACAAACCCTCATCTCAAAGCTTATAAATATGTGGGACAGAAAGAAGCAACAGACTATTCAGGATATTTCCTTGAAGAAGAGGAATAATGAACCTATCAAGCTGCACATAAAAAAAAATTAACTTTATCAGACTGAAAAGTACAATTATAGAAATGCATTCATAGATAATTTGAAATTACAATTTCCTCACTACTTAGGGCACCGGAAAAGTGCCTTAAATGGCACAACAAACCCTCAATGTCCAGCTTACCTTGTGCTCAATAAGTTCCTCCAAAAGATTCTTGTTCCATACAAATTTGGGGTCAGCCTGAAATACATCTCGAAATTAGAATTTTACACAAACCTAGACAATCTCCTATTTTTATGCATGAGTAAATCAAATTCCATGAGAACTGAAAAGGCTGGTCAACACATATGCACAGTTCGACCTATGGGGAATTTAATACTAGGAAAGGGCTCATCACAGTAGATTCATGATAAAATTGGAGTTTGAGGACGCCATGACCCAGCTGGTATGCATGTTTCTTGAACCATGGATTGTACAGTGCTTATACCAGGAAATCAAGCTTTATGAAATTGAAAACGAAAGTTTTTCCTCTGAAGTTTTAAAACTATCTAAAATGAAGAATCAAGAGTTACTTCTTCTCCTCTTTACAACTTTGTCAAAGCAAATGGATTTAGAGACTTGACGTCAATACAAAAGACTGGTGACAGCAAAATAAAGAATGAAAAGTAGCTTAGTCCTGATAGACTGAAATATATAATGCAAGTTGAAGTAACCATGCAAGTTAAAGCATGTCATGCAGACTAAAATCAACAATCTCGCAGCATGATTTAACATGTTTTAACAGCAAGCTATTGAACATGAAACCAATATGCAGACTAACCTGTTTCCAAATTGGTTTCTTCATCCAACCATCAGCTAACTTAAATCTTCTTTGTAAGCTAACGAAAATAGCAATAGGTTAAACAATGTGAGCTGAAGAAATTGGATCCAAAAATGTGTATTTCATTCCACAAAACCAATGATCAAGTGCAAAGGATGGTTGGGATTTGTAGGACTTACTTCAATGTGATATCCGTTTCATATGAATAGTACAACCCTGGCGTTGATTCTACTAATTTCAGCAATGACATGAAATAAGCCTCATCTTTTTTCTGCATGCAAATAGATTATGATTACAATACAGCAAAAATCAACTTTTAATTCACCAGGGTCCTAAGGTCAAAGACTTCACTTCTTGAAAAGGTGAAAGCTTCAAACCCTCATTGCAGTGAAGAAATCTCATTGACATCACCCTATAAACTAAGAAACCATGAAATCTTCCAACTTCCTTTCGTGAAGTGACGACAAGCATGTATGTCCCTGCAAAAAGAATATAAGTTGCTGAAAAGAGATGCCCACAAACAACTAGTGACCAAGCAGTTATAGTTCAGAACGATTACTTTTAATCCTTTGAACTAGAATTAAATTAGCTCTAAGTTTATGGCCCCAAAAAAAAGAACCTCTAACACACAGACGTTTGATCAACGACTGTGCCATCAGAAACAACCTCATGGACGAAGTCTAAGACGACAAAACTTTAAAATGATGAGAAAACTCGATGCTTATCCTTTCAACTATGTGGAGGCTGGTCAATTGATCAAAAGACAAAAGCAATCTGCTTGGAAGTATTCAAATGCACACATGTAAAGAACACCAAAACAGAAAGACATTCTTAAGTCAAAAGCAAGAGCACCTGCAAGCAATCTGATTGTCCCCACCACACCAAAGATCGTCGAAGTCTTCGAAGGACCAGCAGAGCAATCATCTCCTGTTCCGCAGATCATCAGCGACTAAATCAATCGTAAACATAAAAGCATTCCTACTGGACATCAGTCGTTACATTGAGCTCTAGGCATGTCCAAAGGCATACAACAACAACAGCGACAACGACAACAAACCAATGCCGAGTAAGAATCGCGTCCTTCACATCCAAATTTCCGGCAATCTCATCTCATACTTTCATTCTATCCATGACAGCGAAGGCAAAACTCCAAACCATCAACCATCACGAAGACGACGGAAAGCAAGCACATCAGAAGATCCAAGAGAAAAGCTCGAAAACTCACCATCGCCGAGCAACTCAACGCCTCCGTCGCGGCGATCGATGAGGAAGCCATCGTCGGGAGACTCCTTGGACTTGATCACGAACTTGTCGCGAAACTCCTGTAACTCGAGCTGCTCGTACAGCTTGAACCCACCGGAGGACGATTCACCTTCCATTTTCACAGTAGATGATTCCGCAGCAGGCGGCCGAATCGAGGACTATGAATCTCGGAATGGTGCAAAGGAAAACGGAGGAAGAATTATTGCGGAGAAGATGGATTTGGCGTCGCCGGTCTCGTGGGAGAAGGGGAGAGAGGACGTGCCCAGGACCAGGAACGATGGAGAACGGTCATAACAACTCGTCAGGCCTTCAAGCAGATAATCAGAAATTAAACTTCGTAGTGTTTAGGATAAGCCCTATATATGTTAAATCTAGACGTGACCATTTCAAAATCCGATCATAACACAAATAATCCCTTAATTTTGACCTAATATATAATGTGATCCTTAAATTTATAATTTAATCAAAATGGTCCCTGAACTTTATCTAAATGTGCGACGTGGTCAATGAATTTTTAATCTATTCAATGTGGTCTTGAGGCTATTGGCACATGTTGCATTTAGTCTCAAAATTATATGAAAATGTTCGATATTATCCTTTTATTAATTTAAGTTCAAGAATAATATTGAATATTTTCATAAATTGCAAGCATAAAATTGAACATGTACCAAAATTTTAAGAACCACACTGAACAAATTAAAAGTTTGGGGATCATATTGAACAAATTAAAAGCTCGGGGATCACATCACACATTGGACCAAAGTTCAACGATCATTTGTGAAGAAAAAATGACACAAATAATTCATGAACTTTGATCCAATATGCAATGTGATCATTAAACTTTTAATTTGTTCAATGTGGTTCTTGAATTTTAGCTCGATGTGCAATGTCGCCTTTAAAATTTTAATTTGTTCCATATGGTCTTGAAGCAGAAAAAGGAAAAGATTAAAAGTTAGCTTAATGCATGGATATGCTTGGAATAGGACTTGCATTATATTTGCGGGCTAAAACAAACATTTGACACGTCATATGACTAAGGATTTCTAAATTAACACTAACTATCTTGCTGTGGTTGTTAGATGTAAAGAGATCCCTTCGTTTGTTTTACAAGAAATGAATTATTTGTAAATTTTCTTTATCTGAAAATGATTGTTTGAAATAATTAATCAATTGAAGATATTCTCATTATTGACAAAATTGTTCCAAAAAGTGGTTCAAAGTATTGAGATTTCATCTTCCTGATCAATGCCGATGTTTGATGCAGTGTACTCAATAAATTACTGCCTTTTGGAGCTTCTTCTAAGTTCTATAAGTTTTAGTGGTTTTTTGGGATGTTGCTTGTTTGGGTTGTAATTGTGCATATACTTATGTGGAAACTAGTTTGCTGGGCATACTTTGCATTTGCGTCAATACACAATCATCATTTCAACAGTGAGGGTTGCGCGACGAGCCACAAAGCCCTAGTTTTATAAACTCGCATAAACAAAGCAAATCAAATTTGACATAATTATTAATTAAATAATTCATTCTGCTCACTTTTTATTCAAAATTTGTATTCACTGATATGTATGATATATGATTAAAATAAAAATATATTATTA
>BCNH02000011.1:16231748-16246157 GCA_001662345.2 Metrosideros polymorpha var. glaberrima | reverse complement strand
AAAATATTTATTTAATTTATCCACAAGAATCTTTGGTCAAAATAATAATTGTTAATAAAAATTTATTAGTCCGCAGTTGCTTAATTAACCAATTACATTTACAAATTCAATCCCTTATTGAATGATGTATTTATATCATGATGAAAATATTTATTTATTTTATTCATAGGTGTCTTTGCAGAATTCCTGTAGAGAGGCCCAAGGAGTCTACTGCATCAATAAACATGTATGTGGTAAGAAATTCAATTGGTGAATTCAAACCAACAGAGATGGAAACCCCGATGGCCTAACAGAATATATCCTCCAGAGATTCTGAGATTAATCAAATCCAGTTCTCTCTTTGAAAATTTTGGAAATCTTTTATGGAATTGTCATTTCAAGATTATCAAAAGATAAGAAGGTTTGATTTTTCGACCTAGCAGATTGCATCCAAATACCAATTCATTCATCCTTTGTCATTTTCACTAAATGAAGAACTTTCGGAGGAACTCAAATGGTTCTTTTGGTATCTCTTCAACCTCTACCAGGATTCGACCAAAAAAAAAAAAAAACTCGACCAGGTCATAGTCTAGTTTTCATAAACTAGAAAAACCCCAAAACAAAATTTAGTTAGAATTGCATAACATGTAGAAGTCATGTTTAGGCTATGCATGCATTTTCTATTAACATCTTGCAGACATATGAAAATTTTAGTCTTAGTGAAGTTATGCTTTGCTTTGCATTGAAGTAAACCCTATGTCTAGCAATTTATTTATTGCTTTAATTTATTGAGTGTTACATTACTGTTTGTGCACCCACATGATCACCTCTCCCATCTTAGTGGTAGGGTGTACTGCAAGGGCACACAATGTGTGCCTCTTACAAACATGGTTGCAAGAAGTTCAACCGATGCCGTAGCGGGGCTAAAATAATTTCTTGGGAAAACCTAGAAGGGTGTTTCAAGAATATGTAATGCAAAGACACCGTACCAATCATATGCCATTCTAATCTCCACGACGTGAAGAACGAATTATGGGGAGGGTGATTAACTTCGTATCCCGTGGTACCCGTTATACTTTCACAAAAAGATCATCCTTTTTTTTATTTTCTTACACAAACAAACGAAAATTTTGAGCAAATTATAATACCAATTGGCCATTTTATGCGGGCATGAGATTGTCGGTGTGGTTACTGAAGTAGACACCAAAGTGGCACTTCGTCTAAAATTCAGCGAAAGGAATCCTGCGGCATCTGAAAGTGGAAATGAAGGGGAGGGAACTTCCGAGGGTCAGCCTGATAACTCCCGACCTGCTTTGCTGACGTGAAGTTCAAAGATCAAGAGCATTAACCTGCAAGCATCGTTCTATTTACATCCCTTGTGAAAATAGCACAGAATTTCCTTTGGTCTGCGCGTTGTAGACTCGTCGATTCTTGTATGGAAATGTTGCTTGGAGAAGTAGTGATTCTTTAGTGTTTCCCACTTTGTTTTGCTTACTTTAACAGCTTAAGCTGGGATCAGAAGCAGTGCAGCTTGCTCCAGTCTGGGCTGCACTTGTTTGTAGATCACATGGATTTTGGTTCTTAGATGTAAGGAGATCCCGTATGCCGAAACCTGGCTGTCTTTTAAGTCGGACGGTAGATTTGTCGGCAATTTTAACGTTCTAATGGAATCGTCTTTGCGCGTATGCTGTAAACTTGCATTCCTCAGCTTGGCTTGAAAGAGAAGAGAAATAGAAAGGGGCAATCTGATGGATGAAGACTAATAAATATAAAGAAATAAGTAGCAACTTATGAAGAAAATTAAATTGGGGATCGATTGCCCAATTAATAATTCATAGACGATAATCTTCACCGATACCGAAAGCGCTGGTGGTAGAGGGCGGCTATGGCCGCTCGAGCTCGAGCTTCTTTGAGCTCATGGCGTTGCCCTCTCGAGCTTCATTGAGCTCGGCTATGGCCACTTTAACTTCCAGGCTTCTCCAAACTTGCAGCAATAGCACCTCGAGTTTCGTCCAACTCGGTGAAGGTTCTAGCTTTTTTTAGCTCGCTCGAGCTTCTTCGAGCTCCAAACCATAGCCACTCGAGTTTGTCAAACCCCGCCACGGGCCACTGCAACTCCCAAGCTTCTTCAAGCTTATGGGCATGGCCGCTCGAGTTTCATCGACCTCACGGCCATGGCTATTCGAGTTTCTTCGAGTTCCTGACCATGGCCACTTCCAAACTTCTTCAAGATCGCAATCATGACCACCAAAGATTTATCGAGATCAGCCATAGCCGCTCTAGCTTCTAGACTTCTTCAAGCTCGCATCCTTGGCCACTCAAGATTTTTTGAGCTTGGTCATAACCACTCAAGCTTCTTCGAGCTCATGACCATGGCACGACGCAATAACCGTTCAAAGTGATAGGTGCTGACATGAAAAATATTTATCCACCGAAGACTTTTCCTGCGAGATTTTTAAATCTTAATCTAACATAGAAACTCATAAATTATTAATTATCCTATAAAGGTGTCATTAGATATTAATGCATGCTCAAGAAAGTTAGAGGATAGTTTGGTGAGTTAACATAAAAAAAAAAGTGTGGAAATAGGCCCACCTTTTGAGATTTGATGTAGGCATACATGATACTTTGCCGACATCCTAAGTTTTAGGAAAGTCACATTCACGCAAACCCTTTTGATGTACTTGTTATCAAGTTGCTTCAATGCGTTCGTCTTAGAAATTTCCACAACATTTCACTTTTAAGAGAATTTGTCACAGGAGAGAACTAAATTATTTAAATGAATGATCCCATACAAAAACCGTAATAGCATCATTATTTTCTTTCCTTAAATAAGGTGAAAGGTGGAAAGGAGGGGCAATACGGGGTTACAACCTTCCTGGTGTTGAGTTTCATTCCCATTCCGGAGTATACAATATGAGCTATAGCTGCTGCTTGTGAGGTCTGCACCTCAGACGGACACCCCTAGAGCCTACACTCTAAATGGATGAGCCCGTCACTGCAACCTCGCCAAATGCTAGCGAAATAAGACCCTCTTCACCAGCATCGGGTTCGCAAGGACTAGTGTCGTAAAAGGGTTCAATGTCGCAACCGCTAAAGAATATTGGGAAGAAAGATCATCGATCTTTATCTACTAGGCCAACCACCACGGTCATTAGATTTGATGCGATTTACCAAAATGCAATACCCGTGGAACCACCTGAAGTGTTGTGTCCCAAAAGCAAGGTGTGCGTTAGGTAATCCTCTGATCAATTTTCATGTGTACAAATCAGATGAGGAATGGAGCCGACCGGAAAAGGCAAAAGCAAGACGGTCGGAGGTATTTAGCTAGGTCTTCCTCCATTGCTTGGAAGAGCTACATGTAAAGCACTCCACTCCTATACAAACCGCGCTTACAAGGTCATGGCGCTTGCAGAGATCAATCAAATATATAATGAACCCTCATCAAGCAAAACATTACTACAAGATGAAACAGCATCTTGAGTGACCCTTCCGACAATGCCAAAAACAGCATGCATTCTAGTCTCTTAGCATCCTCTTACATTTTGTCAGAGAATTGACTCATAGGAATAGTAGCAATATGCAGGGAGAAACCTTAGCAAGATCCAGCTGAAGTAGGCAAGAAGAGAAAAATTCACCATACCTAGACAACCTGCCGAGAGATAATTTCTATTCGATCTGCTTCAGTAATTGCTTACATTTGGGCAACTGACACAAAAAAAACATCAGCAAAACAATTGACCCAAGTTGACGCATAGTGAGCTCTCTGAGCATTCGCTTACTATATCTCATGGAATGCCAATCCAATCCACCACAACTGGCCCAAAATGAAAACAGCTGCAAAATCATATGCTTTATTTTTTTAACAAGCCAGAGAGCTCACCCTTCTCGTGCATAGAGGTCAAGATGTCACAGCCCCCTACAAATTCGCCATGCACAAAGACCTGCGGAAATGTGGGCCAGCTACTATATTTCTTTAGTGTCTCCCTCAAACCATAGTTATACTCTTCATCGAGCACATCAACACTCTCATAATCCACCCCTTCGCTTTCTAGGATGCCAATAACCCTCTGCGAGAAACCACACATCGGAGCACTTCTTGATCCTTTGATAAAGGCCACCACCTTGTTCTCCTTGACCAACTGATCAATCAGTTCCTCCAGAGGGATGGTTAACTGCATGTGGCGGCCCGGTGTGAGGCGGAGGTCGGGCTTCTTCTTGGGCGGCTGCCGGATCCAAGTGGTATTTCCTGATTCATTTCCAGGTGGCACCTTCCCGGTGGCTGTCATGTGTTCCTCCATCCATGATTTCCACGCTTGAGTGAGAGCCACTCTGTCAGGTTCATCAACAACACCAACCTGAAAAGGTATATTAACAAACTCAGGGATAAGTGAGCCCATTATGCTGGAAAAGTTCACGTCCTCCCTCTCATCTCCCAGCATAGAGAGCTCAGTGAATTTGGATTTAATCCTTTTCCCCTATGAATTGCAAGACTACTAATTATTGCCATGTCTCCATGCTAATGACCACGTAAAATTTGGGAAATATAAAGAAACAGAAGGAAGCCCCAACAAGAAACACTAAGAATCACAGGAGATACCGTGTTCTATGCCATGTGACATTCGCCACATGTGTAGGAGTAGGCACGGACTTCTCTTTATCCAATTTATCAGAGTTAAGTTAGGACTATTTTATTCTCATATCATGTTTTTGTATCTGATGCATATTCTCTGCTCCATACACTGGATACCAACTTGGACTTCTTGCATTGTCCATCTGATACTAATGAAATGTTAACCACTTACTTCTAATGCACAATTACTGAGATCGACGTGCCCTACAATCGATAAACCACACCTTTTCCCTCCTAATAAGTTCTAGCATCGAGATTTATTGAATCTCACAGCCCAAAATCCAAACAAAGTTTGAAAGGACTAATGGCTGACTGATCATATCATCCTGTTAGACTATGCCAAATCCATCTAATTCAACATAAACACCTAAGATTCTTTAAACCTGTAACTCCACGTCTTCGTCATAGACCTGCTAGAATCAGTTCAAGTTGGCGTACTAACTCAAGCACCGTCTAACTACAGAAAATCCAGTCAAAAGTAATTCATATGATCCGAAGTTCTTAAGATTTCACTAGCTTTCATCCATTTGAACATAATGCAGCCCAGTCAGTCTCTTCACAATGGAATTTAAATAAAGGCGAAAGCTCTACTCATCAAGTCAGGCCTAAGATTGCCCAAGAAAGAAAAATGTCAATCTTAAGTTTCAACACTATCTTCAGAAGGGAGAAACCAAATAAAAATTTGGCTCTAATTCGTGGAGTTGATAAAAGATCAACCTTCCATCCCTTTCACGCTGAAAACAAATAGTCACTTCAGCACACTTCATTGTTACGATAGACAAGCAGATTCCTAAATGCTTTGCCAATTGCATATTAGTTTCAATCTAGGGCCCGCAATTTCATTATTCTCTGTTAAAACCACACCTTGACGGAGAAGCAGAGCTCGGGGACGGATCTCCGGTGGCCGGCGACGCTGGCCGCGATGTTCCGCGAGATTCCGACGAACTGAAGCTCGCCCTCGCCGTCGTAGACGGCGTAAACACCGGAAGCAGAGGGAAATCTCTGCACGAGCTCCCCGGAATCAGCAGGTACCGACACGGGCTCGGTCTCGGAGAGGCTCGCGAGCGCGGCGGAGACGCGGGAGGAGCGAGGCCTGGCGGAGCGGCGAGGCGTCGCAGGGGGCCAGGAGAGAGCCAGGGGGGGTCTAAGGTGGGAGGCGAAAGAGAGGGTAGGAGTACTTCTGGTTCGAGGAGGATGTGATGAACTCGAAGTGAGTGAACGGAGAGGCGAGGAAGAGAGGCCGACTGTGTTGGTGGCCATTGTTGGAGAAGTGTTGCCGGAGGAAACTGCAAACCGAAGCTCTCAGAGAAGAGGAAATGAAGAAAATCCGAGTCTTCTCAGATTGCAATCTGTTGAACCCAAAGCCCACTTGGGATTTGGGCCAAAGGAAATGTTGCCCGACATATATATACTCCTTTCGATCGAATGTTGGCGTGGAATCAGAATCACCAAATTAAAAATTTTGATCATCTCAATGACAATTTAGTCTAATGCGTGATTTTTTTATAAGATTATTATAACTATATTGATGATGTAGAAATATAGGAATTTTTAATCCTGAAAATCAGATGAATGATCTTGATGGAGTGCCAAAAAGTCTTATTCATAGTTGGATGTAAAACTTATTAGGGATCGCCCTTACCTAGCCGCTCAAGGGGACTGGTCCCGTTTCCAATTCTAAAAATCGGGAACCGGTCTTGACCTGTTCTTTTCCAGGTTCTATCCGGGAAATTTGGAACCAAAGGCAAGTTCCATGATAGAATTTTAAACCAAACTGCTTGTGAATCGGCTTACCTTTAGCCTTAAATAAGTTCTTTTAACATCTTTTATAAAACATAGAATATTTGTTGAAATTGAATATGATTAACATATTATACTCAAGCACAAAGAATTATATTGATATTTGACATATGCATGTAGTATACATGTATAATAAAACAAAACAAAAAAAAAGCCCAATTGACAATAGACTTGATTCCTGATTCCAAATTGGAACCGACCTTGACAGGGTGCGAAATAGATCTAAAATCTACTCACGCCAAAAGCGATCAACCCTAAAACTTATGTCTATTATTTTCATCCAACACCTCAAAATAACGAACATTGGCAATTTTAAAAGTCATAATCACTAAAATCAGAACTTCGGAAGCCCCACCCATGATCGAATAAGAAAAAGAAGAAGCAAAAAGCAGCACTCTCGACCACTTCAATATGACAGATATTGAGAGAAGAACACTAGAAGTGCCAAAAGTTGTGTATGGAACATACTTTAGTACCAAAAATTTCTTTTGAATTAGTTAAGTGTCAATTTTTTTTAAAAAACAATGTTTTTAGTGCCAATTCCGATTTGCTTGGCCGAAAATTCGATGTAGCCTTTTTTATTAATAACTTGAGCCAATGTGGCTCACCGGATGTCCAATCAGCATAATAAAAATGGCTAAAAGTTAAAAAAAAAAAATACAAAATACAAACTTAATTAGATTTTAAAAAAAGGCTATAAAAAAAAAAAAACTCAAGGTTGGCTATTGCTAAGCTCTCGCCAATGGCTAGCGCCATAGCTGGCGGAGGTTGCTCCAAGCTCAAGCTCGAGTGGTCATGGCGGTCGCAAGCTTCGAAAACTAGATCTAGTCAAAGCTTGCAGCCATCACGGCCAGCTTCAACCTTGAGCTTTGAAGCCAAATTCGGCCGCGAGCTTGGACCGCCATGGCTAGCATTGAGCTTGAGCGGCCAAAGTGACCCCAAGATTCGATGCTTAAATCTGGCTTTACTCAAATGGCAATAGCTTCGGGCCACCAGCTTCAACCTTGAAGCTTGCGACCATCGAAGAACACGAGCTCCAAGATGACGATGATGATGGACTATTGAAATGAGAGGACACAGGTCCCCCTTTAACAAATAAAAAAAAATCCGCATCAGCATCAGCACCTCTCTTTTTAAAAGTGCCACATACGTGCCACGTGTCCTAAAAATAACAATAAAAAAGTCATATTTGCATTTTCCTTTATAAAAATTGAAAGGAGATTGTATCAATTTGATAAGTTTTAAATTTTGATTACACTTTTTAAAAATTTTAGGATTTAATTACAATTTCACGACAAGTTTGAAACTTATAGTGCACTTCTTCCATTTTATTTTATATATATTTAAGTCAAAACATATTTTTATCTCACTTCATTACGTTGTTAACAGTTCCTTATAATAATGAAAACTTAGGACCACCAATGAAATTAAATAAAAACTTAACCTATCCTTTGACTTTGACTTTGACTTTGACTTTGGCCTATTTTTTTTTCGGTAACTTAAATTTATAGTTACCATCCTTTCTCCAACTACTAATGGCAGCTCTCCTCTTATCTCTACATTGATAACTTTAACTACATTAAGCAATTATTACCTCGAAGGTAATTATGCACGCGCGCAAAGGGCGTGTGAGTACGATTGGTTATAACTAATAAAATTATATGTTAATACGATTTTCATGCTTCGGAACTAAACTACGATGATCTTCTTGAGTACCCATTCGGAATATTACCGAGGCTATCGGACTTCTCTTTTACCTTATTAATCATTTTGGATGAAAGTAATTTTAGGTGCTTTCAGAGCACGACATGATCATCTAGCTACACAGTCTCTATGACAAAGCACTTAAGTGCTATGAAGTTCATTAGCTTTCTTCCAAGAAATATAGGGGAAATTGTCCAATACATTTTATACTTATTGTACAGATGTCAATTCAGTACTAAACTTTTCGATTTTGCAATTTAGCCCTTAACCTTTGTGAAATGTAATCATTCCAATCAATTTTCGGCAAAAAGTACTAACATGGTAGTGTGCTGTGTAGGAGGCCGGTTATGACTGGACCCTAAGTTGGCAAAATTAAAAAATTGGCCAAAAGGACTACATTGAAATTTCGTGCAAAAGTTTAGAACTAAATTGACAAAATTAAAAAATTTATGACTAAATTGACATCCTATAATGATGCTTTTGTCTAGGACCGATTAGGTAATTTTCCCAAGAAATATATATCTTCATAGCACTTGTTAACTTGTGACAATTAGGTGGACAGTCACGTGATGTTTCAATAGCACCTAAGATATTCTTGGCTTTCTATGATAAACTCTTCCAACTCTATGCACGTTGAGTAAAGTAACAATAAGGATACAAAGGGATGTGCTTTTAGAAGACACAGGCGAACGTAGGAATCAATCGGTTTGGAATTAAATCCAGGCGAGTAATCTCATCTCTTAATTCTGCATTCAATTGCAGGTATTGTGCCCAGGATGGTCATTTAGGGCGTGAATGACAAAATTTCTGTTTCAGAAATCAATTTCGGGAAAGAAATTAATTTTTCTATTTTTTGTTTCAGAAATCAATTTCTGAGCAGAGAAACATGTTTGATAACAACACAAAATTTCTATTCCCGGAATAGAAATTTATTTGATAACAACATAAAATTTCTATTTCCCTGACGATGGCGGTGGTGACTGACGGCGGTGGGTAGACGACCATTGGTGGGTGGTGGGCGGCGGCAACGGGTAGAGGGGGGCGGTGGATGGCTGTCGATGGCGGCGGCGGAAGGTGAGCAGATGGAGGGGGGCAAGGGCGACGGCGACTGGTGGGCGGTGGCAGCAAGCGGACGGAGGGGGGGTGGGTAGATAGCGGTCGGCAGCGACGGTGGGTAGCGACAGTAGACAGGCAGATGGAGGGGGGGTGACGAGTGATGGCAATTGGCGAGCTGTGGCAATGGTAGGCAGCAACGGGCGGTGATGGGAAGTTGGGAGAGAGAGAATGATGGTATTTCAGGCCATTTTTTGAAATATGATCCATTTCAGGCCCTTATTTAAGAAAATGATGGCACTTCATGTCTTTATTTGAAATTTTTCGGAGAATCTTCCTTCCATCTTATTTGGGGATCTTCGATTTTGCGCCCAGTTTTTAACCTCTCGCGCTCTTAAGGGTAGACTTGTAATTGACCTAAAGTTGGTTGTTTTTTATAAGACAAAAAAAAATTCAATATAAAATTAAGACTAAACTTAAAGTTGAGGTTTTTTTTTTAAGACATCAGACGCGTTGAAGACTGCATTTGCAAGGCACGTCCCCACTTTGGATTGACAACACGTCCGCGAGTGCGAGAGCTACCACGTTCAGATCAAAAGCAACAGATGATGACCCTACATTTGCTGACCCCTCAGATGTGATTTTTTTATTAAGATTTTCCTCGGTGCTTTCATCATTTTGTCGAGTAGCTAGGCTCGTTCCTAACGGCCCGGGCATGAAATATGTGTTACCAGCCAAGCATTATTAAGTGTTTCTTGTATAATCGTGTGTCATTGTTGGGGACTCCATTGGCAAAGGATGTCTTTTGTTTTTAACCAAGTAGCCTACTAATAGAAATGGAGGGTCAGAACATTTGACGCGGACATTGACTAATCCCAGAACTGGGTTGCCTTAAAAAGGATCGAGTGTTTATAAATTTAGGGTATATTGATATTTTCAATTTACCATCTGAAAAAGATGATACACCAATGCAAACGCAAGTGAAATTAGATGTCGGAAATTTATTCGTTCCCCTTTTTTTCTCCTTTTCTTCTTTCCTCTTTAGCCGTCCGTCCCCCCGAACCCACAAGTAGTCCGCCACCCTACTCCATTGCCGCTGCTCCACCCGGAACCTCTATCTCCACACATCACCGCCAACTTCTCCGCTCTCTGTTCAAAGCCATCGTCATACGATGGATCTGAGATTGTGACCATTGATACGAGGATGTGACCTCAAGTACGAGGTTCCCGACCTCAGGAGATCGCCTTTCTTTGGTGAACTCAATCATGTTGTCCTTGCGAACCTACATCGTTGCGACCACCGCGGAAGCTCCGAGAGAGGTGATGAGGGCGAGAAGTGAGCGGCAATGACCGCATGGGGCAGCGTGGAGGTGACGTGAGCGGAGCGAAAATGGAGGAGAAGGGAAGGGGGAGAGAGAGAGCAAGAGAGGAGAGATGTCACATTTTAGGTTATTGTGATAATTTTCCCTTCAGTATGCAGGCATTTTAGCCAATCTTAGGTAGCCCGAGCATGTCCAACTATTCTTTTAGCGGACAGGATCCCCTATCCATGAGTAAATTACTGCCACTAACGACATGTTATTATTGCTAATTGGTACTTAGCCTCCAATTTGGTCCCTTCCTTTTCTCTTGTCACATTTTAAAGGTATATGAATTAGTTTGAGAGTGTGTTTCGACTAATCAACCTCTTCAAACAAGTCAGAAACAGAGTTGCGCCTAGATAATTACCCCATCTGTCGGAAAGTAGTTAATCGAAAGACGCGAGGTCTCGGTAGTGACAACCTGTGCTTCTCTTGGTTTGATATTGCTAATTTGAAAGCTACGTTCGACTTTGGTGAAATGAAAGTACAAATAGGTGCGAGCACATTTTGTGTGCTGATCAACTCAATTAGTTGTAAATAAGACAGAAGAACCACACATCTCTATGTTGTAGTTATAGGTTAATAAATCAACGTATGTGAGTAGAACGAGACGTGTCTCTTCATTTCACATGTCTCTTCAATTCATTTTATATGTTAAGTTCATAGATATCTTTACTTCATGGATCTCTTCAGTTCATGTAACTGTTATGTTGGTGAATATCTTCAATTCAAGTATCTCTTGAGTTCAGGAATCTCTTCAATACATGTATCTGTTAAGTTCATGTATCTTTTCGGTTTATGTGTCTGTTCAATTCATGTCCATTTAAACTCTATAAATGGAATTGAACAATTCTTCATTCCATAGAAGATAGAGTATATGGAGTATAGAGAATAGAGTAGAAGTTCTCTTCAATTTTTTCTCTAAGTGTGCCGGTTTTGAGAAGTGTTCGACAGAGTCTTATTTGCATAGTGCTAACTTAAACTGCTTCAAGGTATTGTATCTTAGGATGTATAGTTCATGAAGCTGCTTGGCATCATTGGAAGGAAATAATTACCTTAAGAAAATTCAGTTACCCGTACCTCACCTATTGTTTAATTTTGTTACAATAGCAATTTTGTCGGTCTATAATATTGATGTACACTTCACTTGTTGAGAAGATTCATTCAATATATTGACTCATTGACTTAGTCATTAAAAAGTTGTTATCGTTTGGTTAGCTTTATTATTTCTCTATGACAAGTTCCGACCTTTTTCATAGTACGATCAAGACATTTTATAAAGCCTTCAGTTGCTTATTTAGACAAGTCTTGTATAGGCGTTCATGACTAGCTCAAACAGGCATTATCTTTCCCCCCTTACTTATACTCGTTGATCGGGTGCATTATATCTTATACTTTTTGTGGTTGTTGGGTCCGACCCGAATTGGAGTTGAATTTCTTCTGAATAAGAAAAGTAATTGAAATTGTCCAGGACTAGAATAAGGGTGCACATTCTTCAAGAGATCAACTCTATCATATTCTTATCTGAATAAATGCTTTCGGGATTAAACTTCCCGTCGTTTGTTGGACCGAGTATATCGACACTTAGTCGGCAGTCGGATAGAGGAATGCAAATCTTAGTAGGTAGCATTTAATTAAGAATTAGTTATAGTTAGCACGCCATGTGCTATCTTGTTTGATTTGTGCATCATGCAGATCGGAGACATTGGCAACGGGTGCCCAATCACCAGCAAGGGTCGTTGGACCTTGCTATTTAGATATTTAATGGAATGACCCACTTACATAAGCAACATATAATTTAGGGTTCCAATTGCACCGTCGGAGAGTCTATATGACATTGAACAATTAGAAAACGTTCGGAGAGCTCTAGTAAATTTATTCCTTTTATTCATATGTTCCACATGTAAACACCAAATAAGCTGACAATCATCAATATAATATGATGTGATTACAAAGTTTTAACGACTTCGTTCCGTTGACTGTGTAAAGCGGAGGATTAAGGTTTAATCACTGTCTTTCTAGAGACATGTCAAAAAGGAAAATCAGATAATATAGTAAATATTGGACCTGGGCATAAGTGCATGCAGGCATGCCCCTGTAGAACCCTGTAGTTGAGAAATCAACTATTGGCAGGCATGCCTAACGACACTTCGTCTTAACCCGAAGGCCTGTCCAGTATCCCCGGTTAAGACGAAGTGCGTAGTATATATTGCTTATATTTGATTTTTTTTAATTGAAGGAAATATCCTAAAATGCCGCGGATTCGATTTCCTTAAATCTAAATGGTTCCTCACTGTATGCTGCGTGAATGACAATCCTGAATATTAAATTTCTAAATCTGAAGACAAATCATATAAGAACGCTAATCCTATATGTGTTTCTACATAAGTGCACGCAAGACGGGCAATTATGCAGGATATCTAACTATATGTGACGTGACACAAATATAGAATGCGATGGTATGGCACTTTAGTTTGCAACTTTTTACGGCTTTTATGATTAAAAGAATTAATGAAAATAATTAACGTTCCACCCTAGCATGCTACGAAAGTAAAATTTTTTTTTTTTTGAAAATAAACGAAAATGACAATAAACTAGCGAGGTCTGTGGCGGTGACGTCACTAGGTTCGAGGAACGCCGGCATATATACAATATAGATCATGCGAATAATGCTAAACGAAAAATAAAGCATGATATTAACTTGGCAGGATTCGCTTCGAAACAACTCGAATCGTTCAAACGAAAACTTGAACTCGAAATCCAAAATCGTCGACCTGGCACTGTACATCAAACCAGGATGAAACGACTCGTGTCAACATGCAAGGAATCGTCACAAAACATACTAGAAGGCCTAGCAAGCAATAAAACGTAAAATGAAAAATTACACAAATGATCCTTAAACTTTCATCTAATGTGCAATGATGTTCCCGAACTTTTAATTTGTTAAATGTTTTTTGAACTTTGGTCCAGTATTTAACTTTGGTCCATGAACTTTTAAATATTTTCATGTAGTCTAGGGACTATATTGAATATATCTCAATAGTTCATGAATCATATTGAATAAATTGAAAGTTTAAGGACGACATTACATATTGTACAAAAATTCAAAGACCACAATGTACATTGGACCAAATTTCAGGGGCCATTTGTGCTATTATACCAACATAAAAATCTGGGCTCAAGAGCGCGAAAGATAGCTAGGACAATGCCATACCACTAAAGGCAATATGTACAGGGGTATGAGCCAAACAAACCCACACTAGAATTCACAAGAAATAGAATAGAACCCTAGAGGATATAAATGTGGATCAATTATCATGGTCTCGATGAAATCAATCTCAAATCCGGCGAAAAGAGAGAATTGGAACAGAGAATTATAATAGTTTTGTGCTTTTTACCTTCCCTCGACCGATTCGAGCGAAGGGATACGTAAGGAGCTTCGAGCACCGTGTAGGACTTCCAAATACTCGACTTGGGGAGCCCTTGGGACGCAAATGAAGGCTCATAAGCACATGCTCATACCCAAATTGTAAAAAGAGAGTTGCTAGGAAGACGGTCCGTCGCTTTGACAGACCCACCTTGGTTGTATAGTGGGCTTTTTGCAACTTTATTTTCACAAGCATATCATGCGATATGTGGAGAGTGTGGGTCCGTCAGAGTGACGGACAGTTTTCTTAGCTTTTCTCTTGTAAAAAAGCCTGGTTGGGAAAATTGCCGTTTTCGTGCAACTATTTAGGGTGCGCATGACAAAATTTCTGTTCCAGAAATCAATTTCTATTCTAGAAATCAATTTCTATTCTAGAAATCAATTTCTGAACAAAAAGACCTGTTTGATAACATGAGGAAATTTCTACTTCAGAAACAAAAATTCGTTTGATA
>BCNH02000011.1:16215866-16231463 GCA_001662345.2 Metrosideros polymorpha var. glaberrima | reverse complement strand
GCGACGCCCTCGCCTGGGGCCGGCGTGGGCCGCAGCGCCCTCGCCTTGCTCAGCTCTGGTGAGGGCGTCGCGACCCTCGCCGGCCACAGCAAGGGCCCGCGAGCCCTCGCCCAGCGGTCGGCGAGGGCCATGACCCCCTCGCCCAGGGCCGGCGACGGTCGCCAGCCCTCGCCTATGGCTGGCGGGGGTCGACCGGCGACCCTCACCGGCCCCCTTAAGAAAAACAACACTGAAAATCAAAAAATAAAAAAATTATTAAAAATGTCCACGTCGGGTGGGCGGCGAATGGCCGGTGGCAACCGGTAGTAGCAAGCGGCGACGACGGGGAGCCGAGAGAGAAAATTTTTTATTTCTGTTTAAGAAATCAAGAAGTTGAAAATTTTAACTTCTAATTTCTGTTTCAGAATGATTTCTGAAACAAAAAGTTGTTCTAGAAATAGAAAAATGAAATTGCATTACCAAACGGATTTCTGTTCCAGAATGATTTCTGGAACAGAAATTGAGAAATAGAAACGTTGTCATGCAGGCCCTTAGTCTCCTCTGTTCTACGAGATTTCTATTTTTTGGTCTCTTTCCAGCCCCTTTTTTTGTTCGAATTTTGTTTCTCTTAAGGCCAGATATTTCCCTAAGCAATCCTAGTTGTCTCATAAAAGGTAGAAATCACCTTTCTCTCTTGATCCACAATCCTAACAAGCACAGGCCATGATTACATCTTGCTCAATTAGGAAAACAGTTGTTGCCTAATTCTTTACTGAATAAGGGTTCCTATCCATTATTAGATTACCACCACTCACAGCATGCTTGCTCAATTGCTGACATTTACTCTTCTTAGCCTCCACATATCTGTACGTTATGTTACGTATTGATGGTACATTGACTCAGTACAAGCGTACCTCGACTAGTCAACCTCTTCAGACAAGTCGAAATCATATAGTACATGCTCGACCTGCGAAATTCCTCTTGGACGAGTTTCAAACATTGAGAAAAGAACATATCTAAGTCACATCACCCGTGCATATCTAGTATCTACCCAAAGAGATACATGCATTGCTCGAAAAGTAGTTTTGATGTATGATTGCACCATGCATGATCATGGTATATCTACCACGTAATGTACTTTGTAGACCTAGTATTGGACGGCACAGAGAGAGAGAGAGAGAGAGAGAGAGAGCGCTTTAGTTGCGTATACACTCTATAGAAAACTATCTCCCACCTTAAATAAATTTGGAAATGGTTGGCCTTGATAGCAATGGGATGCACAGTGGTTGTGATCATCATGTAGCTACCTTCCTCCATTTGCAAAGGGGAGAAAGAGAGGGGGGGCAAAACATGGAGGAACCCCAGGATGTGATCCTTCCAACCTACTTCTACTAACCACCATGGCCCGCAATTTTCAACTTTCGACCCAACCTCACGTCGCTGTAGCTTTACTGCTACTCCGTGGCCTATAAAAGTAATAACCTCCCCAAAAGAAAAGACCCAACGTGACTCAGTCTCCCCCGTCTTCTTGATCACTTCATTAAAGTCCTCATCATTCTGTTGTTTTCCTCATCATTCTCTTTGTTTCTTTCTTGTCCTTGATTTCAGAATCTCTCTCTCTCTCTCTCTCTCTCTCCCTCTCCCTCTCTCTCCCTGCCCTGAGTCCAATGGGCACCACAACAACACTCCCTCCTCCTTTGGCCGCGGGGAAACACGTTCACTACAGAGGGAAGCTGCCTCTTTCTATTACGACCCTCGTGATCTGCGCTCTCGCGCTCGTCGGCCTCATGTACTCCGAAACAATCAGCCCCTTCACTTCCAAGCTCAAGTCCTGCTCCAAAAGTGACTCCGTAATTGCAAGATCCGGTAAATCCCGTGGAACAGACATGAGGAGATCGTTATACTTCCTTCAGTTTGCGACACATCCATGAAAAAACCAGGAGTACCCTCATGTTGTGATTATGATGTCCTTTTCCTGGGGCACATTGCAGGTGACGGGGACGGAGATAAAAGTGATCGCGACCCGGAAATGGACGACAGGTTCGAATTTGACCCCGAGGAGTGCAGTGTGGTGAGCGGAAAGTGGGTGTTCAACAGCTCGTACGAGCCTCCCTACACGGACAGAAGCTGCCCGTACCTCGACCGGCAAGTCTCGTGCGTCGAGAACGGTCGGCCCGATTCCGATTATCGGCGCTGGCAATGGCAGCCCGACGACTGTCTATTGCCTCCGTAAGCAATTCATCCCTACATGCATGCAACGTCCTTACATAGTGCGTCATATGTGATCTCCTGTGGCGGTAAAAACTGAAGCCGGAGTTTGCAGTCTGAGATCTAACGTTATTTTTGCAGATTCGACCCAGAGAAAGCACTGAAGAAACTTCGTGGGAAGAGATTGATGTTCGTAGGAGATTCACTTCAAAGAGGGCAATGGCAATCCTTCGTGTGCTTGGTGGAGTCCATCATACCAGAAAACCAGAAGTCCATGAAACGAGGTCGGGCACATACAGTCTTCACGGCGAAGGTATTAACTATCAAGTTGATGACTTATGTTAGGTAGACCATATGAAGATTGGTCGACCTGATTGGCATATACTACTTACTAATGAGAAAAATTGTAAGTTGGCATTTAAAATAAATCGATCGTACTCGCTACGAGTTTGTGAATTAATCTTAGTACGCTAATTTGGCTTTTTATTTCTGATTTGTGTGCATGGCTTTGCTTAAAAGATAACGAGGTTTTCTTCATCCATAATTTAAGGAGAGTCAGCCATGGAAATTTTTTGGATAATTTTCTAAACTTAAATGTAGCACTGCTGAAGAATAGTGACATATGGATGACAATGCCATACCCCAATCTCTTCCAATAGGAATACAATGCTACCATCGAGTTCTACTGGTCGCCATTTCTGGTGGAGTCCAATTCCGATCTGCACATCGTAGTCGATCCGAAGAAGAGGATTCTGAAGGTGGACTCGATCTTGAAGCACGCGAAGCACTGGACTGGGGTCGACATCCTCGTCTTCAACAGCTACGTTTGGTGGATGAGCGGACTCAGGATCAAGTCCCTGTAATGAACTAATTCCCCTGTTTCGAACCGATCACCTTCCGAAGTGACTCTCTATCCTCTGTTCAAAGATTGGCAAAAGAATGCCTCACACGGGTCTGGTTCTTTTCATGCAGATGGGGTTCGTTCGCGAACGGCGAAGAAGGGTACGAAGAGCTGGACCTGCCGGTCGCCTACAGAATCAGTTTGAAAACATGGGCAAACTGGGTTGATTCCACCATCAACCCAAACGAAACCCGGGTCTTCTTCACCACCATGTCCCCGACACACATGAGGTCTCTCAGTCTCTCGGGCACGCACATATTCATTTCCAAATTCGTTTACGATCACATTGATAGCTAACAGCACATGTCCTGGCTCGATACAGAAGCGCGGATTGGAAGAACAAGGATGGCATCAAGTGCTTCAACGAAACAAAGCCGGTGATGAAGAAGAACCACTGGGGAACCGGCTCCGACAAGAGGATAATGAAGGTGGTGTCCAGCGTGGTGGAGAAAATGAAGGTCCCCGTCACTTTCATCAACGTCACGCAGCTCTCCGAGTACAGGATCGACGGCCACGCGACGATCTATACCGAGACGGGAGGCAACTTGTTGACGGACGAGCAAAAGGCCGACCCGCTCCATCATGCGGATTGCATACATTGGTGCTTGCCCGGTGTCCCGGACACTTGGAATCAAATATTGTACGCGCATTTGTAGGCAAGAGCGTGGGATCCATGGCCCAATGTCCATGTGTTCCTATGACCAGATATTGTATGAGCTTGACGGCCATAGATAGTGGTCGGAGATTGCAGGGCGGCGTCCGATGGCAGTGGATGGTGGTGTGCGGAGGGAGTTGGGGGGTTTGGGAACTAGAAAGCAGAGGATTGAGGAGCGGGAGGGTTTGAGTGCTTGATTTTTTTTTTTAAACAGGGCAATTTGGTCTCATTGTTTTGCAAATATGTATATTGTTTAATAAATTGTTTTACTAACATCTCTCTCCTCCATGAGTAATTAATGGACAGCGATGCTAAGATACTAACGTTTCTTCCAAGATTTTGTTTAAATGACTAGACAATGATACATTGGATTTTTCTATCGGTAAGAGTTACATAAAGGTGATTGACTTGTTTAAATTAGGGTGATCGGTTTCAAGAGCAAAACGGTTGACCGATATCTATTTAATAAATATAGAAGTCGCACTATTCCATTAAAATTAATTTGTTAGTTAAGGGGTTATGTTTGGTACAAATTTTGATGGGTGCAAAAGAATACTTTTATTAAGAGGTTTTACAATCGATTTAAAATCAGTTCAACTCGAGAAGTAGACTGTTTGAACCAGTTCTTAGGTAGAACCGGCGGTTTCAGCTTTGGAGCCAGAGCTGGAATAGGGAACCGAACCTATCCTGAGCCGTTTCTAAATTCGTGGAATTTGGAACCAAATTGCCTCTCCGTTGAATTGGCCAGATTGAACGGGATCGGACGCAACGTTATCGAGTCTCCATGACTCTCCAATGTCTAGCTGGATCGTTGCCTCATCAAGCATCACATAGACAAGTGTGAATGGGCCAGTTAAGTTCGAGTAACCCAAGCCCAAGAAGACGGCACTTCATATTTTGAAGAGGGAAAAGAAAAGGCAAAAGCAAAAAACGGAAAAGCCACAAAAAAAAATCTTAGACTACATCGTTGAGATACACTTATCATACATTATTTTTTGTGATACCAAAAATTTCAAATTTGTACCATCATAATACATTTATCCCTAAAAAATTTTATGACACCAAAAACCCTATATATATATATGTGTGTGTGTGTGTAATATATTTATCCCAAACTTTTTTGTGACGTTAAAAATCCTAAAATTTTTTGTGACATTAAAAAACCCTGACTATAGATTCCATTGAGACACATTTATTATAAATTATTTTTTGTGATACCAAAAATTCTTGACACATTTATTCAAAAAAAAATTTATGACACAAAAAACTCCAAACTTATATCCAAAATTTTTTTGTGATACTAAAAATCCTAAAAAAAATTTGTAACATCAACTTTTTTTAGTAAATGTGTCATATTGATATAAGTTTGAGATTTTTATAAGATAAATGTGTCGCATTATATAAATTTAGGATAAATGTGTTATATAAATATAAAGTTGAGATAGAATAACATAGTTTAGAGTTTTTTGTGGCTTTGAAAAAAAAAAAAAGGAAAGGAATCTGCGACTGTCGCGATCAAATCAGCACAAAATATCTGGAGGTACAAGGAAATCAGCTCCCGCCACGTACACGTCGATGATTTGGTGCCACTCTTCACTTTTTGCCTCTCCAGTCCTCCAAAGTCTTCCTATTTGCCACTGCGAGGACTCGGCCAGCATTCTTTTAAAGGCCCCGCTCGTCAGCCTCCGCCGCTTGTGCCTCTCGCTGTTCTTCTTCCAGAAACCTCCTCCTCC
Source organism: Metrosideros polymorpha var. glaberrima (assembly GCA_001662345.2). Classification (NCBI taxonomy): domain Eukaryota; kingdom Viridiplantae; phylum Streptophyta; class Magnoliopsida; order Myrtales; family Myrtaceae; genus Metrosideros; species Metrosideros polymorpha. The sequence goes on along the minus strand of BCNH02000011.1, from coordinate 16,225,987 downwards.
TCCTTCTTGCACCATTTTCTGCTTCATTCAAACTTCTGTGGTTTGTTTCGATGCTACTCAGGTTTCTCTTTCTTTCCGGCGATGCGAGCGATTGTTGTTGGTTTCTTTGTTTTTGGGCGTCGCGGCTTCAACTGTCTTGCCATCAGGACCTGATCTGTTGCAGTGCCTGATCGGTTCGTGACCACGAAGCGACATAGACATCTCACATCTTCCCGGTCCTGTGCAGCGCGAAACACTGTCGGATACGCTGTCTGGAGGAAAGATTGAGAGAGATTTCGCCCCCGTTTTGGGCCCCAACTCTTTTCCTTTCAACAGATTTACAAAGTCTTTAGCTTTTCCATTGATCTGTTCTGTCTGCACTTTCTCTGTTCTTTTTCTCGGAAAAATCGAGTTAACGGTGATTTTGGCTCCGGCGAGAATCGTTGGATGAGGCTCCCTGTCTTCTCCGGCACGACTGGAAGAGCCAGCGAGCCTCTTTTTCTTTTTTTTCCTTTTTTTTTGTGGTTTACGTATCGAGTCTGAGTTTTTGAATTTTAATAAAATGTTATTAGATTTTATTTTGTATTTTTCCTGAAATCATAATTTAAGAAGTTGCTGGATGTTGAGATTTGATAGAGGGAATCCAGGCTCCAATCCCGCAATTTTGTACCGATTCTCCACGAAGTTTATGCTAACTGAATAAATTGTTAGACTTTCAAGTAAACAAGCAAAAAGAATATGAGAAGAACATGAGCGTACGTACGATGGAAATGAATTCAAGATTCGGGACCAAAAAAAAAGGGCCGGCGGTCCACCCGGCCTGCTCAAAGGATGGGCGGGCTGGCCCGATCGGCGAGCAGGTCAAGCCTTCACGAGTGGGTTCGGCCCGGCCCATCGATACAATTTTTGCAGTACTTTTCATATTTACACACATATAATAGTATATATACATAACCTATTTTCTATTACCTACCCTTAATAAAAATAAGAAAATTCTATTTTATTAATGTTATAAATCTATTATATATTTAAGTCAAAAGTGAGACTTATCTCACTTTTGACTTTCCAGATTTGCCCTTCATTATGAGTGATGTTTTAAAGGAAATAATTCTCTTTTGTTCTCTCTCTCCGTGTGTCCGTCCTCAAGCCCCCACAACCACAGGTCAAGCCCGACACGAGGACGTGGTGGCACATTATTGAGGCTAGAAGCGGTAAGGAGCAGTAACTGATGGTGAAAGGGGTAAGACGGTCGAGGGTGGAGAGAGAAATGCTGGGATTTGATCACAGCGAGGGAGAGGAGAGAGTTGATGAAGGCGAATGACAGGGGTGGCAACAAGTGAGATAGCTATGTCATGCAAAAACGGGGTTGGTGGCAGTCTGCGATGGCATCAAGGGGTGAGTACCGGCTTCGCTTCAACTAAGAAACCGAACCGAACTGGTTCGGACCGTTCAGTTCAAGGCCGATTCTAGGGAAAACTGACTCCTGATTTCGCGAACCTAGAATTGGCCCAAGTTCTGTTGGGTTCCCTATTCCAAGGCCGGAATCATCGATTTTATCCAAAACCGGTTCAATCAGTTTGAATCCCAAGTTGAATCAATTTTAAACTGATTTTGTAGCCTCTTTTAGAAAGAAAGAAAAAAAACAAATCTTTAGAACCCATAAAAAATTGAACCATGGTATTCAACATCGACTAAAAACAATATAAGCACTTGGCCAACTAATCTTTTTTTTAGTGAATTGCCACAATTTTTATGTTTTATTATTAGAATTTGGTCGAAAAGATAAAATGGGCCAATGTATCGGAACAAACCGGAAGCGGTCGGTTTGATTTCCGGTTCCAATCTTTTGGGAGTCACAAGGTTAGTTCGCGATTCTAAGCCGGAACCAACCCACCATAGAATCGATCACCCCAAACGGCATTGTACAAGGGTGAGGCTTTGGTCTCTTCAGTTAAGCATTGAGAGAGAAAGAGAGAATTTTACCAATGTGAAAATGTACAACAGTGTGTTTTTACCTACTCTGGAATTGTCCTAGTGGTAAGGGCATTCTCGTACTTTCAGCTCAAGAATTATTTCTATGGATTCAATTCCAGACCTAGAGAATTCATATATAATTGAGAGCCATGGCAGTTGGTTGCCATGCTAGTTCCCTTCCAAGTAACCGACTAATTAAGTTTGTCGTATTAATTTATTGGAAAAAAAAAAACAGACGATTAATCCAAATTTGGTTAGGCCAACTTTTTCCCATATGTTTGCGCTATTACCTTTCATCTTAGATTTAGCTCGCGGGTTCAATGAAAAGATCTAAAAACGTAATTTGAGGAACAAAAGATTAGTGTTTTGAATGATTTTGTTTACTCCTAAATTTATTGGTCCCTAACTTTATGATACGGCAGTAATTCAAGTTGCATGTGAAGATTATCCACCTTCTCTTCCTTTTTCCACCTCATGTATAATTAAATCAAATCTTTTTCAACACATTATATCCAAAACCAGAAAAAGTGCAAGTACAGAGTTACGAAGTGTTTCGCCGAAAAGTGTCAACAAAACACCTTTCCAATTGTGTATCGATATGAAAATCGGCAAATCATATGAATGGTCTTTTGTTGTTCTTTGATAGGAAACACAAATTGATGAGAAAATTAAAGGTAAGAAAACTAGAGATGATTACGACTAGCCATGTAAAAAGGTATTGTAATGTAAAGATAGTAGAAAGATAAAATTGAACAACTATTATTCATTGATTGATTGGATGTCCCTTGCTCGAATTACAATCATCATATAGCTAGGAGTGAGCATGGTCTGGATTGAGTAGGTTCAGCACCTAACCTAAGGATCAATTTGCACAGTGTTGGTCCCCAATTTTTGGGACCGAGGATCGACGATGTTGAGCTTGGGATCGAGGACTGAACCAACCTTATGGGTTTGGTCCGATTCTAGGGTTAATCTGGGACCCACCAATTCTTTTTTTGTTTCATTTTTTGTATTCCTTAAAATGACAAACATACTTTTTAAAATTACATATTTAGCCATACTGTAAACACCCATACAAATCAAATAAAAATCTAAGATAAGACAACAATAGAAATCTTTACTTGCCAAAAGCAACAAACCATTGAAGACGAACACGTAAAATAAAATAAACAATAAAAAGTTCAAAATACGTAACAAAAGCCATGAATTATACAACTCCATATCTTGTTCATTTTGAAAAAATTGATTCAAATCCTAAACACCTGAAAACAAAATAAACAAAAAAACATAGTTAATACTTAACGATAGTTCTAAATTGAAATTACTATTAGTGCAATTGATAAAACATATCACTACTTATATTCGTTCAACTTCAACATGTAAACTCTATTTATTGATGGTAATCTCCTCGGTAAGACATTCAATATCTAAAAAAAAAATTCGTTCACTAGACATACAAAGAAGTTAACAAGTAAAAAAGAAATATACATGACTTAGACATTCCTAGGGTTTGGAAAAATAATATCTACAGGGTTGGTCCAACTAGGACCGACCTTAAAGCCTCAGGATCAAAGACCAACCCGTACAATACAGGTTCCAGTGACCTCAGGACTAAGGACCCACCCAATCTCTCCAAGAACAAGACTAGGACCAGTCGGGTTGGGTCGATCCACGGTGGGTCCAGGGTTGACCCTGGACGGATGCTCACCCTAGTTATAGCTACTAGCGACGGTTAACAATAGTTACAAAAAAAAAAAAAAACAAATGACATCCTACGTGATTCCTATAATTTAGCAACATATATTTATAAACGATTACCAAAATACCCACTACTCAATGATCATGGCCTCATCACTCGCCCCACGTCGACAGTTTCTTCCGCAGCTTGTAACTCCTCTTCTTGACAATTACAACAAAACATGTTTCTCGCCCATTATCATTCATGACTTTTGAGATTTACAACTCTACAAACCAGTGATCGTGCTAAATTCATGATTCAATGGGTTGTCATGGTTGTAGCCGAAATTGTTGGTTTCGTGACTGAACAATTATCTTTGTTGGGATAATGATACAAATGGTCCATGAACTTTGGCCCAATATGTAATGTGGTTCTTGAACTTTCAATTTGACACAAATGGTTCCTGAACTTTAGCTCAATGTTCAATGTGGTCCATGAACTTTCAATTTGACACAAATGATCCTTGAACTTTTGGTACATATTCAAATTAGTCCTTGAACTATATGAAAATGTTCAATATTGTCCCTGAACTTAAATTAGTAAAAGGATCGCATTGAACATTTTCATATAGTCCATGGACTAGTTTGAACATGTACTATAAGTTTATGGACAATTTGTGTCAAATTGAAAGTTCATGGACCACATTGAACATTGAGCTAAAGTTTAAGGACCATTTGTGTCAAATTAAAAGTTCAGGGATCACATTGCACATTGAGCCAAAGTTTAGAGACCATTTGTGTCATTTTCTCTATCTTGTTCTTGATTTATCGATCTTCACTTTTACTTCAATTCTTTTGTCAACTAAACCAAGTCTCATTTATTGACAATCACGGCTCAATATTTAATAATTTTCTCTTATCGCCTATCGTCGCCTTTATCGATTACTTACAATTGCCGATCAAATGGACTTAGCAAATTTTACCTCAACCATGTCTTGCTCGATCATTTCCAATCCAAGTCGACAGTCATGGACATGGGCAATTTTTGGTGTTGACACGAAGCTATGCTTTACTTATTTGCAACTGTGTATATAATAGAACCTACTTTAGTCTACTACTCGCTTTATTTCCTTTAAGCAATTTCCCACCTAACTTGAATTTCCAGAAGTTCTACAGGACTACCTCACTTTGATAAATGAGCTTCTAATTCAAAGAAACCACAGTACCCTAAGCTCCGTTCATGTTGATAAATTAAAGATGGTGAGATTCGCATGAAGAAAGTCATTTGATTTGAAGGTGAATCTGTATTCAATTTCGGTGATTGATACTGCTCTTTTGGGTTTTCATGTTGAAAAATAAATAGTACCGGCCCAAAAAATAATGCTAATAAATAAATACAAACCGCGCTACCAAAATAAAAGAAATTCAATGGAAGAAACAAGAACTTGCACAATGAGGGGTGACGTAACAAACCAATGCACATATACCTTTATGATAAGGCATCTCAACTCTTCAACTCAACTAAGGTTTGAATATCAAACCCAAAGTTTATAGATTGAGGGATACCACATGTACATAAAGAGCATATAAATCATATAAGTAAAGATCGCGTGAAACTTTAACACTCCTTTCACGTGCAAGCTGGATTTGGAACCTACATGTGAAATTTGACGAATAGAGGGCCGTATGCGCAAAAATAAGCTGGGGTAAACTTGGCTTTGACTATTATCTTAAAATGTCTAACATAAAAGCTTAAATTTGTAAGTGGAAAGAGAGCACATGTATAAAACAGTACATAAACTTTATACACATGTATATAAAGAGCATATAAACTTTCTAGACAAGCGTTGTGGGATATTTTAACATACACGTAAATCATTTAATCCATGTGCAATGTGTAAGATTCCATCTAATAGGTAGAGGTCAATGTTACTCTAAGTGGAAAGCATTGTTATTCAAATACAGAATATTATCGTACCCAAATTGAGTGCTTAAATGCTCACGATCACTGATATATGAAATCACAATCACTAAGGATCTGGGAAAAAAATATTGGAAAGATAACCAAAAGAGTCTTAAGCCTATTGTATTTGTGCCAATTTATTCATAAACCTTTTAATTTGGTAAATTCAGTCATAAACTTATTGACAATTTGCCAATGTATTTCATGGATTATAGCTAACGTGGATGTCGATTGTCCTACATAGCATAACCGGCATTGAAGTGGATATTTTTTTCAATTTTAAAATTTTAAAATTTAAATTTAAATTTTTTATTTCTTTTCTTTTTTTCCTTTATTGTGGACAGCGTTGACTGGACCGCCATGTCAGCGTCTTCCGATCAAAATTGGTCGAAAGGACTACATTGGCAAAATTGTCAAAAGATTTAGGACTAAATTCGCACAATTAAAAAGTTTAAGATAGAACTACCACAATTGAAAAACATTGTGATTCAAACACAGCATCTCATCGTATCCAAATTGAACGCTTAAATGCTCACGGTCACCGATATGTGAAATCACAATCACTGAAGGATCTGGGAGAAAATATTAGGTACCTTAGTGGGCAAGAGACGAATTTAAATTGAAAATCTCGATGGTAGACCGCTCCACTAACAAATTAAAACTCTTGGCAAATTTGGGGACTGGAGCATCTACATGGATATAGTTTCTTGACACAGCTTTTATTTTCTTTTTACAGTTCCTAGCATGACATTTTCTACAAGAACCAGAAATTATCAGAACGCAAAGTGTGGTGTGTGTAGTCCATAACTATTAGACCTTCCCATTCGTAGACATATACTAGAATCATTAGATCAAGGACCGTAAAACCTAACAATGATTAAATTGATCGACCGATTATCCTCACTCAGGTGAAAAGTCCGACATAGCCATGCCTTCAGAGAGCGCGTGGAGCTTAGAATTCCTAATGGGCATACCCTCGACCCGATCCGAGCTTTTCAACTTTCCTGCCCCGTCGTCAACTTCACGGGCATCCACAACAGGTGGCGATGACATGGTGCGCCTCAGCTCCCTGAGCTTGCGACGGCCGTTGCTTCTCCGCCTTTTCGGCCGTGGTGGCAAGCAAGTCTTCGAGTCGGCAACCTCCTTGAGCTTCATTCTTCTCACGGTGTTGATGAAGTCCAGGAACTCGATCACCGTCTTCTGGTGCATGTAGTACGTCGAGACAGCGACGAACGATGCCCCTGCCAGGGCTGCCATGGCCAGATGAAATCTGTATGTAGTCATGTGGGGAGTTATATGTCTAGGTCTCCGGGAAAGTACTCGAGGGACAGAGTGGATTCTTCTAGGTAAGTGTGTATGAATGAAGAGTGCTCTATTTTAACTGGACAACATGGGCTTACTTCAGTATTTAAAGACACGAAAGCTGAGGATAGAATGGATTCCTCTCTTGTTGTACGTGAACTTATTCTTTCACACGCTTGAACGCACTGATACTTATGCAGCTACACGCGTACTTTGTGAATTTTTCTTTAGGATAATGACACAAATGATCTCTCAATTTTGACCCAATTTACAATGTAGTTTTTGAACTTTCAATTTGTTTAATATAGTCCATCAACTTTAGATTAATGTTTAATATGGTCCCTGAACTTTTGATACATATTCAAACTAGTCTCTGAACTATATGAAAATATTCAATGTTGTTCATGAACTTAAAATAATAGAATGACAATATTGAATATTTTTATATAATCCAATGACTAGTTTGAACATGTCTTAAAAGTTCAGGAACCACATTGAGAAAATTAAAAGTTCATGGACCATATTAAATATTTGGCTAAAGTTTATAGACCACATTACACATCGGACTAAAATTCATGGACCATTTGTGTCATTTTTCCTTTTTCTTTTGGCAAGCCTGTTTGTTATTTATTTTGATGATTTATCGATTTTTACGTGGATATAGTATAAATTCACATTTCTTTTAGCTATTAGATCACTAGAGAGCTAATCACATGGAATTGACTTAGTGGTTAAGGAACGAAGTTGTGTGCATGAATTAAGTACATGTTACAAATTCAATTTCCCGTGCCACCAAGTGCAAATGTCCATGTTGGAGTCACCAACCTGGCTTTAACTAGCCCCTTATTCGATTCATAAAATTGGTGGCTTTCTCATTGTCATCACCAATATAATATGAGAGCTACTACTGGGGATTTTAATAGGATGCACATTAGTGTGGTGTTTGGCTATAATACATGCTATAACAAAACCTCGAAAGAAAGTTGCTGAAGAAAACTATGACAATTGAATTACATCTTAGTCGTTCGAATGAAAACTGTTTTCGAGAAATTATTTTCTAATTTTCTGGTGTTTGGATAACGGGAACTAATCGATTTATGAAAAACGTTTTTCATGAATAGAAAACAACAAGCTTCGATTGGGGGAGAGCGGCATCTTCTTCTGGCAAGAAGGAAAATACTCTTCTGAAACCACTAAACAAATGAAAACTAATTGTTTTCCTTGAAAATGATTTCCATAGAAAAAGATATTTTCCTTGTTTCATGTAGTTTTCAATAAAATTAATGCACTCTTAGGTTTAGTTTGTATCGCCAAAAACATTTTCCTCATTTTCCGGCATTTGGATCCCTTATGAAAATGAGTCAAAGGGAAACCTATACCTAAATTCAGGAAAATGAATTTCTCTTTAAAAAAAATTAGAAATCATCTTCCAAATATATGACTAGATATCGATGCTTGGTGCACTGGAACCCTAATTACTCATTCCTGAGTACTCGGCAACCAAGACTAGGTCCTTAGCGCCATCGAGGCCAGACTTGAGACTTTGGTGCTTATGCCCAGATCCCCCATGCCCGAGCCTAGGTTGAACAAGACTGAGGCCCAAGACCCTAGTGCTTGCCTATGCTAGGGTCCACAAGGCTGGACTCGAGATCCCTGTGCCTATGCTTAGATTGCTCGGGCCCGAGCTCGAGTCCATTGAGGTAGAGGCCTAGGACCCTAACGCCTGTACCCGAGCCCAGGTTCGCAGATACAAGCCTCAATGGATGCGAGACCCCAGTGCCCTTTCTTGAATCGCCGACGTCCGAGCCCGAGTCCACAGAGGCAAGGCCGAAGTCTATCGAAGCCTAGCTCGGGACCCAGTGCTTGTGCTTGGATCCCTCGAGCCCATTCTCAAGTCAATTGAGGCCAAGGCTCAAGATTCCTGTGCCCATGACTAAGTCAATCGAGGCTAGGATGGGTTGATGCCCATCCCTAGGTCTTTGGCATATGGGTCGTGTTCATCAAGGCCAAGCCTAGGACCCCAGTACCTGTGGCCAGGTCCCCAAGCTCAAGACCCCAATGCTAGGTGCATGAAGCTCTTGGGTCCACTCGAGGCCGAAGCCCTGGACCCCAATGCCCGTGTCCGAATCCATCGAGGCCAGGCTTGGGACCCCGATACTGGTGACTCGGTTCCCCAGCGCTCGGGCCCATTAACATCAATTCTGGGCCCAGGTCTTGGTCAACAAGGGTCCCAAGGCCAACCTCGATGGACCAAAGCTTGGTCACCGAGGACTCGAGCCTAGTCGTTGGGGACTCAGGCATGAGCACCGCGTCCCTAGGCCATCCTCAATGGACCAAGGCTCAAGTGTCGAGGACTTGAGCCTGAGTGTTGGGGACCTAAGTCACTAGGGTCTCACAATCAGCCTTTGTGGACCCATGCTCGAGTGCCAAGGATCCGAGCACGGGCACTGGGGACTCGGGCCCGACCTATACGAACCCGAGCCTGGGCCACAAGAAGTCGTGTATGGGCACTGAGTTCTCAATTTCGACTTTTGTGGACGTGGACCCTAGAGGCCTTGCCAAGGTCGGGGTCCATCGAGGCTAGACTCGGGATGCTGGTGCCTATGCCTGTCCTAGTTCCTCGGCTATCCATGCGCAAGTCACTAGCGCTCGAATAGTGTGTGTATTTAGGAAAATCAAATCAAACTTTCATTTCTAAATGACGAAAAATATTTTTCAGTTCTTTTTTAAATTTCAAGCAAATATCGAAAAATATTGTCATTTTTTTGAAAAATGACTTTTTGAAAAATGTTTTTAAAAATGCGATGATTTTTGTAAAACAAAACGGAGCTTTAAAGATTAAAGAAAAAAGAATTGGTGCTTTACTATCAATCCCATCGAGGCCAATGTGCAACTGTTTTGAGTGGTGGACAGCATCAAATTCTCTGTAAGCATAATGGAATATAACCATCACGAGAAGCATGGAAGTCGTGAAAGAGCTAACGAACAAATGGGGAAGATCCACAGAATATTTTATCAATTAGTGGGCGGAGCATCTTGCCAGATTCTTGTACTTGCCAAGGTTCCTCATTTTTGGGACGGTGCCTAATTGTTTTCGGGAAAATTTTCAATTAAGAGCCTAAAATGATTTTATTTTTTTAAATAATGGTTTAAAATGAATACTGTTTCAATTAAAAGCCTGAAGTGGCAAAAATTTTCAAATAAGGGCCTGATGTAAGGACATTTT
>BCNH02000011.1:16170029-16215189 GCA_001662345.2 Metrosideros polymorpha var. glaberrima | reverse complement strand
AATTAAGATTAAAGAATCTTTTGTTTCACTAAAAACTATAAAAAAAAAATACTATTAATTTTCTTTTTTTGATAATTTGAAAAAAGTGATTTCCTTCTTGTCAGAAGTAAAAGTCATTTTTCTCCAATATAAGCTTGTTGTTTTTAGTTTATGAAAAACGTTTTCCGTATATCGATTAGTTTTTGGTGATACAAATACCGGAAATTCGAAAAACAATTTTCTAAAAATAGTTTTTCTTCAAATAAAAGGGACTCAAAAAGGCTTGACTCAATTATGATTAAAAGGTTGTTTGACCGGAACATGAAACTTCCGTCATCTAAGGTAGGGGATATCATCGGACCAAAAAGTAGGGGATATCTGAGGGATAATAAGATTATTACAAATCACCAATTGAGCTTGCCTTGGTTCTCGTGTTGCGCTGATGTCTTATAATTTGGCTTGCAGTTGGTAAGGTTGAAAACTCTCCACACAACATGTTTGTACAGTACGTAATTAAACGAGTTCATAGTAATCTTAAACATGTTCTTATCGTAAATGGGTCAACCGATCTGTACATCATGATAAATGGGTTATATACAGCGGTTAACCTTTTCAACCTGTTTATGGCACATTTATACACTTTAATTATACAGGTGAATTCGACCCAAAAAAAATAAAAATTACACAGGTGAACATTTTATTGGGGTCAACAAGATCTATTTTTCAAAAACAAAAAAAAAGAAATTTTATAAATAAAAGATTGCAAAAATTGTTCTTGTCACGCCGGCCATGCCACGTAAGACGACTAGTGTTCACATTAGCGATTTTTAGCCAAAATTAACCAGAATAACTATATTGAAAAATTGTCAAAAAGTTTAGACTAAATTGAAAAGTTTATGACTGAATTGAATACCATACAGTTAGGTTTATGACTTTTTTTGACAATTTTCTCGTCAATATCACATGCAATTTGTGCAGGTTACTTTAAAAGGATAATTTTTGTTAAATTTGTAGTTTATATGAAATCTAAAGGCTAAATAAAAAAATGATAGAAAAGGCAAAAAATTGTCAATTCACACCAAAGAATATTTAATAGTGAAAACACATTCTCATTGTAGCACATTATTATTAAAAAGCTCAACTAAAGCATGATCAATATTTTTTAAAGTGTCCAGGAGGTTTTTTTTTTTTGTTGTAAAATCCTTCAAAAATTTATTGATAGTTTATTTTCACCCGTTTTGTTTAGCAAAATAAATAAAATATATTGAAAAAGCTCCTCTCGTATGGATGGCCATTGGCTACTCACTAAATAGTTTCTTGTGCAAAAGGGCTTCTGATGGGGCTAAACCTCCTATATTCATGGTTTCGAATAAAATTACAAACTTATTTATAGAAAAATAATTACTGTGAGCTTGTAGCAAGACTCGTTGCATTGTGAAAAATATTCGAATTTCAGTAAACTTACCGATTTGTACAAAGAAAAAAGGGTGAATGCATTTTTAAGTCAACTCGGATTGGGCGGTGTCAGTTTTCTGGTAAATTGGGCCTGATCCTCTAATCGGGTCAGACATTGCATCACATACCATGGGATCATATACCAAGTGAATTGTGACGCATGGGAACCTCTATTATGGCCTAATTCTTTAAAAAGGTACAAATTTTAGGTCTTTATCTCATAAAAAAGCACTAACTTTAGATCATATCTCCATTTTGGCCCAACTTTCTTTTGTCTTATGGCAAAAGCACCAACTTTAGGTTGGATTCTTATTCTAGCCCAAACTTTTTGTTATCTCATAAAAAAAGCATAAACTTTTAGTCCGTACCCAAAATCCAGCCCCTGTCAAGTTTTCATCTTATGATGCAGTTAAAGATTCAATGTGTCATTCCACGTGTACCCAGAAGAAACTCGACAAGGCCAGATTTGGATACCAACTAGGAGTTGGTGTTTTTTCATGAGATAGAAAAAAGTTGAGGCCATAATTGAGACACGACCTAAAATTGACTCTTTTTTTATGAGATAAAAAAAAGTTTGGGCCAGAATTGAGACTTTAGATAAAGTTGGTACTTTTTTATGAGACAAAAAACGTTTGGGCCAGAATTGAAATTTGAGTTAAAGTCGGTGCTAGTTAAAGGAATTGGGGCCCTCCGTGATTGGTAATGTGCTTCATTTGCATTATGCACGCCACAAGTATTTCGCTATAGTTGACTTTTTGGTGCTGCTCTTTCTGCCTAATGAATTAGGAAAAATCGCATCTTGACCAATCTTCAAATTCTTGCGATGATTATTAGACTAGCATATTATAATAATCTTTAATTACAATCAAATTAAAAAGTTTATAACTGAATTGACCACAACATAACAAAATTAGAGCTTTTTGAACAATTTACTCGATTTGCATAGAGTGCTTGATTTTATGCACCCTGCTACATTTATTGAAATTGATGATGCTATTATTTTGATATAATATTTTCTTTACTCAATTAGATGTTGTTTTTGGTCGTTTGATTACATGGGTTGTTTCCAATACTCTAATTTGATGAAAGAGAACCTTCTGAAATGACGAGTTAAAATTTATAAGAATGTCATCCGTTTCAAGTTGAAGTTTGAAGAAACAAGATTACATCATGAGCTACGGAATTCAAAAGTCAGAAGCAATTTTAACTCGTGCATGCTTGATAGATCACCTACATTTTAGAAACATTAAGGGCACACATGATAATTATTTTGTTTTTATATTTTTGTTTCAGAAATAATTCTGGAACAGGTTAGAAACATAAATCCGTTTGGTAACGCAATTTCATTTTTCTACTTCTAGAACAAATTTTAAGTCCAGAAATATGTTTGGAACAGAAACGAAAAATAATTTTTTTTACTTCTCTATTTCTGGAACATAAATAGAATAAAAACTCTTCTCTCTCTCAGCTCTCGCCGCTGCCTCTGTTGTCACCATCTACCGTCGCCATTGCTATCCACCACCGTTGATCTCCGGTCCCGCCATTGTCGGGGAAATATAAATTTTATCTCGTTATCAAACGAATTTCTGTTCTGAGAACAAAAAATTTTGTGTCGTTATGAAACATGTTTCTCTACTAAAAAATTCGTCCAGAAATCATAAATAAAAAAAAAATTATTTCTTGCTAAAAATTGATTTTTGGAACAGAATAATTATCATTCATTCCTTAAGAGACCATGCACAATCCACCCACATTTGGTTCTTGACCGAAGCAGCAATGACCGCGTGCATTGCAAACCTCCGATTCTTGAAAAGCTCATCCATCCGTCACTCGGTTCAATCAACATAATGCACTCGAATGCGATTTAGGATGCCAATCCACTCATGCAAATCATCGTACATGTGATATGCAGTGATCCCAAAATGCGTTTTCGTGATCTTTTTCTATAGATATTTCTCTACTTCTGATGATTGGAAAGCACTTTTTTTTTCGAAAGAAAGCTTTTATTAATTAATCAGGATAATATTCAAGAAATACATAAAATACTTTCAAGCATAGCAAATTTCATATAAACGTAAAATAAAGCAAATGTCAACGAGCAAATAACAAAATACGATATGTGACTAGCACACTTTTTTTTCCTCAAGAAAAAATCTACAATCATAAGTGTTTGGCGGTCAATCACTAGAATCAGTGATGAACACACGTCGAGATCTCCCACTCTAAATGCAATAGTTTGCGGGGTGCGTCTAGGTTCGACATCTTCATTACCATTACTGAGCAATGACACAAACATCAATATGTTGAAAGAATACAAATCAAATACCTATAAGGAATTTCCAAATCTAGAAATAAATCTTATTCGGAAAAGTAAAACTCTCATATCTAGATCTAAATCTAAATTGAGAGATGAGAGCGCCCTGATCTTAAAGAGATTGTAGAGCTATGCCACGAACATCTTTCTTGGTGATTGACGATTGGACGAATGGCCGAATTGGTCTCTACGTTCATCCAAGATTAGTCGTAGAAATTTATTCATATGCACAAACTTCCAAAACAAAACAAATGGGAGAGAAAGTGAATGACAATAACAAAGAAACAGAATCAAGTAAAGAGAGAGGGAGAAGGAGAGGAAGAGAGGAAAAAAAATTTCTCCCTTTCCCTCTGGAATGTGGCTGGCGGCTAAGGTTTGAAGGGGGGGACCAAATTGGTTGAAACTAGGGACACGGTTGGAAAGCACTTGCACATCATAACATCACATAGAAAATGTGTGCTCGTCGAATGTTCGTTGAATTGTCTGAGTCATTGCTGAAACTTTTCTATGTCCTTAACAAGTACTGCCTGATTGTGTTCTTGTGCGAAACCAAAGCTGACTATGAGAGACACTTCACAGTAGGATCACTTTCTTGAAGTTTCAGCTCTATGTGTTATCTTGCGGGCATGGACATTGTGGTAACGGTGCATGGAATTGAAGTCAACTGCATGGAGGCAGGCAGTATCTGCTCGTGCATCTCACTAACCTCGCGTAACAAGGCATTTCCAAAAGCATCTTAATAAGTCAAAACTTATAAAGAACACGATTTATTTTACGTATAAGTTTTGAATAACAAGATTACATAACGAGATACGTAATAGTCACTTATGCATGCTTTGTGATTATCCGTCTTACCCATCTAAGGGGCTGGTTTGTTAGTAAGGTTTCCTAAGTTATTAAGAGGAAGGAGAAATGAGAATAGAAATTCTTTTAAACATGAGCAGGGATGCCAAATGGCACTCAATCTAGTATATATCGAAAGTATGATATGGGAGCCGATATTGCTCAAGTAGTGTTGTTAGTCAAGACTAGACAACAAACATATGAACTTATTTATGGTTTTTGTTTCTTTTTTGTCCGATTACTTGGAGACTAAAAAGTGAACCTAGCTTAAGAGCTTAGAGAACCAGTCTCTTTTCACGGGTTTTAACTCGTCTTTTCCTGCTGTTGATGTCAAAACACCTCACTTGGACCTCAAGCCAAATCTCAACCAAGCATGGTGGAGTTAAAGAGAAGTGAAAATACACCCCATCCAATGCAAGACGGTCGTTTCTCAAAAGGAAAAACTCTTTTCATGTGGCTACAAGCGTCTAGTTGTCATGTGCCCCACTACTGATCTACAGACATATCCACTTAGGCCAACTTGAGAAAAGTCGTCCTTGAATGTCACATGAAATTGTCAAATCATTAAATGTAGACTTTTGTTGAAGACAATGCCCTGATTCGCACGCGATTCATTGATACGAGGGAGAGTTGATAGTGCACGCAAGTACTATCGATAAATGGAAAAAACTTGAGAGTGCATGAACGGATGAGCGAACATTTCGGCAAATGTGATAGATTGATGTAAGGCTCTGTTTATTTCATTAAAAATGTGAAATTTTTGAAAAATATTTTTCAGAAAGTCATTTTTTAGAAAAATAACCATATTTTTCGGTGTTCAGCTAAAACTTAAAAATAGATTGGAAAATATTTTTCGTCGTTCGATAAGGAAAATATTTTTCTGGAAAAAATTACCTAAAGAAGTTGAGGGTAGATTATTGATTGAATATTTAAATATTAAAATCAGGCATTCATCTAACATTTTATAGTTTCAAAACAATTGGTGGCGATCCTACAAAATTTCATATTGTGTCAGAGTTGTCTTGAATTCAAATTTTTCAGACTCAATTGGCTCCCTAATTAAATATGTTCATGCTTGTTGAAATCTGTCTTGCTGTAATGTGATTAAAACTCGAATATTTCAAAATAGGAAAAGCCTGAGAGGTCAAAATAGAAATTCAATAAAATGGGTTGCTTCTCATTCATATGCTAACGCGTTAATTTTTTTTTTTTCTCTTTACACATGCGGGATTAGGACCATCCAATCATTAGATTTCCTTCTCTACAAGCCTCATAACGAAATGGCTTATAAGCAAAACGTATCTCAATTTTAATCAATCCAAATTGCGATACTTTAGTTTGCTTATACAATAAGGATAACCATTCACATTTTCAAATTGAAAATTAATCAGGTGTAACACCAGCTTAAAAAAATAGCTACACGTACACTATTCGAAGAAATGACACGTGCGTTTGGAATTATTCTTGCAATAAATTCTTCCGTATGCCAACTATGGTGAATGTGCATGTTATAGAATGCATCGACTGTGAACCTAATAAAAATATCTTCAAATTTTGAAACTTAAAAATCTTGATTGGCTTTAGGCTCCGTTTGTTTCGCAGCAAAAGAATGATTTGAAGAACATTTCCTAAAAACAATTCTTTGTATTGATTGAAATGATTAACCAACGAGAAATGTTTTGATTATTGACAACAATTTATGTCTTAATATTTTCATGGATGATGAAAATATTTTTTGTTTATTCATTTTTGTATGCGATATAAGTGATCATTTTTAGGAAAATATTTTTCAAATAATTTTTTTTTTCATAGCTTTGTTTGTTTTGCAGAAAAATATGACATTTCTGAAAAATATTTTTCGAAAAGTCATTTTTCAAGAAAATGACAATATTTTCTGTTGTTTGGTTGAGACTTGAAAATGAATTAGAAAACATTTTCTATCATTTGGTAAGGATGATATTCTTAAGTAGACTTACGCTATTTGAACGAGCACATTACCAAAATTGCTAACATGGATATCGGCTGTTCTATATTGCATGGCCGGCTTTGACATGGACAATTTTTTAATAATTTTTTTTCTTCTTTTCTTTCTTTTTCTTTCTTCCTTCATTAGATGCCGGGCCTCGGTGGTGGTCGGTGATCGGCAAGAAGAGAGGGCTGGTGTGAACTAACCTCGCAAGCCTCAAGCAAGGCTCAAGCTCACCAAAACCCGGCAAGGTTGCGAGGGCAAGCCTTGCTGGATCTCGGCAAGCTGGAGCATCACCGGGCCCAGGTGAGGCTCCACCTTGCTAGATTCAGCAAGGTTGAGCTTCGCCTAAGGCCATAAAAAATTGTAAATATTATCCATATCAACGTCGGTTGTGTCACATGAGATGGTCAACATCCATATCAACAATTTCTAGGCCTACTGTACTGGGCCCAACCTCGATGGACTTGGCCACAGTTACTAGGGTCTCAAGCATGGTTTAAATGGATCTGGGCATGGCCACGATGGATGCAGGCCCGAGCATTGGGGACTCGACCTTGCTGCAAAGGGGTTCGAGTCGTGCCCAAGTGTAGAGTTTTTTGGACCAAATGCCGATTCCCGGTCATATTTTGGAGGATAAGATCCCATTTTTGAAAGAGGAAATCATTTTCATGAATTTAAGTTTTGGTAGGAAAACATTTTTCGTTGATTCATTTTTCTAAAGGAACTAAATGTCGGAAAATGAGAAAAATATTTTTCGCGAAATAATGAAAGTCTTGGTAGAAAGAAAATTTTCAAAGACAATGCTTCCTTGCTTCCAAAAGGGAGAATTTTAGGCAACAATAGGGTCGGGACGCGCCCGGAAGGGCAGAACGAGCCGGTGGAGCTTGGAAAAACAAAACAAAACCCTAACATAAACTCTCTACGCTTCGCCCATACCCACCCATCTCTCTCCTATATAAACCCAGCTGATCTCTGCGCCTCTCTCTACAGCCCCCGCCGAAAACCCTAATCTCTCCTCCGTTTCGTTCGTCTTCTTCTTCTTCGCTTCTGCCAAATCTCTTACGGTGAGCTTGGCCTCTGGTTGTCTCCACCATCTCTTCTCTCACATACCTCTCTAGATTAGACGTTATCTAGACTCGATTGCGAGTGCCTGGTTACTTATTTGTGGAGCTTGTGTTGCCGTTTCAGGAGAAAGAAGGGCTTGTCTCAGCTAGGTAGCGATGTCGGACGACGAAAGAGAGGAGAAGGAGTTGGATCTCACTTCCCCCGATGTCGTCACCAAGTACAAGAGCGCTGCTGAGATTGTCAACAGTTAATTCCTCTGTTCTCTCTTTTCATTTCCGATTTGTGTTTCCCTGTGCGAGCGCTTATCTGTTGATACGCTAGTGGGTTGAGAACGACGATAAGAAGGCCTCTGTGTTTGTGAGGGATTTCTAATGTGACTGATGAGAGAAGCTAATGACAAGGGTCGACTGTATTTGATTTTTTTTTTTGTTCTTCTTGTGATTCCCTTTTGTCATCTCGTTTTGATACTTACCCTTTTGAAAATTTTCTATGTTACGCTCAATGCTTGCAGAGGCCTTGCAGTTAGTCATCTCAGAATGTAAACCGAAGGCTAAGGTTGTGGACGTTTGTGAAAAGGGCGACTCCTTTATCAGAGAGTAAGTCTATTTGTTTGAGGTTTTCACCCGAATTCGCTTGCGATGTATATCCTTAGTTTCATTTCGCCTCCTCTGTCTCCTTTCGAAAATGTACAAATGGTTTCTCAATAAGTGCTTTATTCTATATAGGCAAGCAGGAAACATGTACAAGAATGTCAAGAAAAAGATCGAAAGGGGCGTTGCATTTCCAACTTGTATTTCTGTTAACAACACTGTCTGCCATTTTTCTCCCTTGGCAAGTGACGAGACAGTTTTGGAAGGAGGTGATGTATTGAAAATGTAAGCTCTATTTACTCTTCTTCAAGCTCTGGCGTTTTTATAACTTTACATTTTTTTTTCTAATATATTGCTGAACCGTTGAATTGTTGAATCGAAAAATGTGCCTGTGTTGTTTAGCTAATTCGTGTTCCTTTTTGATGTTGATGCAGTGATATGGGGTGCCATATAGATGGGTTCATTGCTGTAGTGGCACACACACATGTTCTTCAGGAAGGACCAATAACGGGTCGAGCAGCAGATGTAATTGCTGCGGCAAATACTGCTGCAGAAGTTGCTTTGAGGCTTGTGAGACCTGGAAAAAACGTAAGTCACCTGCTTTTCATGACATGAGCATATTTTCTGGTTGAGTACTTTTTCTATATGTGCATGTATTTCTTCCTTGCACTTTGTTATTCAGTTTTGCTCAGGGAATGCTGAAAACTTTCAGGCTCTGCTTTTGTTGTTGTGTCATTAGCTTGCCTTCAAATTGATGTGTTGGTTCCTGGCAACCATTCGCGTAACTGCATCCTGGTTTACGTCAAAATTATGGTAGGCAATACATGCCTGGCATTTATGCAACTATGTATTTTATTTTACGAGTCTAATATATAGTAAAGTTCATGCGGTGAAAACAGAGGGAAGTGGTCTGCGAATGATGTGCTATGTGATGCTTATACAGCTGTTGTACCGTCATTTTTTGCCTCCTCTGCTAAGGGCAAGCATGACGGTTTTATGTTGATTGATTGGGAGTAGGATCTTGGCTCCATATAATTTGTTTGCCTTGAAAATACAAGTACTAAAAGATTGCCACCGGACAAGTATCATTTTTCAATGACCTGGCAGGTTTTACTACTCTTGGCTTGGATCTTCACGTGTTGATATATCGAGATGTTTCAATAAATTAGCGTAGTTTTGTTTTCAGGCCAGGTTGAATTAAATTCGATCTTTTTGTTTGCATTTTTAGGATTATTCATTCGGTTTTGAAACCTCCTCAATGTCTACCCGGGCTTATTCTACTTTTTGTAAAAAAAAAAAAGTAGGCTTACAATGCCTCCTGGATGATTAAATTTTTCTAATGCAAATATTTTCTGTGATAATTCTTTGCACATTTGGCTTTCTCAGATCTCTTCTTTCATTAGAATGAATTATGATCGGATGTCAACTTTTCTTTTTCGTCAATGCGTTTCTCCCTAAAGGATGAATCTTTATAATAAGCTATGGATTAACATCCAAATGAAGCTGTTGTCATAGTTACTCTGATAGGGGAATTTCTGTGAACCTCAATCATGTATTTTTGTGTTCTGGCTTAGCTAGAATATACTTTTCAATCTTAGCGAAAGTCTATCCATTGTAAGACTGTTGAATAATCTGTTGACAGCTTACAGGTGTCTGATGAAATTTTTGTGTGTGTGTATAAAGGGAGAGAGAGAGAGAGAGAGAGAGAGAGAGAGAGAGAGAGAGAGAGAGAGAGAGCGTGGAGAGAGTGAGAGAGAGCGCGGACTACATAACTTCGTTGATTGTACTTTATGGCAACTTTGCCGAGGTGATCAATATTTGTTGATTTCCTCTTTTCCCTGTTGCCAATATTATGTTTGGCCATAGCTGGGATATTTGAGATTGATTGTAATGATGTAGATTGATCCATATCCCTCTGGGTCAACATTTTTCCGTTCATTAATTAGTTTGGGTTGAATTCAGATTTTGCATTTTTGTTTCCAGTTGGGATGATGGTTAGTGGCTGCCATTCTATTCTCCTTTTTGGTGTTATTATACCTTTAATGGGACACATCTGCCAATTTCAGCTGAGTGTGGCTGAATTGGTCTCTACTTGATGAGTACCAAGGAATCAGAGATATCCATTGTAACACTGTTGAATAATCTGCTGACAGCTTACAGGTGTTTGATGAAATTTGTATGTATATAGAGAAAGAGAGATAGATAATGTGGACTACACAACTTCATTGATTGTATTTTTATGGCAACTTTGCCGAGGTGATCAATGATTTGTTGATTTCCTCTTTTCCCTGTTGCCAATATTATGTTTGGCCATAGCTGGGATATTTGAGATTGATTGGAATGATGTAGATTGATCCTTACCTCTCTGGGCCAACATTTTTCCATTCATCAATTATTTTGGTTTGAATTCAGATTTTACATTTTTGTTTCCAGTTGGGATGACAATTAGTGGCTGCCATTCTGTTCTCCTTTTTGGTGTTATGATACCTTTAATGGGACACATCTGCCAATTTCATCTGAGTGGCTGAAATGGTCTCTACTTGATGATGAATACCAAGGAATCAGAGATCAAGTCTCTAGATTCCCGACAATTCCTTGTTTTGTTGATAGTTACCTTTAAAAGAATTGCTTTCTTTATTCTCTCTCATGTTTTTACACTGTCCCAACATCGCTTTGCATATTTGGCAGCTTTAAATTTTAAATGTTGATGGACGCCGACAATTGGAGCAGAACATTTTGAGCTCTCCCTGTATAGTGGATGCCATTTTCTCCCTTCTAGTTTTTTGTAAATGTTTTTTTCAGTTTCTGCTAACCCGTCAAAGTGTACTTTTTTGGGGGAAGCATGGAAAACCCTGCGTATGCATTGTGTTGGCGGTGCCCCTGCGTGATGAATAATTTCAAAAGCTATGGACCAAATATCCACATGAGGCTTTTGTCATAGTTACTCTGATGGGCAATCTGCAGCAACCCCCGAATGCTTCTCTCCCTGACAACCAAAATGGGGAAGAATGCAAGAAAAAAGTGTTTCATGTAATCCTTTGGTTGCTAGTTATTCTAGCTGGTCTGCTCTGCCGCAGCAACTTTCTTCCATAGGGATAGTTAATTCTTAGCTGTTAATTATAATACTGTTCATTAGTCTGCATGTGTCTATTTTATAAACAGCTGAATTGTTAGTTATTCCAAATCTGTTGGGCACCTGCTCTTTATGATTCATTCTTTGACCTGCCCTTTGCATACTTCACTTTTATTTTGGAGTAGTGGAACACATCTTGTTGTTCCTTTTGCAAGATAATCCCTTTGAATCCTTTTGGCTTGCTCCTTGTGCTGGACTTTTAAATCCATTGAAAGAGATAAATCTAATGTCAACAGTTTGATGATGCTGTAATTTCTAATTCTGTTTTATGGGAGTGTAGTGGTGAGGCATGAAATATCAGTATGGTTGATAATCATGTAGCAATATCTTCTATAGAAGACATTCGAAAGGAAGTCATAATGGACATGGAATCTATGTTAAAAGTTAAATTTGCTCTTTCACGCCTCATTCAGTTCTATGTTGAGGTAATCCTCTAGATGTTTTGTCCATATAGTATGGTAGCACATGTGAAAGAAACTTGTGACCCAGGTAGCAACGTTACTTTGGTTACAATCTTGCTGAGATAGACCATTCTGCATTGGTCTCCTCCATGCTAGTCTCTCTTAGGCCTGCATTTCATACTGTGCAGTATGTACGTACTAACATGACACATTGTGGGAAGCTGTTTGCCTTTAGAAATTAGCAAAGAGGCAGATGCATGAGATGCATTTTCAATAAGATGAGTTCTAGAGATGATAGATGGTAGCTGGAACATTTTATTTTAATAATTACTGTTCAAGAGCCATGATAGTTTGTTTGGAGCTGCTTTTGTAAATATGGACGTGTTTTGAATGTTCTCTACAATGTTACTAGAGACTGAGATGGGGAATTCTGTTGAGGGACCTAATTATAAGCTTAGATTTTAATTTAATGAAGTGAAGAGAGGTGTTGTGCTAGACCATGGCTTCTATTCACTCCATGCTGGTTCTGCAGAAAATTCTACTATCAGCATCGTACTTCTAGATTTGATATGAAGTACTGCTCTTTCATATTCAACTATTACCCAAAAGGAGTAGCCTTTATGGAGTTTGAATACCAGGAGCTTCATTTGTCATATTATTCCGAAGGAAGCTGCAACAGCATTTATCAAGGAAGCAGTCCAATTTTTTTTTTTTAATTGAAGCAAAAACTTTGTTCCTGTTGTTTTTCTGTATCTTTATTTCAGTCTACATTTAGATTCCTGTTGGAATTTTTAAGTGATTTTTTTTTTCTTTCTTATGGCAGAACAAAGATGTAACAGAAGCAATCAATAAAGTTGCAGCTGCATATGACTGCAAAATTGTCGAAGGTGTGCTTAGTCACCAGCTGAAGCAGTTTGTGATAGATGGCAACAAGGTTATCATAAACGTCTCAAATCCAGACACAAAAGTTGATGAATTTGAATTTGAGGAGAATGAAGTTTTTTCTATAGATATCGTCACAAGTACGGGCGAGGGGAAGGTAATTTATCCATCTGCAATATGGTGGATACGTGAAAGGTTGCTGTATTAGAATCTTCAGCTGAGTAGCTTCACCTGATTATATGTCATGTATGCAGCCTAAACTGTTGGATGAGAAGCAGACGACTGTATATAAGAGAGCTGTGGACAAGAATTATCACTTAAAGATGAAGGCCTCTAGGTTTATTTTCAGTGAAATAAACCAGAAATTTCCCATCCTACCGTTCAGTGCGAGGTTGTTTATGCTTTGTAATGCATTTTTCAACGTGCCATGGAAGTTTTTCTGGTATTATTATAGTCTGTTGGAAGTTTTGCTGGTATAATTATAATCAGTGTTTTTGTTAATTCCTCAGGGCACTAGAAGAGAAAAGGGCCCGGCTGGGATTAGTTGAATGTGTAAATCATGAGCTCTTGCAACCTTATCCTGTACTTCATGAGAAGCCTGGTATGATATCTATAATTCCGGAGGCATTATTGTATATTTCTAGAAATTATTTCCTAATTGCAGATGCCAGGTTGATATAACCTCAAGAGGGAAATGCCAAGCTTATCTAATAATTTGTGTTCCTTGAGAGATTGGCATAAATCTTAATGGCATGTGTTGCCACCCATTTTACATTGCCCACTCAGTCACTATATTGGTTGTTTTTGCAGGTGATTATGTTGCCCATATAAAGTTCACTGTCTTATTAATGCCGAATGGGTCAGATAGGATTACATCCCATCTATTGCAGGAGCTTCAGCCGACAAAGACGATAGACGATCCCGAGATCAAGGCTTGGTTGGCTTTGGGGACCAAAACCAAGAAGAAAGGTGGAGGGAAGAAGAAGAAAGGTAAGAAAGGTACTGAATTATCTGAGGCCGAGCCAATGGATGCCACAACAAACGGCGCCGAATCCCAAGAATGATCCCCCTTTTTTGGTTATTCCTTTTCTCCAATTTTGATACCCTAAACCATGTTAGCATGATTGTGTATTTGTGACTTATCATAGCATGCGGTCGAGCTGTTTATGGGTTGTCGAATTCAACATATTCAACTCGACACTTTTCGACTGTCATCCATCTTTATAAAGGAAGTGACGACGCCTAATGCTATCTAGTCAGTCTTTTCCAAATCTCATGCGGCCCTTGCAATGTGATGCCGCGAGGCTTTATTGTTTAAGTGAGGTTTGAATACTTGAATGTTCCCTAGAATGATGATAATATACCTTTTCTCACTCAATGGCATCATGACATTGTTCACGTGTATGAAAGAAATTTCAAGCTACCGAGCAACGATTAGAAGGTTGCCTACTAGGGGATTATGATTAGTTTATTCGTATTAATTTTCTGTTGAAATAATTACGGGGAATAATTTGGAAGGGAATTGGCTTGTTCTTGCCAACCAAACTGGATGTGAAGGTGAACTAGGTTCCACCGAATTGAGAAAAATACGTGCACAATTTTGTTGATGTGAGGTTACTTGTAAAACTACAGTTATGTATTCGGTCATTGGCAGAAAATCGAGGCATGGTTTTTGGTAGCTCTCCTTTTTCGTATAATCCAAACTGAAGAAGAGCGTAATTGATCGGTTACCTGGACACTCATGAAACATCATGCTAACTTCATAGACCTCCTAAACTCACGCTTTTGCCTTGAGCTAGTGATCTTGTCTCATAGTAATTTACTCGTAGTTAGTAGAACTTTAAAAAATGACCTCAAATTCATGACCCGGAAATCTTCCGATGCTCTAACCATGTTAGGGTTTGCTATAGCTCTATTAATTGTAAGAACAGATACAGAGTATCCATTCCTATTTTGACTGTACAACTATTATTGCAAGCAAATATAATGTACAAATGAAAAAATGTAATTAAGGCAATCGATTGTTGATTACCCTCCAAAAATGTGATACCATCATATGTGAGGGTGCAATTCAATCGGAAAAATTATAAAAAAAAGTCCTAAATCTATTGCACTTTTGCTGATTCAATCCTAAACCGTTTTATGATTTGCCGATTCAATCATAAATCTTTCAATTTTGCCGAAACAGTCCTAAACTTTTTTATGATTTGCCGAATCAGTCCTAAACCTTTAGGACTGATTTGCCAAATCATAAAAAAAAGGTTTAGGACTGCATTGGCAAAATTGAAATGTTTAGGACTACATCTGCAAAAGTGTAATAGGTTTAGAACTTTTTTGACAATGACCTATATGCCTCTGATACGAAGTGCCTCTTGGAATTTTTGGGCCATGAACACTCGGCCGTGACAAGTTTTGGTTTGGAACATTTTTACCCGATCATTTTGTAAGAACAGGAATTACCATCATACGGTCGTCGGACCATACAACTTTACAACGCACCCATAGCAAAGAACAAAACGTTGTAAAAAATGCGTATGTTTTTCCAAAACACACTAACCAACAGCCAAATAGATACCCCGGACTCTTCCAGGTTTCGCTAGAATCGGTGGATTCATTTGCAAGATGAGTGTGCAATCTATTCTCCAGTCAGCACTTGCAAGTTATAAGTTGAATTAAGTGAAGATAATGATGATAAGAGCAATACACAATTCAGTAGAGCTAGTGTTATGACAGAGTTAATCTTCGGCTATTTAGATACAAGAAATGAGGATGCTGGTCCGACAACAAACGTCTGTCTTTTCTCTTCGTTTTCTTCTGTAACCAGAATCCAATGACATGTAATACGTTCTTTTCTAAACATGTCATTGTGCTCAAGAGTAGCATTAGCATTACCATTGCCCCGTCTTTCTAGGGGCCATTGCATCGTCTATCCAAAACCCAATTAAGATACTAAAAACTCATTCAACACTGACTAAACGGTCGAACATAGTGTACGGACCATGTGCACCAAATCCATATACACTAGGGGTGTGCAGTTGGATCAGGTTTACCCGGGAATCGAACCGGCCCACCCGAAAAACAGGTTCGAGAACCGGTTCTTGTTTTTGAGAACCTGTTTAAATCGGTCTGGTTCCCGGTTTCAGGTGATGAACTACCCCGGAACTGGATGGGTTTGGAATCGATTTTTAGCTACGGTTAAAAAAGAACCCCAGCTCAATGTATAGAGCTCTTAGTCACCTCTCTCTCTCTCTCTCGGCAAGCCAGCGCCCACTCGTTTCCCTTCGCTCTTGGCTAGACGGACACCTCACTCCTCAATTGCGCCCAACCAGCCGCCTCCACCATTGCGCCCCACTCGTTTCCCTTCATTACCAATGTATGATGGTGACATTTATTGAACCACCAACAAGGGAATCAAGTAGGGTAGAGGATCCTTGTTCATGTGAGGGCCACTGTATCCAACGGCTGTAGATTCATTGGGTGCACTCTATCGACGCATGTGAAAAGTTCTCATCATACTACTCTAATCCTATATATACTGTATAGGTCGGCTCAATTATACACCCCCTCCCATGAGTTCTCAGTCACGAGGGATCTTCTTCCTTTTAAATAGAATCTTCTATTGGTAGCAACAGCTGCCACTTAGACGGCAATGTCCTCGTTAATCGCGCCTTGTTTCCTCCCGATCACACCCTTAATCCAACACTACCGGAAAACCACCCACGTAATCACTAATAAGTCAGCAAAAGTTCATGGTTCACTAAACCTCGACGCCAATATTGGCTCGCTCGAGACGTCCAAGCCCCCATGCCACGGCCTGGCCAGCCCTCCCAATGGGGTCGACTCCATCATCCAGCCCTCCTACTCCACCGCCGCCCTTGGCCCCTCAGAGGCCACCCTTGGCCGCCATCTGGCGCGCCGGCTTGTTCAGATTGGCGTGGGTGATGTGTTCTCCGTCCCGGGGGAGTTCAACCTAAAGCTCCTAGATCACCTCCTCGCGGAGCCGGGCCTCAACCTTGTCGGCTGCTGCAATGAGCTGAACGCCAGGTATGCCGCCGACGGCTACGCGCGGTCCCGGGGTGTGGGTGCGTGCGTGGTGACGTTCACCGTTGGCGGGCTCAGCATCGTGAATGCGATAGCCGGTGCGTACGGTGAGAACCTGCCGCTCATCTGCATTGTCGGTGGGCCCAACTCCAACGACTACGGCACCAATCGGGTCCTCCATCACACCATCGGCTTGCCCGATTTCATCCAAGAACTGCGGTGTTTTCAGACTGTCACTTGCCATCAGGTTTGTTCGTTAGCACTTGGGCACTCACATTGCTCATGCTCTTTTTTTATTTATTTATTTTTTCCCTTCATGCTCGGAAAAATGATAAAAATAATCTGAAATCGATTGCCCTTTTACCAATTTAGTCATATACCTTTTAAGTTTGTCAATTGAGTCATAAATCTTTTGTATTTGTGACAATTCAATCTTTTTGGCTGATTGACGCTAATGTAGACAATTTTTAATAATGTTTTAATATTTTTGAATTTTTTTTTATTTATAATTTCCCCTTTTTTTTTCTTTCCTTTTTCTTTTTCCTATTCTTTTTTTTTACTGGCAAAGGGCCACCAGCCACCGCCTGTGACCAGCCTGGCCTGGCCGACGCTTGACAGGCTAACTCTCACCGACCCTCGACAGGCTAACTCTCGCCTTGCCTAGGCAAAGGTGACCCTTGCTCGGCGTTGCCTGGGCTAAGAAGATGCTTGGCGGCCAGGTCGGCCACAGGCAGTGGCCGGTGGCCCTTCGCTGGCCAGAAAAAGAACAGGAAAAAGAAAAAGGAAAGGAAAAAATTATAAAAAAATTCAAAAAATATTATTAAAAATTATCCCCTCGTGCTCTATCTTTGTTAGAAATCGCTGCATTCAATTTCAGATTTTAGTGGGTCCATTATCGTTATGCGGGGTCAATGCAGATTGCATTGTTCAGAGGGCTGAATGTGTTCTTCGTCCAAGTTTTATAATGTTTTAAGTTCGTTTTCTTTTAAAACTATAGGCGGTGGTGAATAACCTTGAAGATGCACAAGAACAAATCGACACTGCAATCTTTACGGCTCTGAAAGAGAGCAAGCCTGTGTACATCAGCATCAGCTGTAATTTAGCTGCGATCCCTCACCCTACTTTCAGCCGCAAGCCCATCCCATTTTCGATCTCTCCCAGGTTGAGCAATCAAATGGTTTTGGAGGCCGCAGTGGAGGCGGCTGCCGAGTTCCTGAACAAGGCGGTGAAGCCTGTCATGGTTGGCGGGCCCAATCTTCGCGTCGCGAAGGCCTGTCACGCCTTTGTCGAATTGGCCGATGCCTGTGGTTATGCCCTCGCGGTGATGCCCTCTGCCAAAGGTCTCGTCCCCGAGCACCACCCCCGCTTCATCGGGATGTACTGGGGTACAGTGAGCACTGCGTTCTGCGCATAGATTGTGGAGTCTGCCGATGCGTGCTTGTTCGCAGGGCCCATCTTCAATGACCTTAGCTCCGTTGGGTACTCTCTCCTTATCAAGAAGGAGAAGGCGATCATAGTGCAGCCTGATGGGGTCGTGATTGCGAACGGCCCCATATTCAGGTTTGTCGGGATGAATGATTTCCTAAAAACACTCGCCAAGCGACTTTACTGCAACACAACGGCTTGTGAGACCTACCGCCGAATATACATTCCTGACGGGCGTCCTCTCAAGTGTGAGCCTAAGGAGCCACTGAGGGTCAATGTTCTGTTCCAACATGTTCAGAACATGCTGTCGAGCAAAACTACCGTGATCGCAGAGACAGGAGATCCTTGGTTCAATTGCCAGAAACTTAAATTGCCCAAGGATTGTGGGTAAGCAGAGCAAGCATTCTTTCGCTATGATACTTCATGTGTTAAATTACTAGTTCAATGGTTTATTGGGTCCGGGGTTTGCAGTTACGAGCACCAAATGCAGTATGGATCAACTGGTTGGTCCATTGGAGCGACTCTTGGATACGCGGCGGGTGCGCCGGATAGGCGGGTGGTTGCTTGCATTGGCGACGGGAGCTTCCAGGTATAACACTGCTTTCCTAGTCGTTGTGGTGATTGTTCTTGTTCAGACAAGGTTTGAGATATCTTCTCTTGGGTAAGTTGTTGATTGAAAGCTTTGTCTAATTCAAATTTTGAAGAAGTTCGTCATATGATCATCATCTGGACCATTTGTACAACCTGCAAGACCATTATTCAGTACGCTGATGTTTCAATTATTTTGATGTCAAATAGATGACTGCTCCGGATGTCTCGACGATGCTGCGATGCGGACAGAAGAGCATCATCTTCCTGATAAACAACGGCGGATACACCACTGAGGCCGAGATTCAAGACGGACCCTACAACGTAATAAAAAACTGGAACTACACTGGCTTGGTGGACGCTATCCACAACGGGGAGGGCAACTGCTGGACAACGAAGGTGATGAGCTTGTTATTATACCAGTCGACTCCGTTTCCCCTACCACATCGGCCTGTCAGGAGATCATGGAAAGAGAGAAAACCCTCACTGCTCTTGTCTTGCAGGTGTGTTGCGAGGAGGAACTCGCCGAGGCGATCGAGACTGCGACTGGGCCCAAGAAAGATTGCTTGTGCTTCATCGAGGTGATTGTGCACAGGGACGACACGAGCAAAGAGTTGCTCCCATTTGGCTCCAGACTCGCAGCTGCCAATGGCCGCGCCCCCATTCCTCACTGAACCATTTGATCTTCTATGCTTGCACTGGAAATTGCCGTACTAGATATTAACATGGTTTGCACATTTTTCAGTTAGTAATGTTATTTTTAGGGTAAAAGTCACCAAAAACTCTAAATTATGCTCACTGTGACACATTTATCCTAAAAAATCGGTACTTTTAGTGTTAGAAAAAAGTTTGGGGTAAATGTGTCATACCGGTACAAGTTTGAGGTTTTTGGTGTTACAAAAAATAGTTTAGAATAAATGTATTACAGTGGGTAAAGTTAGAAGTTTTTTGTGACTTTTCCCCCTTATTTTTATGATGCAAGTTGGCTCTATAGAGCATCTTTCATCACATCTTTTAAGGCGTGAATGATAACTATTATGTTCCTGAGAACAATTTTTGGCCTATTTTTATTCCCTAGACGAGTTTTTGAGTAGAAAGACGCATTTGATAATGACACAAAATTTCTATTTCCAAAACAGAAATTCATTTGATAACCAGCGACTAGCGATAGCTGGCGATCGACGCTCGATGACCGACGACGAAAGAAAGAGCAAAGTGAGTTGTGAAGAGAGTTTTTATTTATGTTTCTATTCCAGAAATAAAAAAAGTAGAAATTTTTTATTTATAATTTCTGTTCCAAATCTATTTCTAGGCTAAAAATTTGTTTCGGAAATAGAAAAATGAAATTACGTTAAGAAATAGATTTCTGTTCCAAACCTGTTCTCGAGAATAAAAAAATAAAAATAAAGAAACAAAAAATGGTTATCATTTGCACTCTTAATTTTTGAGAAATTCATAATGCAATTTCAGCCTTTGAATTTTTGGGATGCATGATAGATAATTTATTACTATGTGGTGTACGAAGAAAATGAACATTCCTCTATGACCAACAAAACAAAACAAAAGAAACATACAAATGAAGTTAATCATCATTTTCTTATCCAAGAATCCAAGAAATTATAGAACTGTTTACACCAAAAATTAACCAAGTCACTATAATCGGCATGATATCAATTGAAATAAGCATATGACACTAGACCAAGTGAGGTGGCTATCGGCTAGATATTGACTACAGAGAGTCTTTGTTGATGGCCATACTAATCACTAGTGTCCTTGTCGGTGGTCCCATTGATCGAAGACCATGATTAGTTATCGAAATACGATAACGATTGGTTGACGAATGTCATATTGAAGTTTACCAAACGTTGAAGGCAAAGATATCAATTGAAAGGCATCGATTGCTAGCTGGATGAGAATCATATGAGAACTAACCATTTTATGAGTAAAGTAGACGCAAAGATCAAGTTTCCTGGAATTTGAAGTTGAAACTGCATGTGAATATGGCAATGGAGCACAACAGATCGTGATTCGAGGGTGCATTTGAAGGAGTAATGACTTGTATGAGAGTTGAGGGGGGCAACGAATGAACATGGACAATCAAGATGCGACTTTGAAGGAGTAACTGCTTGGAGATAGGATGTTGTGGCAATGTGAAAATGTGGAGTTGAGAGCTTGGAGATGTCGAGGGCCTGGCTACCCTCGCCAACCGCAGGCGAGGGCTCAGCAACCCTTGCAGGCCCTTGCTGAGCCCTGTTGGTCCTTTCCGACGACGGGGGCGATGGTGGCAAGGGTCTGCCGCCCTTATCCTTGTGTGTGTGTTTTTAAAAATATTTTTTATTTAATTTAATAAAAAAGCAAAAAGACAAAAATGCCCTTGAGGTCTTTAAATAAGGGCACTTTAGACCTTTGTTTGAAACAATGTCCATTTTAGGCTCTTATTTGAAAAAATAAAAGCACTTCAGATCTTTATTTGAAATAAAGTCCACTTTAGGTTATTATTTGAGAAAATAAAGGTATTTTAGGCCCTTATTTGAAAAGTTTCCTAAAAATAATTATGGATTTTATTTGCAAAATATAATCAAAATCTAAGGCTTTTAATTGCAAGAAAAATCAATTTTGCTTATTTTCTTTAGTTATTTAAAATTTTGGTTGATTTTGGAAATACCCCTCCTTGTGGTGTTATGTCTCCCACATGCATCTCCGTGGGTTCAATACAAAAAAACCTCAAACTTTAGGTATTATACAAATTATATCCAATTTTTTTTTCTTGCAAAAAACCTTAAATTTTATGTGTTATCTTAATTATATTCAAAAAAATATTTTATCGTAAAAAACCCTAAAATTTTATTTTTGTCCCAAATTTACCACCATTAATTTTTTGTCTGAAATGACTATTAGTGAACCTACATGAAATACCACGTCATTAATGAAATTCTCTTCACAAAGCCAACATAGATAAACAGCCCACAAAACGACGTCTTCTTGAATGAGCAATTAGAGTTTGACTTTTCAATTACTCTCACTTTTCTTTGTATCTTCTCGTCTCCCTTTCATTTCGCTTAAATTTTCCATGGCGCTCACTCTTTTATTTCTCGCGCTCAAAATCCTCCATCTCTTGCGCAAATTAGAGCAAGAATAATTTATGAAAGAACTATTGTCTTATTTAATATATGAAATCTCTAACCTACAAATTTTAAAATTTCTCAATCGAGAGATATCCGAGTGTCTCGATGATGAGCTCTCCAAGCACGAGAGATAAATGAGTGAACACTATAGAAGATTCGAGCGAAATGGAAGGGAGGTGAGATGCTACGAAGAAGAGTGACAGCAATTGAAAAGTCAAACCCTAATTACTCATCCAATAAGATATTGTTTTGTGGATTTTTTGTCATTGTCAATTTGTTGAAGAGAATTTAATTAATGATGTGGTATTCCATGTAGATTCAATAATGGTCATTTCAGAAAGATAGTTAATGGTGGTGAATTTAGGACAAAAATAAAAGTTTGGGATTTTTTATGAGACAAATAATTGGGACAATACCTAAAGTTTTGGGTTTTTTTGGATATTGGCCCCACAATTGAGGGTTTTTTACGAGATAAATTTTTTTTTGAAATATAATTAAGACAATACTTAAAGTTTGGATTTTTTTTTATTACCCCATCTCCGTGTAATAAATAAATCAATCCATTCATCGCCATTGTCTTTGACTTTGGAGGGGGGAGCTTCTGGATTTTGGGGCGCGATCTCTCGATAGGCCGACCGACGGACCTTCTCCCTCGCTTCAGTGGCTTTTGGTTTCGCAGCAATTTGATTGCGACTACTCCTTATCCAACTCCGGAAACGATCTTCGTTTTCTTTGCACACGATCGACAGTCCCAAGAAAAAAGACAAAAAATTTGAACTCGCGGGGGAGAATATCGAAGTGAGAATGAAGTCAAGTCGGCCTCAGAGAGAAGCGGCGGAGGTGGGTTCGGAGAAGAACAAGAACGAGATAGATTGGGAGATGAGGCCTTGTGGCATGCTTGTGCAGAGAAGGGAGGAGGACGATGCTGCTTGTGACGGGGCCGGCGGGAATGGGCCAATGATCAAGATCAACGTCTCTTATGGCTCATCTCAGCACGAGATCTTTGTGCCCCCTCACTCCACCTTCGGTATTCATCTCTTCTTGCTTCGCAGCTTCCCTTTCTTTTGTTTTTCTTTTGATCTATCTGGGTGAGGTTCTTGAACTTCGAATATCTTGATTATTTGGTTCTGTTCTCAAATTTTTGGCAATGCTGTAGTAATTTACCGATGATGTGAGAGTGTTAGCTTTTGGGTTGTTTCAGGTGTTCTGCTGTGTTGAGGTTTGTCCTAATGTTTGTCTAGGTAGTCGATGCGGGAGTTCAGCTTTTATGTGCCTTTTGCTTGGTAGGTCATGTTGTGTTTGGTGCCCGTACTAGGTTCTAATCAGAGTTCTCTCATTCTTGCTTATGTGTGTATGTTAGATGGTATCTGGGCAATTTTTTTTATGTTAGTGCTTCCCTTTCTTTCTTGTGGCTGTTCAAATTTTGTTTTACTGGCGTAATATGTGTGACATTGTGAGGATGAGCTCGCTGCTTAGACCAGGTTGAACGTAAAAATCAGATTTTCTACCACTGCTTATGCGTATATTTTCTGTTAAAGAAGATACAGAGGAATTGTTGAAAAGGAAAACAGGATTGAGACTGCGAGAGTGGAGGGAGAAAAATAGGAGAGATTGTAATCCCAAACCCTTTATGTTGTTACAATGATGAGTCTAGGTTATGATTGAACTTATTGCTTTTAGGAGCCTAGGTTATTGTTGGTAGGCATCTTTACATGAGAAATCCGAATGCCTGTATGTCAAGATCTTCATGGTAACATAAGTGAAGTCTTCTTTTTATACAGTAGATGATATATGTGATCTTCTGGAACTAAATCTTCCTTCAACTAGTACAATTATAGCTGAATATAGGACATTGGTGTCATTCAATGTGTGCCACTGTTAAAGCACTCTCAATCTCATTCTCTATAGAGTAGATACGGTTAGAGCTTTATCTTAGGAAAACTATATCCGCATGACCAATTTTACAATACTCGAAATCCCAATTTCTGTATTTCAAGTTCTTTATAATAACAAAAGTGTCCTCTTTGCGTACAGTAGATAATATGCGATAGGAAAAATTCAACTTTTTGTTCCTATACTTTCTCGCCTTTTCTAATCAAGTCCTTGTACTTTTATTTTATCTAATAAAGTCATCAACTTCTACAAATTTTTTTATCAAGCTTTCTGACACCAAATACAATTAAATTCAGTTGATATGATTGTCGGACAACGCCATAGTATGATGCGCATGAAATATGTGGATTCCGATATGGAAGTGTGGAAATTAGCCCATGTAGACAATGCCGGAGTATGATGTGGATAAAGTTTAGTCAATGTGGGCATCACACAATGACTTTGTTTGACGGCCACATTAGTTGGATTTGGTCCAACTTGGTGTCGGAGGAACTTGATTAGAATATTTGTGAAACTGAGACTTAATTAGACAAATTAAAGTTATAGAGGCTTGATTAGAAAGAATGTGAAAGTACAAGGACAAAATGTAGACTATTGCCTATATGATATTTTGAACTCAAAGTTCTTTCAACTAGTCTAATAATAGCTGAACATGAGGCATTGGTGTCATTCCATGTGTTCCACTGTTATAGCACTCTCATAATCCTTCTCTACAGAGTAGATACTGTTAGAGCTTTATCTTGGGAAGACTTTATCTGCATGACCAATTTGCAACATTTGTTCCTACTTTAATGCCTTAACTTATGCTCCAGTTGGCTCTTCAATGCAGGGGAAATGAAACAAATTGTTGTTAAAAGAATTGGCTTGGACCCTGTAGCGCAGAGACTTTTGTTTAGGGGTAAAGAGCAGGAGGATGAAGAGCGTTTGCATCTTGCAGGCATAAAGGATAACTCCAAGGTTGTGGTTTTGGAGGATCTAGCTAGTAAAGAGAAGAAGCTTGAACAGTCCCAGGAGAGTGAAGAGGTCTCCATAGCATCTGAAGCTGTTGCTGGCGTCAGAGCAGAAGTCGATAAACTCTCTAAAAGGGTAACTTCTCCCACCTTTCTAATTGCTTGCTTTGTCCATTTCTTGTTTGATCAGTCTAGCCGCTTGGCTGGTTAAGTGGAGAGTCAATTGATTTTTTCCTTAATTCCAGGTAGCTGAGCTTGAAGTATTTGTGCATGATGGCACAAAAGTAGAGGAGAAGAAATTTGTGGAGCCTACAGAGTTGCTCATGAGGCAGTTGCTGAAATTGGATGGTATTGAGGCTCAAGGAGAGGCTAGGGTGCAGAGGAAGGCTGAGGTTTGTATTCAATGAATTGTCTTTAGAGGTTCATGTCTTTAGTTGGATTTGCTTCTGTACCAGGCTAGAGCATCGAGTTACTGGAAACCATGTTGATGATATTCTTCTGCAAGCAATACTAATATGATCACTAATCTATTACACACAACTTAGTTTTCACACTTGATTAATTGTTTAAGCATGCCGTAGTTGTTTTAAGACACCAACTGATTAATTATGCAAATTGCAGCTATGAAGTGGTAGAAATTATTTGGAAACGTATGAGGTCTAAGGGTTGTTAAATCGATGTAATGTCTAATCCACTTTGCTATTTCTACATGTAATGTAGTGGACTTGCATCTGGATATCCGATTTGAATTCATTCTCCTATTAAAAAAGCATGTCACCTGGTGTCATTCCCAGGAACTGCCCTCGCCGACCTTCCATTCCCTTTTCCTTTGTTCCATTCCCAGGATATTATTGTCTTAATACCTTTTTTCATCATGGTAAAATCATAATGAAGTGGACCTGAAACTAGTTTGCCTCTTAATTTTATCATTATGCATTCTCTAGCTAATGGAAAAGAAAAGTGGATGGGACAAGTGAGTAAAATGTATAATTTTCAGGTTTCCTGTTAATAAGTGTCTTATTCCCGACAAGGTGTCTTGATTATCTGCCTCTCTCTTTTCCCCTTGTCAATAGAAAGTAATGAGGAGACTTGAATTAAGACTGACATTACATCATGTAGTATATTTAAACCTAAAAAGATTTAAATTTTCATATTATTAATATGAATGTGGTCTGTGATGTTGTGCTGATGTACCTGGCTTGCTCCCCTGGGTTTTGATGCGGTCAAGGGGAGCACACATGCATGCTGGATAGTTTAAGCTGATGTGGAAATAAATGTGCTCCTTGCTTAAGCTGTGCAGGATTTCATCATGCTTCTAGTAATTTAATTGCTCTTGCAGGTTTTGTAGTATTCTCCTAAGTCTTTTTATCTTAGCAATCTGTTATGATATGTTTGGTTGGGGAACAGGCTGAAATGTTTAGCTATTCTATTGTGATAGAGTAGAGTGGTTGCTGACTAGGGATAGAGATAAAATAGCCAAAGTGCTCTATTATTCTCGATTTCTCCACCACTGTTGCTGCTGAACACGGTGCCATTGATGGTGGTTGCCAACATGGGGTCACTTGTGACAGTGTGGTGGGTTGCCAAAGGTGGGTTGGCACTTGCCAATGAAGGGGTGGCAGCGATGGTGGCTTGCCTGTGGGTGGTGGAAGGCAGTCGCTGGTCACTGTGGTTGCAGGTGGGAGTCCCACCACGAGGTTGGTAGTAGGAGAGATTTGGAGAGGGAGGGGTGTTTGTGAATGTCATAGTCCATCTAGCATAATAGGTTCTCCATTGCTCTCAGGTGGATCCATTATGCAACAGCTGTTACAATTTTGAATGTGGCGCAATATCTGCTGCATAATAGCTATTGTTGCAAATAAACTGCCTAATATGAGATCGACATGTACTATAATAAACATTTTGCACACAAATGTGGAGTTCGTGTCTTGTAGTCATGCATTGTGCTTTCAAGGCTGGGCTAGCATATTCGGTTCATATTTTACTTATCTTTTGAAATTAATGAAGCCAATTTTTTTTTTTATATCAATGACAAATGCCTCTTTTCTGACTTCAATTTCCTTGGACAGGTGCGTCGGGTGCAGGGTCTTGTGGATAAATTGGATAGTTTGAAGGCAAGAAATGTCAATCCATTTAGCAACAGAAGTAATGCAGTTTCCATAACAACGAATTGGGAGACATTCAAGTCGGGAGTGGGAAGTTTGAATGCCCCTCCCCCCATGTCATCTTCAACAGAAGTTACTAGTGATTGGGAGCAGTTCGATTAAGATATCCTTGTTGGTTAATGAGACGAAGGAGAGCAGAAGTCATACTACAAGTACAATTATCTAGATTAGTTTTAGACTTTTAGTTTTGTTATTTCTTTTTTGGGTGTTTTGAGGTGCTCCTCATGTATCCGTGTCTTCATAATTAAAAAAGCAAACTCTCTCTGCTGGATCGATAATTGGGATCTGCACAATATGTCTGTAAATTCATAATATCTGTACTTACTTAGCATCGTTAATAGATTAATCGTCTTTCACTATTTATATTACATTCCTTGCACACTGACTAAAGGATATTGCTTGCTGCTAGCATGGTCTTGTTCTAGGTAGGTATTTTGTTGCATCACCGTTTGGTGGAGGCATAGGTTGATTATCTTGGAGTTGCATCAGGCTGATTATATTCCCTTCCTCCGACATTTTCCAGGAGCTTCAAGAAAAGCACATCCCAGCTAAGTTTGTACAAGATGCCCATCAAGTCGCAGGTGAATTTCAAGAACTGCAGAAGGGAAATTTTTGTTCTTATCGCTATTAACAACAATGGCCATGGGCTGGAAGGTATAGTAGTTGCTCTGGTTTATTCTTACAAGCGTGCCAAGAGGAAAGCTAGTGGTGTATCGACAGGTCAATGAGAGCGCCCAAGTCCTATTTTGCTCCAGAAGGGGACAAAACAAGCTCCTGATGACACCATGAATAGGCCATCACTGCCCATACCGAGTTTCATCATCCGCCCCAAGTCACGGCTTCGGGTCGTCACGTCTAATGTTTCAACGACCCATGGAAATTTTCAGCTGATACAGGTGCATATTTTCCCATTGAGACCTTGCCTTATGGCTTGATGCATGTCTAACTGCATCAGCGGTATCAAGAGAACATTGGTTCTAGAAGACAGAGTAGGCCGGATACCTTTGAATTGCTGTGTGCTGGATTCTCATTTCAGACCAGTTTGGATGGTTCGTTCATTGAGGCTTGATCTTTGCTGTCTCTGGAAGAGGACAGACTGCTTTCCGTTGCCGGTATTTCTTAAGCTGTACTGAATTATGCTATGCACATAGGCTAGTGCGACAACTTACTGAACGGCGATCAAGCACTGTTTTGGATCTTCTTTGACTGCAATCCATAGCTAAACCTGGCTTCACATGCTCCAGACATGCATGTAGGACTTTGGAGCATCGCTGATACGCTGTAATGTAGAATCTAGAGAGAAAATTCAAATCTAAAGGTTAGTGTGCATGTCAGTGTGGGATGGGTAATTGTCTGTTGCTGGAAGTTTCATATTTGGTTAATGGTGTTCGGACCATATCGCATGAACTCAGATGCAAAGGTACACTATAATCGAGCGAATTGCTTACC
Source organism: Metrosideros polymorpha var. glaberrima (assembly GCA_001662345.2). Classification (NCBI taxonomy): domain Eukaryota; kingdom Viridiplantae; phylum Streptophyta; class Magnoliopsida; order Myrtales; family Myrtaceae; genus Metrosideros; species Metrosideros polymorpha. The sequence continues at coordinate 16,186,922 of BCNH02000011.1, read as the reverse complement.
TTTGTCCATTTGGAGGCTCGATCTAGAGTTTGACACTGCGGTCGTATTCGAATAGTTCCACGCGCATTAAAGACAAGGATTTTGGGTGTGTTGGGAGAGCATTTCCAAAGTCTTTTGGGCCTCCAAAGGCCTTTGTCTCAAAGTTGGGGCTTTTGGTAACACAATTTCCAAAATCCTTGGGCCAAAGTTGGGCATTTCCAAAGTACTGTTCAATGCAACTCCCACTTAACATTGGTTTTCGAACTTCTGTCTTGCTCTCAATCCATTGTTCATCGTTTCTCATTGACACTGTCGCTCCAAATCTAGGCTGTGGACCTTTGGTTGGCGCTCGCTGAGAGTCAAGGGTACATGAGGGTCGACCGTCAACTATCGCAGGTCTATCTCAAGTGAGATGTGGAGGGTCACGGGTCTATCTCAGGTTGAGGGAGGTTGAGGGTCGCTCGAGCTAGCTGAGGGTTGCCCAACAAGGTTCGTCGAGGGTCATCCAACAGGGTTCGTCGAGGGTCATGCAAGGCTCGCCGATGCTCACCTGGAGGCCTAGTCGCATTTGGTCACCTGGTTGATGCTCGGTTGAGGCTAGTTAGATTTCCGTTCAGCCCTTTCTTTTTTCTTTTTAAACTTTGAAGTTGCTTTACAAAAAATACATTAAAAGCCAATTATCTAACTGCTATTTGCTTTGATCAAATACAGCTCGAGTAAAACTTCGGGACAATGCAACTCTCCCTAGCGTCCTTGTGGAAAAGAAAGATGGTTTTCGGGCTTTTTCATAGTCGGTTGCTTCTTTACCCGAACGAGGAAAGTTATTACGAACTGAAAGAGCTAATCCTAACAATCACGAAAATGCATGCTCTTGGGAAAAACAGGAGAATGCAAACTTTTAAATCAAAGAAGTAACTATGGAAAATTTGAGAATCTGATTAATGAGGGGAAAATTACCAAAAAAGTCATAATTCTATTGCATTTGTACTAATTAGTTTTATACCTTTCAATTTGATCAATTTAGTTTTAAACTTTTTGCATTTGTGCCAATTGAGTCCATTCGGTCAAATTTGGCCGGAAATCGCTGACGTCTTCTCTTTCGTAAATCGGAATCCTCGCCAGCTCGCTGGCGGATGCATCCTTGTCTCATTTATGTACTCTCTTTTTTTCCTTTCTTTTTTCCCTTGTGGAAGCGAAAATGGCCATGAAAATAGCTTGCATTCTATTCTGCTTTAATGGCAATTTCTAACTTCCAACTATTCCCTAGTCAGTGAAACTCAAGGTCCGGAATATTTCATTTTTTTTTTTAAATTCTAAATTGGAGGAACGTTGAAACAGGGATGCGTTCGAGCTCGAACTCGAACTCCTCGTCCATGGCATCATCAGGGTAACTGCCTTGTAATCTCTCAACGGGCTTTACGAAACTTCCACATTGGAAACACTACTTGAGTTCGGATGACTCCATTATACCGTCAACACAGGGAAATTACTCTTTGAAGTTCACCTCGATGGCTTAGATGAGTTTGTTCAGGCGAAATACCATAACGGGTCGAAGAAAGCGAGGTCACATCCTTGAGGTTAAGATCACTGCAGCTAACCGGTTAAGTCGAAACTGTTTCCAAATGTCATTCTGAAACAAAAACTTATATATTCTGATAAATTAGCTCGAGCGAGCCATGAATAACCGGATCTAGGCAAAGGAGATGAGGAGGTCTATGAGGAAGAAGGTGATGAAGTGCAGTTAACATTGTGTTCTTCTCAAATCTGGGTGAGGGCGTGGCGAGGTCGCCGGCCACAAGAGGAGCTGATGGCGGAGGAGAGGAGCTGAAACAGATTTGGGTTTAGGGTTGAAGATGACGGTAAAGGAAGAAAGAAAAAAGAAAAAGGAAAAAAAAATCAATTTTCTTTTTTAAAAATTGCAAAAATTGTCCGTTGGCACCAACCATGCCACATAAATTATATTCTTTCTATTCTTTCTTATCCCCAGGTAGGTTAGTGACCGAGAAATTTTGTAAGACGATTGGCATCCATGTAAATGATTTTCGGCCAAAATTGGCCGGAATGACTACATTACAAAATCGTCAAAAGGTTTAGGATATTTGCACAATTTAAAGGTTTAGGACAAAATTGGCTGCCGTACAATAGGTCTAAGACTTTTTGAACAATTTTTCCCAACCCTATTTATTAGTTCTAAAGGTTTAGGAGACACCATGGTGTAAATGTTTTAGGGATCATCTCACGACTGTTTACTTCACATTGATAGTATCTTATCTAATCTTACATATTTCTTAAAGTTAGATAAAACAGATTAAGAACTGCTCGATCATCTTTTCCTTGAATGAATGTAACATTAGTAGCTAGACTTTCTACTTTTAAGATCAAGTAGTTCCAAATTCAAATAGAGTCAATCTTACATTACCAAAAAGAGTGAGGTACATGTTCTCGTGCGGATGCAACTCAATGCAAAATGGTTATTCTTGTAGGCGTATATCTAAACACCAGTTTGTCTAACAATAATATCATAGTGGAGTATTTCTTATAATCCAGGGCAGGTACATGAAAATCCGATTATTTAGGCTTTGTTTGCTAATGTTTCTATTATTTTGTTCCCTAGAATAGAAAAAGAACATAAACCTGTTTGGTAACGTCACTTAAAATTTATGTTCCATGGAACAAAAATTGTTCCCGAGAATAGATTTGGAATAGAAACAAGAAGTAAAAAAAATTTACTTTTTTGTTCACAGGAACAAAATGAGAAACAATGTCATTTTAGAAAAACAAGCTAAGCATAACCTAATGCTCGTCTTTACATCCATGAGTACACCCGCTGGCATTGGTCACCGGCCCCATCACCCCTGTCGGCCACCATCGTCGCCATTGCCTCCAATGGTTGATTATCGTAGCTGTCGACCGCCACTGCCTTCTCTGGTGGCCAGTCACCACTCATTGCTACCGCCTTCAATCGCCGATCACCAACGCCCATGGCCACTGGTTGCCGGCCCCCACCCACTGTTGATCACCAATTGTTGGCCATCATCGCCGGTCATCGGTTTTCGGCCACCACCCATTGTTGCCGCCTTCGGTGGCCTGTCACCGTGGCTGCTGGTCGCCGCCACCTCTAGTTGCCGGCCACCACCTTCGGTCACCGACCACCGTTGTTGTCGTTTACCGGTCACCATCCATTGCCGATTGTCGGCCACCACCACCAGCCACCACTCGTCGCCATCGGTTGCCAATTATCATGGCTACTGATTGCCGCTGCCAATCAAAATCACTAAGTCAGAAAATTTGGAATAGAAATTTTTAGGGTCGTACCAAATGCATTTCTATTTTTTTTTCTATTTCGGAAATATAAATTTTGTGTAGTCTGTAATGTGTTTTTATGCTTAGAAACTCATTTAGGGAATAGAAATAGAAAAAACTATTTCTAAATATAAATTATTCCCGAGAATAGAAACATTACCAAACGGACCCTTAGGTCTATGAAACATCACGTAAGAAAATGGTTAAATTTAGTATTTTGACCTATACAAGTGGTTCTAATTTAGAGCAATTTGCCCACAATTAATGAGATTCAAATGGGGACCTTCTATTCATAAATTGAAAATATCCTAATGCCGTCATCAGTTTCGTCAATCGGGGTTGATAAAATATTCATCGAGGAAGACTATTGTTGGGGAAAAGGGAATATATTCTTGTCACCTCATTTCACGCAATCTTGCATGCGTACAGAGAGAAGAAATATAGGCATATATTGTTTGGTTTGACAGTACCATTAATTTTTTTTTATATTTGGTTGGCACTGACACTGATATCCTTTTTTGTTGTGTGGGAAACGAAGACCGCGTGACAACTTAGTCCCGACCTGCCAATAATTTCTGATTTTTTTTTTTTGTTGGTAATTAGGGTTAATGTAAGCCGATGTATGTATCTATGCCCTTAACATTGGTAGGTCCTACATAAAATCTATATGATTTAAGGATTGAGATGCGCTATACTTACATGTACTTGATGTACCAAAAAATATCCGATAATCCTACTATGCATGCTCTTGAAGAGTTTTGTTTTGTTTTTCTAGGGTTGATGAAGAGTTTAGAGATGGCAAGAAGAATCCAAAAACACCTTCAATCATCACATTGTCATATGGCTTTTGGACTAAAGTTAACAAAACAAGACACCATCTTAACAAAACTATATACGAATAGAAGATTTCTGTGGAGTAAATAGTAATAGGATTTTGCATAATCAATCACCGCGATTGACTCGATCCATGATGGATTAGGTCTATGCAAGTATTTGTCAGGAAAAATACGGACCATCCTCATTTTACCAAAAATTAAAATAAAATAAAAAACTATTTCATATTTCTTTTGCATGCAGGGTGTGGCGGTGCGGAGCATCTCGAAGGTTGAGACCAATCTAGAAGACAGACCTAACCTACATGACTTTGTAAGCTTAGGGATACTATTTTTGACTTGATTACCAAATGATGCGGAAAAAATCAACAAAATAATTATCACGTGTATTGGATGAAGCCGTAGTACCAACAAATCTTCCCATCTGTTTTTACTGTAATTAATAATCCAGTCTGTCGCTAGTGTCCAACTTCTGATTAATGGACTTGTGGTTAAATTACTCCGATGGTTAACTGGCATCTAAAAGTTTACTTTCGACAGATCCACAGAACCTCTTTTTCGTGCTTTTCCTTGTGCTTCTCGTGTAGCCATGGTTGTCTGGAAGCTGATCGATTTGACATTTTCTGTCTGAAGGGTATCCAGATTTGTCCTTTTTTTTTGGCAATTTGTTTTGATGCCTCTGTACATATGAATGTAAATCATCCAAAGATACACGTTCCAGGACTATATTCTACTTCATTTGGCCTTCTACTCTAGCTAACTGTTCATTCCAAGTATTCAACCAAGTGCATGTGTGTGAAATAAGGATAAGATTGACCTTCACAGCGGAAATTTGATGCCTTTGAAGTATGTACTGTAGGTGTCTGGTTTGAAATATTGGCTAAATTGCCTTCTAAATAATCTATGTGCATTGAACCAAGTGATTGTACTTGTTTAGAGAGCTAGTCAGGCATTTCCAGTGATCCTGCTAGCTAGATTATTCTCGCAAGACAACCCCCATGAGGAAGAAACGAAAGAAAAAGGAATGGACGAAACAGCTGGTTTATGTAGAGGAGCAACATGGAAATCAAGAGAAAAACTCTATCACCTCAAATATATAGTCGCTAAAAGTACAAATTTATAGAGAAAAACATGAATTCCTTCATCATTACTTCGGACAAGTACCTCGAGATCTCACTTAGAATGGTCTCATTCATAGAGTCAGATCAAGAGTACTTGCCCTTCCGATACCACGTTCTTTAATTTCATTACTTTCTTCATTCAATTTCCTATGTTTTGATGCTCTTGCTGAAAATAAAGACAAAGACAAACTACTGTCGACATCATTCGCCTCCTCTGAACTCCCATGTCCCTCATCACGGTCATGATTCACCTGAAGAGAGAGATTAAGGTCGATGCCATCGACCTTCCTCTTCAATTCAGAAGTGATACTCTTGTAGAAATTTCCATTTTCTCCACCTTCGGCTCTTAGTTGTGCGATGCGCTGATGCTCAATTTGGCTCATTCTGCTTTCGATATTTTTCCAGGTTTCTTGATTGTGGGAAGATGTGTATGGATACTTGACTTGTAGTTGGTTGGTCCAGTTCGGTTGGCGGCTAAAGGAGGAAGCGCTCAGCAAGAAATTAGACCAAATGCCATTTTTGCTGCCAAATAGTTTCTCAGCAACTCTCCCATATAATCCGGGTTTGGTTTCGTCCCTTGAGGTCCAACCTGAGAAGGGACTGTTATGCATTTGGTATTCGCCAGCTCTCCAACAGGGATCTCCATATCTTTTAGAAGTGAAAAACAGACACATGATAGAGAGATCAGATTAGCAGAGAGGTCCTCATACATATACACATTTATCATTGTTGAAGATTATATTGTTAATGTTTAGTTTAATTGAGAAATAGATAATGAGGGAGCTTCATAATGTATGCAGTCGGGAAGAAATTTTCCGTTAGTGGTGAAAATCGAAGGATGTTATGTGCTTAAAGTATCTAATCAATAGGTATTTTAATCTTTGCAATAAGATTATCCCCCTGCATTGCTTATTGAATAGAAAAAATTGCAGTGTTATATTTCGTTTAGCAAGTAGAAGAGCATTGAACCTCGACGCCTCTTTTACTTGTCAATGAACAAACATAACTCCCCTCTAACCCTTCCTTAACTTACTAAATCTAGAAAAGGTTAGGTTTAATTCTACTTGATCTGGTTATGCATCTGAACTTCACTAAATAAGGGAGATTTTCCCCCCAAATTCCCAAAAGAATATGCAAATTCCATTGTAAGAAATTTACATTTTCATGAGTCTATCACATGCCCCCGCGTTGGTTGTTGTGCAAGGCACCCGCAATTTTCGGGGAGTTTTACCTCAATCGAAGAGGTTCTAAAACTTGAAGGTTTAAGCACCAAAATACTCGAATTAAAAATTATTGTGGCTAAATTGATTATCAATTCCAGTACCAATTTATGACAATACTTTTCTCCCATACCAATGATCCAGGGATATAATCAAATAATTTTTTTAAAACCAATATAAAATAAAAAATTCGAATACATGGATTAAACCTCGGTTTGATTTTAATGAATGTTAAATATTTAGAAGGAACGATGGTGGTAATTCCACATAAAAAGTTTGTAATATCTTGAGACATAAATGGAGATGGATTTAATTACCTGAAATTTGAAGTTTGGCCGCTATATCCTTGAAGCATTGGCAGTTGACTGAGTTTATAGACAATATTGTTCTCTCCACATTCCACGAGATGCCTATGATCCGCCAGCACTGGACAAGAAAAGCAGAATTCAGGATATCTCAAAGAAAAGAAACCCTAATCTCGTCTCTCACAATGAAAAGAAAGGACCACAGGTGAAATTGAATATTACCTTGACCATTCTCATCTATCTTTTTGTTTCTATACATCTGATCAGACATTCAGATGAGAAATGTCAGAGAACAATGAATTATCAAAGCAGGAATTGGAACTGAAACTGAATTAGCTAGGTAGGTTGCTGGATAATGCACCTAAAGCCTAATTGAACAAAGTTATGTGCATGTGAAGATCAAGACATATAAATTGATGCTAAATCGAAGACCTGAGGAAAGAAAATAACCTGAAGATGACTCTTCACATGAGCAATGCTAAGGCCTTTAATGTTCATCAACTGAAGTACCAGCTTTGGCGTCGCTCCTATGAACGCGGGAAAAAAAATGAAAATTCAATTAGATCAATCCATTTACTGCTCCGTGTTTCAATACTGATACCGAAGACGAGTTAAAAACCAAGAAAACATCTTCATTTAGTTAAGGATTCCAAAGAAAAGAAAAACAAAGACAAAATTAACTACAAATTGTGCCTATACTTTGTCTAAGTGTTGATTTAGCCAAAATAAAAAAGAAAAGGAAAAAGACAATCGGAAAGAGAAAAGAAACTCACTGTCTTGACCACCGAGCCTTTCGACAGCATGAACAAAGCGGAGGTGAAGATCGGGGGTCCAGCGAAGCCTCGGCATCTTGGATCTGACGTACGGACGCACCGACGGCTTCTTCTTCTGATGATGACGACCATCATGACTCATCTCTTCCACGGTGCTGTTGCTAGAGCTCCCATCGTTCGCGGCCTTACTTTCGTCTTCATTCTCGTCGCTCTCGCCCTCCTCCTTGTTCTGGTAGGATGACTGACACTCCACCGAACACTCCGTACGGCTCTCTCCCTCTGTCTCCTTCATCTTCCGGTCTCTGCGTGACCCTGTTCAAAGCTTGGAATCAATCAGATCTCGAAACTGTTTCGTGCAGCATCGATCATCACTGTTCTTGGGAGCAGAAGCAGAAAACGGAAGAGAAACCCTCGAATTCGATATGGAGAATTTGGGAGAGGCAAATATCTAGCTTCAAGAAATGACCTTGAAGATGAGCTTATTAGCACTGTGACGAAGAAGAAGAAGAAGAAGAAGAAGAAGAAGAAGAAGAGAGATGGAACCCTAGAGTTTGTAGATCTTGACGGGGGGGAGATAGAAATGACCCTGGGTCGTCTCTCCCTTCATCTCTACGGAAGAGTAAACAACTACTGACCTAAATAATTAATCGGAGACAAGGCTTGATCTAGTATATACGCACCCATGCATATCGTTCATGTGCACGCATACATGCCATGCCATACCATGCATGTGATGCGAAGGAAATGCATAACTAGTTTGAAGAGTCCAAAGCTTTCAAAGCTCCAACTTCAGCATATAATAAGCATTTCTTAACAGGCCCACACTATCAATAATTGGTTGAGAATTGTAAAACTCTCTATTTCATCTATACCATTCAGAAAAAGAAACAAAAATCAACCTTAGATTTAAATGTTCTAAAGCCTTAAAATAGAATAGCTAGGTAGAAAAAAAAAAAAAGACATAATTTTGGGATATATCATTCTCCACTTTCAACAATCGAGGGGAAAATTTCAATTAAGGGCCCAAGTGACCTCGTTTTTTCAAATAAGGGCCTGAAGTGGACCTCATTTTAATTAAGGGCCTGAAGTGGCAATTTTTTTAAAAAATAAGAGCATGATCTAAGAGTTATTTGGTTTTTTTTTTTTTTTCACTTTATTGATTAAATAAAATAAAAATATTAAAAAACAAAAAAAAGAGGAGGAAGGCTAGGGGTTGCCACCCCTTGCTGCCGTTGCCCCGTCGCCGACCAGAAAGGGTCAGCGGGGCCTCAACCAAGGTTGGTAGGAGTTGCCAACCTTCGGTGAGGCCCTAGCAACCCTCGCCCAACTCTAGGTGGGGGTGGAGGGCTGCGACCCTCGCCTTGGTTGGCAAAGGTCACCGAGGGCTGGCGACCCTTGTCGGCCCTGGCCAAGCCCCCGCCAGCCCTTTCCGATTGGCGACAGGGGCGGCGGCAGCCCCTTGCCTTCCTCCTTTGTTTGATTTTTGTTTTAATATTTTTATTTTATTTAATCAATAAAGTGAAAAGACCAAATAACCCTTAGATTATGTCCTTAGTTGAGACTTTTTGGCCACTTTAAGCCTTTAATTGAAACAGGGTCCACTTTATGCCCTTAATTGAAACTTTTTTGCTACTTCAGGACCTTAATTAAAACGAGGTTCACTTTAGGCCCTCATTTGAAAAAATGAGGCCACTTCGGGCCCTTAATTGGAATTTTCCAACAATTGAGTGAGAAAGTTCAATATTTTACCCATTGTATCAATTTTTTTTTTTGGTCGGACGGTGGCTTGCATTTTTAAGAACTTTATCTCTCCTTTGGTAAGAAGATGTTTTGGAACTCTTCTGCCTCCCCGTCAGTTCCTTTCCTCATCAATTCTAAAAGGTTTCATCAGTAGCGCTCTTAGGAAGAGTTTCGGAAATCCTAATATTAACCATTGTCACATTTACACTTTCGGCACCTTACAATCTATATTTGGAAGGCTCGGCTCGTGCCTTTTCCATTTTAAATATGGGTGGAGACACCCTATCATTTTAAATGGATGTCATTATCCCTTGCAGATTCCACTTCGGTATGTGTTGAAACTTAAAAAATTTCAATTACAATTCTACTTGCAAAATAAAGGCTAAGGTTAGCTCCGTTTGTTTCGCTGAAAATGAATGATTTGTAAAATATTTTAAAAAATAATCGCTCGCATTATTTGAAATAACTAGTCAATGAATTTTTTTTTTCATTATCGACAACTTATGTTTAAATATTTTTGTGAACAATAAAACTATTTTGTGTTCATTAATTTTTGTAAATGATACAAACGATCATTTTTAGGAATATATTTTTCAAAATGTTCATTTTTCGCAAAACAAATGCAACCAAAATGTAGGGCACATTCTTGGTTTAAGCTTATTTGGATTGGTGTAATTCATCTACACCTAGGACACTAGAATATCGAAGCATGAATGAAGAAAGGCATGAGAGAAAAGCATATTGACTAGTGATTGTGAGGCCTCAATTCTTGACTGGATGGGACACCAAAGGCCTCTGCCCTTCCATCCCTCGGATAGATAGAGAGGGAGTGCATTTTTTCTCTTCTCTTTGTTTGGTTTCTTCCTCTCTTTTTTCCATTTGGGACGAAACTAGTGACACTTTTTCCAACAACAAAAAAAAACAGTTTATTTGGCAAATAGTCAACAAGTTATTATGTTACTGAGTTGTACATTTTCTTTTGTAATTTTGTACTAGGAAGCCGTTATTCTAAAAATAATCCATAAGGGTGAAGCTAATCATCAACTAATTTTAATGAATACATTTAATTTAATTAAGACTTTACTATATTCCATATGTTATACTTCCTATATTTTAACTGCTTAACTTTTATTTTATTCTGTGAATCCAATAGTCTAATTTTATTTTATATTTCATGACATCACTCCACGATTTTTAATAGATATCTTTAAAAAAAAAATTAACAGTATGACAGAGTGACAGAGTTAAGTACATTACAAATTCTAAACATTGATTATTATCTTTCAAATTCAAAAGAAAAGGCTCCCTAAAACATCATTCTATAGTGATTGTATAACAAAAAATAATATAATGAAAGATGAGTAAAATTTTTATTTAGATGAAAATTTTTAACCACCAAGAGTTCAAAAGATTAAATTATATGGTCTTAACAGGCTTTTGTTAGACTTTTCCTACTTATACATGTAGTTGTTAGGATCAAAGTCTCTAGAAAATAACAGTAGAATATGAATTGTGTGTAATAAATTCAATATTTGAGTAATTCTCATAAATTCATACTGTAAATGGAAGTAAAAAAATCACAATCACGAGAAGAATCTAGGGGAGACATGGTGAACTATGAGCAAGTAAAACTAACCTTTCGTTACTTCGATGTATGTTTAATGCTTACTCAGATAAAAGGAAGTGAGAAAACTCTTGGACGATGGAGAATAAGTTTAGAAAACGTGATAGAAGTTGTTTGAGAGGGTGTGGGAGAGGGCGCTAGGGTGAAATTTCGGAGGTTTGATTCGTGATTTCTGCCTCCGTGTCCATCGGACGTGTTTTGCAATTTCGAGGCACTTGGAGGATTTGTTTGCAAAAAGTTAAAAAAAGGAAAGTTGTTCAGGAGGTCTTAAAATTTAAATCTGGAACGTTCTGTAAAATTTGAACAAGTTTTGGGTGGTTAATTTGATTAAATTCGGACAAGGTTAGATTTAGCCTCAAAAACTGTTCTGATTTGAGTCTGGGGTGTATACTGTAACTTTGCTAGTTCTTAGAGGGCTTGTTTATAAAAAGTTAAAAAATGAAAGATGAAGGGAACGTGCCGAGAGGATGCTCCCTGTAAACGTTCATGGCATTTGGACTTCATTTACTATTTTTTCCGCATTTTTCAAAACGGGGTTCGAATCGGGTCGGATCTTGAGTGGCATGTAAAATTGGAAAACCAGGTAAATTGGCTCACAATTGGGGAAACGGGTTTAATGAACATTAAATTACACTCTTTAAGCTTTCATTTGCTGCTAGAATTTATCAAATTGGACTTCATAGGCTAGCCAATTAAATTCAAACATAATTGGGCTTAATTAGGGGGAAAATGGAGAAATGGGCAACTAAGTGTTTTCTTGATTCCTAAGGCCAATTAGCCTAATTGCATGCCTAATTGAGCTTGTGTGTGATTGATTAAGAGAATGTTAGGCTCAGTTGTGATTAGCAATGCATGATTCGGTGGGTAGTTTAGGATTGGGGGATTAGAACTTAATTAGGCGCTTTATGACTTAGCCACCGCGTGATGCATTTCAAGTGGGGGTTCATGATCACATAGCAATAATTAATCAATCCCAAGTTTCTATCAGGTGGATGGGTAATCGAATCGCATGATTGACATCGAATTCCCAAGCCAAGTTTCATCTCCTTGATTGTAATTGATTGTGTAAGCTTGCTAATTGCTTGAGTTAAGTGAATGCATGTCTTGGATGATGCAATTGGTGACTGCGGCCGAAGATACAAAGGTGGCGACTGAGAATCCCTCGTGGAGGTCCATGAAGGCGGCGGTCCATGACGATTAAACTTAGGTTTGATTAGTCCAGTCTAGTGTTAATTAGTCTAATTTAGCCAAGAGACTTAGGTTTCAATAATCAAATTAGCTTGGAATTTAGTTGGTATAGCCTAGCTAAGCCAATAAAAATCAAATTAGACTTATCATCACTTTCTTAATAAATGATTAGCTTGGTCTAGATTAGTGGTATCACCTTTAATAAAAATGAGTAGAATTTAGGGTCGCCCTAGTCTAGCTCAATTTCTTAGGAATAGGATTAGTCTCTAATCTCGAACTTATGAGGGTTCTTATCCCAAGGCTAATAACATGACCATGTAATGTTTTTTACTCGACCAGTACTTGATTTTCATTACCACACTTTACTTTGAGCTTTGAAACATTGTTTTATTCCTGCACTTTAAATGCACTGTTTGCTCTTTTCTTTCCTAGAATGGTTAGGATTACCCCTTAGGAACATAATAAACCCAAAAAGAACATTTGCACGAACACTTAGAACTTAAGGATCATAATTGGTAAAAACGTGCTTGTTTACTTTGATGAATAACCTACCGATATAGAGGTACCAAAAGGGCACTAATTAGACGATTAACATAATCAAGTGCTCGGACTTAGAAAATCTGTAGTTGTGTAAAAAATGAGACAACTCCTGTGTCTCGTTTAGTTTCTAGTCGACCCAAAAAAGGTTAGTGGTGACCCCTAGAATCCTTTAGGCTAAAATTGAACTTTAAAACAAAATCCAATGTCGCACAAGGTATGGGCTTAGGAGAACCCGCATCTAATCGAGAGCCGTTGGCCTGTATTAGGCAATATCCCTAAACTTTTCTTCCCATTTCCTCAATTGACGTTGGAAAACTCAAAAAGGGTCGCGACAAAGTCAAAGTTGCTCCCTAATGTGTTTTCAAAATACACTTTATCAAATACTACTTACATTTGGGAAAATCCCTTTAGCCCAGGGATCTTCTCACTTTTCCAAAGACATTTCTTTAAAGCCGAACTAAACGGACAGTATATTCTCCGGTTGTACAAGTTAGATGGGCAAGGTCTTTGATACCCCTCAAACCTATTGGTTAACTATTTGCAGAATAACGTTGCTCGACACGCATGCATGACGCAATGCTGTCGCCAATGTGGACCTCAGTTCGAAATGGGAAAACCAAAATAGCCTTCTCATCGAGAATCACGGGGGATTAATCTAATTTTAGGGTTTCAAGCTACGTCATCTTGAGCCACATTTCAAGGTTTACAGAGAATATTCGATATCATGAAAATTTGGTTTTGTTATTGAAAATCTTAATATTTTTAACATTATTTGTTCGTTGTATAATTCTATGATATCCTTGGCCAACTTTCTTGCACTATATATATATTCTTCCCACTAAGTAAAAAATTGACTACGTGTTCTCGCATCACTATCATATCATAATATCATAACAATGCTGTGTTAATTAAGGTTTAACTTGAACCCGTTTATTAATTTTTCAGAACTTTGAAAACCAATCACGATATGTTTATTAAAAGAGTTACACGACACAACACGTTTTATTCACTAAAATACGAACTTATATATAAACACGTATGTTTTGTTCAATTATACATTGAAATATCTAAATATATTTAAACGTATCATGTTGACACAAATAACAGATTTATCTATATAACTCAACGCATCAATATGATGTACATGGGCTAAAAGAGGTTAACCTACATCTATAAAACATTTGTTATTCGTGTATAAACCGATTGATCTATTTGTAATTTTCACATGATTAGCCTTGACATGAACATGTTTAATTATGTGTCATGTACATACGTATTGGGTAAACGGATTGTGTCAATATTGTGAGCCTTACTCCTCAGTCCGTTTATAGAAAATCATGCATGCTGGGACCAGAGTCGTAGAAATTTCCATCTGAATGGGACGATGGAAAGTTTCTTTTTGATTATACAGGTGTATGGTTATAATGAGCCGGCTATCTTTAAGGGAACTACCACAACAATCCATAGCCATGACTTCCCACTTAATAAATGAGTTTTCCAAGGTAGGAATCGACCAACAACCATCAGTTCCTGAGCTAGAAGGATGGGAATGCCCTTCCCACCTGGTCAATCCTGGGATGGGTCGAAAGTTTATTTCTAACACGCATATTAGTTGCCGGTTAACATGTGATTAGTATTCTTTTTAGCTCTTTCAAATTTTATAAGTGTAAATGGCACAATATTATGAACTGAACTTAGGCAACAATCTTGTCAATCACGATACATCACATATTCATTTTCTGATGCACTCATGTTCTCATAAGTCGTAATGTGAAAAGGAAACCATTGAACGTTTTGATATGATGAGAGTCACGAGAGAGAAAGAATAATGCTTGTCAATGTACCTAATAATTTGTGCTATTCGTTATGTTGCATTGCAGTGGGACTAAGATTTTTCAATGGCTACATTGATTTCAGTTTGGATGTAGCGTGCACAATAATTTGACTCGATAAATTTCTAGAACTGTGGCAAGGCAAAAGGGACCCTTTTTACAAGCTTTATGAGACCTGTCGCGTTCCTTGCACGTGTGGAGGCATTGGTATTTAGTGATGAACCGGAAAAGCGGCTTTACAGGATAAAACCATCACTTAACTCGTGTTGCATCCCTTTTGTCAGTCCAAGTCATTCACAGGTGTCCCGGCTAACTTCTCCTCGCTTGAACGTCTCTCTTCTTTTTCTCTTTTTTGCTTCTGAATTTGGGATTTTGGCACTTTAAGAACAATAAATAAGTCGACTCGATTCACGCTGTCGAGATCGTGACATTGTGCCTGACCATTTGCAGATGCATCTGAACGTCGTTTCTCGTGTGATCCCATGCTCCTTAGCATTCTTCATCTACCACTTGGCCAAAGTTCGCAAGAAATTGCCCTTACCTCCTCTTCTTTTATTTTCTATCATGTAAATCTCGTAGAAATATCCATCTCCCATGTATAAAACCGAGATGAAAAAAGACAATTAATGATCACATTTACATAGCCCAGCAGAAATTTCGAAGAACACTTCATAGTCTTTATCTTGTCTGCACTTCTTTTCTCATATTCCCCTATGATCATAATCTATTAACTCGGAATATCAAGATTATTCTTTAGAGAGAGATTGGAAGTATAACTCATTACAATCATGTATTTGAGTGAGTTGGGATATTCCGTGACATTCCCTCTCAGTTGCGAGTAGAAATATAGAATGACAGGGCAAGTGTCTTTTATGTAGAATAGAAAGTAGGGGATTGAGAGAAAGAAAATAAGAAACCAAACTGGAAATTGATCAAACGAGGGTGTAAACGATGTGGAACTTTTCTATAGTGTTGTACTAGAAAGTCCAATTTAAAATCTTAAAATATCAGATGGAGGGATTCCATATGTATATATAAATGTGAAGTACGTCCCCGATATTAATCCAAAAATTTATATTTTCTTGCTATATAAAGATGTTCTCCTAAAATCCTAGTTCCTCAGTTGTTGAAGTGGATTGCTTTGGTGAAAAGTACCACCTCCTCTAGATTGAAACCCCCGTTGGCCTTCTTCACTTACATTCACAATAAATAGGAATTCTTCTAGCGACAACCCAAGGGGTTTCTTCATTAGAAAATTAATATTCTCTGAAAAGATTCAATCCAGCTCTTATTGGCCTGTGAAGTCAACTCCCAACAGTGTCTGCATTCTACTTTTCTATCGCAAATGCATTGTTTATTCTGTAGTTTAATTATTTGCATGAGAATACGTGAAGCTATTATTGCGGATCTACCATTATTTGAGAATGAGTATGTCTGTCCTTTGGGAACGTCTCCTTGTCATAAAGTACTGACAAACGCTCGTCATGCATGTTGCCGGATAGCTCTATGCATGTCATTGTAGCATGCCATGCATGTAATAACATCATGATATCCATGCTTGCCATCTACTTAGATGCGTGATACACGCATAGAATTTGTAAGTTTGAACTTAAAAAAAAATCTTGACTCGAGGCCAAATTGGTAGTTGAGGTACTTGAAAATTTCTTTATCAGCCAAGGTAAGAAACCCACCAATAGTTCTAGCAAGGTTTTTGCGTCACATATTCAGTGTAATTGTCTTCGATCTGATCCATAATGCTTTGACGACGATGTTTTGTTTCTGGGCATATGATTAGAATCTATTTTCACCACATTCACATTTTAAATTGATATACGGCGAAAAAATTCTGGGAAAAGAGACTTTTGTCTCCTGGGGAAAATTCCAAAATTTAGAAGTTTTACTAGCTAGGGAAAGTTCTACACCAATTGCATACGAAGGCAACTAATTTGTTTACATAATATAAAAATATTGTTGTGCGTAATATTGGGGTGTGGTTCATACTCCTCATCGATAGGAAAGCACGAGGGTCACGAGGGCTGCGCGGGTCGCGAGGGCAGTGCCCTCGAGTAGCCAAAGGGTTTTTTTTTTATAGTTTAAGTTCGTATATTTATTGGTAGTTTGGGTTTAGGCTCATGAATAGTTATTGCCTATATAAACTCTCTTTCTCTTATAATTGAATAATGTAATTGAGAAGTGCAAGGTGCTAATTATAGTATAAACCTTCGCTGGATGTAGCTCTTGTTTAAGGATAAACCAAAATAAAATCTTGTGTCTCAATTTTTTCTCTCGTTTTTACTCTATTTTCATTGTGATTGTGCGCTAAAACCTAACACGTAAGAGTTAAATTATAATTGATAATGAATAGGTGTTTTTAGCAAACAAGCTTTCACCAGTACAACATGCCAGCCTTGTTTTTCTTAATTTGTCGAGGCAAA
>BCNH02000011.1:16129732-16153309 GCA_001662345.2 Metrosideros polymorpha var. glaberrima | reverse complement strand
TACAGTATCTTCAACAAGATGATGCTGTCAGAATTCCATAGAGTACCTTCATGGCCACTCTTTGAGGTCATGAACAAGCCTGTTGGTCATGTCATGGGGTCTTGTCTCAATTCGGAATTCTGCATTGAAGGACATGAATTTTGTTCTACCTTCACAAATACAGAGGACCCCTCTCAGTCTCTATCCTCCTCTCATTTGCTCTCCGAGCTTTCGCCGAATCTCGGGGAGATTCATTACTCCAAGAACAGCGAATTGGACCCTATTGAAGCTATCCTGATGGAGATTGATGGGTTCGGGCCATTCTCGAGCTGCAACGATAAGGGATGGACCGCTAGCCCCAGTCCATCCCTATATTCGGAGATCACTAACGACGTCTCATCCGTTCGAGCATCTTTGATCCTGCCATTTGAGGGAATGGAGGTCGATAATAAACTCGGCCTCCCTCATCTACTTAAGGCATATGGAGAGGCCATGGAAAACAAGCAGAGCGAGCTCCTCGATGTCATCTCAGGATGCATCAGCGAGAGAGCAAACCCGCTTGGCAACGCCATGGATCGCCTCACCTTCTACATGTTCGACAGAAAACAAGACCTTAATTACATAAAACAAGAGGCTCTCAGGAACTTTAAGCCAGCATCAAATGCAATATACCAGATATCCCCCCACGGGAGATTCGCCCATTTTGCAGCGAATTCGACGATTCTCGAATCCGTTCCCAAACACATCGAGGCCATGCATGTTATAGACTTTGACATGGGAGAAGCGTTCCAGTGGTGGGCATTGATCGAGTCCATGGCAATGGCGAGGAGACGTGTAGCTCTAAGGATAACCTCGATAATATGGGACGATGAAAAAGGTTTGATTGAAATCGAAGAGGTGAAGAGGAGGCTTCAAGAGCAAGCAAAGGCTCTTGGGGTGGTGTTGGTGGTGGAAGAGACGGGGATTGATGCGTTAGCGAGTGAGATGAAGAGGCTAAGCAAAAGAGGAGGTGATAATAATGGTATGATATCACAGTGGATGGTCTTCAATGTAATGAAGGGTCTTCCACACATGGGAAGGAGGAGAAGTGAGAGGCTAGTTGGTGAGTTCTTGAGATTGGCCAAAGAAGTGATTGCGCATCCCGCCATTGGAGGCATAATAACTTCGGGCCAAGGAGAAACTAGCCGTGAATTGCGAAATTGCTCGGGGTTCGGCGAGTTCTTTGAAGAGAACATCAAGTATTACCATGCAACTTTGGAATCAATTCAGTCAGATTGGCCAAGCCAGCAGCTTGTAGAGGCAAGGCTAGCTGTGGAGTCTCTTTTTGTCACACCCTTTGTTTCTTGCCTTGACTGGTCCCAAACTTGGGAAGAAATGAGGGAGCGTTTGGATGTTCCATTGGGGTCTTGTTGTGTGGATGGTTGGAGAATAAGCCAAGCAAGTTTGATGGATGCCATGGAGTTGATCAGTGGGAAGAGGTCATATTCAGTGGCAATTGGAGAGAACGAGAACGAGATGGTGCTGGAATGGAAAGCCTCCCACATGCCTCTGGTCAGATTTTCAGCTTGGGGGAATCTCTCTATGTTCAAAGCAATTGTGTAGGATTATAGGTTCCAATAACGTTCTTTTCCTTTTCTTTAGGAACGCATCGAAGAGTGAGAGTATATATTTGTGTATATGATTCGTTTTATTTGTGAAAAGAAATCTCAATTCAGTCTAATAATAATTGTTTATATGATTCCGTTCCATGGTTGAAAAAATTAAAGGTACAATTTGATGATCATTGAATCCTATGCCCGGACTATGATTTCGTTTCACCTCAGTTTTACACACTTTTAGCACTAGGCCGGTCAAATCCTGACCTGGTTAAATATTTACCATATTTTGAAGGAAAACTCAAACTTGGCGTAATTAAAATGTGCATAATATCTCTGTCGACGTACATCTGTTCCATAGAAAATGAATAATTTAAAAACCATATTCTTTTAATTCCCATCTCCTTCTTGTGTAGTCATCTAATCGAAGACCCTAATTTCTTCAAGATAAACCAGGTTATATCCATCGTTCTATTGAATCTAAAACATACAAACATTATAGTAGTGATTGCAACATGGCTTGAGATGATTTTCCCATATTTTGTGTGCTAGATTACTTTTATTCAATATTTAATGTGGAAGAAGAGTAGTGATTGAGCGGGTTTGAACAGGGATCAAATACTTTCGACCAAAAAAAGAAAAAGAAAAACAGGATCAAATACCCATAAACTTGTTTGAGTTGGGTTTGAATCTGCCGTTGGAAACCCGACTTTAAAATTCAATTAGGCTTATCGAGTTCACGTTCTGGATACAATTCATCCATTTCAAATCAGTCTCGCAGACATTCCAACCAGTAGAACTTCTCTGACCTTAAGATTGTTAGCCATGCAAAACTAATATTTATTTTGTGGCCACGTCTGCTTGTTGTCCTTTCAGCGGAGTGGAATATAGGTTTCTCGAAGACGAGGATTTCTATGTGTACGTAGAGGTTTTACTACAGCAGAGAGTCCTCTTTATCCTCTTCCAAGAATATAATAAGAGATCACCGCTGGCCCCAATATAATTCGAGACCCACGGACGGTTGTAACTTGACGTCGACACCCATCGCATTCCTCTCTTTTTCTAATTCGACAGGAGGATATTTCTCACCAATTGAAAGGTAATTACCAAGAAACGACACGATAATGGCCCTTAACGATTAAGTAACAATTAATTAGTCTTATTGTGTTATAGTAGTGAACGCTCACGCAACGTAACAACCTCCAAGAGTCTGTCAAGAAAGGAAGAAGACCCCAGTAAGGACACTCGCTGGAATAAAACTCTTAAATATGTTTAATTAATTTGATCCTCATTTATATATGGTATAGAGCATAAACCGTTGACGTCTCATGGATCAAACTCACCCTCAAAACCTTCGGAAAATGATGAACAATATCCTCAACAAGATGATGCTGTCGGAACTTCATAGAGTCATGGCCATTCTGTGATGTCATGAACAATCCTGTTGGTCATGTTATGGAGTCTTATCCCAATTCGGAATTCTACATTGGAGGACATGAATTTTTCTATGGGTGAAAGGTTATAGGTTTCGCCTGGAACCTACCCGTTAGAACATATTCCTCATTTTCTGAAACTTGAAACCTACCCTGTCATATATTCCAGGATCAGTTCTAGGTACTAACAGGTTTTTATTTATTTATTTCATTTTTAGTTAAGCAAAAACGAAAGTAAACACAACAACAAAAATGAAAGTTTCCCATTTGTCATAGCAACAATCCATGAAAGATGAACATGTAAAATAAACAAAAAAAAAAGGTTTAAAACACGTAACATAAAACCTATATTATAGAACTTCAATCCATGGATATGCCTAAATTATAAAACCTCAAGTATGTTCCATTCTTGAGCTACTTTCACCAAGAGGCCATTACACAACACGTAGCCCTCAGCAGCTCAAGCAACTGCTTTTGCATCAAATCCAACTTCCTCCAACCTTGGCCTTAAGGTGGCAAATATGCCTTTTCAACACTAGCAGCGTGGGGATCAAATGGCAATCACCAATTGGATTGACGACATGCTGAGCTCCGACGCAATCAATGACCACCTATTTCAAGACAAACCAATGAGACAAACAAGATAAATCGACGAGTCAACTAGCACAAATGCACAAGCACTTATCATTCAAACACCTTGGAACCAAGGTTTCCACTTACACATCACTCGCATTATACCCATGTTCTTATAGCCCTTCAGAGTTCACCTACTCCAATACATTACTACAATGTTTCCAAGTTAGTGTTCCTGCACAAGTTCAATCATAACTATTGCAGCTCCTCCAAAAATACTAGCTCCAAACACAATTACATCTGCTGCTTGAGTCGCCAAACTCGATTCATATCATCCTCTTTCAACAAGAAAATTCATATCATTCACATTCGCCAAATTGCCAAACTCGATTCATATCACCAGTTACTTCGCAATTTGCATCTTTAGATTACACAAAATCACAAGTTACTTCATAGCTATTTCTAAACGGCATTTTGAGAAACAGTGTTTGTACATTGTAATTGTCAAATCTAGTCTGTGCAATCAGAGTGATTTTCAGTCTTAAATCAGCAATGAGGCAAAAATAATATCACAAATGTAAAACATTTACAACATGCAAGACAATTAACTTTCATAAACCTCCCACAGCTTCAAGAATCTCAATCAGCACAAATCTGCAACACTTTGATGAGTCCACTGAGCCACCTTATCAAATCAGAGTCATAAATCAGCACAAATCTACAACCCATGCAAGATCTCCATGAATCATGAATGAATCCCCCAAACATTCACTAAATCCGCAACCGTGGGCACTCAACGCGTGATGCTTTCATAACAATCGATTCGAAGCTAGCATAACAAAGAAACTAAGCATGTCTACAAGGAAGCGAGAGCATCCGAGGCCAAACTAAGCAATAACAAAGAGAATCACGAGAAAATGCGCGCATAGAAGGATGAAAGATTACAGATCCAAAGAAAAGCTAGACAAGGAACAGAGAACGTGAATTTGAGCTCCAAAAAATGACGTTGCGTTGAAATAGAAGAGCAGAATTAGCAATTTCACCTAAAGACAAAGGAGAATGGATTGGAAGGGCAGAGAACTTGCGACGAAGAGCAGCGACGAGGTTTGAAGAAGACGATAAAAAAAGTTTGGAGCGACAAGGTTGCGACTTGCGAGCAACGAAGAGCAGGAGCAATGACAAGGGTTTCTTTTTGCTCTTTAAAGCAAAGGGGCAGTCCGGTTCTCTTCTCGGTTCCTGGTTCTCGGTTCAATTCCCTATTCCTGGTTTGATTCCTACAGGAATCGAGAACCGGCAGTTCCTAAAAAAGTGGAATCGGGAATCGGACCATCCCTTCTTAGAACTTGGAACTAGACCGGTTAAACCGGTCTAGTTCTCCGATTCTTGATTCTACCCTGGAACCATGCTCAATCCTAAATTTTCCTCACCCAGGACTCCTCTTATCTTTGCTCCAAGTTTTTGCCGAATCTCGGCGAGATTCGTAATTTCAGTAATTCCGAATTGGACCCTATTGAGACTATCCTGATAGAGATTGATGGGTTCGAGCCAATTTCGAGCGGCGACAATACGGGGTGGAGTGCTAGCCCCACTTCATCCCTAAACTCGAAGATCACTAATGATGTCGATAACAAGCTCTGCCTCCCCATCTCCTTAGGGCATATGGAGAGGCCATGGAAAAAGAGCAGAGCAAGTTGCTCAATGTGATCTCAGGATGCATCGGCGAGAGAGCAAACCTGCTCGGCGTCTCGATGGATCGCCTCGCCTTCCACATGTTTGATATAAAACAAGACCTTCATTACATAAAACAAGAGGCCTTCAAGAACTTGAAGCCAGCATCAAATGCAATATACGAAATATCGCCCCATGGGAGGTTCGCCCATTTCGCGGCAAATTCAACAATTCTCAATTTCATGCCCGAACATGTGGAGGCCGTGCATGTCATAGACTTCGACATGGGAGAAGCGATCCAATGGTTGGCATTGATCAAGTCCATGGCCATGGCGAGGAGACGTGTAGCTCTAAGAATAACTTCGATGAAATGGGACAATGAAGAGGGTTTGATCGAATTCGAGGAGGTGAAAAGGAGGCTTCAAGAAGAAGCAAAGACTCTTGGTGTGAAATTGGTAGTGGAAGAGATGAGGATTGATGCGTTAGCGAGTGAGATAAAGAGACTAAGACTGCGCATGACAACATTTCTGTTTCACAATTTTTGTTTCAAAAATCATTCTGAAATTGGTTTAGAACAGAAATCCGTTTGGTAACGCAATTTCATTTTTCTATTTCTGAAACAAATTTTTGTTTCATAAATCATTGTGAAATAGAAATCAAAAGTTAAAATTTTCAACTTTTTGATTTCTAGAACAGAAATAAAATTCTTTCTTCACGACTCGCTCTCCTCTCTCTCCCGACTCCCCACCGTTGCCACCCGCCCACCTGCTCGTTGCCGCTACCCACCGCTGGCATCTGTTGCTCGCCCGTTGACCGCCGTCGCTCACCACCGCCACTGGTTGCCATCCGCCACCCGTCGTTGGTCACCGCTGCTTGCCCACTGTTGCCGCCCACGCTCACTACCGATTGCCGCTAGCAGTTGATCGTCGACAAGTGTCGCCCGCCACCCATCGCCCCCACCTTCTGCTGCTGGTCGCCGCCATCCACCGCCTTGCTGGTCGTGGCCGCCCACCTATCGCAACCATCCGCTGCTCGCCACTAGCCTTCCACCGCCGGTCATCACCACCGTTTGCTAGCCATCACCTCTAGTTTCCACCACCGTCTACCACCCGCCGATCGCCGCCATCCATCACCATCAGAGAAATATAAATTTTATGCTATTATCAAACGAATTTCTGTTCCAGGAATAGAAATTTTGTATTGTTATCAAACGCGTTTCTCTGCTCAGAAATTGATTTCTAGAATAGAAATAGAGAAATCAATTTCTTTCTCGAACAAAAATTTTGTCATGCATGCCCTAAGCAAAAGTGGAGGTGATAATAATGGTATGAGATCACAATGGATGGGCTTCAATGTAATGAAGGTCTCCCACACATGGGAAGGAGGAGAAGCCAGAGGGTAGTTGGTGAGTTCTTAAGATTGGCCAAGGAAGTGATTGCAAATCCCGCCACCGGAGGCATAACAACTTTGGGCCAAGGAGAAACTAGCCACAAATCGCGAAACTGCTCGGGTTTCGCCAAGTTCTTCGAAGAGAACATGAAGTATTACCATGCAATTTTGGAATCAATTGACTCAGATTTTCCAAGCCAGCAGCTTGTAGAGGCAAGGCTAGCCGTGGAGTCCCTCTTTGTCTCAACCTTTGTTTCTTGCCTTGACTGGTTCCATACTTGGATGTTCCATTGGGGTCTTGTTGTGTGGATGGTTGGAGGATAAGCCAAGCAAGTTTGATGGATGCCATGGAGTTGATCAATGGGAAGAGGTCATCTTCAGTGGCAATTGGAGAGAACGAGAACGAGATGGCGTTGGAGTGGAGAGACTCACACATGCCTCTGGTCAGATTTTCAGCTTCGGGGAGTCTCTCTATTTACGAAAGAACTGTATAGGATTTAGGTTCTAAGTTGCATTCTCTTTGTTTTAAATCGCATCGGAGAGTGAGAGCATATATTTGTGTATATGATTCATTATACATGTCAAAAGAAATCTCAATTCGGTCTAATAATTGTTCATATGATTCAGTTCCATGATTTAAGGGGGCCAATTTGATAATCTTTGCATCCTGTGCCCTGATTGAGATTCGGTATATAATTCCGTATATATGTACTTCCTTAAATGTTTTCCAAGGTGCCTCTGAAAAGTGTACATCGTAAGGTGTATAGAGTACATAATGTGTGCTTCAGTTTCTAAATTTTGGAACCTAAACCCTTAGAATCTTACCCTCGTCGATTTCTAAATTTTGGAACCTATAACCTGAGTAAGCCTTCCGAACTTCTACGTGTTAATTGACCATACGAAAAATACCGGTTCTTTCTGAACGAAACAACTACTATACGTAAAAAGCACATAGCTTATTATAATCGAGCAAAACTACTTTAGCGTTTAAATGATTTCATATCTTTCCATTAATCTATTCATGCTGTAATATGTCAATTATCACTTGTTTCTTTTTCGGAGTAATTGAAGAACATCATGGTCACATGAATACATATAAAATTCTTTTGATAGCACGGAATAGTGACAAAATTCAATTTATTAGATATGATATCTTTACAGAACTTTGCAATCCGAATGCTCCTATTCTAACAAGCGAGCTCTTTCAATTGTAGCACCATTTAAGTAAAATCATGACAACATCATTTTCAATTATGATTATATGAATGCCAATTTTTTTCCATGTACGTCACTTACAGAAATCTAAGAGTGTGTTATCCAGTTGATCCAAATTGTGTGCATTATAGATGAGGCTAATTGCATCTTCCAAATACGCGTATTCAAAAAATAGATCCAAGATGTGGTTTCGCCTAGTCGTAATTCGAGATCCAAGTGATCTCAATCTGGAAAGTAATTCCAATCAACATAAAAATCGATAGCCTGATTGGACCCAAATCAAGAGCCACACGACCATGCTCTAACAAAAATATTTGGCGACATAAACTCAATGAACCAGTAGCCAATGGGTTTGCTTAGCTGAACATGCATTTTATTTAGAATTCTTCCACTTCTAGTTGATTTGGTCTAAATGGACCAAAAAAGAGGGGGGGAGTAAATCAACAGAGATCATATGTGCTTAAGGGATCTGGGTTTTCTTGCTTCATCGGCACCGTCGACGGCGGAATTCGCTCCTTGACGAGTCGAGTTGCAAGCAGGGGCTGGGCCTCCCTTGTAAGCCTTGCACACATAATCCTTGAAATTCAAGTAGTCCTGCAACCACAATGCAAAAGATCCAAGCTTGATTGAGAGAGAGAGAGAGAGAGAGAGAGAGAGAGAGAGAGAGAGAGAGGGTATTAGGACACGAACATCGTAGAGCGGTTGGTCATTCACAGCAACCCACGGTGTGTACTGGTGAGGCGGAATAAGCTGATCAGTCTCGGTTTTGTATTGGAGTTCAAGCTGCTTATGAGGAATTGCAACACCGTGAAGTCGAAGTTGGCAACAGACAGTTCATAAGTTGAGATCAAAGGACATAGGCGAAACATAATTGTTACCAAGGTGATGATTCTAGGCGTAGATTAGACATGCCGATTGTTACAGTGGAATACTTGTAGTCGCAGCTTGATTCGACGTACAATAGACATTCAAAACGTCGTCGTCGTACGAAATGCGAAACAAACATCGAAGTGCTGAGCAAATCTAGCGTCTTTGGAGAGTGTGGGTTCTGAAACTGACCACACTATTCTCTTCCATTTTTTAAACTCAGAGCAAGTTAAAACAGAAGACTGGTGAGAGGGCGGCAAGTCATTTAAAACAAGCATCATTCATCGAGCTACAACGCGTTTCTTCATCCATTGTTCGCGAAATAGTGGTAGATTATGATCCGAGCAAGCGTCGGCTTACAATTTCAAGATTTCGGTTTTACCTCTCTTCCACGTCCGCTGGTGTAGCACTCGTAAATGCCTGCTTCCTCCAATTTCAGCTCTTCAGCACAAGACTCCCACACTTTTGAGGCTGCAACATTTGAGGACTTCTCCTGCGACACAGCAGAGACCTTCCCCGATTGCGGCCCGCCCTCGGAGATATTACGCTCCACGCAGCGAATGAAATTGAAATGCGGCTTCTGAACAGGAGTGCGGTGCATCAAGAGAAAAAATAATTTAGTCAATACGAACCAAGGGCGAGAAATATTTTGGCACGTCGTGTATTTAGATTGAAAACATAGATGAAGGCCAAATTGGTCCGAAGCCACGCTTACCAGATCAGACCAGATGTCGATGCCACAAGCTTGAATGGTGTTGAGGTAGCATTCATCTTCACCATGCTGCAACAGAATTCAGAGGACCCATAACAGGTAGTAGCCAGATCATCGGGCGAGAGAACTTATCGACACAAAGAAGAACAAAATTTGAGTTTTGATTTTCGAAGTATACCTGGCATATGAATGCTCCGGTGAGATTGTCGATGCGAGCATTGCCCCAAGGGACCATTTTGAGGTTGATGATGTTTATGAGATCGGTCTCGAAGGCCATCACGAGGTGGTTGGCTATGAAGTCTGCGCTGCCGGGACACAGGCTTTCATAGTAGAGGGACAAGTTCACCTTATCATCATCAGAAGACCGCGATGGAGATGGGGAGACAAGGAAGAGGAACAGAGTCACAAGAGCGAAGGCGAATGACCTGCCACCAGAAGCCATTTCGTGTTTGCGTTGTCAATTGCCGAGCGCAAATGCGACTTGCATGACGGCTGATTTATATGCGTAATCCACCAGGACATACATTCGTTCACGTCACTCTAAAACGAGCGCATTCACTGACCAGCTCGGGAGTGTGATTGCAATCTTCGTGTTCATTAAATTCTCGACCGATGAATCTGATGTCACCTAGCACATGACCGAGGTTCATGTTCCATTTGCAGTAGGGGAATCATGTGGAACGATTACGAAATGTGACCGGCACTACGCGCAGAGTTGCATCTGCACCGAGCTAAATCCACAAGAAAGGACCAACTTCTATTTCGAATCGACGTGTACGAACACAAGATCAGGCTCGATTAGGTTCAGTTCTGATGCTTAAAACAGCCAAAAGTCGGACTCGACAGGCTAAATCTGGGAATGAAGAGGGGTGTCATGAACGTAAGTGTCATCATCCCACCTCAATAAATGAAGTCAAACTGAACGAATCTCTCTCTTGTAGGCTTAAAGAGATGGAAGGTGATGGGGGTTGCAATTGCATCAGCTTGAGGATTCTCTTTCTTTTTGTTCACGGAGTCCCTGAAACAGATGCTCTTGATACCGTGAGTCATTCTTAGCGGGGAAAGTGTCAAAAAAGTCCTAAACCTATTATATTTATGCCAATTCAGTCATAAATCGTTTGCATTTATACTAATTTTGGCCTAAAATTGATGACATGGACGCCGACCATTCGCCGGCGCTAACGTGGACATTTTTAATAATTTTTTTTATTTTTAATTTTTTTTCTTTTTTCTTTTCTTTGCTGTTTTTCTTAAGGGGGCCGGCGAGGGTTGCTAGCCAACCCTTGCCGGCCACAGGCGAGGGCCGGCGACCGTCGTCGACCCTGGCCAAGGGGGTCTCGGACCTCGCCCAAATCTGAGCTAGGCAAGGGCGTCGCGCCCTCGCCCAAACCCCACGAGGGCCGCGACGCCCTCACCTGGCTTAGATCTGGCAAGGGCTCGTGGCCCTCACCGGCCACAACAAGGGCCCGCAAGCCCTCACCTAGCGACTGGTGAGGGCTGGGACCCCCTCGTCCAGGGTCGGCGACAGTCGCCAACCCTCACCTGTGGCTGACGGGGGTCGGCCGACAACTCTCGCCGACCCCCTTAAGAAAAAGAAAAAGAAAAAACTAAAAAAAATTATTTAAAATGTCCACGTCAGTGCCGGCGAACGGCCGGCGAACGATCAGTGTCCACATCATCAATTTCTGGCCAAAATTGGTTGGAATGATTCAATTGGCACAAATGCAAAATATTAAAGACTAAATTGGCACTAATAAAATGTTTGGGACTAAATTGACATCAATGCAATAGGTTTAGGATTTTTTTGACACTTTTCCCATTCTTAGCTATAAAAACTAGTGTCTTTGCTCATGCTTCGCATAGATTTTTATATTTTAAAGCTTGTTGGAAATATACATATATTTTGGTCATAGGAAATATATGTTTGCTAACACTCTTTTTCCACCTTTTTCCACATTCAAATTATATGAAAATACAATATTTTTGAAGTGCTATAGCAATATCAATAACCACATAATACGCAGAGCCGTTTGTTTTATATATAAATTCACTTGACAATTTACTCCTTATTAAATTTTATATGAGTCCTATCTTTTAATCTTAAAGTTCAATCGACTCTAATAGTGTATTTTACTACGTTTTCATATTGAGATTGGACCAAAGTGATTTAACACTTATTATATATTGTACCAAAGTGATTTAACACTTATTATTGACTCTTATTAATAATTATCTATATTTTTCTTTATCGCATAATATATATTGTCCATTGCATACTTGATTTTATTGTTATAGTTACTCTTGACGTGTTATTATGTATAGAGTCAGTGTATTTTGCTACAGATTCCACTGCAAGCGACAAAGTCAAATTCTTTCTCTATTTTATTCTATACATTTATTCGTAATTTTTTTCTTTCTACCCCGTAACCTGTTGCGCCCAATAGAGTCAGTTTACTTCATTGTACGAGCATAAATATTTTATCTTGCTAATTAAGTGAATCTTACTACTTATTACGTTATATACAACTAGAAATATACGATATTTATGACAATGTTGATACTGTGGAATATTCTAGCTCAATTTTTTCTTCAAAAATATTTTATATTTAGATTGAGATATTAAGAGATTTTCCTAGAAAATTTTATTTTAAAAACAATCTTAAATTTTATTTGAAAAAGAAAAGAATCTTTTCATTGCATTCGTTTAATGTTCAAAAGTTAATTTTTCAATGACAAGTTATGTTACATATTAGATTAGATTGGCTCCGTTTGTTTTGCAAAAAATAAATAATTTGGAAAATATTTTCCTAAAAATAGTCACTTGAAATAATTAGTCAATAAAAAATATTTTCATTATCAATAACAATTTATGTCAAAATATGAATGTGGGCTTGAAAACCACCAAGTGAGTCCTACCAAAAAGTCAAAAAAAAGTCCCACCCAAAAGGGGAAAAAAGAAAACACACCTCAATAAAAATGCGATAACTGGTCAAGAGATGTGGATATAAAATAAAATAAAATTACATCAATATGACTCGTTTCAATAAGCCTGGCATTGGCAAGGACTACTCAGGAATTCACTGACAATACGTTTTCAATCGACTAAATTAGGAAAAAAAAACATGTACTCATAACCGAGGACAACACTAACCTCACTTTTCAAATGTCTCAAAACAAAAAACACCTACTTTTATTTGAGGATTAATACCACGAAAAATCTCAAATTGATACACTTACGACAAATTTATCAAAAACTATTTTTTTTTACTATAAAAAACCCTAAACTAGTTTACATATTATAAATTTACCACAAACTCATTTTTTGACTATGAAAAACCCCAAACTGGTATATCTGTGATAAGTTTACCCTAAACTGGTATACCTATGATAAATTTACCCTCCGTTAGTTTCCGTTAAATTAGGTTAATACCACGAAAAATCACACAATAACACACTTAAGACAAACTAAAGGTAAAATCCCAAACTGGATTTTTCATGATAAAAAAATAGTTTAAAGTAAATTTGTCACGGGCGTACCAGTTAAGGATTTTTTTTATTTTTTTATTAACACTTTATTTGAGGGACAAAAATGGGTGGCTATCTCCTCCGTTCAGTTGATCCTACGTGGCAGTTGACAGTACACTCAGATATTTACTTGATTGTGTGAGATGGTTCGACGGCCCATCTCTGTTGAAAGCCCATAATGGTGGTTATTGGGCCGATTCAGTTCGGTCGTCGACTTGGGCCTGTTCAGGCTTTCGGAGAAGAAGCCCGTAAAGCCCAAACATACCGAGAGATGAATAAAGGATCTAGGGTTTCGACGGAACCTCTCATTCCTCCCATCCACCGTCTCTGTCGCTCGCTCCCTCAAGCGGCCGAATCGAGTGCTACTTCAGGAGGACTGGTGGGGAAAGCTCCTCCGCCGTTTCGTCTGAGCTGAAGCAACCAAAATGGTCAGTAACCCTCTCTTCTCTCTCTCGCTCTCTCTGTCCCTCTGGATCTTCTTTCTCGTTCTGCGCAGCCTCTGGTTTATGTTTTCGTTGCCCCCCCTCCCCGCGATGTTGGTCCTGTCTCTGCAACCACCCGAACAGTTTCGGCTGCGTTAGTACTTTGTAGATTGGAGATTTTGCGCGGTGTGTTAACATCCTTTGATGTGAAGGTCGAATGCCTTTTGGCGGAAGTAGTTCTGCAAATGTTTGCAATTACTTGTGCTTGTGTGTGAGGGTGGTGATGAGCTCTCAAGCTTGCGTGCTTTATTATTTTCTGGTGGAGTATTTAGACAGAACGAGAGCTTTGTAAATGCCTGACATCTATGTCTGAAGATAAATCAATGAGACCCGTCTCACTCTGGAGTGATTGATTGGCTCTCTATTACTTTTTGGCTGGGGCTTTGTGTAGTTAGTTTCCTATGGATGTGTTTGCGCTGACATGAAGCGAAAAATCGGTTGATTTTGATTATGATTCCTGATTGAAATGAATCTGAGCCCTGAAGGTCCAGCAAGTTTGTGAAACTTTTGGGGATAGGAAAATTTGTCGAGATGTGAAGTCGGAGACATGATGATCTGATGTTTTCCCATTATTAGACCAAGGAGGTTTCTTTTTCCCCCCTTTGCCTCATCAATTCTAATGTTCTTGCACATAACAGGCACGTGGATTGAAGAAGCATTTAAAGAGGCTCAATGCTCCCAAGCATTGGATGCTTGACAAGCTAGGCGGTGCATTCGTAAGTGACCCCATCACATCCCCTTTTCTCTTTCAGATGAATCGTTGCTTTGCCTTTTCGGGGTCTTTCATTTCTGCATTCTAATGTCATCTCTGGATGTGCAGGCGCCTAAGCCATCCTCTGGACCTCACAAATCCAGGGAATGTTTGCCTTTGATACTCATTCTGCGTAACAGGCTGAAATATGCTCTTACGTATCGTGAGGTCATTGCTATCCTGATGCAGCGCCATGTTCTCGTTGACAACAAAGTCAGGACAGATAAGACTTACCCTGCTGGTTTTATGGGTATGTTGATGCCTCACTTTCCCGTTTCTGATACCTCGGTGCTATTTTTTGTTTTCAATCTTTCCACTGGAAGCAGTGGATGATATCACAAAATGCCGGGGGGAGCATTTTGTGTATTATGTTTGTCTTTTGATCTGCAAGATGGTATTTTTGCTTGCCAATATATGTTTTATAATTTACTGTAAACTGTATGGTGAATTGTTAATTTCTGGCAGCTATGTGAGATCATCATCACCCAAGATATTTGCCAATATTGTATTACTTAATAGAATAATTCATTTGTCATAAGTTGCCAGTTCCATGTTTATATGGAGGATGTTCTTGGTTGCAGATGACTATTGTGAATTGCAATTTGTGTCATACAGTTATTTACTGTATATATGTTAATTTTTTAATATCTCACTTACTAGATGTGGTCTCGATTCCCAAGACAAACGAGAACTTCCGTCTCCTCTATGACACTAAGGGCCGATTCCGACTCCACAGCATTAGGGACGACGAGGCAAAGGTTGGTCTCTCATCTCTCTCTGTGGGCTATGCTTGTTGCAACTCTATGCATAAAGATTGTAATAAATTTTTTCATGTCGTTTCCATTCGCTCATTTTACTGAATATGTTTATTGCAGTTCAAGCTTTGCAAAGTTCGTTCAATCCAGTTTGGGCAGAAAGGCATCCCATACCTCAACACCTATGATGGCCGTACTATCCGCTACCCAGACCCTCTGATCAAGGCTAACGACACCATCAAACTTGACCTTGAGTCCAACAAGATCACCGAGTTCATCAAATTCGATGTCGGGAATGTCGTCATGGTTACTGGGGGAAGGAACAGGGGACGTGTTGGAGTTATCAAGAACCGTGAAAAGCATAAGGGAACTTTTGAGACCATTCACATCCAAGATGCGCAGGGCCACGAGTTTGCTACTCGCTTGGGCAACGTGTTCATCATCGGAAAGGGAACGAAGCCTTGGGTCTCCCTTCCTAAGGGCAAGGGTATCAAGCTGTCCATCATCGAGGAGGCAAGGAAAAGGCTTGCAGCTCAAGCATCCGCGACTGCGTGAGTTTACTTTTGATGCATGTGTTGGATTAGCAGACTAGCAGTTGTTATTTAGCTACAAGAGGATTTTGGGAAGTGGGCATTTTGTTATTTTGTTCCAGTGCAATTCTGACTAATTCTGCTCTTCCGAATTAGAATTTCCTGTCAATTTTTATGGGCAATTTGAGGTCACAATATCTGTTACAGTGTGTTTCTTTGCATGCTTGATTTCTGCTCCCGTTTGATCGTATCGTAAAGATTAAGGAGTTATTCCCGTGTAGAAGAGGAAAAGGCTTATGGGGAATGTAACTATGTTGCACTGATGATCTATTGAATCTATGAACAATATTATCTCTTTCGAGCCGTATTCAAATCAGCAAAAACAAAGGAGTCCCCCAATAGCTTTTGACATTCCTTTGTTTAATTCAAGAGGAAGCGAAGTTCTGTGCAAGAAAAGTAAAACGCAGAGAGACATAAAAGAGGGCAAGTCGTGGCACAGTCCAGCGGACCAGCCTTGATTCATTCTATTGAGGGAACGGAAAGGGAAGATGACATGTTCGTAAGCAGCCTTCAATGACTAAAGTTCTATCCCCAGACTTTCAATTCTCTATACGGGGTTTTTATTTGGAGAGCATCTGAACTATAACGAACACAAGCTCTTGGAAGTTTTCTCCTGGTGATGATTTTGTTCAATCTGCAAACTGGAAAAGATTTGATTTGACCCCCCTGGTTGTGGCATTACGCAGCGTCGCCTTCGTGGAGTAGCATCTGATCGAAATGCCAAACACCTGGAAGTCATCAAAGTGCCCCGAGTTAGAAGTTAGAACTCAATATTAAGATGGAGAGACGGGAAGACATGTGAGGTCTATTGTCTGATTTGTTGAAGGCTTGAAGCAGAAAAGTGATGGCATGTCTGAGTTCTTTCGGTTTCAGATTCATTACCATGGCCTTTTCCAACCATCCTCAGCTGCGTGACGAAATCTGCCATCTTCTTGATTGCTTCGACCTGTGGACATGCCAGAACAGATTAGGACTTGTAGATCCTTTGAAATAACAACAATCGAATCTTTGGGACTGCAGAAAAGTTTAAAATCAGCGAACAGTTGCTATGATCCTCCTAATAATTGAATAGTATGTTCGAGAAAGTAAGCAAGATCACTGAGGAAAAAGTAGGAAATTAAGAGATCTCCGGTTAACCTGCTCATACAAGAACTCGCTTTCTATGAAATCGGCGAGCTGCGGGTCATTGTTTTGTTCTGCGACCTGTAAATATACAGGAGAGAATCATCCGACAATACTTTTCATTTCACTTGGAAAAGAACATACGAGAATAGATAGAGTTGGCACAGAAAGTTTGGAGGGTGTTATTACCCTGTGCACGCTCAGGAGCTTCTGATTTGTTAGCTTCTCCAGAGATAAAGCCAGTTCCATTGCTGAACCAGTGAATCACGTCAAAACAAGATATGGAAGAACCGATTCAATGACGTTAATTGCGCGAGAAAGAAACTGCACTCGATCGATACAAAGGACGCCAGAGACACGAGCGAAGAGCTTACAATAAAGGGCGTCCCCTTTCTCGGCATGATCGAACTCCGAAGGCGGCATCAAGATGGAATGCAGTTTTACTTGCCCTCCACGTTTGTTCTATGTATTGACAGAACAAAAGCATAGAGAAATCATCAGTAATTGTCGTGCCTACAGCTACATGAATTAAGACCAATATGAAGCCAACTCCATTTTCTTCTATCTGACCTGATACTCCATCAACTTCTCAGCATGCTCTCTTTCCTCTTCACTCGACTCCTTATAAAATCTTTGATAATCCAAAGACATTCGAACGATTAAAATACCGAGTTAGTATCAAAGCAATTGGAACGCGCATCGAAATGAATCTTTCCGATAGGCTTACTTGGCAAGGCCCTTGAGAGCGATGTTGTCCCGGTCGAAGTATGCATACAGGGCGTGGTAAACGTAGGACACAGTGTACTCCACACTAGTCGCAGCACCAAGAACAAAAGATAACGATTCAAATGACAGGAAATGGTCGTGTTATGCATAAACCATTCTCTTGAAAAGCTTAAGCTATCCGAAAAAATGAGCCGCCAATGGATGCATCGGATATATCTTCACATTCACAGCTACATCACACAGACAATTGGAGGCATAATAGCACCAGGAGGGGAAAAGTGTCAAAAAAGTCCTAAACCTATTTCATTAGTACCAATTTAGTCCTAAACATTTAATTGGTGTCAATTTAGTCCTAAACCTTTTGCATTTGTGCCAATTGAGTCCTTCCGGTCAATTTTAACCGGAAACCGATGATGTGGACGTCGATCGTCCTACATGGACATTTTTAATATTTTTATTTTTAATAATTTTTTAGTTTTTTCTTTTCTTTGCTAATTTTCTTAAGGGAGCCGGCGAGGGTCACCGACCCGACCCTCGCCTAGATCTGGCGAGGGCCGCGATTCCTTCGCCAGATCTGAGCCAGGCAAGGGCACCGCGGCCCTCGCCCACTGCTGGTGAGGGCCGCCGACGCTCTTAGCCAGAAAAATAGCAAAGAAAAGGAAAGGAAAAGAAAAAAATAAAAAGAAAAGAAAAGAAGAAACTAAAAATTTATTTAAAAATATTTAAAATGTCTATGTAGGGTGCCCGGCGTTCACGTCATCGATTTCCGGTCAAAATTTGCCAGAAGGACTCAATTGGCACAAATGCAAAATGTTTATAACTAAATTGGCACCAATTAAAAGTTTATGGCTAAATTGACACTAATACAATAGATTTATGACTTTTTTGACACTTTTCCCGCACTAGGAGCGTAAGACAGAACAAAAATGAGGAGCACCAACGTTAAAGCTCGTGATACATGCGCTCTGATATCGCGTCACACAAACCATTCTTCCAAAAATGCATATATGAATATATTTCTTAACACAGAGGTTCGTCACAAGCGAAGGGAGGAAGAGGAAATCCATTGTTTGCCCTTTCTTACTTGATCTGCTCGTTGATCGCGGCTTCGCAGTCCTCGGAATAGTATTGACGAGAGAGGGAGAGCTGAGGCGACACTGGGACCGCAAGATCTTCTCTCTTGACCTCTTCGAAAGGCTGGAAGACGATGCCCGTGAGAGCAGGACCGTCGGCTGCTGCGGAGGCTCGCGCTCGCGCCACACGGACGAATCCTGGTCTCGAACTTGATGGCAGAAAACGCAGAGAAGGTGCAAACGAGCTTGCCATGGACATGGACGAAAGCTTATCGCCTGGCGATAGAGAGAAAGCCGAAACAAGGCTCGACGACATTGTCTCTGGTCTAGAGAGAGAGAGAGAAGAGAGAGAATTACAGCGAACCAGATCGATAAAGAAATGAAGATCAGAAGTGAGAAGGCGCGATCCCAGTTTCACAGCGCGACTTGTTTTGACATTTTATAGCAGATGAAGGAAGCACGGGAAGCCGAAGAGTTAAAGACGGATGGGGGACCAGGGAAGGCCGTCGGATCAGATCCACGTGGCAAGGATCTGATGGATGAAGTGTTGGGGGCGTGTGGCCAGCTCACGACAACCCACTGTGAACCCAGAATCTCGATAAGATATCCCAGACACGTAGCCATCCCGTCTCTACCGTCGGTGGTTAGCAGCCACAAATTTTGTCCTTTCTTGGTAAAGAATTACGGTCACGCGCTGCGGTTGCTTCATGGACCATACTCGCTCCGCGCATCGCGGTCCGTCACTTTCATTTGTCGTGTCGATAGGGCTGCAGTAATAAGCTCATCAATCTCGTACATTCCAATTTCGATTAGATCGAGTTATTATTGCTCAAATTAAACGGCCCATGACAGGCGTGAAATGATTGCGGTAGCGTCTCTCTAACCTTTCACTTGTAAAAAGAAGGTATTAAGTGCAGAATCGAGCCTTATCGAGTCGAATCAAGATAATATGCTATTCGGGCACGATCCAATTCAACGCTACGTTAACAAAATGCAAATTTCAATCTAAGCTTGTATTCAGCTGGAACTCGAATTCTAGTCGCGATCTTGGACCGAAACTAAGGCATAACATTTGTGTATGTGTTTCTTGTCCTCAAATGCATGCTTTGAAAACAAAGCAAAAACATTCAATAACTTGATCAAGCTCAACTTCACCCGTGGACATGGTCATGTTCCAAGACTTGCATATCACACAAGATGTAAGGGATGGGATCGAGAATAAAGAGTCGGATCAGTGATATTTATCCGCGTAGGTGCGAGTTAGCTTTTGAAAATTCGGTAAGGAAGTGTTGTGTTCTCATCGTCAGGCTTGACTAGTTTCCTATGGAGACACCGACAACTTCGTGGAAATTGGCACGATGGTTCCGGGAAAACGAATGCCCATAGCAATCAAGGGTTAAGTCTAGAAGCCAAGAAGATATACTGCATCTGCATACACACACGGGAAAATGACACAAATCTCCCTTGAATTTTGGTTCAATGTGCGGTGTTATTGTTGGATTTTTAATTTGTTTGATGTAATTCTTGAATTATTGATAAATATTCAATGTAATCCTTCTGTTTGCTCATTGCATCTTGAGTTGAATTGTTAAAAATGATGAGTCAATGTATCCATCCTTTTATTTATCAACTTTAAAAAAAAAGAAAAAAGAATCACGACGTTGCCATGTCCATCATTATCTAATGACGGTGATTATTATATCCTGATTTGAGATGAATATCTTACTTGGATAATCCATGTGTAATTTTTTTTTAATTGTCCATTGTTCAAACTTAACATATTGGAAGCCACGTGGATAGATTCTATTAATTTGAATTAGCATAAGGATGATATTGAACATTTTCATATAATCTAAGGACTAGATTGAACATTTAACAATAATTCGTGAATTACATTGAACCAATTAAATGCCTACGGACGACATCGCATATTAAACCAGAGTTCAGTGACTATTTGTACCATTTCCCTTCTATATATCAACATATCAATTAGCATCTCTTGAGGAGTAACCTCTATATAGACTTGTCAAATAAGTGGGTTAAGTCGGGTTTAGGCCAGATCAACCAAATCGATCCATTTAACTGGTATTGACCAATTTCTCTAAAATACGATTTTAGCGACCTATACCCAGCCCAACTTAGCTCCAATTTGTAGCAATTTTCTCCTTAAAGTGTTGCCTTTGAAGAATGAGCACTTTCATTAACTAGCCCACCGAGTTGGTGAGGGAGCTCAACGTTCAGGTAGGGTTGTGGGTTAGTACTTCGCATGGCACATGAGCAATGTGGAGACTATCGTTACCCTCTTGAGGCAGGACATAATTAGATACATAACCTTGAGGTGATTTAACGAATTACCAAGTAAGTATGGACGATTCCTTTGATGAGGTGGCATTCATACTTGGCTCGGGTTCTCCCAAATATTACTAATCACAATTGTTTTGACTTGCTTAACTATGAAAATATTGTTTCTTACTTCAAGGAGCCACCACTAATCTATTAGAGGCCAAGTAAACATGAAAAATCACTTTGCCTCTACGAACCAGACACCTTACTCTTTCTTAGAATGTAAAGTTTTGATCGCCTTACCAACGCCACTAATCCCTTAAAGTTAAAT
Organism: Metrosideros polymorpha var. glaberrima; assembly: GCA_001662345.2. Classification (NCBI taxonomy): domain Eukaryota; kingdom Viridiplantae; phylum Streptophyta; class Magnoliopsida; order Myrtales; family Myrtaceae; genus Metrosideros; species Metrosideros polymorpha. The sequence continues at coordinate 16,132,240 of BCNH02000011.1, read as the reverse complement.
ACTTGAAAATTGCTACTTGTTTTACTAGCACTGAATGTTTAAAATGTAGGCATACATTTCAAAATAAACTCACAATAGAAAATACAAATTTTTCTTTTATTATCAACAATGGTAGTTGGGACTTCTTCTTTTTTCTTTTTCTTTTTTTGATTTGGGGGCTTCTCGTAGGCTCTAGAGAAATAGAGCAACCGACCAGATCTTCTACGTAACTAGGGGCATATTATAAATAGTTTGTCTAGGTCGGCAAACTCAGCATATGCCCCACTAGTGAACAAATGTTTTTTTAGAGTTAAGTACAGCAAAAATATCAAAAGTTGTGGACAGAGTTCACTTAAGTGTCAAAAATTTTCGCTGGCTCACTTAAATGCCAAAATCGAAAAAAAAAAAAACTTAAGTGTCAACAGCGAGAAATTCCGGCCACAAAATTATATTGAATTTTTAATTAAAAAAATTCAACATCAGTTTTTTCTTTTTTCCATTTTCTTTAATTCCTTCTTCTTTAAAAATAAGCTAAAAAAAATGGGGGACTTTGCAGGCGGCGAGGGTTGTGCAAGCCCTCGCCACCATTGTTGCCCCGCCATCGCCGGCAATTGCCGGCGAGGGTGGGGTGTGGCTGGCAAGGGTCGCCGAGCCCCGATTAGTGGCCAGCGACCCTCGCCGATGCAGGCAACAGTCGCTAGGCCCTCGCCTGCAATGGCGGTGGTCGTCAGCCATTGGTCGAGGTTCAGCGACCCCCGCTAGCCATCTCCCACCCTCGTCGGCCATTGCCAGTGATGGCGGTGAGGGCTGCCCTCGTCGTTGTTCACCACTTGCGAAGCCCACCCCTTTTTTTTTTTTTAGCTTATTTTTAAAGAAGAAGACATTAAAAAAAAATATAGAGAAAAACTGATATAGAACTTTTTGGCGAACCCATCAACTTCGAATACTAATAAAAAAAAAATGGCCATGTAGGATTTCTGGCTGCCACGTCAGTTTCTCACCGGAGTTAGCATTTAAGTGATCGTTTTTCAAAAAAGTTAGCACTTAAGTGAGCTCTATACATAACTTTTGGCACTTCTGCTGTACTCTGTTTATGCATATGAGAAATTTACAGAGATCCAGATCATTCGACCCTTGTGGTCTTCTTCTTTTGTTTTCGGTCCAAACCATCCCATGGGCCACTTTAGTTTCACTCCTTTTACTAAAATGGGTTAGAAAATGGGTTAAGTGAGCATTTTTAAAAAGTTATAGCATGAGCTAAAAAAAGTTATGACACTCAAATGATCTCCGTACAAAACTTATGGTACTCCTGGTGTCCTTCTTCCAAATGGGTCTTATTTTCTTAACCAATTCGGATCTGTAATAAAATATTCAGGAAACCCATATACCACCTGGCCAATTGAAAATGGATTAAAAACGCGTTTACAGCCGATTTTGCCACCTCTACCTTGCATCAGCGTTCAATACTAGTAACAATCGCTCTATAATTATCATTTTCAGACTTCCGTTTCGACCAATCTATAGAAACATATAAAACCTATACCATCTATGTACATTGATACAAGGCTCCGTTCACAGAATGATATGTTTGATCTCAAACTTACTTTAAGTAAGAGATACAATCCAAAAATCAGAATTGAAAAAAGAAAAGATGGCAATGGGGATAGGTGCAAGGGTCGTACACCCATTGTCGCCCCACATTTGCTAGAGATGTCTCATCCGATCTAATTCCCGTACGATGCCCAACGCCATGTGGGTCATATTTATGTGCCTAATCCTAACTCTAGCAAGTATGCGGATTTCCTTGCCTTTTTCGCCCAATGACCTCACAAAGAAAGCAAAGCTTCAGCCTTTAGTGTGAAGATGGAATTGATACAAAAATGAAGAAAGTGTAGAAGTACATACCAAAAAAACAAAGAAGAAAGAATAGAAGAATTAATTGCAAAAGTTTAATTTGAAAAGAATAAGTGATGAGATAAGGGGGGTCGTATTCTTGTTAATATTGAAATTTATGGAGAAAATAAGGGACTTTCCATTACCAGAATCATACAACTCATAAAGAAACCGGCATAATACTAGAAGCTTGCTTGATAAAACTGAAAAATAGGTTCCGAAAATTTTGAGTAGTGAATTTTAAATAGGAAAGATTTTAAGTGTTGAATATGGAGCAATAAAATGTTTGATAATTGATAAATACAAATATTTTCTTACCAAACAAGGAGTTGCGGATGTTATTAGTAGGTTTTAGCAACATTATTGATGACTGATGAGATTGAACTTCCATCAAGTAACTTTCTATTGAATTAAATAAGTAACCCCTTCTTTACGGGAAAATTGTCAAAAAAGTCTTAAACTTATTGCACTTTTGCCATTTCAATCCTAAACCTTTTATTTTTGCCAATTTAGTCCTAAACCTTTTACAATTGTGCCAGTTCAGTCCATTTGGCCGGCCGGCCGGCACTGACGTGGCACATCGGCCGGCAACCGGCCGACCAAAATAATAATTTTTAAATATTTTAAATATTTTTT
>BCNH02000011.1:16106796-16129337 GCA_001662345.2 Metrosideros polymorpha var. glaberrima | reverse complement strand
TATATATATTCAAAATGTATCTTATCGTCGATTCAGTGGAACATCTTTTTGGATGTATTGAAAGATATTTTAATGTCGATTAAATTCCAATGAAACAACAACAAAGATTAAGTTTCTGCCTCACCTCTTCGATCAATGTTTAACGGAACGTTATACATAGTGTGGGCAAGGGACAATTGTCCAAAACGTTTTAAATCTATTGTATGATGGCTAATTCAATCATAGACATTTTAATCGTGCCAATTTAATTTTAAACTTTTTGACTATTTGCTAATGTAATACTTCCAATCAATTTTGGCTAGAAATCACTGACGTGGATGCTGGCCTTTCTATGTGGCATGATTGACGCTAATGTGGATAATTGTTGATTTTTTTAATATTTAAAATTTTCTTTTTTTTACCTTTTCTTTTCTTTTCACCTGTGATCGATACTTAGCCGTGGCCGACAACTAGCCATAGGTGAGGATCGGCGAGGGCGCCATGACCCTCACCCTTGCTGGCCATGGCTAAGTACCGGCCATAGGCAAAAGAAAAAGAAAAGGGATAAAAGAGAGGAAGAGAAAAAAAAAATATATGGAAGAATTCAAAATTTGTTTGTCAGCACCGGTCACGCCACATAAGACGATCAGCTTTGACTGGACTGCCACATCAGCGATTTTGGGCCAAAATTGGCTAGAAGGACTACATTGGCAAATTGTCAAAACATTTAGGATTAAATAAGCTCAATTGAAATGTATATGACTAAATTGGTTGCCGACAATAGATTTAGGACTTAGAATGAAAAAAAAAAATTAAAAAACCTGACCCGACTTGTGTTTTCGGTTTGGATTCTATACAGGTCAGGCCACAATAAAGATACATCATTAAGTTCGAGTCGGGTCAGGGATGAGTGGGAACCCGACCCGAACCAAACAGTTTAAACCCCCACCAATAGTGACTCAATACGGATTTAGTGGATTAAGATTCAAAACAAACGATCTGAAATATCTTAAAGAGATAGTTTTTTTGGCGGCATTTTGTTTTAGCTATTCATTTTGCATAAATTAAAGTCTCTTGCCTTAATTTTATGGTCAAAGGAAACTAATTTCATTTCACTAAACTCCGTGACCAGAATGTACCTGTGAAATATCTGAACAAAATAAATTCCAAAGGGACATAGGAGGGAATGAAGCCCAGTTCTGCGGTAGGACATTATCTTGATGGGCTTTGGCGGCCGAACTATAATTGGGCCAAGCCCAATAGACAATATAAACAACTAGAGAGACTCCGAAAGCGTTGGCCTATTTAATGTTATTTATTTTCTTATTTGGGTTTCTTATCTTATCTTTTTTTTATATTATTATTATTATTTTGCCTGTGAACTCCAAAAGAAAGAATCTTAAACACTTTTGAAAAGGAACAAAGCGTGACTTTCACCTCTATTGGTGCCTGGGGACCGCAAGAGTAGTGCTTCACGTCAAACCAATCCCCCTCATCTTTGTCAAGTTCTGGGCATTCTGACTATTCATCTCATTCTCTGCCTCGCTGGACCGATGGGGGAGCTTTCAATTGGGTCCTTGATTACCCAAATTTCCTGATTAATTCTCCATATTTTCTAAAAATTGCTACACTTATGATTAATTATGGTTTCATCTCAGATTACATGACTTACTATCAAGGCTATATAAGGCTCGTAATCAATGGCGTAGCGATATCGATGCCAATAATGTTCATCGGAATCGATCGATTAATACGATGCTGTTTTACACTACGGTCCATTATAGTGATTGCGATAGCAAATAGTTCATCATCTCACAACCATGCAAATAAAGCTTGTGGACACCACATGATTCCGCGGAAACGTGTCTCTCTGTCTAAGCTCTTATCTCTCATTCGTTCTCATGAGGAATATGACGACTCCAAGAGCGATGGATGTCCATTTGACATGTTGCACTTATCGTTGCAATATGGGCTTGTGGATAGCACACGACATGCTTTGTGGAGATGAATCTCTATGTTGTCATGCTCAATAAAATTCAAAGGTGTTCGGGATTGATCTTTTAAAAGTTCTGAATTTAAATCTTAACAAAATCCGAAATCTGAAGAGTCCTAATAATGGCATGCTCTCATTTTGAGAACACGTACTTTAGTTTTGTTGGGAGGCGCCATGGAACTGAAAACCTTCACCTAGGGAGATCGTTAAAGAAAAGCTCAAATCCGAATCTGTCAACATATGCAATTAGATTCACTTCCACTCAAAAGTTTGAACCAATGATTATGAGCCAACAAGAATATATGTTCACATCTACTTACATCACATCTCCAATATAGGGCTTCTTTTGCATAACACCCTCACACATGTATCGCAATAAATCTCCTTCTCTGGTGTGAGCCTTCTGTCCATGCATCCTTCCGCACCAATCAGCTATCGCCAGTGGTTGTGGGTTTTGAGTTTTTTTTTTAAAGCAAAAGGGTTTTGTAAAGTATAATTTTCCCAAACACCATTTTAACCAAAGTTGTATCTCAAATGTGATTTTACCAAATACTATTTACATTTCGGAAAACTCCTTTAACCCAAGAGTATTTGCATTTTCCCAAAAACATTCCCCTAAAGCCGAACTAAACGGGCATATATTCAATTAGATCCACATTCACTAAAAGCTTAAACTAATTAATTATGAGCCAAGTAAGATATATTAACTACTAAACCTACATCACATTCCTAATGTGAGATTTTTTCACAAAACACCCTCAACATGCACCACAACAATTTTAAAATACATCATCCATGGCCTCCTATAGATTTAAGTCAATAACTCAAACGCCAATTGCCTTTCTGTAGCTTCTTTTCTATGGTGGCGTTAAAATATGTATCAAGTTGAGGCCCACAAATGAAGCTAATATCAGTATATTTCTTAGTTTGAGTAAGTTTCCTAATTTGAATAAGTTTCCTATGTTGAATTTAAATCTTTTCTAAATACAAGTGAGCGGTTTCAGGGTGGGTAGATTCCAGGTTCCAACCTTTCAGGAGCAATTATCAGTTTTTGGACTCTAGAGCCGACACTATTGGTCTGGTCCAGTTCTAGGGTTTACCCAAGAGCTGGCCAATTCCTTTTGTTTCATTTTTTTTTATTTGTTGAAAGGACAAACTTAAGTAAAACATCCCTTTATCTACAATCGAGACAAATAAAAGTTATATTATAATAGTAGAGCAACAAAACAACGAGAAGTACGGTAGGAAACAAATAGAAATATAAAGCAACTGGGAAGAGTCCAACACATCCACTAGTCAAACAAAATGAAAGGTGAAGCAACAACAGAAATTCCCATATGCCAAAAATAACAATATATTAAAGATGAACATGTAAAATAAATACAATAAAAACTTCAAAATACGTAACATAAAACACGAATTATAGAACTTCATTCCTCATTCATCCATAAAAGATTGCTCTAAATTCTACCCACCCGAAAACAAAAGAAACAACGAACATAGTTAATCACTTTACAATAATTTTATATTAAAATTACTATTCATTAAATTAAAAAAAATTAAAACAATTAATACAAAACCTCACCACATATATTCTTTCCACTTCAACTCGGAAACTTTATTTACCAATGATGACCTCCTCGTTATGACAATCTATATCTAAAAAAAGAAGTGATTTAAAAAGCATTCACTCATTAAATATACAAATGAATTGCAAAATAAAAAGAAATGTTACTCGATCCGGTTCTCTAGTCTAGTCTAGTTCCACACTTAGAATCGGGACTGGACCAGTAATAGCCGAGTGCAAAAATTGGAACCGAGAACTAGACTAGATTCAACCGAGTAGGATTGGTCCGGTCTGATTCCGGGGTCCACCTTGGACCAGTGCTCACCCCTAATTTATATGTAAAAAGCGAGTCTTCTTTGTGAAGAGCATCCAAGAAGAGTTGTTAGCCATGAAAATAAATTGTGCGGTGTGCTTGTAAATTACATTTGAAGCCGTGAAAATCTTGTGTTAAGATTTTGTGTAATTACTCAATGAAATTAAGAGATTGTTTTGTGAGAAATTATGAAGGCTAAACATTGTTTGAGTTATTGGATGTAATTGAGGGATGAAAAATACTAAGAATATTTGAGTGACTCGACTATGGTTGTAATATCCATTGTATTGCTTGCTCTATAATGGAATCCTATATTGTTTTTCCTATGAAGTAGGTCCCATTGATTGAACATGTAAGTCCATTGTTCGATTAACTTCCTTGGTATGCTTATTTTATTATTTGATTCCGTTAGCAACAATTAGTATCAGAACTGGACTTAGAGTTTGGTGTAATATCTACTTGATGCAATTTCTATTTCACTTAAAGATGAGTAAATGGGTGTCAGTTGCTAAGCATATCAATGAATTTGATGTTGTCATCAATCGATTGAGTTTGGTGAAGATTGAATTTGATGATAGATACATGCTTTGATTTTATTATCCTTGTTGCTTGATAGTTGAAACACTATTGCTACTTCTTTTGGTAATTCCACAATTCAAACTCACGAATAAAAACATCTGAGGCCTTTGTGGCGAAATCCCTCACCATTTCATCTTAAAGCTTATATATGCCACTACACTTGATTCCTTTTATTATCACAAAGCACCTCAAATGATCTTCAGAACTCCACCTTCTAAAGTATACCAACACCTAGTTAAATACAATACACTAGAGGAAATCAAGTTCTTTTTCAACTCTGGAACATGCCTTTGTCTAATAAATGTCCTCTTGATACCGTCATGTATTTTGATTTTGACATCACCAACACGCACAAATAGCACTTAGCATTGTTCCACAATTGTAATTACCAATTCCTATTTAGTGTAGTGTGAAACGAACAAATAAATCAATCCATCTGTCAAACGACCTATCCTTAGTGACGAATAAGACCTGTTATTCACTATCCAAATTATAGTTAGCTACAGCTACAAAATCATATGTAAGCTCAACTCTAATTCTCTTAAACTTCTCATCTTTCAACTTAAGGCAATCCCTTCTCAGATTACCCCATCTTACCACAACTCTAATAAATAACACCACCAATCCTACATTGACTATGTTTTTTCAAATTCGCACTACTTCTACTAATACAAGTATTAGTTCTTCCTCCTCTTTCGCTTACTAAAGCAGCAAGCACATGTTCACTAGATTCTCTTTTACGTATGTTTCACTTAGAATTAAATCACGGACCTCATCAAACATCAAGTTTCTTGATCTAGAATGATAATACAATGAAAACACTTACCTCATCATCAAAGTGTATCTCAACTAAACTCAATTGATTAATGACTACATTGAATTATTGATATGTTCAACAACAAATGCACATTTACCCATCTTCAAGTGAAACATATGTCACATCAAGTAAACCTTGTTGATCGCAAAGAGCTTCTCGTATATATTCGACGGGCATTCATCAAACCCGCAGTGGTCTTCTCATTCACAATGTCAAACGTGACTTTACAACCCAACGTTAACATCCAACGCTTGTCTATCCAACAAATTCCAATCATCTTCCTTTATCAACTATGGCTTTTTCCCATACAAGGGTAAATGCAAACTCCTTTGCTATAGTTAATCCTCAATATGCATCTTCAAGTCAAACGCATTCCCATCAAAATTGTTGATTTTAACTTTTCCTTTTTTCTGTCGCTATCGATTCGCTTTAATTCAACCGAAGCCTAGTGCTGATACAATTTGTTGCGAAAACCAAGCCATCGAACAAGAAATTAGCAGAGCAAGAAAATAAATTGAACACCAGACTTATGTGATTCAGTAAGTATGAACTACGTCCATTGGGAAAGCAGCACAAGATTTCATTATAGATCAAGCGATACAATGAAGATTACAACTACACTCAAATCGCTTAAACACTCTCAATATCTCTCAGCCCCTAATTATACTTAATGACCCGCACAACATTTAGCTCCATAAATTGCTCATGAAATAATTTTTTTATCTCACACAGGAATTACGCAAACTCTTATCCAAGATTTATTGGCTTCAATGCTCTCGAATTGCTTTAGGGTGTAATACACAAAGAAGCAGCCTCTTTGATGCTTTTCACAACAAAGACATTTGTTATATATAAACAAGAGTTGGATACAAGATAGAAAACCTGCTCAAATTGGGTAACTACTCAAATATAAAACTTACTTAAATTAGAAAAAAAAATCCTTTTCAAGCTCAAATTCGAGATATAATTTTAATAACTTTGGTGATGACTCTTAGTTTTGAGTGTAAAAGTTAGATCATTTAACTTTAGTTGATTATGTGAACCTAGGTATTTGAGAAGATTTTAGGAGTTTAGGGCACTTGAAACAAGCGATATGTGTCTGTAGGACATGCTAACGTGCCCAGAAAATTTTATAATATATATAATGCTTAGTGCAGTCTCTTTCCCTCCCATCCCACGTCCCAAAAAAATCACCAAGTAGAAATTATTGAGCATGGAGACAAAACCCAGTATTATTCCACCCCGAAAGCTATCTCCAAACGCGAATAATTTCCCCCCCTTCTTAAACCTCCAAATCACACCTCCCTTACCACCACCACCACCACCACCACCACTTCATGGCCGCCACTGACGTCTCTCCCCAATACCGACCTGTGCCGAAATCCTCGGACTTCAGCCCGGAACTAACCGTCTCTGCCGACCGCCACGATGGCCTCTTGTTCTGGCAATATATGGTTGCTGGCTCCATTGCCGGCTCCGTCGAGCATATGGCCATGTTCCCCGTGGACACTCTCAAGACACGCATGCAGGCACTAGCCGGGCCATGCCGGATCCAACCTGGAATCCGCCAGGCCTTCACCTCCATCCTGAAACTCGAAGGCGTGGCCGGCCTCTACCGGGGCATCGGCGCGATGGGTCTCGGAGCTGGGCCAGCCCACGCAGTGTACTTCTCCGTCTACGAGCTCTTCAAGGAGTCCTTCTCCTCTGGTGACCCAAACAACCCCATGGCCCACGCCGCGTCGGGGGTATGCGCGACGGTGGCGAGCGATGCGGTGATCACGCCAATGGACATGGTGAAGCAGCGGCTGCAGCTGGAGAGGAGCCCATACCGGGGGGTGGGCGACTGCATGAGGCGGGTTCTGGTGGAGGAAGGGATCGGGGCGTTCTACGCATCGTACCGGACGACCGTCGTGATGAACGCGCCCTTCACGGCAGTGCACTTCGCAACGTACGAGGCCGCAAAGCGGGGTCTGACGGAGGCGTTCTTGGGGGAAGCGGCAAGCGACGAGAGCCTGGTGGTGCACGCGACGGCCGGGGCAGCAGCGGGGGCGTTGGCGGCTGCAGTCACGACTCCGCTGGACGTGGTCAAGACACAGCTGCAATGCCAGGTAATGACAAATGACTCAACCCAAGGAACAGTGTCTATCGGTAGTGTTACCAAAGGTCTGTTTCATGGTGTTAAATATGTGTTCTTGAGTCAGGGTGCTAAGTGCATGAACCTCCACTCAGAGCATGATCTTATAGAGGAAGCAGGATTAAACTCACATCTATGTTTACCGTAGTAAATGAAAAGATGATATAGAAATTAAGAGTGGTCATGCTTGGTTCTCCTGATTCCTGAAGCATCTTTTGGTCATGCCAAACAGAGGAATTGTTAACAGAGTCATAATATAACAAAGTCAAAGTCACAAGTAACAGGTATCTTATGAAATGTGGACATCAGCAAATGCTGTCTCTAGACAAAGCCTGAAGATCTTTCAGTTGATCTTGATGCAGTGATCAGAATCATGTTTAGTTGTATAGCAGACTGTCGATTTTGGCCCTAAACCATTCGTATGCTTCTTTGGAATTTTTGGTCAGGGCAAAGTAAATAGCGACTCATCAGTTGAGTTTTCTCTATTGATATCCCGGTTGTTACTTGTCCCTATCCGTTTGACAGTTCATTCACTGAATTTCCTCAGCTGTCTGTGCATCCTGGGTTCATATCACTCAGCGATATGGATAGTCTTAGGACAGTTCGACGTTGGTGGACATATCTTTAGAATGAAAACTATTGTTCTTCACCACAATTGTGCAGGGGGTCTGCGGGTGCGATAGATTCTCGAGCAGTTCAATCGGCGACGTCATTCGAGCTGTGGTGAGCAAAGACGGGTATCGTGGTCTCATGAGGGGATGGATTCCGAGGATGCTCTTCCACGCGCCGGCCGCCGCGATTTGTTGGTCGACCTACGAGACCTCGAAATCCTTCTTCCAACGACTCAACGACAGTAAAAGCCGAGGATACTGATGCATGCCAAAGACCATGTATCAGCAATTTCAAGGCTGGACTGTTCTAAATCTAAAGATCAAGAGCACGCAACATGTAAATATCGGATTAAGGCAAATGGCAAGTACGCAGTGCTGAAGTTGTTGCCCCGTATCGAATAATACTGCGATTAGCGAATGAGCGGCCGAATCGACGTTCGACCTCTCTCTAGTGCAAGTTCAAGGATGATGACGACGAAGAACTATTGTTGGGCTTCCATGGGACAATTGGAAGCAAAATACTCTTATCTTCACTACACATACTAATTACAATAAAATTGTCCCGAACTGCAATTTATTATAGTGGAATGGAATTGAAACCCGAAAGCATGGATCTTATGTTTATTTCCTCTTTCGGCTTTCTTTTGGCCAAGGTATGAATTTATGTTGGAGATTCTGCTCTCTGTCGTTGTTCGTTCTCTCTTTGATTAACGTCAAGAGCTTTAGACATAATTGATTGGTCCTCGACATGGTCTCTCTCCAGTGAAGTGGATGGTCGCTTTCCATGCTTTGTCCACATTGTGGTGTTGCGTGGAGAATCGTTCTAGGTGGTCCGTGTTCTAGCCCAAAATTGTCTCCTCTCCCTCAATTTACTGACAAACTTTACATGCTTCTACCGTGGGAAGATTTCGGGTGCTCTCAGAGTGAATTCTTCTTGATATTCCAGGTTCGGTTAATAATATCGGTCTATTCTCGATTCGTGTCTTGTGATTCGATTCGATTCGATAAGTTTTAATCGATATGTTCATGGTTGGCGAATTCGTGTAATACTTAGTCGTAAGCAAATTTCATGACCAACAATTGAATCTAAGTTTGCCGATCCATTCAAACGGGGTAGTTTTTGTCGGGTTTCATGTTGTATATTTTTTTTATATAGTTTCATGGTAATACGCAAATGAAATGATACATAAACTTTGTTGTTAGGAGTAAACGGGATGTTTGTTGAAAAATAACGCGTTGCAATATTTTAAGTGAATATTAATAGGGAAAATTACCATAAAAAAGCCCTAAACTTATTGCATTTATGCCAATTCAGTCATAAATCTTTTAATTTGGCTAATTTAGTCCTAAAATTTTTGACAATTTGCCAATTTAATCCTTCCAGCCAATTTTGACCAGAAATCGTCTAATGTGGCACAATCAGCGCTAACTTGAAAAATTTTGGTGATATTTTGATTTTTTTTATGACGTTTTATTATATTTTATAATTTTCTTTTATTTTTATCTTCTTTTCTTTCCTCTTTTTTCCTTCTTCCTCTACTGGTTGCTAATGTCAGCAAAGGCTGGCAACCGGCCACAGTCAACAGCCAGCGAGGGTCACTCTTGTCGAGATCTAGCAAGGGCCAACCTTGCCGGCCTTGGGCAAGGCTCGCCCTCATTGGGATCAGGTGAGGGGCGACCTCACCAGGCGAGGCTCAACATCCTTGGATCCGGCAAAGTGGGCCTTGCCAGCTCCTTATTGCTTGATCATATAATTTTCTTCTCATGCATAGAGTAAGTGGACCCGTTTGACGAATGGATCGTTGCCTTCTCTTTCTCGGACAATCCCAAAATCAGTGGCCTGCGTATTGTCGTCAGCGAAGCTTTTATAACTAATTTAGGAACAGTTTTAGCAACAACAAAAATACTTGATTTAGGAACAGAACAGAGACTACACATTACTCCTTAGATGTTAAACAAACAAAGAGACCCACCTCCACATGAGTAGATGACTGTCCTAGCAAGTGTCACAAAATGCATGATGTCGCTTTCCCAGATGAGAAAGCTATAGAAAAACAATTATCCGATAGTTCACAATGGAGGAATTAAATGGCAGGTTTCAAACCCCGGTTCGATTCACGAGTCTGTCGTGGGCTCGTGTCCAACAGTCTCCCTAGTTTCTGATTTCCTCAATAACTTTGTAGATGATTCTGCTTATGGTTGCAAATTCATGCACATTACCTGAGAGTAATATTCAATTCTGACAAGAACAGTTTTTGAGATTTGGGCGACACCAGAATAGAAACATTTAGAGATGATGAGGATTACATACACTTGAAAGTTTTCGCACTAGTAGTTAACCATGCCACACCGGTCCGAAGCATGTAAACGCAGAAGCTCCATCAGAACAGTAGCACCTTTATGAATACGAGCTTCCTGTGCTTTAGAACTTATCTACAATAACTCCATCTCTGTGAACCTCATAAGCCTCTCTGCTCCGGGTTTTCTTCATACCAGCAGTGAAATGAAGCTTCGATGCTTCGGCTGATATCGCCGTCACCTTCACCCAAATCATTACCTTTGTTTTCATCCCTTCTATGTCTGCTAGTTTCCCATTCTCGAGATATCCAGTAACTGTGGTGAAAAAGCGTAAAACCGAAGAGTCCTTGTAGCCCACTTCACAGATTGTGGGTATGAAGACTGTGAGCTTTCCCGTCTCTTCATTGAACTCGTAGTTTGTTGCGTCACGAGGAAAGATCCCAACAGGCAGGCCATATTCCTTTAGGAGTTCTGGAAGTGGTTTTTGCATCTTTCCTGCAGAAAAAGGCATGAACAGAAAGTCAATTATTCGCTATTAAGGACGATGTCCACATCATTATGATGGCTGAAACCTCCCACTCATATTGCTAATCAGATATGTAATTCAAGACATTATAGAAGAATGGAACGAAAGACAAAGGAAACGCTTTAAGACAACTCCAGTGGTAGTAAATGTCTCTCAAAAACCAGTAACTGCTCACTGATGATGTTCAATGGATTTATGACAATCGTCATCTCAACTGTGTCATGCACCTAGATCATACCAAGAAGTTTCATGCAATTAACTTGACCACGCCAACAAGCACCAGGATGTATTTAGCCTCACCAGTCGATGAAAACTTCATGCATCAAAGAATGCCCATGGGTCCGAGAAGTCACAAGTTTATGTCTTATAGCTACAATTTTCAAAGTTAAAAGGGGAACAAGTTCTACTGACATCCACAATCCTTGATTTCTCTATGAGTTCTAGTTAGGGAACAGAGAACCCTAAGCAAACCATGACTTTTTCTTTTTACCATGGTAGACTATAACAGCACACTTTCATTTTAAAAATCTGGGCAAGTTATAGCACCACATTAACAACCAACTTCATGATAAGTTGCGGAATAATTTAAAACTTTTGCATCCATCCTCTAGAGATTACTACTGTACATGCTAGATGGAAATTCCAAAGATACAAGAAAACTTTTGCCATAGGGTAGCAGCAAGCAGATAATGAACAACCAAAGCATGCGACATAATAGTTGCAGATCACAGTTTAAGCAAACCTTTGAGTTTGTTAACCAACCATTTTGCTCCTCCTTCAATGCTGCTGGACAATGACTGTCAGTGAATATATAGATATGTCAGTATACCAGAAACACTATCTAATGAAAGAAGCCAAAAGGGAAAGTATAAATAGAGTCCATGATATGCCCCATTAATACATTTGAAATGAAGATTTATTAGAAGAGAAAGGGTGTCCTTAATGGCAGTTTCTTGAGAAGGAAGTTGCAAGGGATCCATATAAACATTGAGTACATTTCAAATTAATTTGCACCTTGAGATTTGTAGATCAAGTCTTCTAGTGATGTAATATTGAACTAAATTTCAACTTCTAAGAAAGTTTATTATGAAAAAGAGGAAAATCAAAAGCCATCGTAGATCTAGTGCATCTTACTGCTGAGCTAACCCAAAAATACCAGAGATATAAGCCACATAACTCAAGTATTTTCGTGCTAATCAGAAGCCATGTCCTTTATATCCCTCAAAGGATTTGGATACTTCGAATTTGGCTATATAGTTTCAAATGCCAGACGATGAAACTACAGTGTGTAATCAAATCAAGCTGCAGGTAAAACCAAGTCGTCATAATAATCTGAAGATAAATGGTGGTAATGTAAACAAATTAGCCTCGCACATTGCGATGAGAGTTCAACATTCAGAATGGTCAATCAACATCTACCCCTTTGACCACATACCCATCTGTATACAATATGTGCACCAGAAAAATATTGAAAAGCGCCACCGCATCTGATAGTAGAAAGAGAATTTGCCAGCATGTTAGGATGCTTGGATATGACATACATGGATTAATCAAAATAATAACACTCTTATGGTTCACACATCTTGTCTTGCTTCAGATAAATGACAGCTGTTTTTCCAGTTTCCATTCACAATCGAAAGTGATCTACGGATTCTAAATTCTAACCGACCTTGACTGAGAGGGCACGCCAAAATTCGCCAATATCAAGAGGACACATCGCATATAGAAGTTATGTAGTATATATGATCACAACTTTCCCCTTATTGGCACACTCGCACTTATGGAACCACGACCGCACCTAAACAGATTTTGAGATGACGCCAGCACAGCAAAAAATCATGTGATGCATTCAAACAACTATGATCACATATATATCAAGATCAAAATCAGCGCTTCAACCGTCATAAGAGAGAGAGAGAGAGCCTAACCCAGCACACTAATCACCATGATCATGGAATGTGATGTTGCCCGTCGTCTTGGACTTTATTGGACAATGCCAATTTACAGGTTGAACAAGAACATCGCCATCCAATCACCAATACTAGATTGACAGAAATTAAGCGGGAAGAAAACCCAATTCTCGAAAATGCAGAAAAATTGATTGACCACCCTCTTATGAGCATCATTCTCCCAGTCCTCACAAAATTGTCAGCGCAGTTGCATCTCAAACGTTACGACCACCCAATTAAAACCACATCGCATTACTCCTCCGCACGATCAATTCAAAACCTATCTCCCAACATCACATCGACCCACAACCGAACCAGCCCCAATCTCGTCGCAAAAGGAAAAATTTAACACGAAATCGACCTAATAAATAGCATTTGCGAAACCGAAATCACACTAATTAACATCATGGGGAGAGAGACGTACATTGATGTCATCGCCGACAGAGTTAATCTCCTTGTTCGCCTTCTTGCTGAACCAATACGTTCCCACCTTGTTCAACACCTGATCCATCTTCACAGAATTAAAGGCGGCGTCTGTTTTTGTAATCTCAGTGATTGTACAATAATCTAATTCGTTCTCTCCCTCAGATCTGTCTCTCCAGCCTCCGTCAAGCACACCACCTGCGGGAGAGAAAGAGAGAGAGGAAATGAATTTTCTCTTTTTCCCCCAAAAAATTCTGACCTCCTATTTTGTTTTGTTTTTTTTTTTTTTGTTCTTTGAAATGTTTTTTCGGCACACCATTTGCTTCGCAATCAAGCTAATATTAGAATTCAGGGTAATCCCATTCATCAGATTATCGCCACGTCAGAATTGGTGGCCAGTTGTTTCTCGGTCATGTGACAGGAAATTATCGGAACAAGACATGTTTTTTTTAGGGTTAATATTACGAAACATCTTAAATTGATATAAATTAATTTTTTTATCACAAAAATTTTTAAACTGGTACAACTGTAACAAATTTATCCCGAACTAATTTTTTTATCACGAAAAATCTCAAATTTGTATACCTGTGACAAATTTACCCTCCGTTGGTTTTCGTTAAATTAAGTTAATACTATAAAAAATTTCAAATTGATACAGCCATGACCCCAAACTGGTGCATCCGCCAACTACCACGTATTATCCAACTTAACAATTTGATAGGTAAAATTTAATAGAAACTATTAGAAGGTAAATATGTCACAAATGCATCATTTTGAGATTTTTTGTGGTAAAAAATTAGTTTTGAATAAATTTGTCACAGATGTACCATTTTTGAGTTTTTCGTGGTATTAACCGTTGTTTTTAATGGTTCATATTCATTTTGGAACTTGTATTGCGTTGAATAATCGTTCGGCAATAGACAATTCTAGGGTTAACATCATTAAAAATTTCAAATCAGTACCACATGATACATTTAGCCCAAGTTAATTTTTCTCACAAAATATTTCAAACCAGCACCCTAGATTACTAGATCCCACTCAAGGGAATTCATTCTAGGGAAGAAGAAGAGAACTTAGAAAGACATGAGAAAGTTTTCACAATATGATTTTATTTATTGGACATAGTCTACCTCTTCACAACACAGTACATTGCCTTATATAGACACGGATGGGTGTGGTCCTCAACCTCTTGGCCACATTTTTAAAGAAATCTGACATGACACACTAACATAGCATCTTTTGAAAAGATGATGCATACAACACACATACAAAGCAACTTTCAATACACATGGCAGGCAACTATATGACTAATCTAAAGTGGAGAATGACAGATGTGACATGAAAAATTCACATATGTTGACACGTATACATTTTAACAAGATATTAGACGGGAAGCTAATTGAGTTTAGATTTGAGTCAAGAGTACTACTTTGGGCTATGAAGGGTAGATTTGGATTAGGGACATTAGTTTGAGATTTTAATAAGATAAAAATTAGTTGGAAAAATTTCAACTAAGGGTCTGAAGTGCCCTTAGTTTTTTCAATTAATGGCTCAAAGTGGACGTTATTTCAAATAAGGCCCTGAAGTGCCTTTCTTGTTTCAAATAAGGGCTTGAAGTGCTATCTTTGTCTTAAACAAGGACTTGATATTAAGGGCATTTTCGTCATTTTACTTTTTATATTTTTTTTCATTTTTTAAATATTTTTTCCTTTTCTGTTTTGTCAAAAAATAATGAAAAAAAAAAGAGGAAGAAGAAGATGAAGCAAGTGCTGGCTGCTATTGCTGCCGCCCCACCGTCGCCGAAAAGGGCCGACGATGGGGGGCGAATGGTCATCGAGGGTCGCCGGGCCCCAGCCAAGGGCCGGTGACCCTCACCGACCGAAGGCAAGGGCCCGACGACCTTGCCCAGATCTGGGCAAGGGTCGCCGGCCCTCACCCAGTGACGCTGGCCCTTCAACAAGGCTCGTCGGCCCTTGCCAAAGCTTGAGCGAGGCCTGGCGAGCCTCATCGAGGGCCGCCTCACCATCGGTCGGCAAGGGTCGCCGACCCTTGGCCAAGGCCCGGCAACCATTCCCCCCCTCCCCCCAGTCGCCGGCCCTTTTCGGTGATGGTGGGGGCGGCAGTCGAGCACCCGCACCTACACCTGCACCTGCACATCATCTTCATCTTCATCTTTTTTTTTTAAAATTTTCCTTATTTTTTTTTTTCAGAAAATAGAAAGGAAAAATAGAAAAAAAAAAATTAAAATTGTAAAATGATGAAAATACCCTTCAGATCAAACCTTTATTTGAAACAAAAAGAGCACTCCATGCCCTTATTTGAAATAAAGTTCACTTCGGGTCCTTATTTGAAAAAATAAGGGCACTTCAGGCTTTTATTTGAAATTTTCCCAAATTAGTTTTGAATACATATATTATTGGGTTCCATTTTGAAAATTTTAATGATAAATAAACCTAGAATCTTGTTCTATAAATAAAACACCTTAACCACCCCCCTAAGGTTGAGTAGTAAGGGTCGAAGAAGGGCAATTGTTCATTCTTAAAACCAACATTCTTATGACTAAAGCGTAAAAGGAGGGAAAGAAAGAGTTATTCTTTGGAGAGCACATACAATGAAAGTTGTAAACTATGTTTGAAGGAAGTTATTGGGAAAATTACCAAAAAAACTCATAAACTTACTGTACTTGTGTCAATGCAATCCTAAACCTGCTTTCGCTTAGGGCCTTTGCGGCCCTATCAGCTGCGGGCGAGACAGTCCTCACCCAGATTCGGCGATGGCCACGACCCTCGCCAGCCAACGTAAAAGAGAAAAAAAAAACGAATAATTAAAAATAATTACTACCATGATATTTAACAAATTTGAATAGTCCTTCTTGTAATTATCTTGGTTATTTTGGCCATTGATTGAATCTTAAAAATAACGTTTCCCTCCGTCCCTAGTTCAAAAAAATTTCCCACAATCATGCCTTTAATCGGTGAATTACAAAAATGACATCAACCACTTTTTCTTTCACTTAAGTTTACACGTGAATGGAGTGTTCTAAATTTTTCAATTTAGTCAATCTAGCCATAAACCTTTACGTGAAATTCCAATGAAATGCTTTCAGCCAATTTCGCTAATAATCGCGGCGTGGCAGTGTGCCATGTAGGATGATCGACAATGATTGAACTGCCACGTTAGAGAGTCCGCCGAAAATTAACATGAATGACTATATTGAAATTTCACACAAAAGTTTATGATAAATTGACAAAATTGAAAAGTTTATGATTGAATTAACATTTGTATAATAAGTTTAGGATCGAGGGCTGAATTACCTAACAGTCATAACTTTCCATGATATAGCATAAATAACTTGAATTTATTATAAATTGTTTTCTCTATTCGTGGTAACTTATCTCAATGGTTGTAAGATTCCTTCATAGCTTGCAAATTTAAGGGCCCCGTTAGTGAGTAGTTATACTCATATCTCGCACTTTTCCTTAATTAAAAGTGAAGCTAACAATTTTATAGTTAGTAATTTCACTTAGATGTTAACAACTCATTATTTCTCTATTATCATCCGACGATCGTAATATATTCTCTCTTAATTAAACGAATCAGATCGAAAGGGATCGGTCCCATATTTTGTTAGACAAGATAGTTTTAATTAATTAATGAATTGACTGCTGAGTGTCAGGCGAGGTTTCCCATATGCCACCGTGCAATTTTTTCGTGTCTTGTCATTCAAGGCCAGATAATGTTGGTCAAATTAGAGGTTCGAATCGGTTCGAAGATCTAGTTGATTAATAACTGATTAATAATATTATGTATAAGTACATATATGTATACATTTTAAGCACAAGATCAGAAAAACCCTACAAGAGATCGAGATCCTGAACTTATGTTATATGGACTGATGAAATGGCTTTTTATTATTTATTTTCTTCAAATTTACATAATAGAATCAATAATCGACAAAAATAATTGCTCCAGACAAGAAAGTAGATAAGGACATGAGTTGTGGGTCACCTGACTAAACCAAAAGGCCCCCCCTGACTACATATAAGTGCAAAAAAAGATGCAGAAGACACATGGAGAGATCGCAGAAGGGAGAAATAATGGGGAACAAAGCCGAAATAACTTCAGCCACATGGGCTGTCATGAGCAGCTTCCACTCCCTCGTCGCCTTGCTGGTCGCCTCTGTCATTGTCGCCGTCCTCTCCCTCGGGCGTGATGGCTCTCAGTTTCAGCCGCTGGCCGGAAGACGGTGCCTCGCTTCACAGCGCAACCGGCGCGACGACGTCGTGCGATTTGTTCTCGGAGAGGTGGGTGCATGACAACGCGTCTTATCCGTTGTACACGAGGAGAAGCAATGCACGTTCATGTCGGACCAGGTGGCACGTGAGAAGTTCGGATGGAAGGACTTGGAGTATCGCCATTGGAGGTGGCAACCTCATGGCTGCGACATTCCCAGGTATGTGCATCTCTATCTGTTCTAATGCATAACAGTAATGAAAGGAATTGCTATTAGATGCTGTCACTCCTAACTCACCCCAGCAAGAATCCAGCGAGTGTGCTATGTGTGCGCTCGCCAAACTAACCTTGACCATTAGGTCCGATAAGTCACATCGAACGTAAATCCCACCGGATCAAACGATTTAGGTACAATTTAATATGTATCATCGCATAACTTCTCCACTCATTTTTTGCACAAAAAACTTTCTTAGGAGACTTCAATCTTGAACATTTGTCTTTCCATTGTATCGTTTGCACTCTAGGAGATAATTTCTTACCACAAATATAAAAATAAGGATTAATACAAAAAAAAAACCCTAAACAGATTGTGACAAATTTACCCCAAACTATTTTTTTATCATAAAAAATCTGAAAATGGTACATCTGTGACAAATTTACCCCAAACTGATACAGATGTGACAAAATTGACCATTTGTTAGTTTCCATCAAATTTTATTGTCAAAATACTGAGTTTAACGACACACGACCATTGACAGGGTGTACCAATTTAGGGTTTTACCCTTCGTTTGTTTCAGTTGTGCCAGTTTGGAATTTTTCATGATATTAAACCAATTTAATGAAAATTAATGGAAGGTAAACTTGTCACAAGTGCATCAGTTATGGATAAAATTGCCACAGATATATCAGTTTGAA
The DNA here is from genome assembly GCA_001662345.2 of Metrosideros polymorpha var. glaberrima. Taxonomy (NCBI): domain Eukaryota; kingdom Viridiplantae; phylum Streptophyta; class Magnoliopsida; order Myrtales; family Myrtaceae; genus Metrosideros; species Metrosideros polymorpha. Next base: position 16,111,000 of record BCNH02000011.1, on the reverse strand, counting down.
ATTTTTTGTGATAAAAAAATTAGTTTTTGGTAAATTTATCACATTGTACCAGTTTGGAGTTTTTCATGGTAAAAAAAATAGATTGATGTAAATTTGTTACAAATATACTAGTTTAGAATTTTTCGTGGTATCAATCCTAAAAATAAAGGTTTTATTAATGTTGGCTTAATGAGGTACATGTTCAATGCGACGTGGTTGCTGGAGAGATTGAGGAACAAGAGGATGGTGTACGTTGGGGACTCTCTGAACAGAGGACAATGGGTGTCGATGATTTGCCTCGTGGAGTCGTCCATCCCTCCCAACCTCAAATGGATATCTTATCGCCACAATCACTCGTTCATCGCCTTCAACACCATGGTAAGTTCTCTCCTTCCTTTTTTATTTTTCTCTTCAAGTATATTATGTTGATTGTTGATAACGCGAAAATCTTCCCTCGGATATTATTGATTCCCTTTTTGGTTGCGGGTGCGGTTCGAATTGCTGGTAATTTGTAAACACTCGTGATTTTGAAGATTGTGTGACCTTCGTCACCGGAAATTATCACATGCTTCCGGTTGTGAAATTAACTTGGAAGAAAATGGATCTTACAATTAAATACCAAATACAAGATAACGAAATTACCAGAGAAATCAACAGTGGATGATAAAGATATCAAAGATTTACTTGGTTTGGCCTAAGTGTTTTGAAATGCGTGTATGAGCTGTATTAGAAAAGCTTCACATCGAATTAGACTGAACGGCCGATTGAGGTAAAAAGTAATGTTGTCTTTCTTGAGAAGACTTGATAGAGGTAATTCTCGAGACATTGGAAAATCTATGATTAAATCTACGTAATCTCGTCATGTGATTTGTGACAATTGCATCTTTCTCAACCTAGTCAAGATTGGATGGCTACACTTAAAAGTTGGGCTATTCGGTGATCTAAGAATCCGATTCAAACAAACTAGGTGCCGTTGGAAAGCTCATACAAACAAGAGCCAATTATACCCTTCATTGATTTTCAATTGGAATTTTGTTAACCTCGGTAAAAAAACTAGGTGTGGTTTTGAAGATGAAGGAACATGTTCACGATGGTATGAATGAACTCTTCATGTCATTTGGAAAATGTTCGAGTTCTTGAACTGATTTGAATCCTGCAAGCTGTAATCAGAGGCGTCATATATAGTTCATCACAAACACTGAAAGTGCAGAATTGTGAAGCCTTATATCCTCCTGCATCTTCGTAAAGCTGATGAGGCCAATATGTTTTAAATAAATACCGGATGATTAAGTAGACATGGAGTCAAATGTTCCAGCTCTCAAATGAACTTGTACTGGCAACTAAAAATTCTGTCCACCACGTCTCGTGCGACCAATGGCGTGAGTTTTGGGCATTTATTGATCAACTACACCTCCACCAGACCACCATGAGAATGTGGCGATCAACGACAAAGGCTGCCACGGCGTTTGTGGAAGAGAACGACAAAGTGTCTCAATCAACATCAACAAGATCCACAATCAGATCATCTTCTTCCTCAACGAGGGCACTGTCGACATTGATAGTTGCCCAAAACGAGGAGGGGGCGATGGTCGCAAAGGTCTATAAGGAAAGAGAGAGGGTTGTGTGTTTTTGTTGGGCGTAGGATAACTTTAAGGGAAGGTCTTTTTTCCTAGATCATTAGAAAAATGCATAAAGGATTGCCGTGCTACTACTTGACTACGGCTAAATCCATCCCTCAATGGTGATTCACCAATAAAATGTTTTAGAATTACCCAGAATACATTGGACAATAAACACTGAATACATGTAATGTTAGTGCAAAAAAATGAAAATATATCATTACAGTGTTTGATGATAATAATAAACTAATATATTGAATACCTAACTATTCAAATTGAAATGCGTTTTATATTGAAATATATAAATAAAAAAAATCATCATCAACAAATCATCGCATACAGTGAAATTCGCATTTGCATTGACTTTAAAAAGTGAAACCAAGTGGTTAAGAATTTAAATTTGATCGTTGGCAACTGGGAGGTAGCCGTTGGAATGAATTTACTTTTTCAGCCCTCAGACATGAAATCCACTTGCCCATTATGAGAGGGTCAAATTTGTAACAACAAGAAAAGTTATTCGAAATACCCGATCTAGCCCCTGGTCTCTCTCTTTCTCAACGGCTACAAGAAAACAGAGACTGCACTCGAGTCAGATATGCTCTCCCTCTCCATCGCCTCCTCCTCCCTTCTGCTTCGTCTGTGTTTCCTCTCTTTGTTCTTTGTCTACTCATTCCCTTCTTCTCTCTCGAGGGAGTCTCGGTCAAGCCGGCGGTGCCTGATTTGGCTCGACCGAAGAGGGGAGGAGTCAGATGTGGCTACCTGTGCGGCGGTTCATCGTTGACGGTACAGAGAGACAGAGGAAGGAGACAATGGTCGCGCACGGCGACTGCATTGCGCATAGCGGCGGCGGGGGTGAGGCTGAGCTACGGCGTGTCGGTGACGGATTCTAGGGCTTGCTGGATGGAGTTCGAGAGGCGGGCTCTTCGATTCTTCGCACGGGTCATCCTGTGAGTCTCTCTGGAAACTCCATCGCTAGTGTTACTTGTTTTCCCTGTTGATAACGCATTATTGAATTTGTTTGTTGCTAGTTGTTGTTGATTGTCCTGTTGTTGCTCTGTGGTGTCATTATCCTAACAAATACATTACTTAATTGAGTTATTTTCAGTGAAATAATAATGTGATTATTAATTTTAGTGTCCTCGAACGAGATGAAAATAAAGTTAGAAGCACCACCAAGTAGAAATATACCAATAATGCTGTTTAGCATTTTTTATTTTCAGTCAAAAACAAGAAATTGTTTTTTGTTATACTTTTCTATATTGCTTTATTATGTGGCGTTTTCTTTCAATAACTATAACAAATATTAAGTCAAATTTTAAGCTGAGTATGTTGGGAAATTCCACTCCCCCTAGATTTCTGAGTCCTTCCTCCCCCGTATAAGTTCATTTAATTTCTTCGAGAGGACTAAACTGAATAAGTCTAGATATCACTCAATCAGTCCTAAATCTATTGTACGAATACTAATTTAGTTCTAAACCTTTTAATTTTGATAATTTAATTCTAAATGTTTGCGTCAAATTCCCAATGTACTCCTTTCACCAATTTTCGCTAGAAATCACTCACGTTGTGGTGTGCCATGTGAGACGACCAATGATAACTGGACTGCTACGTTAGCGATTTTCGACAAAAATTAATCGAAAAGACTATACTGAAATTTCGTACAAAGATTTAAGATTAAATTAATATAATCAAAAAGTTTATGACTGAATTATTATCCGTATAATAAATTTAAGACGGATTTGATAATTTCCCGTTGTAAGTACAACATCTCTCTTGCTTTAAAGCTACTAGCACACATCATAGGACAAACTGGAGATCATCACGGGCTCTGCACATGTATCTATATTGGAGAAAATATTGGGAGTAGGTAATAAAAACGGGCCCTACCAAACAGATGGCAATGTATATATATTCCTACGGATGGCGTTTCTACTCTAGAGAATAATCGGTCTACTTGTCCATCGAATAAATTATTTTGCTTACCAAGAACGTAAAAAACTGGTCTTCTGGAGAGACTAAATTATCATTGGCTGCGTGAGGCACCACCATCAAGAAAATAGAAATTTTCGTCCTATTATCAAACTTGTCAATTGATTTCTGAAACAGAAATTGTCATTCGCTCAATATATTGATATTGGTGTCTTTACACGGTAATGGTAATGAGGATGTCGTACCTAAATGCGCATCGCAAGCCATTATAATTGGAGTAAGAGATCTCAACATGTGCTTATCATTGTATTTGATTATCAGCCGCCGAATGTTTTACGATAACAGATTTGTTCTTGAGGATAAGAGTGTGCTCCCAACTGCAAACTGTACTTTGTTTGTTACTTTCAGGCTTTTGCTTTATTCAGCAGTTTATTTAGGTTTTGCTAAGTTTAAATGCCTTCAGCTACCTCTCAAAATTTTTTGATATATGAACGGCATATTTCTTTTGACAAAAAAAAAGGTGTTTGGGACAGAAAATTATCACTCGACATCTATGTAGCACACGACACGATATGCTGACACATCATTTCTAAAAAAAAGAGAGAATTTCGACACGTTAGGATGCGTTATGTATTAAATATATATTTTTATATATACATAATAAATTAGGCCGAATT
>BCNH02000011.1:16094132-16106366 GCA_001662345.2 Metrosideros polymorpha var. glaberrima | reverse complement strand
TATGGAATTTGGCCTAATAAATTACTAATTTTATGATTATTTTAATTAAAGTAATTTAATTCAAATCCATAAATAAATAAGATTTAACAAGTACCTTGAACACTTTTTAACATTTTTTCGATTATTAATGTTGTAGGTTGGGGGGAGATAAATTGGGGTTTCCGATTTTCCTTTTAGAAAATTATCTTATTTTTTTTAGCTGGCACGACAGGATTTTCTCTTCCTGTTTTACCCTTTGTTTTTCTTTAACGTTTTTCGTTGGTGCTCCATGACATTTTTGCCTGCAGTCAGTCAAACACTCTCACGCTAGTGATTTGACCTTGCAATTAACCGGAATTGACCCTTCCCTCGACTCCATCGCAGTACGCTTCGAAAAAGGCTCGCTCCCCCCTCTCTGATTGGCAGCGCCAGACGACCCATTCCATTCCACTCTCTCCCTCGGGTAGCCTCAGAAGACATCCTGTGCAAACCACACCCCTCTCTCTCTCCACTCATGCTTTCTCTCCTCTCTTTTTCTGCCTCCGCCTCTGCCTTTGCCTCGTCGTTGCCTCCGCCATCGTCAAATTGCTGCTTATCTCTCCTTCTCCATCTCTCTCTTTCCTCAACGACTCACTTGTCAGGAACATTGACTGCGTATCGAAAATCCGACACACATTAACTACATGTCCGATGCGTGCTGATATTTGACACGTATCGGGCATGACTCGATGGGCACTTGGACACGTATCGGGCATGACTCGATGGGCACTTGAACGTGTCGGTGCCACATAGCTCGACATACGAAGTCAACTATATTTTTTAATTTAAGACTTCATTTAGACACATACACGTCGTACGCTTTTAATTTCCGGGGCAACTATAAGTAGGCTAAGATGTGGTCCATCTTTTTTAAATATCTTTGTCAGTGTACAAGGGTATATTCTTTTTTCTCTCCTTTTTGAAGTTTGAAATACCGATGCATCAGTATCCAATGTTGGTCAATATTGTCTCCCCCAGCTAACTACCACAGAAGAAATTAGGGGCCTCCTCAGAAACAGGCCAAGAAGAAGGCTGAAGAAGAGAGAGACAGAGAGAGAACACGAGCATCAATAATACGGCAAACAAATCCCAGGTGGCTGCAATGGCACCACCCGCATGGGCATCTTCAGTCACCGGCAGCTTCCACTCCCTGGTGGCTCTGCTCGTCGCAGCCCTCGTAGTTTCTGCCGTCTACCTCTCGAGCGACCAGCCACGACTCCGGAGCCCGACGCCCACAAAGCGGTCCGATCAATGCGACTTGTTCTCCGGGAGGTGGGTGTACGACAACGAATCGTACCCTTTGTACAAGGAGAAGGATTGCCCGTACATGTCGGAGCAGCACGCGTGCGAGGCGTACGGGAGGAAGGACTTGAAGTACCAGCAATGGAGGTGGCAACCCCATGGCTGTGACCTACCAAGGTATAACGATGCGTGGACGCTCCACTCTACTTTTCTCTTCATCTTCTGCTAATCTAAAGAATGCATCAGTATCATAGTGAGTTTATTGCTATTTCCTAAGATTCCTATATTCACTAAGTTAAATCTCTGCTTCCGTCACTGAAAATGGGGGGTTAGGTTCAATGCCACGGTGTTGTTGGAGAGGCTGAGGAACAAGAGGTTTGTGTATGTGGGCGACTCTTTGAATAGAAACCAATGGCATTCCATGGTTTGCATGGTCGAGTCCTCAATCCCTCCCACCCTCAAATCCTTGTCGTATCAACACAACGCCTCCCTAATCATCTTCAGGGCACATGTAAGTGCTCTCCTCTCACACTGTCATTTAATTATTTTCTTACTCTTCTTCTAGTGCTCTCCTGCTGGCATTTATGCATTTAGCAGTCACATTTATAAATATATTAACTACTCTTGCACATTTGCCAAATTGACCTTCGAGGGGAATTGATTTTGGATTGGGGTTCTCTACGGGAAAAAAAGCGAAATTTCTTAGTGTTTATGAACAATACCGCTATAAATTATTTTGATTAAGGGCTTGTAGGAAAAAAGCTCTGTTCATATCAAGACATGAGCCCATTACTAGGCCTAATTAAATCACATTTTAAGAACATATGAGACTCGCACAGGGTGTCGCTAAAAAATACGTGTTTTCATACGGTTCATGTACTGGTTCATTTTACCACTTGGATGTGGATCCTCTATGTCCCGCATGGCGTTCCCATGATGTCTCCATGTATCTTAACCGTTGATGCGTACCTCATTTATGTACAATATAGTAGATCAATAGTTGAGAATTGTTTGAGACACCAATGAAAGCATCATGCCACACAAATGATTTAGATCCATATTAAGTGACCACTTAGGAATACGATGTTATGTGGTCTCTAGAGTGTGTGTTAACACCAAAAATTGCCAAAGTCCCTGACCATCGACTTACACTAGAAGAGGTCGAGCACAAGACTTTGCAGAATTAAAATTCGACAAATGTCGAAAGATTTTAGTCGGCAATTATAGAAAGTCAACAAAACGACTAAATAGTTGCCGACAGTAAAAGCTAAAGAAAACTACTAAGACCTAAGATATGGGTGTCGGTGAATGAAGTTTAGTTAAGTTGACAAGAGAGTCACGATCGAAGCGATCTGCGATGGATTATATAAATCAGTCAGTTATTCTAAGTGTGGAGCCGGCAACCTTGAAAGCACTTGTGAAGATCAACACAATGTAAGACCAACACAATCATAGGATCATGGGGCCGCTAATTTCGGAAGCCACTAGCTGTAGTAGCCGGGGAATATGGGTTGTTGTAGCTGTCATGAAGTGAAACCGCAGGAGTAATTGTTGGTGTTGGACACAATGTCAAAGTAGTTGGTTTGTTTAGTAATTGCTTGTAAATACCTGTTGCTGAATTTTAGAATTCGCGTAGGATGTGTTTGCTTTCTTTTGTAATAGTTGTTAACCGTTAGTAGTAGCGATAACTATTAGGATAGTATTTCGAGTGAAAAACCATCAATCAATTAACAAACATGAGTTGTTCACTTTTATCTTCTAGCTTACCTCTACATATCCAGTATCTTTACGTGGCTGACTGTGAATACTGCTAATCTTAGCACTTTTAGTTTTCTCTTCAAAGTAGTTTCATGCCCAATAATCATCAAAGGACTTCTCATATCCTTTGTTAATTGGTTTATCGATCCATCGTTCGAAAGGTGTTTTGTTTTTGTCAATTTGTTTGACGAAATATAGTCTATGTGCAAAGAATTTTGTCAATGTACAATTGAAAGTTCTCTACTTTTGCCTTTATTTTCTCATAATTAGACAGGTAACATTGTGTAGCTTCTAATAATCCTTTTCCATAGGTCGCACGTGAAGTGAGGTTTCCCATGACTATGGATCCTCGAGCCCGAGAAAATCAGTGTAAACAAACGAAAAGATAATGGTACCAATTTTTAGGTAATGGATACTTCATTGAGAAGTGAGCAAAAGCAGACGGTGCCAATTTCTAATCTTGTTTTTGGACACCGGTAGTGTAAAAAAATCATTAGGCAAGCAAAGTTCTGACGTTGATACATATGCAGCTTTTAATTCTGGAAAAGGAATTCATTCTATAAGTAAATGAGGGTTTTCATTTTTGTGTAAAAAATATTCTACCCTATCGATGTACCTTATATAAATAATTTTTTCTTGCTAGCCAAATGATGTATGATTTGGTATTTGAACTTTTGATGCGTTTGGTTTTTGGCAATTACCATGTTTAATGAATGTGCAGGAATATAATGCGACGATTGAGTTCTATTGGGAGCCATTTCTTGTGGAGTCCAACTGCGATAACGCAGTGAACCACCCGGCTGATCATCGCATCGCTCGAGTTCAGGCCATTGAAAAACATGCCAAGCATTGGAATGATGCAGATTTCCTCATCTTCAACTCCTACCTCTGGTGGAGGCCCCCCAAAATGGAAGTCCTGTGAGTATATACGATAAGAAATTATGTTTTACGAGTGTCTCAAGAATATTTATTAAGAATATATTTAATGAGAAAAGTTTCAATTCTCAAGAATATTTATTAAAATCCAATCTCCTAAATCGAAACTCTTTTGTGTAAATTCCATAATACTATGAGAGAGCTATATATACTTCAATAAAAAGGCAAATATCAATTGAAATTTCTTTAAGACCCGAGGGTTGGATACGCATAAGCTCACACCTCAACTCTTTTGTGACAAATGGAAGTTGATCTTTCTAGTTCGATTTGTTTTACTTTCCATAAAAATGTGCTTTTTAATATCTCGATCAGGTGGGGATCGTTTGAAAGTCCGAATGCAATACACAAAGTGGTGAAATTGCCTCGTGCATATGAGATGGCTCTCAATACCTGGTCAGACTGGTTGGAGATACATGTCAATAGATCAAAGACCAAATTATTCTTCGTTACCATGTCTCCGACTCACGAGAAGTAAGTTTTCGCCACATGCCTCTTTGTCTGAATCTATTGGTAATTACAACTTGTTTAAATGAGTTTGAGATGCATTTTCCCCGAAAGCAAGACAACATTAGGCTCATGCATATTCCTAAACTTCTCCATACCTTTCTTGTCTTAAAAGCAAATTGTTAGGATCATTTAAGTCTCCATTTCTTTCTCCCAAATGCTCTTCAATCCACTTAATGATGAATTAACAAAGTCTAAGGTCAAAAACAACGGAAAATTTTTTGTAGGTTGATTGACTAGAACATATTTATGCAATGCATTTTGTTTCTTGAAATTTTGCGATTTCCTATTACATGTAATCGATCCAATTAAAAGGGTTTACAAAACTAGATGTACTTAATCATGCACTAGGCCTTTATTGTTCATTTAAACAAGTTCGTGTTTTAAGCCAACTTCTCCAAATTTCTTGATACATATGGCGTTACTCTGTTTCTATATGGCAGAGCAGAGGAATGGGGCGGGGTCCCTGGCAGAAGCTGTTTAGGCGAAACCGAACTAGTTACCCGAGAAGGGTATTGGGGAAATGGGTCGGTTCTTGCGATGATGCGTGTGGTAGAGGGAGTGATCGAGCAACTCAAAACAAGAGGCGTCGCGATTCATGTCCTCAATATCACGCAGCTCTCGGAGTATCGCAAGGAAGCACACCCCACCATCTATAGAATACAATGGCATCCCCTAACTAAAGAACAGCTTGCAAATCCGAATAGCTATGCGGATTGCGCCCACTGGTGCCTCCCTGGAGTACCAGATGTGTGGAACGAACTTCTCTACACTTACATTCTCCGTTATATACACACCTAGGTTCTAATTATTGAGTTGGAGGTGCAAAGAGGCATTTCCAAATATTGCCTGTGCAATTGCTTATACTTTTACCTTTTTGTTTATCTATATATACAAATAGTCATAGATTGAGGACATATCAGTCTATAAATAGGATGGGCTAGTTTCACTCCCATTGCAATTGAAGACGTACCATTTCAGGTTGTGATGCCGAGTCCGCAATCCGTCCCACCCTTAAATCCTGGTCGTATCACCACAACGGCTCCTTAATCGTCTTCAGGGCCTATGTAAGTGCTCGCCTCTTACACTGTCGTTCGGTAATTCTCTCTTTTTCTAGGCTCTTAAGGAAAATTTACTCGTACACTTACTGGCCTACTGGGATTTATGCATTTACTAGTCACAGCTATTATTTTATAATTAGATATATAAAACCCTCTTGCACATTTTCCACAATGACCTTCAATCGAAATTTGGTTTTGAAATTGAATTGGGGGTGCTTGATGGGCAGTGAAATTTCTTAGTGCTTATGGACAATACCACTATCAATTATTTTGATTAGAGTGCATGAGAAAAAGCAACTTCCGCGTTAATTTTTCTTAATAAAAGGGCGGTTGATAGCAAGACATAAGTCCATTGCTAGACGAACTATTACATAAATTAAATAAACTAGACCTAGTCAAATCGCATTTGAAGAATATGTGAGACTAGTACTGAGTGACAATAACAAGCACGAGTTTCTACTTTCTATACAGTTCCTGTACCGATTCAGTTTATCGTATCACTCACAGATAAATTTTCTCCCAATACCATGTTAAGGGGACCTGCATCCCCTATGCCTCACATGGTGCTCCTATGAACATCTCCATATATCTTAACCATGGATGCTTATATGTACAAAGTCGTACATCAATGGTTGAGAATTGGTTGAAACACCATCGATAGCTTCATGATACATACATGATCTACATCTTAATTAAGTAACCATCTAGGAATACGCATGTCATGATCCCAAGAGTGTTTGTACAAAGAAAAAGTCTGTCCATGTACGATTGAAAGTTTCTTACTTTTTTTTTTTTTTGCTCAAGAATTATACTCAAAATTATACCGTGTAGTGTTGCAGCTTCTTTACTTAATACTGTTGGATAGGCATCATTGTATAACTTATAATATTCCTCTCCTACAAGTCGCCCGTGAAGTGAGGTTTCCAATGACTATGAATACTCGAGCCGAAGAAAATCATTGTAGACAAAATCAACGGTACCAATAGTTAAAGTAATGGATGCTTTTCCGTGAGGTTAGTTGAAGTAGACGGGGCCCATCTATTTCTTTATTGTTTTTTATTTGAAATGTCCGTTACAAAACCTGCCGGTCACCCGTTCAAAAGAAATTATAATTTATTTTGGACACTGATGGGGTCAGAAAAAAATCTTACACAAGTAAAGTTCTGATGTTGATAAAATGTAGTTTTTTAATTTGACAAATGAATTGATTCTATAAGTAGATGATAGTTTTCATTTCACGATTGATTGTGTAAAAATTATTTTGCACCAACATTGTACTACATATAAATCCTTGGAAAATTTTTAAATAAAAGCTTGAAGTACCGTCATTTTCTCAAATAATGATTTGAAGTGAACTTTGTTTTAAATAGGATTAATACCATGAAAAATCCCAAACTGGTACATCTTTGACAAATTTACCCAAAACTAATTTTTTGACCATAAAAAACCCTAAACTTGTATACATGTGATAAATATATCTAAAATTAATTTTTTTTTACCGCGAAAACCCCCAAACTGGTACATTTGTGATAAATTTATTCCAAACTTATATGTTTTTCAAAAAAATAATAATAACTTAGTAATCAATTAGCTCATTTTCTAGTGATATGGCTCAATTTATCTTTTCCGACAAACCATTAAATTTGAGGTAAATTTGTCACAAGTATACTAGTTTGGGATTTTTTGTTGTCAAAAAATTAGTTTGGGCATATTTGTCACATGTGTACCAGTTTAAGATTTTTCGTAATAATAAACCTTTTAAAAAATGGCCGGAAGTGCTCTCATTTTCTCAAATAAGGACATAAAGCGAACCTTATTTCAAATAAGAGCCTAAAGGACTATGATTTTCTCAAATAAATGCCTAACTTCAAGGGCATTTTCGTCCTTTTACTTCTTTTTTATTAATAAAATAAAAAATATTTTAGAATATTTTTTAAAAAACACAACAACAAAAATGGCAAGGGCAAGGGCTTGCCACCCCTATCACGAGAAAGGGCTAGTGAGGTTCGCCCGGACCTCGACGAGGTTGTGGCCCTCCACCTAGAGCTAGGAGGGTTGCCAACCCTCCAGCTAGATCTAATTGGAGGGCCACAACCCTCACTGAGGCCCAGCGACCCTTCCCGTCCCTTTCCAACAAGAGGGGTGGCGGCAACAAGGGCCTACCGCCCTTGCCCTTGCCTTTTTTTTTCTTTGTTGTTTTTTTAAAATATTTTAAAATATTGTTTTGTTTTATTTAATCAAAAGAGTAAAATAACGAAAATGCCTTTAGGTCGGGCCCTTATTTAAGAAAATGAGAGCACTTCAAGTCCTTATTTAAAATAAGTTCCACTTTATGCCCTTATTTGAGAAAACAATGGCACTTCATGCCATTATTTGGATTTTCCCTAAATCTATTTTTGGCTAGCCAAAAGATAAATAATTTGGTGTCTCAAAGTTCGAAGCATTTGATTTTTGGTAATCACCGTGTTTAATGCATGTGACGGAGTATAATGCGACGATGGAGTAATACTGGGCACCGATGCTAAGAAACACTTAAATCTGTATAATACATGCATAACATGCGCAGTCCATAATTTTCACAAGTTGCCATATGCATATGTGTAATCCAACAAAATAATTAAGCAAAAGATTGTGAGCTTCCTAATATTGGCGGAGCAATATGTAGTGCACATATTAGTACGGTCGATAATAAAGATTGATAGTATACAATGAGCCAAAAGCATAAAAATTTAATGAATTATACAATAATTGTGCAAATCACGAATGGAACCACCACGTGATAGAAGGGAATCTATACTTTTGAAATATCTAATTCCTCCTGCAAAATATATATATATATATAAAAGTTTATCGTGCTTAATGGTGGTGCTTTGCAAGGGGTCATTCAATTATTTTCTTTTGTCTACTAAGAACATAAAAATAAAAATAAATTAAAAAATTAAAAAAACTAATCATCTGAGGAGACAAACCGAATAATTTACTTTTGATTCTTCAAATTAAATATTTAGACGCATCCACGCGGCACATAAAAATAACTCCTTATTTCCGGGGCAGTTGAGTAGGCTGAGATGTGGTCCATCTTTCTTAAATATTTTTTTTCAGAGTACAAGGGTAGATTCATTGTTTTTTCTCTCCTTTTTTGAAGTTTGAAATACCGATGCATCAGTATCCAATCTCGGTCAACATTGCCTCCCCCAGTTAACTACCACAGAAGAAATTAGGGGCCTCCTCAGAAACAGGCCAAGAAGAAGGCTGAAGAAGAGAGAGAGAGAGAGCGAGCATCAATAATACGGCAAACAAATCCCAGGTGGCTGCAATGGTACCACCCGCATGGGCATCTTCAGTCACCGGCAGCTTCCACTCCCTGTTGGCTCTGCTCGTCGCCGTCCTCGTCGTCTCCACCGTCTACCTCTCGCACGACCGGCCACAACTCGGGAGCCCAACACCCTCGATACCAACCCGTCGATGCGACCTGTTCTCCGGGAGGTGGGTCTACGACAACGTATCATACCCACTGTACAAGGAGAAGCAATGCCCGTACATGTCGTCAGAGATCGCGTGCGAGGCGTACGGGAGGAAGGACTTGAAGTACCAGAAATGGAGGTGGCAACCCCATGGCTGTGACCTTCCCAGGTATAAGGATGCGTGGATACTCCATTCTACGCTTCTCTTCATCTTCTATTGATCTAAAGAAAGCATGAGTGTCGAAGTGTGTTCCTTGCTATTTTTCCGCTTCCGTCACTGAAATGGGGGTTAGATTCAATGCGACAGCGTTGTTGGAGAAGCTGAGGAACAAGAGGTTGGTGTATGTGGGTGACTCTTTGAATAGAGGCCAATGGCACTCCATGGTTTGTATGGTCGAGCCCGCGATCCCTCCCGCCCTCAAATCCATGACGGATCGCCATAACGCCTCCTTACGCATCTTCAGGGCTCATGTAAGTGCTCCCCTTTTACACTGTCATTAGATAATTCCTTTTCTTTTTCTAGGTTCTTAAGGAAAAGTTACTCATTCAATTACTGGCCTACACGGTTTTATGGGGAAAATTGTCAAAAAAACAAAACCCAAACCTATTGCACTTTTACCAATTCAGTCATAAACTTTTTAAGTTTGTTAATTGAGTCCTAAAATTTTTGCGTTAGTGCCAATTTTGTACTTCTAACCAGCCGGTACTGACGTGGTGTCGCTTACATGGACAATTTTTAATAATATTTAAATATTTTTTGAATTTTTTGTTCTTTTTCTCTCTTTTTTTTTCTTTCTCTTTCATTTTTTTTTCTGCTTTTCTTGAGTAGTGGTCGGTGAGCTCTAGCCAGGGCCGCAAAGCCCTCGCCATGGCCTCCTCTGGCCGCAGTAGGCGAGGCCTTGGCAAGGTTGGCCTCACCTGCTGTGATTGGAGGCAACCCTAGCGAGATTGCCCTCGCCCAGTGGCCAATGAGCTCTGGCAACCCTCACCAGTCAATGCTAAAGAAAAACAAAAAGAAGGAGAAAGAAAAGAAAAATAAAATAAAATGTTTGAAAAATATTAAAATATTATTAAAAATTATCCTCCAGCAATGCCACGTTAGCATCGGTTGGTCAAAATAACTAAATTAGCACAAATACAAAGGATTTAGAATTGAATTGGCAATATTGCAATAGGCTTATGACTTTTTTGACAAATTTTTCGGGTTTTATGCATTTAGGAGTCCCAGTTATTTATTTACACTTATAAGTATTGACCCCCTCTTGGACATTTACCAAAAAGACCTTCAATCAAAATTGATTTCGATATAGAATTGGGGTGCTCAATGGGCAAAAAGTGAAGCAACTTTATGTTTATGGACACTGCCCCTATCAATTATTTTGATTGAGGGTGTTTGGGAAAATGCCACGTCCATGTAAATTTTTCTTAATTCAAGCCCCGGTGATATCAAGACATGAGTCCACTACTAGATCACACATTACATAAACTAAACTGACTAGGTATAGTCAAATCAAAATTCAAGATTATGTGAAACTCACGTGGGATATCACTAAAAAATACGAATTCCCATACAGTTCATATCTTCAGTCTACCACTTCATTTACAAACAAAATTTACTCCCATTACCATGTTAGGTGGACCTGGATGCTCTATATCCTACATTGTATTCCCATGAATGTCTCCATATATCTTTGCTGTCGATGCATATCTAATTTATGTATTATATTCTATATCAATGAATGAGAATCGATTGAGACACCAATGAAAGCATCACGAGACGTACATGATCTACATCACGACACCCAAGATCTCCATATCAAGAATCTAGAACACATACGTTATGAGATAAAAGATTTACCCACCTGATTTAGAATTCATCGTTCTTGATGCGGAATGTCGATGATCCCACCTAAGTCCTTCTCCTCTATTGCCCCCTTGATCAGTGGCTCAATGAGACTGCCTCTCTCACAGTTTTCTTGACGTGAGGAATTATGTGCGCGTTAGGGTTAGAGGAGAGACTTAAGCACTTTATAGAGTTTTAGAACCAAACCCTCTCATTACGGGCCGAGCTCAACTCGGCCCACGCTAGCCAGTCCCATATTAGACTAATTAAGAATATTTATATCTAACTTTATTAGACCAATTAAATTACAATATTAATTAATATAACCCACAATTAGAAAAACTCTTACATTCTCCCACTTGGGCTATATTAATTAAAATTGTACCGTATATGCGCATCTTTATATTGGTCTAGAGATAATTCTTAATAGTCAATCCGATCCCATAAAGTCTCCAACATCGAATCATAGCGGTAACTGTATGAATACACACAGAGCTCTATGATCACAAATGCTGTTAACTTTACTGATATGGATTCAATATGGTAGTGTGGCAAAAGGATAACACCTCATAGAGAGTAATACTTTATGTGTCATCTCCTTTGTCAGTCAGCATTCTCTTTCTTTAAGTGTCACAAAACCTGACGTGTCACTAGAGAATATCCTTATGGTTCCATTAAACCCATATATGTCTTAACTTTATAGCTATATTTACTTTATGTGTAACAAGACATTTTTATTTAAGGCTAATAACTGAATGCCCCTTAGCCTGCACTCAAGGTTTACACAACACCTTGAGATTTTCAACAATTATATGTAATCAACATAATAATGAAACATCCAAAATTACTTTATTGAATGCAAAAGAGTTGATACATATTTAAATGCTACTAAACGTAACAAAACCATAGATGTAAGTTTTATTAAACAAAAATAGCTCCCACTAAAACATCGTATCCCAAGATGCTCCTAAGCCCATCTTTATGACATGTCGTTCAAAAACACAAGGGCGAAGGCCTTTAGTTAGTGGATCAGCAACCATATCATCTGTGAAAATATATTCTACTGTAACGTCACCATTCTGAACTGACTCTTTTATAGTCAAATACTTGACTGCTAGATGTTTAGACCCCTTGAGACCTCTGTTGTTGTTAATGAACAACACCGCAGAGTTATTGTCACAATACATCCGTATGGGCCTATCCACAAAGTCAAACACGGTCA
Organism: Metrosideros polymorpha var. glaberrima; assembly: GCA_001662345.2. Taxonomy (NCBI): domain Eukaryota; kingdom Viridiplantae; phylum Streptophyta; class Magnoliopsida; order Myrtales; family Myrtaceae; genus Metrosideros; species Metrosideros polymorpha. Next base: position 16,094,318 of record BCNH02000011.1, on the reverse strand, counting down.
ACTCCCTAATGAGGTTCCGGAGCCAAATCGCCTGAGTAGCAGCCGAAAAGCATGCTATGAACTCCGCTTGCATAGTGGAAGATGACATAGACGTCTGTTTTTTACTTTTCCATGATACTGCACCGCCTGCTAACATGAAGATGTATCCTGTTGTCGATTTCAATTCATCCTGACAGCCAGCAAAAT
>BCNH02000011.1:16074760-16090523 GCA_001662345.2 Metrosideros polymorpha var. glaberrima | reverse complement strand
GTTTACGTATTTTATCATTCATAAAAACCTCACACGTGAAAAATAAACATATCACCTTATAGATAATTCCATTACGAGTCCAACGCCACCAACCACGCTCCAATCGGATCTCCCATGCGCCCACACGCGCCACCTCAAGGCGCGGCGCGTGGGCCTCACTCGCCCACGTGCATCGCACGCTCCGCGATCCAATCCGGCCTGATTCCGGTCCGACCGTCCCGGTTCGGCCGGCTCCCCGGTCCAACCATAAACCCGGTTCGGCCAGTCCGACCGGATGGTCGGCGGGTCGATTCAATGGGTCGGGTCAGATCGGGTCAACGGTCAACGAGTCGGATCGGGTCTCGGTCAACGGGTCGGATCGGGTCAACGGGTCGCGGATCTGGAGCTGACGTCAGCAATGGCGTCATCGTGCGTGCAGTGCACGCGCCAGCTGCCCCTGCGCGTGGCCGCGCGTGCTCGATACTGGCCGGGAGCTCCGGCCGCGCATGGTGGCGCGTGCGACGGTCGATGGGGACGCGCCACCCATGGTTTTTCTCGTCTCGTCGAGGCGAATCCAAATATATAATAAAAATTAAATTTTTACTTATAAAAAATTTCGAAAAGAGGCCAAATCCGTAAGTTCGAGTTCTTATTCTATAGAGGCTCTGATACCACATGTAGACTGTCGAAAAACGACACCCAAGATCTCCATATCAAGAATCTAGAACACATACGTTATGAGATAAAGGATTTACCCACATGATTTGGAATTCATCGTTCTTGATGCGGAATGTCGATGATCCCACCTAAGTCCTTCTCCTCTATTGCCCCCTTGATCACTGGCTCAATGAGACTGCCTCTCTCACAGTTTTCTTGACGTGAGGAATTATGTGCGCGTTAGAGTTAGAGAAGAGACTTAAGCACTTTATAGAGTTTTAGAACCAAACCCTCTCATTACGGGCCGGGCTCAACTCGGCCCACACTAGCCAGTCCCATATTAGACTAATTAAGAATATTTATATCTAACTTTATTAGACCAATTAAATTACAATATTAATTAATATAACCCACAATTAGAAAAACTCTTACATACGGTGTCATGATTTCGAGAGTGTTTGTGTAAAGAAAAGTTTTGTCAATTTACGATTGAAAGTTCTTTACTTTTTCTCTTTATTCCGCTCAAGAATTTTGCTCAAAGATACAATCATTAAATATGGATTCTTTTTCGTGAAGTTAGCAAAAGCAAACGGGGCCAATTTTTTTCCATTTTATTTCGAATTCCCCCTGGAAAATTCACCCGTCTCCTGTACAAAAATAAGGGATCATACACAAAATAATTCCAAACTGGTACTTCCGTATCACATTTACACCAAATTATTTTTTCGTATCACAAAAGCTCTCAAACTAATACACTCGTGCCACATTTATCTAAAACTAATTTATGTGTCATAAAAAATTCCAAACTAGCAAAACCGTTCCACATTTACCCTAAACTATTGCACATGTGTCACATTTACCCTAAAAGAATCACCGTGGCATGTGTATATTAGTTTGGAGTAAATGTGACACACGTCTAATAGTTTGAGATTTTTTATGACACGAAATTAGTTTGGCATAAATATGGTATGGATATACCAGTTTTGGAAGATACAAAAATTAATTTTGGGTAAATATAGTACATGTGTACCGGTTTGGGATTTTTTATGGTATTAGCCAAAGAATTTATAAATTTATTTTAGACACCGATGGTATAAAAGAATCTTTACACAAGTTATTATTTTATTTTTTTGGTCAAGTCACAAGTAAAGTTCTGATGATGATAAATATGTATGTTTGAGTTTGACAAGTGAATTCACTTCATAAATACATGAATATTTTACACAAGCAATGTATCATAGATGATTTTTTTTTTGGCTAGCCAAATAATGTATAATTTGGTGCCTCAACATTGATGCATTTGATTTGTGGCAATAAGAATGTTTGATGAATGTGAAGGAATATAATGCAACGATTGAGTTCTATTGGTCGCCATTTCTGGTGGAGTCAAACTGCGATGATCCTAAGAATCACTCGACTTATCATCGGATCATTCGAGTTCGAGCCATGGAAAATCATGCCAAGCATTGGCGTGATGCAGATTTCCTCATTTTCAACACCTACCTCTGGTGGAGGGAATCCGAGATGGAACTTCTGTGAGTATATGCTATAAGAAATTATGTTGAACAACTGTCTCCAAGCATTTATTAAGCATATACTCCATGAAAAAAGTCTCAAATCCAAAAAAAAAAAAAAAGATTTTAAACATCATAAGAAAAGTCATCATTATCGTGAAAATTATAGCATTTTCATATTTGATTACTCAATAAGTGTCCTAGAATATTTGTTAACTGAATTCTATCATAAGAAGAAATTAACTTTTACCTCTTAAATCTAGTGAAAATTAATGCATCTTATCTAATATAGTAGAGGTTTTCCCTGTTCCATATTGATCCCTCCAATGTGGACAGAAGTGTTTTTTCTAAGTTAAAGGATTGGTCATTCAAAGATCCGTTTCTACTTCTTGGTCGGCTATTAATCTATACCTTTTTTTTTGTTTACCCGAGGTTGGAAAAGTGTTGTTTCAAATCGTATTTCCCACCGTAAATTAAATAAAAATTCAGACAGATAGGTGCTCATGGAAACGTTAAACTTAAAACATGAATAGAATGAAGTGGTGGATTTTTTTTTCTTCATGAATGTTGACAAACTTGTCCTGATGTTTAGAAATTGGGTTTGAGAGGAGGTTGCAGGACTTGACAACGAATTGGCCATCTCCTATGGGAATAAAGAGAAGACGTATACTATTCGTAAATTAAGAGAGACATCATGTAAATTTAGGGATGAATTACCAGAAGGGGACACAATCAACATGTTGAATCCTCAGCGGCTGAGATGTGTCCTCATTTTTCTTTTTCCGTTTTCCTATCTTTTTCTCCTCTTCTGGCCGTCTCCTTCTTCTTCTTCTCTCTCGACCCAGGCCGCATCACCGAGTCATGTGCCCACCACCGTTAATGTCGTTAGGTGTCATCACATTCCCTTTCTAGTGCCGCCCCATCCGCAACTGCTGCCGCCTTCGCTGTCGAACTCTGCCTCAGTGTGCCCTCCCTCCCCCCAAGTCTACAGCCAGGGAAGTCATGACCTAGAGAGAGAGAGAGAGAGAGAGAGAGAGTTTGGGACTGTGATTTCCTCAAAATATTGAGGCCATCATGGTAATGTGGGAGAATCTGGCTCTCAACTCGGTTGGTGATGTATTATTGATCAATTCAACGGGATTAAATGTAAGGTGTGAATTTATCCTATAAATTTAGAAAAAATTAAAGACTCTTTGAGTAAATTATGTAATACTATAAGAGAGCTGGATGCTTGAACATGAAGCCAAATATCAATTGAAGTTTCTTTAAGACACAAAGGTGGGATATGCATAAGAAACTCACCGGATCAATGCTAACCTCACCTTAAGGCTAGTACTTTTCAAATGCGTTGATCTTTCTTCTTCGATTTATCTCAAGCAGGTGGGGATCGTTTGAAAGTCCTGCTGCAATGCACAAAGTGGTGAAAATGCCTCGTGCATATGAGATGGCTCTCGATACCTGGTCATATTGGTTGGAGTCGCATGTCAATAGATCAAAAACCAAATTATTCTTCGCTAGCATGTCCCCGTCTCACGAAAAGTAAGTTTTCACCACGTGCCTCTTTGTCTTAAGCTGCTTGTAGTTACGACTTTGTTTATATTGGTTGTGTGATACATTTTCCCCGGAAGTAAGACAATATTAGGCTCATGCATATTCCTTAATTTCTCCAAACCTTTGTTGTCTTAAAAGCAAATTGTTAGGATCATTTAAGCCTCCATTTCTTGCAAATGAATTAACAGAGTCTAAGGAGAAGGTTCGTAGGTTGATTGACAAACATATTAATGCAATGCATCTTGTTTGTTGAAGTTTTATAGTTTTCCTTAGGCTAAAGTACACTACAAATGCCATAATTTGGTACGGGTGGACACTTTAGTGTCACAATTTCTAAAAGGTACATTTAAGTGTTACTTTTTTTAAAAAATAGGATGCTTAAGTGCTAACTCCGGCAAGCCTTGTTGGAAATCCGACGTGGCATTATTTTATTAATATTTTTAGCTTCTGTTGCTCGCCGGTGCTGATGTGGCACTTTTTAAATAATATTTTCATATAATATTCTAATTTTCTTAAATTTTTCTCTTTTTTCTCCAATTTTCCTTTTTTCCCCATCATCTTCTTCCTCTGGCTCGCTGGCCAGAGGAAGGGCTGGCAACAATCAGCGAGGCTCCTCGTCGGTCATGGGCAAGGTCAGCCTCGTTATCGCTGGGTAAGGCCGACCTCGCCCTCGCCCAGTGACAGCGAGGTCAGCCTTGCACAGCCATGGCGATGCGAGGTCGACCTCGCCCAGATCTGGTGAGGCTCGAGCCTTGCCATGGCTGGGCGAGGCCGGCCTCAAGGAGAAAAACGAAGGAAGAAAGTCGAAAAACGATAGGGAAGCCGAGCCTCAAGAGCCTCGTGTCCGCATTTCTCGTTGCTCTTTTGGTTTGGTGCTCAGTGAGCAAGGTCTGCAATGGTAGAGAGCTTGTAGAGAAAGACTAGGACTTGACCGGGTCAAGCTCAAGCAAATGTTGTTCTGGAGCGATTGCTGGAGATGGTTTCCTCGACCACCCACCACCCATTGCCCCATAATCCCTCCTCTTCCCCCTTACTTGTGCCCTTCTTTCCCTTTCCCGTGGCCCCCTTACCCCCGCGGTCCTCCTCTGTAGGCATCGTCTCTCGTGTCCAAGCTGAAGTCGCCACATCCCAGCCAAAGTTGATACCCTCAAGGCTAGATTTGGGCGAGGCCGACCTCGCCCAACGACAGTTAGGGCAAGGTCGATCTCACGCAGCCTCGCCAGCCGTCACCAACCAGTCCTTTGGCTTGTCAGCCAAAAGAAGGAAAAGATGGAAAAATAAAAGGCAAAAATTAAAAAAATGAAAAAAATTAAGAAATTAAAAATTTTTATCTACATGGCTTGCATTTTTTTTTTAAATGCCGAATTTTTGAAAATTCTCGCTAGAAAATACCACGTCAACGTTTTGGCCGAAATATCTCGCCATTAGCACTTAAGTGTTCCTTTCTTTTTCGATTTGGCACTTAAATATACCTTTTAGAAATTGTGGCACTAAAGTATTCACTCGTGCCAAATTGTGGCACTTGTAGTGTACTTTAGCCGTTTTCCTTACATATAAACAATCCAACAAAAATGGTTTACATTACTAAGTATACCAAATCATGCACTAGGCCTTTATTGGTCATTTAAACCAGCCCAACACCTCGCGTTTCAAACAACTAATATAGGCCCGTTAGTTGGCTTGTCAAACTTTACGAGTTTCTTATATATTTGGCATTACCCTTTTTTGATATGGCAGCGCGGAGGAATGGGGCGGAGTCCCTGGCAAAAGCTGTTTAGGCGAAACCGAACCAATTCTCCGAGAAGGGTATTGGGGAACCGGATCGGTTCTTGCGATGATGCGTGTGGTAGAGAGAGTGATTGAGAAACTCGAAACAAGAGGCGTCACGATTCATGTCCTCAATATCACGCAGCTCTCGGAGTATCGCAAGGACGCACACCCCAGCATCCATAGAAAAAAATATCGTCCCCTAACTAAAGAGCAGCTTGCAAATCCAGTTAGCTATGCTGATTGCTTCCACTGGTGCCTCCCTGGACCACAAGATGTCTGGAACGAACTTCTCTACACTTACATTTTCCATTTTCTAGATATTGAGGTTTAAATATTGAGTTGGAGGTGCAAAGTGGCAATTGCAAATACTAGTTGTGCAATTGGGTATACGTTCGCCTTTTGATATATATATATATATGTATGTATGTATGTATGTATATATAGACACACATGGTGATAAAGATCAAGGACAATTATGTAGCCTCCTTATTTTTTCGGAAAATAAATGTTTTGAAATTTTTTTTTTAAAAATAATCGCTTGTATCTCTTGATATAATTAGATAATGAAATATGTTTCCTTATTGACAACAATTTATGTCTTAACATTTTTGTGGACAATTAAAAAAATTTCGTTTGTTCATTTTTTTTAAGCGATACAATTAGTTATTTATAGAAAATTATTTTCCAAATCATTTTCACGAAACAAATACACGCTTCTTACAATTTATAAATAGGGTAGGGCTATTTTCATTCCCATTGGGATTGGAAAAATAATAGTTTATGTTGTACAAACTAAATTGCCTTGACAGGACTTATTGCTTGACATTTTCTTTTCGAACTTTTTCACAAATCAAATTTCATCTGTCCACAAACAATTAGCGAAGTTTATGAATACCGGAGAATTCTATGTTAACTTTATTTTGTGAGTTTCTTTTCATGGTTTTTCGCTTGCAAATATAATAGCAATTTGCCAAATTGCCAATACATTTAATAAATTGGAAAAATTCGAACCAAAAATAAGAAGGAATGTTGTACAAAAAGCCTTAAATCTATTGTACAACGGTCAATTCAATTCTAAACATATCAATTGTGCCAATGTAATCCTAAACCATTTGTACGAAGATCAATTTACTCTTAAACTTTTTGTATGGTGGCCAATGTAGTCCTTATCAAATCTAGGCTAGGGCTCACGAGCCCGTGTCATAGTCGACGAGGGCGTCGCAAGCCCTCGCCCAAGCCCTCGTGGGCCACAGCAAGGGCCGCAACGCCCACCCCCTCGCGACACTCATTGAATCTGGCGAGGGCTCACTAGCCCTCACTTTGGCTGGCGAGAGCATCATGAGCCCTCGGAAACCACAACAAGGGAGTCATGGCCCTTGCCCGCGCATCATTGTGGCCGATGAGGGCTTCACAGCCTTCGTCTTGGGGCCGACGAGGGTCGCTAACCCTTGCCTAGGAGTCGACAGCCCTGCTAATCTAGGAAGAAAAAAAAAGAAAAGAAACAAAAGTAAAGAAATAAATAAATAATTTGGAAAATCTTTCAAAAAAATTGTCCACATTAGCATTGACCGTATCACGTAGGAAGGTCAACACTGACTGAACCTTCTCTGTCTCCATCTCTCCTCTTTCGAAGCTTGCTTAGTCCTTGTTTTTCCCTTTCTTTGCTTTGTTCATTTCTCTTTTCTCTCCCGATCTATTTTGGGAGTTTGTGTTTAAAAATAAATTTCTACAGTTGATTTTTTGTGAACGAGGAGACTAGTTCAGCAATTAGTCCCGTCGACAGCAACCAAGAAGGATGTTGTGATATGGCTCTACAACCTCTCTAAGATTGGGTTGCTCTCTCTCTCCATTTAGATTTAGGTCAAGTTTCGGGAGTTTTACTCTCCCGAACTAAATCTAGATTTAGATTTGAGAGTTCCTTATAAATATTTGATCTGTGTTCTTTCAATATATTGATATTGATGTATTTGCACGGCATTAGCGATGGGGACATCAATCCTAGAAATGCACTGCAAGCTGTTGCATTTGGAATGAAAGATCTCGACGTGTGCTCATCATTGTATTTGGTGATCGGCCGCCGAACATTTATGATGGCAAATCTATTCTTGAGAGATCAGAATGTGCTTCTAGCTACAAATTATGCTTTGTTATGTGCTTTCAGGCTTTTGCTTTGTTCTGCGGTTATTTAGAATTTGGTAGGCTTGAAAATTTTTTATGTATCGCTTGAGTATCATTCTAATATATGAATGACATTTTTCTTTCGATAAAAAAAAATAATTGTACAATTGAAAACTTTAAAAATGAATTGACCGTCGTGCAATAAATTTAACACTTTTTGAACAATTTTTTCAAAATAAGAGAGCAACATTACTTCTAGTTCAATTTATATAAAAAAAAAAAAAACAAACAAACAAACTACTTAATAACATCGTTCGAAGCAGCAAAGATTACCTACTGACCCTTAAAAAAAAAAGGAAAGTACATCGGCGAGGACAAAGAGGAGGGAGAGTACCCGCCAACGACAGAGATCGTCTGGAGCGGTGGTATCGAAGAGAGAGGAGAAGAGAAGAGAAGAGAGGAGCAAATCCTGAGACTTGTTTTATGTAACTCTAGTAGTTTGGATTGAAAGTGGGTCCACATAAGACCCACTAAGACCCACTAAGACCCATCGTTTTTCTAGGCTTTTCTTTTTGGCCCATTTATGACCCATATCTAACCGCTTTCACCAAAACTTAAGTCAAAATATGAATTTGTGACCCATTTAACAGACCTAGCAAAACACAATTAGATTAATAGGTCTACAACACACCCATTTCAACCCATATTTCGCACTTGGGTGTAGAGGTGGCAAAATGGGTCCATTGCTTTTTCGTCGGGTCGGGTTTCAAATGGGTGACTCCAATATGAATGGATCAAAACGAATTATACAATACAAAGCCCAACTAAAATGGATTTAAATGGGTTTCACTCGGACGCTTGTTCCATTCATTTCGCGCTGCTTTTTTTTTTTTTTCCATTTTCTCCCGTGGCTGTTTTCACTTTTCATCTTCTGTTTTATTATTTCGGGGAAACCTACAAAGGAATTCTTGTTCTACATAATTCTTATTTTGTCCTTAGTGTTGATTAAATTCTACTGAGAAGTAAAAAGGCCATCAAAGATAATAAACCTATTTCGTCTAATGTTGTAAGGAAGATCTCTTTAGATAGACACAAAGCTATGTTATATGATAACCGGAGATTTGATAAGTGGTGACGATTCGATAATTTAATTGAGCATGTAACACCACGTTACTTTGAACTGTGAAATATACTTTCAGGCCAAACGAAATAAAAGGGAGCCTAAGCTCATACCCATTCCGGGAAGAAATAAGTTTTAATGCTGTACATAATTTTTCTTTTTGTACTTTTTTCTTTCTGTGGGGGATCAATCTATTATCTTGACTGGAGTTTTAACATTAATTTTCCTTTTCTCTTTGATGGGGATGGGGAATTCCTTCTTAATACGGGCGTGCACTTTCCTATGTACAGTTCGCATATAGTGTTTGGGGATGACTCTATTCTCCCTTTGTTGGAAGAGAGTAGAATTTTATGTCTTGTATTTTCCCAACGTAATCCCTTCTGCAGTAGAAATAATAGCAAGACATGCATTCTAGGGTGCGTTTAGTAACGTTTCTATTCCCGAAAATAATTTTTATTCAGACATATCTTTTTCTAATTTTATTCCCTAGATGAGTTTCTAAGCATAGGAATGTGTTTAGTAACTGTACAAAATTTCCATTTTCGAAATAGAAAAATAATAGAAATGCATTTAGTACGACTCTAAAATTTTATGTTCTAAGTTTTCTGATTTAGTGATTTTGACTGGTGGCGGCAATCGGCAGCCGTGGTGACCAGCGACTGGCCATTGGAGGCGGCGGGTGGTGGGTGGTGACTTGGATGGTGTCCAGCGGTGGGCGGTGGCTGGTAACCTACAACATGCGACCACGACGACTAGCCACTTGAGGTGGCGACGATGGATGGTGACTGGCGGTGGTGTTCGACAACCAGCGACCATGGTGACCAACCACTGGAGGTGGCGGCAGCAGTGGCCAGTGGCCACAATGGTGGCCGGCAATCAGCCATTGGAGGCGACGGTGGCGGTGGGTGGTGGTCGATAATCGACGGCTGTGGGCGATGGTGATCGACGATTGAAGACGGCGGTAGTGAGTAGCGATCAACCACCGAAGGCAATTGCGGCGGGGATCGGTGACCAACGACCGCAATGACCGGTCATTGGAGGTGACAGCGGCAATGGTGGCTGGTGGCCTGCAGCGAGTGGACTCATGAGTGTAAAGCCGAACATTATGTTACGTTAAGCTTGTTTCTCTAAAATGACACTGTTTCTCATTTTATTCCCAAAAATAAAAATATATATATATTTTTTACTTCTTGTTTCTATTTCAAATCTATTCTCGAGAACATTTTTTGTTCAAAGGAATAAAAATTGTAAGTGACGTTACCAAGCAGGTTTTTGTTCTTTTTCTGTTCCGAGAAACAAAAGAACAGAAAAATAAAGAAAAAAAACGTTACCGAAAAGAGCGCCATTCCTTACGCATCTAACCTCTAGTTAATACCATGTTAACGTACTCGAATTCTACTAACCTCTAGTGGGTGGAAAGTAGATGTCGTCGCTAGTAACGAAACTATAGTGCGCCGTTCCTTCATAAGTTTCATGAATTGTCTTCTATCCAATACTGATCTCCTTATTTTCGTCTCTTAACGTGTGATATGCAGACATTTAAAAGAGGTTGCTTTCGCATTTGGCTCGATGCGTTAGCTACCAGCTTTAATAACGATGTCACCACTCAACTGAACTCACGGTTAGTGGGTCACTGATAGGGGACTTTCGACTGAATTCTATGTTCAATCATTAATGTGAATGTTATGGAGCTTTTATATGTGCTCACCTCCAACTATCAACCTTTGAGGTTAATAATGCCTAGAGGTACACCACCAACTTATTCTTGGACCGCTTTGGTTTTTATACTTGGACATTACTTAGAGTATATATTGCTTTTTTATAATGAGAAAAACCCGCCTTAAATAAATAAACCTCGAGTTCATGAAATACTCTATTTGTCTTGTATATCAAGTAACACGCAAGCCAAAAATTCGCATGGATGACCCAAAAATAGATTCTTTGCATTCTGTAACTTGGATGAGGAATCATTTGCTTTGTGTTTTGACTCGCATCTTATCTAGCATTTGAAGTTGGATCTATAGTGGTAGAAATTAGCGTTATCTCATGAGCTTGAGGATTATCCATTTACGGTGAAGTTTACGGTCATGAGAAAAAATTAAAACTACTTGAACTTGGTTTATATTAATAAAAACTCGTGTTCTATATTCACGTAATTCTTTCTTTTTTCTTACATTTGTTGTGTAAAGGGTGGAGAAGAATGACTGGTGCATCTATCCTCTACGAACATTGTCATAACAAAGTGTCTCCCAGCAGATACAAAATTGCAAGTTTTGAGTTATGACTCTTTAGTCTATCTTTTCAAATTCAAGGAATTTAAGAAGAAGGTAGCGTACCCGAGGTTCGATTCTGACTAGCTTATTAATTCGTATCGCAGCAACCGGAGGTCTGCTCATGGAGTCTTTCTACATGGAGACTTTCTACACAGAGTTACCAGATGCTTAAGGCACAAACTGATCAGAATTTGCTTATGATATAACTTGAACTTGTGAACTTGGGAAAGACGGATGACTCCTTTTATCACTTGACAACTACCCCTATTGATGGTTTTCATGTTTTTACTCTTACCGGGCGCCTGATAATTTACGTATTACATCTATTTATATATTTATATATTGTTACTGATCGCTTCAAGTTCTTAGAAGACTATATAAGGTCGATTTCTCGAACGATTGCACTTCCCATATGAGAGAGTACAGAGCTCGCCCGAAAACAAGAATGGCAAGCAAAGCCCAAACAGCTGGCGGCGCCGGGAGGGGGACGAGCGGCAGCTCCCACGTTCTGGTGGCTCTGCTCATAGCCGCCGGGGTCATCGCGGTTGTGTACCTCACATGCGATGAGGAGCGACATATATTGGAGGAACCCAACACTAGTAGAGAAGCGCTCAGGAACACAAGTACAGAAGCAGTCCAGAACTCGACCGAACCGGAGCGGCAGGAGTGCGATCTGTTCTCAGGGAGGTGGGTGTACGACAACGTGTCCTACCCGCTCTATGAGGAGAAGCGATGCACGTACATGTCGGACGAGCAGGCTTGCGAGAAGTACGGACGGAAGGACTTGAAGTACCAGCACTGGAGGTGGCAACCCCATGGCTGTGACATCCCGAGGTACGCACAAACCACAAATTAAACCTACATTCATATCTTATTTTCTTCTTCTATTCAAACATGCCCCAAACCTGAGGCGTATAGGTTCAACGCGACGCGGTTGCTGGAGAGGTTGAGGAACAAGAGGATGGTGTACGTTGGGGACTCCTTGAACAGAGGCCAATGGCATTCCATGGTCTGCCTCGTTGAGTCGTCCATGCCTCTCCACCTCAAATCTGTCTCGCACTTCTTCAACCACTCATTACTCGTCTTCACGGCCTATGTGAGCCTCTCTCCCTTTCTCCACTACCGTGCCCTCATATAAAGCTGTGATGACAAACATATTGCCATTGAATTGTTGAGCTATGTGCATCAAGAATCGCGCTAAATGTTGCGGTGCTGGTGAAAATGTCTGGCAGGAGTACAACGCGACGATCGAGTTCTACTGGGAACCGATGCTTGTGGAATCGAACAACGACGATGCCTATAACCACAGCTTGATCAACAGGACCGTTCGAATTCAAGCCATCGAAAAGCATGCGAGACATTGGTCCGATGCGGACATTCTCATATTCGACTCTTATATTTGGTGGGGGAGCCCTATGATAAAAGTTTTGTGAGTACATCAATCAAGTCATGAGTTTCAGAAAATTAATTTCCTGTAATTGAACTATTGGGATAGGCAGAATTGTTAGGGAAAATTTTCACTCTGGTATATTCTTATGTGAATATATATTTTTCATTTCTCTTTATTAGGTGGGGCTCGTTTGGAAGTGCTGATGGAATTTACAAGATGGTTAAGTCGGATCGTGCATACGAGATGGCTCTAAATTCATGGTCAGATTGGTTGGAAGTTCACATAAACAGATCCAAGACCCAGGTGTTCTTCGTTAGCTCGTCTCCAACTCATCAAAGGTAAAATCTCCATCGCAAGTCCTTCGCTTTTGTTTGTTAATGCTACGCCCTCAATTGGTAGTAATGAAAACCAATTGTGCAATTGAGGTCACCTTCCACTTTGGTGAGGCCATTCTAGGACGTACGGACCTCTAAACATAAGAAATTGAGAAAATTGTTTATAAAGTCCTAAATCTATTATACGGCAATTAATTCAATCATTAACTTTTTGACTTTGCTAATTTAGTCCTAAACCTTTGACGATTTGCTAACGTAGTCCTTCTAGTCAATTATGGCATGAGATTGTTAACGTAGATGTCGGCTGTCCTACTTGGCACTTTCGGCGTTGATGTGGACAATTTTTTTCTAATTTTAAATTTTTATTTTTTTCTTTCCTTTTTATTTTTTTCTTATTTCCCCCCACCTGTCCACAACCTCAGCAATGGCCAGCAGAGGCTACGCCCTCAAATGGCCCAGAGCAGGTGAGGGCGTTATGGCCCTCACCAGATCTGGGCAAGGGGGCCACAAGCCCTCGCCAGTGGCCGGTGGAAGAGTTAAGTTAAACAAGAAAAAAGGAAAGAAAGAAAAGAAAATTACAAAATTTTACAAAAATTGTCCACTTCAACATCAGTCATGCCACATAGGACAGTTGGGGTTCATGTCAACGATTTCCGACCAAAATTACAAAAGGACTACTATGTTAGCAAATCACCAAAATGTTTAAGACTAAATTAGCAAAATTGAAAAGTTTATGACTGAATTGGTCGCCGTATAATAAGTTTAGAACTTTTTTGACAATTTTCCCCAAGAAATTGCTAATTCCTTCAAACCAAGTGCTGCAATTGGAAAAACAGAAAAAGATTTTTATTGAATTTGACATTTCTTACATGAGTAGATTGGAAATTTTGACATCTAATATTTTAGATAATAAATACTATATACGTTACGTAATATGTTGGGATGCGCACAAGAAAGTCCCATACCTCCTCTTAAAGGACAAATGCCTCATTTCATTCAAAGCCTATTAGATTATTCAGTTAGATTTTTCACTCAAATACTTAATAAGTCATTCAGTGATTAGCCAACCAGACAACTTCATACCACATCACTTATCCGATGTGACCACAACCAAGCACAAACTCTATCCTAGATACAGATGAGCATCTCCACTCAGTCAGTCACTTAATTCAGTAGTTCCCAACGTATCTCAACTCGCATTGTGCTGAGATCGTGAATGTATGCTATTGCTGGGGAAGACACAAGGGCAATGGGAGTTGGAGTCTCTTTTTTATGAAGCCCGGATCCATATGGCCCATTTTAAGTCCTTCTCTCCGGTCCACTATTATAGATTCGCAAACAAGGTGGCAGATTGGATCGCAAAGGCCCATTGTTCGAATTCCCTTTTCTCTTTTTAAGTTGCTAGCCCCTCAACTTCTTTGGAATCTTTTATGTTTGAATGTCCCTCTAACGAACTTTTTGTTTAAGAACTCTTGAATTTCAATGACGACCAAGAAATTTTTTGACAAAAAAAAACTCGCATTGAATCTCCACCATGGCCAGAACCAAAAACAGACTCCCTCTTTCAAACGTATAGGAGCATTATCTACTCCATTTGTCAATTAATATAAGAGTCCTGACTCCACTTGCTCACCATTGGCAACACCAAGCATCAAATAAATCTGAGATTTCTTTTTTTGAGACATTCTCGTAGACCAAATCGCCACGATGTAGTCATCGTCTATACTACTTATGTACAAGCAGTAGAAGTTTGAGACCTAGTCTTAGTTAGAGAGATCACCTAGAGTGAACCCAAATTTGAGTCCATTAACATCTGCAATTAGACCCATGTTAACTCTATAACTTAAATCATCGAGTGATGAGCCAACCGAACATATTGACGGCTCCATGTGATCAATATCATTTTCCTTGTGATCATTAGCATGCTCACATACGTGCACCATAACAAAATCATCTAAAAACTTACATGATCCCAAGTACAATACAATGAATGATAGACGGAATCTACATTTCGGCATATTCAATGGTTACTCGAAAGATTTACATTTGAATCGAATGTCTAATATATTCGCACAATAGATCCCCATTGCTTAGTCTTTGGATCAAAAACATGTACATATCGAATCGAAAACATTACTTCATCAACACAATAGGCCAAGGGATTTACAAATCGCCAATGTCTGTAACTGCAGAGCTGCAGAATGGGGTGGTGCTGATGGCCAAAACTGTTATGAGGAAACAGAGCCGATCACCAGAGAAGATTACTGGGGAAGTAGCTCAGCCCCCGGAATGATGCGTCTGGTGGAGAATGTTATTGACAAACTCAAAGCAAGAGGCCTCACTGTTCACATCCTAAACATTACACAGCTCTCCCATTACCGCAAGGAAGCACACCCAACCATTTACAGAAGACAATGGCATCCCCTGACCGAAGAACAGATAGCTAATCCCAAGAGCTACGCAGATTGCGGTCATTGGTGCCTCCCCGGAGTACCGGACGTGTGGAACGAGCTTCTTTATGCCTACCTTCTTCAAAAATGGACCTTCGAATCAGAAGAAGAGCAAGACGATAGCGAATGGCTAGCATAAAAATTCGTGATACGTCAAGACATTTATTGATTGATTGGTTCAATGGACCGGGCGGTTCGGATTTGCATAACACGATTTGTGAAGATAAAGAAGAGGTAATAAATATTTTTATCTTGTCTGTGCCGGTTCGTTGTGAATGTAACATTCATAATTTTGCAGTCATACGAATGGAATTTTTCTTTGGTTTGGCCAGCCATTCATGTCAACTAGTCTGAATTTGATGACCAAGAAAGGCCTTCTAATAGCTCTATTTATATGGATCCACACACTATAATTCTTCATTGGAGAAGTATTTGGTGGGAACATTGTCCAAAAAGTCCTAAATCTATTGTACGGACGGCCAATTCAATTCTAAACCTATTAAATTTAGCTAATTTAGTCCTAAATATTTTTATGATTTTCCATTGTAGTTATTCAGGCCAATTTTGACCTAAAATCGCTAATGAGGCCTCCAGCCATCCTACGTG
>BCNH02000011.1:16057332-16074722 GCA_001662345.2 Metrosideros polymorpha var. glaberrima | reverse complement strand
TACATCTTCCAGGAAGGGCCAATGGTGGTCGCTAGGCCTTGGTGACCCCCGATGGCCCTTTCAAGAAGATGAACAGTGGGAAAAAAGAAAATAAAAATTCAAAAAGAAACGTAAAAATCGTTCACGTCAGCATCAGCTGTCCTACTCCAGCCTCTCGTGCCACATAGGATGTTCAACGGTCACGTCAGCAATTTCCGGCCAATATTGGTTAGAATAATTACATTGGCAAATCATCAAAAAATTTAAAATTAAATTGGTCAAATTGAAAGCTTAGGACTGAATTGACCGCCGGACCTCTTAAAAAAAATCCCGGTATTTGGTAATTTAGTACCTCGGTTAGAAAAGTAATAAGAAAATAAAAACAAAAGGAGGGTAGACTCACGTTGGGAACAGCACTTGCTAGCGAGACGAAGTTCGCTGGCTTGAGAGGCAAAAGTGACGCGCGCTTAAGGCTCAGAACATCGGTGACACGAAACTCAGGCTCCAGGAATTCATTGTTCTGCCAGATTGTATTAAGTTTCGAGCAAGTTATACCTGTAACTCGATAATAATTGGCACATCTAATCGGAGTTTATAGTCCAGCAGCTTGTTGAACTTCCCATGTTCTTGATGTGATTGGACCCTCTTTACACTTTCAATTACTTTTAATTATATCGCTTAGCGGGTTGTTTTTCTCTTTTCAAAGATTGAAAGGATTGCTCAAGTAAAATCTCGGTATAATATATCGTTCTCGATCGTTCTCATTTGATCACTTGCCTTTTGTTATTGGTTCTAATCGGCAGGGAGTGCAATTCTTCACAAATATCTTGGCCGAAATCATCGTATGATGACGACTTCTTTATTTATCTCATTTCTTTATGGAGTCGATTAACAAACATGTGGTTTGGTGATTACAACAGCTCATCTCATCTAGAAGACGGGCGTATCACGTTTTGTCAAGCTGGGACTGACATCAGATGCACATACCTAATTCTACACCTGCAGCTTATGGTCATGTTACTGAAGTTCCATTCTAATAGTTGTTTTTTTTTTTTTTCTATTTTTTCCTATATATATAGATTGGTTATATATGCGCAAAAACCTCTCCACGTGTTTTTGAACGAACTAATTTGTGAGAGTGATCTCATCAGATATCACATATATAATATCCTCCAAGGCTCACATGCAATGTTTTGACTTGCTTAAAAATTGTAATACGCCATACTCTTGCTGTCAATATGCACTCCTCACATAATGTTTCGAACTTTCGGATCACTCTTCTCTCTTTTGTTTATGTTTTACTTTGCTGGGGATAATTGCCCAAAAAATCATAAACCTATTGTACGACGATTAATTCAATCTTAAACTTTCTAATTTGGTCAATTTAGTCATAAACTTTTAAATGATTTTTCAATGTAGTTCTTTCAGTTAATTTTGGCCAGAAATCGTTGACATGAACACTGGTTGTCTTACATGTTAAACTCAGCACTTACACGTTTGCAATTTTTATAAATAAAAAAAAAATCTTGAATTTTTTCTTTTTCTTCCTTTCCTTTCCTTTCCTTTTCCTTTTCCTTTTCCTTTTCCTTTTTTTCTTTTTGTCTCATTTCTCTCCACTGGTCACTAGGGCCTAAATGATGGCTGGGACACCCTCGCTAGCCACTAGGCAAGGGCCTAAGAGCTCTCATTGTGGCAGATGACCTCCGCTGGCCATCACCAAGCGCCTTGGCAATCGGTGAAGGGAAATAGGAAAAAAAAAAAAAAAGACAAGAAAAAAATTCAGAAATTTTTTAAAAAGGACAAAAATCGTCTACATTAGCACTAGTTGTGCTACGTAAAACTGTCGACATTGATTAGACCACTATGTCGGCAATTTCCGATCAAAATCTGCCGAAAGGATTACATTGGAAAATATTCAAAAGATTTATGACTAAATTGGCTAAATTGAAAAATTTAGAACTAAATTGGCTGTCATACAATATGGTTAGGATTTTTTTGTAGAATTTTCCCAAATTTGTTATGTGTGTTGAACTCTTTATAAATATACATCCCTCTGTAAACCTCAAACATTGCGAATCTCCTAAAGTTATTAATGGCTATAGTTCATAGCATTGCCTAAGAAACGGTTGTCGTTTGCGCCAAAACTTAAACCCACTTATTGATTTGTTTAATTGCGATGGCCAATTTGCATAGTAAATGAATTATTAATTATTGCCTTTTCATGGTTTCCCTTGAACTTCAACGGGCGGTAATAAAGAGAGATAGTTATTATCAACCATATTAACGTTGGTGATCAGAATAGCTCTAAATAACATTTATTTTAAATAATGAGTTTGTTTAACGAGTAACAATATACTCTTATCCTCTCGACCATGAAAGAATTTAGAAAAAAAAAATCTTATAAACAACATAATATACTGTAAAATAATGTCTTAGACCGGCTGGTTTTTTGGTTAGTCAAAAGATGCAATTTTAGATATTCTCTTCTACTATTAATACTCTTCACAAATTACTCAAATGACCAGACATGCCCTGATTTAGCCTGTATTTAGGCATGACCGATTGACACATCAAAGTAATGGGAACGAATGCATAAAAGTAAACAAGGCCTTCAGGTCAAAAGACTTAATAAATATCGCTTATGAAATCTCTTTCTCAAATCGACACTCTAACAAGCCCAAGAGATTTTCTCGGTCGGTCCAGCTCAACTTTTGTCGTCAACAAATATCAGTATATTCACAGATAGTATCTATGTTAGTGCAAGGTACAACTTGTTCGTAAATATCATGCCCAACTCATACTTTTTAGTTGCCAGTTGTTTTAGGTTATAATCTCATAATGACCGCTATCATTATAATTATCTTTATACAATATAATCTTGGACAGCTTATATGAATGTAATATCCAAGTATGCATTTAACAAAGTATTGGCTTTGTAAAGCACACGACTCTTTTCATTTTGAACAGATAATTTCTGGAGTACGCTACTTTACTCTAAACATTAACAGATGATCGCACGCGCAATCGATTCTATATGTTTATCCCAATTAATTAAGCAGTTGGGTGTCTCTTTAGGCAATGATACTTTCATATACAGCGACGATAGTCATGTAAATATTATTTTAAAACAAAAAATATTTATTTTAAGCAATATAAAACTTTCCCTACCTGCCATTTACTCAGGAAAGGATTTTCTTCTTGAGGTGACTTCAAGACACCGAATCGAGACGTGGAAGTGCCAACCACTCCGAAACCTAATTCGCTTTTTCTCCATTTGACTATATTGAAGTTTTGAAAAAGAATCAAAGAAATTGCAACGCAGCTGGCTTTTTGCTCTTTTTTATTCTTTTGGGTTAAAATAGCTTTCTGCCTTTGGCTACATTCCACTATTACCCCTCAACTGATCTTCCGACCAACTCAAGCCATCGTTGTAACTTTATGAGATGAAATTGCCAGAAGATTCAACAGCATCGATTGGATTAATTATTCTATAAGGTCTATTTGAGGCCAATTACTGGATACGGATAATAATAATAATAAAAATAATAATTGACAAGATTTCAAATTCCCATTAGGTTTTTAGTAATGTCTTCCTTCGCGGTACCTTAAAATTCTATAATGGGTAATAATTACGTGTAAATTTTATGTAAATTTTATGAATGAACACGTGGGACTCGCCCTTTTATAAGTATGGTTAGTTTCGCGCAAGGGCGGTGCAACGGGTCTTGTCAAATAATGGCACGGTGAAAAAGAATTGGTGGATAATGTATGCGATAAGCTGTTTGACTATCACAGATTGGAGAACTCGGCATTGGTTAAAAGAAAAAACCATAAAGCAACCAATTAAATTTGTTAGATTGGTTCGGTTGGAGAGCCTAGAAAGTGACATTTTCTTTTGTACTTCGATATCCAAAGTGGACAAAACCAAGTCCATGATGAAGGAAACATAATTTAAAAAGGGAAAAAAAAAATAAAAAGAAAAAATGGGGGTTTGGGACAATTGACTAACCGAAGAAGACAACCTTCCCAATCAATTGCTTTCCTCAAACTACCCAAGAAAGCTGTTTCCACTTCGCCATTTCAGGACAAACCAAACCAAACCAAACCCGCTCCAATAAAAAATATATAGATATATATCATCTCCACACTCTGGAACAACTTCAATCACAAGCGAAACATTCACATATAACTCCCACACCAAGCTACCCAAGCGCGCACACAAAAAATTGCTTGACAATGGCAAACAAAGCCCAAATAGCGACTGCCTCGTGGGGGGTCAAGACCAGCTTCCACTCCCTGATGGCTCTCCTCGTCGCCGCCATCCTCATCGGCGCCGTCTACCTCACCCGCGATGCAGAGCAGCCACCGCTGGATGAAGATAGGGCAGCGATCCTCCGGAACTCGGCCAAAATGGCTTCGTCAGCGCCGGCACCGTCAACTTCGATGTCGACGGGGGAGCGGGAGTGCGACTTGTACTCGGGGCAGTGGGTGTTCGACAATGCGTCGTACCCTCTCTATAAGGAGAAAGACTGCAAGTACATGTCGGATCAATTGGCTTGCGAGAAGTTTGGACGGAGAGACTTGAGTTATCAGCAGTGGAGGTGGCAACCCCATGGATGTGACCTTCCTAGGTACATATACAAATCAATGATTCTTCTTGAATGTAACTTTAGGTATATCAAGACTAATTTACGAAATTGGTCGATATGTTACAATCTTATCAATTATCGAACACGACTCATTTGTTTTGATGTAAGAGAGAGAGAGAGAATCCGACTCGATTATTTGAATGTCCCCTATATCCATGTTGAGTTTTGATGTGCTTATGGAAATTGATTAGGGTTTATGAGTTGAGTGTTGTGGCTGTGTGTGTGGTGGTAACAAGGGTAGGTTCAATGCCACAGCACTGTTGGAGAGGTTAAGGAACAAGAGGCTCGTGTACGTGGGTGACTCGCTGAACCGAGGCCAATGGGTCTCCATGGTTTGCCTGGTCGAGTCCGCCATCCCTCCAAACCTCAAATCCATGTCATCCAAGCACAACAACTCTTTGCTCATCTTCAAGGCCTCTGTAAGTCAACATCTCTTTCTTGCCCGCTTAAAAGTCTTCTCTCATGGGAGAGAGCACAACAACGTTGGGACATGTAGCTGTAGGTGGCTTTTTTTTATCAACGGCATTGTACTTTTCTACCGATTTTCTAACGATTTAGGTAAGGAAAAAAAGTTTTCGATCCTTTGAATATAATGCAGCAGAAAAAGGACAATCTAGACTCTTACACATTCCTAAACGTATCGTTTGAATGTACATGACATTCTCGCAAATCAATAGGTATATACAAGTTGTGTATATAGTAAAAATCCATTCTCAATTGGAAACCAGTTTATCGCAGTAAATTAGAAAAGGAATTTTAATTTTGGCCCTCCCTAAATTGAACTCACCCCTCAAATGATTTAAATGTCAATATCATTCGGTCTTGAAAATTGAGATGTCTAGCTTCTTTTGGGATCGAGTTTACGAAATTAATGGTTTTTTGTATCAACAAAATTAGGATTACAATGCGACTATTGAGTACTATTGGGCACCTTTGCTAGTGGAATCCAACTCCGACGATCCGGTCAACCACCGGGTGCCCGACCGGATCGTCCGAGTTCAAGCCATTGAGAAGCATGCAAGGCATTGGTCCGACGCCGACATTCTCATTTTCGATTCCTATCTTTGGTGGAGGAGATACCGAATGAAAGTCTTGTAAGCACTCTTTCTTCATCTATAAATGTAAATTATGTCCACTTTTTTTTTATGAAATAAAACGAAGTTATATAACCTCTAATTCAACCTTAATTTCATGTGGCAATTATTCTTCATTTAGGTGGGGCTCGTTCGGAAGTCAGGATGGGATTTACAAAGATGTGATGATGCCACGTGCCTATGAGATGGCTCTCAACACATGGTCGGATTGGTTGGAAGTGCATGTGAATAGATCCAAGACCCAAGTCTTCTTTGTTAGCATGTCTCCAACTCATGAAAGGTATGAACTTTTCGTAGCATCGATGCACCCCTTTTGGTTGCAAGATTCGTTTACAAAGGAATAAGCAAAACGACGTTCTTTTCTATGTCGTAGAGCCGAGGAATGGGATGGGGACGTAGGCCAAAACTGCTACGCGGAAACCGAACCCATCACGAAAGAAGGGTACTGGGGAAGCGGGTCGGACCCGGCAATGATGCGGGCCGTCGAGTCCGTGGTCGACGGATTGAAAGCGAGAGGCCTCGGGGTTCAAATCCTGAACATCACCCAGCTCTCGGAGTACCGGAAAGAAGCACACCCGTCCATACATAGGCGACAATGGGAGCCCTTAACCGAAGAGCAGAAGGCAAAGCCGAAAAGCTATGCGGATTGCTTCCATTGGTGCTTGCCCGGAGTGCCAGATGTGTGGAACGAGCTTCTCTACGCCCACATTTTCCATAATCGGACACAAAGATTAGGGGATAGAGTCGAAGGATTGTGACTCGGATAGCTTCTTATTTCTAACTTTTTTCTTAACTTGAAGTTTGACCACAATTAAGTGAAATTGGGATGGATTTACCTCCCCACCACACCAAAGGCAAAAAATAGTCTTGAAATGAAGAAAGAATGTACAAAGGGTGCCTTGATTGCTTTCTTCTTCTTCTTCTTCTTCTTTCACCATTTTTATCTTATTCTATATACAGTAATGTGATGGGGACTTTTGAGTTGAGTCACTCTCATACACTAGTCAAATTAACATCTGGCATTCATAACAAGCAATGGGGATTATAAATCTGGCAAAGCTTCACTTTCTAATTGGGCAAACCGCAAGTTTTATCGTGTGAATAAAAAATGAACTAAAATTATTTTTAGAAAAAGTATACCTCATTTTAAGTGGACATAGACATTAAGATCTCAATATTCTTTTGAAGTGATAAGCAGTTAAAGGAACATAAATAATACATCGCACTACTCTTGTAACCTTCAACCACAAATATGCTCCTTGAGTAAACCTCTTTTTTTAGTTTCATTCGAAACGTAGCTATAGTATATTCACAAAGATGTAGATGTTTGCTACTCTCCTCGATCTTACTTAATAGTTATCTAAAATTATCTATGATATGACCCTAGTGATTATAATGACAGTGCGAGGTTAGTATTTTCTTCATGAACAAGCTCCATGGCTGAAGAGACTTTTTTCGAGTCAAAGCAGTTGGTATGTTCTTCATTTTCACGATCAGCACAAGTGCAATAATCAGGATCCTCAAGTGACGCCATTGGAGAACTTGAGCTTGACAAGTCTGAGTGAACATTCTGCAGCATCATTTGTAAATACACATGTAATCGTGCTTGTTCATCATGAAGAAAACCAAAGCTTCTATTCTTCTAACAACACAAAACAACACGTGCATAAAAATAATAGAAAGTTAACTAGGGACAGTTAAGCATTGTGATTGCGACAACGTTCGGAAGACTTACTTCTCTGCAAATGGTTCCATCCTCTTCAACATGCCAACCCGCTTCTTCACAAAGAGACTTCAGCAAATCGTTGGAATCAGCATGTTTAGGCAGTTTATAATTTCCATGAGCTCGAAGGCCGGAAAATATATTTCGGGCCAAGGCTCGTCGCTTGCACTCCCTTCTTTTGTTGTTTTGGCGTTCAGTCTCTGAAGGGAATCGAAATCGTGTGACAACCCTTCCATCTTTCCTGGCTTTGTGGACTATCCAAGGGCCTGTAGTGGTCTTGATGCACCCTCTTAATTCACTTTTCTTTTGCTCCGCCATGGTAATTTGCCCTTATGTTGGAGTACTTTCATGCAAGAAGCTGGTCTATTTATGGAGTTGGAAGCAGTAGCCAAAACGTAAGGAATATGTACAACAGTCTTCGATGCTTTTTCCCTGATCCGACAATGATTTTCAGCAAATTGTGCGTGAGGACAACTTGTCCTATAGCATGGTTTCGAGCCAAAAAAATTCTGGGATGTGACCAACTTTTTCTGGAGAGGTTTCAATAAGAAAGAAAAGATTTTATGCGACAGTAAGGATTGTTTGTTTCACAGGTTACTTTCAGTCGATTGGTCCCAAGCTAAAGATAAATGAAAATGGGGCAAATTGCTCTCTGATTTTCGGTGTTGGGGCAGCTCAGGTGTGTCTTTCTGTGATATCGGGTCATAGTCCATGCAGAATTTGAATTTGGTTTGAGGACCACGAGATTCCGACCAGGCAAAGCAGATGGGAAACAAAAAATGTCATTGTCCTCCAAGGAAGGCACACATTGAGACTCCAATACCATCTGTACATGTGTCAGAATAGTATGGAACCGAGAGTAAATAGGAGCATTTTGGATTAAAAGCATGGAATCACTCCAGAAGCGTGACTCTCCCGGGGACCATGCTTGTGTAGTGAAATCAGAGACATCAATTGGCATGCACGTATTGTCATCTGAAATTTGGTATTATGGACCATGCTTGAAATTATGGAGAACATCCTGCAATCAGAAGATTTCAAAGTGAGACAGTCCCATCTTTAATCAGACCGAGGTTCTCAAATTGCTACGGTAGAGAAACAAGATAGAGAAAGGGGAAGGCTTAGGACATGGCACTTTATGCTTTTTGTGTTTTGGATCAGTGACAGTTGATCTAGATGTGCAGGGCTGGTCTTCATGGCAAATTCTTGCCTGGACCGTTGTCCATCATGGCCATTAATCATGTAAGCCCTTGTGATTGCTTGGGGCTCGTGAACCGAGTCCATGAAAGACTCACTCAGTCTTCATCCACTTTACCTACTAAGATAAACTTGACTTCCTATTCTCAATCTTTAAAATATATGGTGCCAAATGCAACTTGAAGGTTAGTTATCATCAATACATTGTACAAGATGTGCATCGGAGTCTAGCTCTTCTTCTAGCAAATCCAACACCCAATATACAAAGGCACTAATGAAGACAACTTATGCTTTTGTCATAATATACTCTGCGCGTAACCAAAAACCTCATGACACCAAACTGGCCGGGGGCTTTTTACATTGTCTCAGCTAGAGGGCTAACCAGGAACTCGAGATTTGACCACAAATATGTCTATACAAATGAGCCGTACTTAACAACGAAGAAATGGAAGATTGTGTCATGGTGAGATCCTTTACAGTGTAACATCCGCAAAATGGCAGCAAATTCCGAGAACAGCACCAACTTTGGGCCAATGAAACTGAATAATTAAGAATGCTAGTCATCAAGGCTTTTCAGCAGACCAACGAAATCGATGCTGCTCCTTCAAGCACTGTGCATCCTGAACTAGCATCATGCATCAACTTGAATTGCACATTCTTTCTGCAAGTGAATCAATGTAGTACATATCCAAGGATTAGCCAAGTACTAATGAAATGTGGACAAAGCTCCTTACTGACATCAAACATATAAGTGATCCATAACGATCATTAATATAACTACGGCAGACAATGCTGGACATGACCCGTTTGCATGACGCGAACACGATGAGGTAAAACCCAAATTACAGAGAGAAAACCCAAAAATGACACAACATGACACACTAAGTGTATATCTTGACACAAATTGATACGAATTAACACGATTTTTCATCGTTATTAAATTTTTGGGCATGATTAACACAAATTACGAACATGATTATGACATGCTAATCCGAATTGCCAGTCCCAGTAAAATGGTATAGAATCTTAATGATAGCAGGGACATTGAAACTGCCACCTATAACATGAGATTACATTGTGAACCCAATGTTATCATAAGTTCTCACCGAAATAACAATCAAGAATGCAGCGGCAAAGTGTTAAACTAGATAGCTATCTGTGTCTTAAGCATTTGGTAACATTGCCAATGGCATGGGTTCCACTACAACCAAAAGGTGAGAGTAAGAGAGGCTATACAATTAGTAAACTTACAATCAAGGTTGTATTGTCAGTTTGTCACCTTTACCATCTAGCTTTTGCAATCACCGATAATAAATAACACCCTCTCCTTTAGCTCATCAATTATCTGTTTTGAGGTAAATGCAGAGATTATTTAATAGAAATCATCATCACCAATGCCAAATTGTTGCCATGAAATTTTGAACTCCATACCAACTCAGAGACTTTTGCCCATCCGTGAGTAGACAGAGCAGCTTCTTTAAGGTGACAGTAGTAGGGAGGGTCGAAGCTAAGAAAGTAGTTTGAATTTTCTGTTGCTTCTGCTACCCAGAGATGATTCATTTGGTCTTTTGCTCTTTTAATAAGATTACAGAACCCAACCTGCAAGACAATGCAAAGAGGACCATTAAGAACTATAATCAGGATGTAGAAGTATGGGAACAGATTATTGAAGCAGCAAATAAAAAAGTGAAAAATCAGAATGGTTGCAGTGTAGAATCTTCTACAAATCACAATCAGCATGAAAACAAAAACATTGTTTTCATGGGACCTGTCATATCGACAAGAACAGTGTAAGATACACAGATACAGGATGAAAACCCTTAATTCAAAATAGACAAAACCAAAATGGTCAGTCTGGACAACTAAAATATCTTGTATTGAAAACAAAAAACACCTGAAATAGAGTAACTACATCTAGGTTATGCCAAAATGCTCTCTAGTGTCCTGTAGAACCTTGATTTTGCGTTGGCGCAATTTCCTTGTGTCAGCCATCTCTAGTACTTAAATGAAACTCTCATTAATGGATATTTTGTCCGGAGTAATAACAGCGTATTTTTTAGAAAAAATTTGGACCATGTCTTCTGCAGTTAAGTACATTCTTTGCTCTCTCGGTTTCCTAACCTTACCACTATCAAAAACAGCATGTAATATATCCAAAGTTTCATCTTCATCCAGAGTTGATTGCATTAGACTTAATTGCATGACGCTTACCATCGATCCTGCGAGGTTGTAATTGATTGGGACAAATGAATTATCATCAGTTGGAGGGAAGGAGAAGCTGATGGCAAGTATAGAAGTGTCATATTTGCCAGCCTGCATCTCAACTTTAGAACCATCTGTCACAAAGATCCACTGCCTTCTTTGGTGGGCCGTTGTGTAAACCTCACCCACGTATAGAACAAAAGCAGCAATATCGAATTCACTGAAGCATCCAAAGACCAATCTTGTTGGTCTGCAGGATCTGGAAAACTAAGCTTGTATAATTTTAACCTTGATAAGAAATATGTACCTGGAAAGAGGAATTTCACCCAAATTCGATAGAGAAATGGCTTTGCGGGGACTGAAGAATGCCCTGCAGTGAATAGCTTTGAGGTTGGAATTCTAAACTGTCTTAAGAAGGAACAGAACAATCCAAAAGGGTCTCACTCAAAATTTTCAACTTCTCGAGAAGATAGACGCTGCCATTTTGTAGTGGGTCCTCTTGTCTGTAGGAAAATGGCATCTGAATTGGACTTCACTGGAACAAGCTCAGAGATAGCATATGCCTGCCCCTCAATCAAATCATATTGCTGTGGCAACAACCAAAAATTCACTTGCAATGAAAATCAAAAAGCAAAGCACGGACCCTACTAGCATCCCTAAAGCAGCGTAATGTATACCTAAATTTACCTGCTTCTCAGTTGGGTTCCAGATTGTTATAAATCCCTCTTCATGACTACTTTTTCCACGGTAAGTTTTTCTTTTTAGCCCTACCACCCTCACCCTCATAAATGCAGTGACTTCTCTCTCAGTTAAACCAGCATCTTGCAGAGCTTTCTCAATAGATTTCTCCATGCCAGATTGCATAGTCACCTGAGACAGACATACCGTAAATAATTATTGCTAGTATCTAATTGGTCAAGCAAGAATCTGAGACCTACTTCCAATTTCGATCGATAAGCAGCGAAAGAATTCAACTGTTCAGGACTCATCTCGGCCATTAGAACTTCAGGTTCAGCAGACATCTCAAGTAACTTCGATATTTTCGCTCCCTCCTCACTATCGCCGTCATTAGAAAGATGAAAGTCTGTGGTACTCCGTTGAAATTCGGAAATGGCACCATCAATGACCAAGGAACGCCTGCAGCCGGACAAGCCAATGAGATCAAAGACAATTCCAAAACTACGATTAAGAATTTGATGCAGGTTGCTGTGAAGCATATACAACATTAATGCTGTTTTCTCCTTAGAGATCTACTATTCTCAAATGTCAGGACCATTATTCATTTGACCATCAGAACATTTGTAATGCATCTTTTGAAGTTATCGGAAAATATTCACATGCTATTTTCAAGGATAATGGCAATGCCTAACAATTCTGTAAAACTGCAAAATTACCCGAGTCGTTTTCCCCTAATAACTATTTGACAATCTTTACAATCTTATTACATTGTATCCCTTATTAGAATGGACATCTTCACTGAAACTCAGGTTGTGGACCTCTTTCTTCCGAAAAATCTTTCTTCAGCAATTCAGCAAAGCATTCAAAGACAAGACATAGTAGGGGTAGATCACTAACACATTGCTCCATTCAGAATGATCTCTATTTTCCATCTGAGCAAGGAGTATATCATAACTTCAGAATGAAACACATAGTTGTATGAGGATGTATCAAGCATTGTTCTAGAAGAATTTCAGCAAATATGCCATCAACTTATACAATGGGTAATGTCCATATTAGCATTGATAGTTGAATTTCTCTGGTACTGTAGGCCCACCTCTGATTATAGAGCTGCCTGATTTTCATCTCCATCCTCTCTGATCTGACAATGGATTCTCCACTACTTAACCTAAAATAAATAACTCCCATCAATAAAGCAGAATTTCTGCTACACCTGACTCGTGAAGATAGAATGACAGTTGGATTACCTCTCCCTGTAGAGAATAGGGTATATTCGTGTAACTCCAACTATAGTCATAGGGATTGGACCTCCATTACTCTTGATACATCTGAATGCCAATGGAGCTCCAGCACCCTTGCCTACAAAATGATGATTTCAGAGCTATACTAATTGTGTAAGATATTGTCAAAAAGTTGGTAAACCCCATAATGCTTACAGAATCCCAGTCGATCAGCCCAATGAGCTCTATATGTTCCATTTGCATGCAATAATAAAGTAACCATTCTTGTTTCCTGAAAATAAAGCTAGAATGAGGAACTTCTTTATTTGGCCTGTAGGATTGGTATGGAAAAAAAGCTAACATCTTATGGTATAAGTACAATGAGTGATGGAAACTGCTGAAAGCAGGATATATAAGTTAAAGAGAGGAACCTCAAGCGGTGAAACGGGTGCAACCCAGCCGCATAATCTTGCTCCCCAGATCTTCAGAGGACCATTTTAAACCATGATCAACGTGCAATTTCTAATTTTTCACGAATAAAAATTAAAGAACCAAACTTGAGCTTGTGATGCATTACCCGAATTTTTTGGCCAATGTACATTTTCTTTTCCATAAGATGCTTTGACAGCAAATCATCCAACAGCGCATCTACAGAGTACCTGCAGAACTACTATATTCAACTGTCCAGCAAAAGGACCATATGATCAAATCAACACATCTCTTACCAGCCATCAGTTAGCTCCAATCGCATGGCATTGTTGTTTAGTGTCCCATTTAATGGTGTGGTTGAGCTTGGAGTCTTAAGGTTGTCATCGACGTGGATAGCTGAAACACACAGCACAAGCATTGCAGCAAGGGAGGCATCTCCTTCAAGAATTCTCTTAATTGCAGAACGGTGGCCATGATTGATTTCCCTATCATACCTAAATAAATTTCGCATGAAGATTTTAAGTCTGCCTCTATTGGCCATGAAAGAACATAGAGATCAATATAATTAGATACCTATACTTCAGTTCCTCTAGCACATTTGTGGTGGTAAGAAACTTTCCAGTTGTAGCTGGGTAATATCTCTCATAAGAGGCAAGCTTCCAAATAATCCACCTATAGTGATTTGTGACCCATCTGGACAATGTGAAAAGAACTGAGCGGATTGTTTGAGAAAGCAAATGATGCAATACTAAATCCAAGGATAAAGAATTAGTGAGCATGATAAGAATATCTGGGGAACCCCTTGACCATTATTGGAACAAGCACATTTCGGATGTTTAAAGCTAATATGCTACAAAGCCAAACTAAAAATGATAGTCCCAGGCCCCAAAAGGCCACATTCATGATGCATCTAGTGACATACTTCTTATAACTCAAATAGCACCATCAGATACCGGCACAAACAATGTATCAGTCATTCCTCAAATTCTCTGAAATTGTTCTTTGAGATTAGAACAGCAAATCACAAGAAGTACCCTTTAGAAATCTGCTGTGTAGATGCTCCAGACTGGACCAGCAAGTGAAAGAAGGCTTCTGCCCCAATACAGTTCAAGTCAGATTCATTAGTAAACGCAAATTTGTGGGCATTATCCGGTTTGATCCTTCTCAACTGGTCTGGAATATGCTGCACCTAAGTACAATCAGGTATGAGACAAAACCCGCTAGTTAAACTGAAAACATATAAAGAATTGATTTACCATGTTATGCTCTCGTGGAGGGCCCGCAAAGTATTCACTCAAATATACTCTTGGAATCTGAGATGGGTATCGAGATGACACCTTTCCTTCATGGAGGGATTGCTTAGCCAATGAAGTGGATAAGCCTGTTAGGACAAATTTTTCATATCAGACTTCCCTTACTATGTTTGGCAAAACAAGTTGGTTGGCTTAGGAAGTTACCACTGGAAGAAAATAAGCGATCACTTTTCAAGGGGGACGAGAATTCAGAACTTCGGGGCCTCTTGAAAGGGGAAACAAAACTTGCTTTTTTGAGTCTCCTCATTTCAACTTTTCCAGCGCCTGAACAAGTGATGTCAATTCTGTTTGAAATGTCCATCAGTGACCCACCTGACAATCTTACATGTGGATTCATCCTTGGCCTTCCATTTGCCAAGGACTTGCTGATAACAGGGCTAGAGGAACGTGAGCTAGTGGTCAAGGGCTTCTGCAGACAAGCCACATCAAAATTGGACCTATCTGTACTGTCACAGGCAGCTGCATCAAACTTGTTGATCAAATTATCCCCAGAAGATAGTTTTTCCAACACTTTTGAGGAACGCGCTTTATTAGAGGATGAACGTAAAGGCGTTATGAAACCATTGGACATGTGGCTCCTCTTTGGTGTTCCTTGACAGAGAGAGGACATCAAAAAATCATTTTCTTTGTTTGATGAATTATCGCCAGTCTCTCTCTCATTCAAGAAAGAAAATGGTCTGCTGTCAAAGTTCCCCTCATTCAAGAAGTCTCCCAGTTCTGGATCACCAAGAAGACTCCTGGCGCGTTTGAGGGCATCACCAGAAATTGATATAGATCTCCCACCAGCTGTTTGGAACTTGATTGGAGCTGGTTTAGAAGGTAAATCACACATCTTTGGTTGCATATCACTACAATTTCCAGAGTTGTTCAATTTAGTTTCTACTAAACTATTTCCACGAGTAAATGAGACGCTCGGAGCAGATATAGAGTGCAGGGCATCACCACGAGCCGAACCTTCTTTTCTTTCCAAATGTGATGCAAGTTGACACCTACTAGTGGTATTGACAATGGGTGGCCTTCTTATGGGTTGTAAGCCTGTGAAATCGCATTGATCAGTACTTTCTTCCAGCCCCAGCAACGTCTTGGCTCTTTCCATACCTGTAGGAGATACACTAACCACTTTCCCAGACCCAGTCTGGAAAGAAAAACTAGATCTATCAGGCCTAAAATCTCGAACATGCACTTGTCCTGCACAAGAAGTTCATGTCAATATCAGGGTTTCATTTATTATAACACTGAGGTGTTTGAGGCGTAAATGCGAAGAAAGGATTCCATGAAATAAATACTACATGCAAGCATTTTGAAGTTGTACTACTTTTCAACATTCTCAACCAAAATATTACGTACATGTGCAGCAAATTTAGCCGAAAGTATAGGGAAACTTTGGAGAGAAGTATAAATTTATCAGAGCTTCATTTGGTCAGATCTGTTTTTCTGACTTTCCTCAGAAAATTGTTGAGGAAAAAGAAACATTTAGCTACAAACCAGGCAGCAGCCATGATAGAAGTTTCTTCTTCACAAAAAATTTATAATCTCCTCAAAGGTGTCCATTAGAGCGCAGTCAAAACCAGCCCATAATGACCACTGTGATTGGATCAAGAAAAGAAGCAATAAACGATACCACAATCTAAGCCTGGATTCATCACCAAACAAGCTGTCTTCTTTCCTCTACATGTATTTATTTCTCCATATTCCAATAAATGCATTCACCAGAAACCAGTTCTATACTGTACAGACACACTGATATAGAGTCCCCATCATATGCATTCTGACTGGCTTTTTGTACAGTATCTGCATGATCAAGCCACAGCGACATTGGCAGTGCAATACCAGTGAACAGGCTGCTGATTGACTGCAATGAACTGGGCAGCAGGTCGTTCACTGCTGCCAAGGATGCAGCAATATGTTTCTCTGACGAATTTAGAGCGGAGACTGAAGCTATGCAAGGTTAAGAACAGATCAGTCCTTGTTCTTCAAGTAAAGATTGTGCTGTCACTCAGAGTAATATTTGGAACAGAGGGAGAATCCAAGGGATCATCTCAAAGCGAGACAAATTTACAAAAACATGCCATTTCGAATGATTCCTAGCTTCCAGTGACCAAGCTAAAATTGAGAATTTAGTGCAAGAATTAGGAAATAGAGACTGCTCACCAGGATCAGAGAAATCATCACCATCTTCATCGCCCAGAACAGACAAAGCTTTGGCTACAGAAGACTGTTTCAGGGCCATTGATTTGCCCGACCCAGTCCGGAACATTGGCAAGCTCTGCGAAGCAGCATCGCCATTCTCTAGAAGCTTCGAACATCCTACGCAACCAAAAAGTCACCAAAAAAAGGAGTTCAGTCTCTCCCTTACTGGTCAATTGTTTTCGAGGTTGACGAAGTAATTTAAGATGTAAACACTACAATCGACAAGCCCAAACCCGCAGCAGAAATGGAGACAGAAAATCGCGCAACCTTGGAGCAAAAGATCGGACATTGAAGGCAGAGGAGAAGTGGATAGACGCTGTTCAGTCGGAGTTCCATTTGGTTCGTTCTCGAGCGCAGTCCCCGGATGGCCGCCGAGCAGTTCCCACCGGTAATCGCCGCCGCCGTCAGAGAGTATTTTCCACGCAGGCATTTGGCCGGCGGAGGTCGATTTCGCAGGCAAAATCGCGTTGAGGGTTTCGCCGGAGAAGGGAAATGGGGGTTTCGTTGCGGGAGCTCGTTCCTTTTGTGATTTTTTTGAGTGGCGGGAAAAGAAAATGGAGTGGAGGGACTTACAAAGTGATACATCGCGAAGAGGCTTATATATGATTAAGGTTCGAATTCTCTGCTTCTTCTATCTCATAAGTAATATAAAAAAAAAAATGTTAAAAATTAATAATCGAAATGAAATATTTTCCATCATGAATTATTATTATTAT
>BCNH02000011.1:16030844-16056451 GCA_001662345.2 Metrosideros polymorpha var. glaberrima | reverse complement strand
TTTCTCTTTCTTTCTCCTTCTTTCTCCTTCTTCCTTTGCTAGCTGCTGGCCTCGGCAACGACCAACAGCCTTACGAATGGCCATGACACATGTTAAATTATGTCTCGAGTTTGAGCCGTATACTAAACTCGATCCGTTTGGAGGATTTTGATTTTGTTCAAAATCAGGTGTGCTCGTTAATCCAAATCAAATATGGATTTTCTTGGGCGTTGTTTTTGCTGGAGATAATTCTTCAAGGTTTGACCAAGAATTATGTGGAGTCTGTTGAATCGTACAAAAGGAAAGGGCATATTTTATATTATGTGGGGTCCAGAGGGTTAAAAGAAAGAAGGAAATAAGGTACAAATATAGGGTTGCTTTTCTTTCTTTGTTCTTTCCTGATATAGCCGCCGGTGGGTTTTTTCGCTGAACGGTAGCCACACGGTGAAACAGAGTCGCGCTCGGAGAACGAAGAGAAGGAGAACGTGAACTACGTTCTTGGTTCACCGTGCGAAGAGCAAACAAGGGAAATATCAGTTTTTTTCTCTCGGTGAGTTTTTCTGAAGTTCTCTGCGAGAAATTACGAGATATTACTTGTGAATTTGCTTTGGACTTAATTTAGGTATGGAAAACACTAAAGCGTATAAGAGCGATTGTAATTTTATAATTCTCCGATTTGATAATTAATTATTTGCTGCTGGCTCTCCCCGTAGATGTAGATATCGACATTCGGATTGAATCAGATGATTTCGCATTGACTTAATTGTAAGATCCATTAGCGTTTCCGCATTATATTTCAACAACGCAGGTGGGCGAGCGAGCTCGTGGCTCGGCCGAGGCTGGTGAGCTAGAGCCTCGTCGGCCGTCAACCTCGGCCTAGACACGAGCTCGCCCACCCGCGTCATGGCCATCGCTGGGCTTCCAACAACCATCAAGGCTCATGGCCGTGGAGGAAGAAGGAGAAAAGGAAAAGAAAGAAAAGAGAAAAGAAAAGAAAAGGAGAAAAAATAATTAAAAACTAAAAATTCATTTTTTAAAAAAAATAAAATAAAAATTATTAAAAGGAATGCAATGAGGAAAATCAAATCCAACTTTCCATACCGAA
Organism: Metrosideros polymorpha var. glaberrima; assembly: GCA_001662345.2. NCBI lineage: Eukaryota > Viridiplantae > Streptophyta > Magnoliopsida > Myrtales > Myrtaceae > Metrosideros > Metrosideros polymorpha. The sequence continues at coordinate 16,055,367 of BCNH02000011.1, read as the reverse complement.
TGGCGAAAAATATCTTCCAATTCGTTTTCAGATTTCAACTGAACATCAGAAAATAGTGTCGTTTTCTCGAAAAATAACTTTCCAAAAAACATTTTCAAAAAACGTCGCATTTTTCGCAAAACGATCGAAACCGAAAACATAGAAGAAATTCCAAATAGATGTATAGTAGTTCAACCTTTCACTTGGCCTACGTCGACTCTCTCGGACTAATCGCCACAAAAGATTGGAATCCACCGGTGATCACAAGAGATAACAGTCTGTAGATGGTGCTGCTCTACACGAAGCTTAGTAGATGACTCTCTATAATGACAAGAACCTCTACGCAATGTTCACATATTACAAGAACTACCGCCCTTACAGAGGGGCCAAATTTCATAAAAAAACCACAAACTTTAGGTTCAGTCCCAAAAATATCCCGAACTTTTTTTTATCTCAGAAAAAACCTCAAACTTTAGGTCAAGTCCCAAATCTGCCCCAAACTTTTCTTTTGTTTCAGAAAAAACCCTAAACTTTAAGTCTAGTCCCAAATCTACCCCGGATTTTGTTTTGTCCAAAAAAAAAATCACAAAATTTCAACAATTCTCAAATCTACGCCCATGATCCAACCCCAACTTGACACGGCACTTCCACGTCGATAAAATCCACATCAATAAAGTAACATATTTTTTTTACAAAGAAAAGTTTGAAGAAATTTTGGACTGAACCTAAAGTTTGGGGTTCTTTTTGGACCAATTTTTTTTTTATTTGTTATCGTCTCTAACTTTCGTATCCTAGAACGGTTTTGGTTTGGATACGAAAGTTAGAGACGATAACAAATAAAAAAAATTTTGACAAAACAAAATCCGGGGTAGATTTGGGACTGGACTTAAAGTTTAGGGTTTTTTCTGAGACAAAAGAAAAGTTTGGGGCAGATTTGGGACTTGACCTAAAGTTTGGGGTTTTTTCCGAGACAAAAAAAAGTTCGGGGTATTTTTGAGACTTGACCTAAAGTTGGAGGTTTTTTAGGGAATTCGGCCCTTACAGAGGATACCAACCAGAAAAAAAGACATTCAGAAGTGTAAGCATGAGAGTTTTCATAGACAGAGAGGGAGTAGAAGTTCTAATTTTTGCCTTAGCCCTCAGCGATCCTTGATCCCTTTCAATAGCCTTCCGATCTTCAAACTAACCGTTGGATGCAATTTCTAGATTAAAGGATCAATTGGATACACTCCCCAGCTCAGCAGACCTATAAATTGCACATCCAATCTGCTATTCCTAGGCAAAGTAGAAGATTTCTAGAAAGTGGGGCTTCTCTGACCCTCTAAATGCTTGCACAAAACAGGAAAATTTTGTTAAGATTTATTTATTTATATTTTTTTTCAAAGTTGCTTTCTACGGATCCATACATTGAAACAGGTTGCTAGCAATATGAATTTAAACCGAATGGGAAGAAGATCTAGGTGCGTTTCACGCTGAGCTGATTGCTCACCTTCTTCACACTGATATTTTCAAGCTTCATTGATGTCTCCTGGATCTACATAGTTCTCACCTTCCACTGGTCCACCGAAGCTTTAACTATCTCATGTTTTACAGCCGGTTCACCATCTACGCAAATCCGTTTGACTTTCAGCAACATTTTACATCCAATACATTGTTCACCATTTGTAGAGATAGAGTACTACCAGGCTTTAGACATTTCTGTCAGGACTCCATCCGCATATTTGCTGTGCACTATAAGGGGAAAAGTAAATGATAATTCCTACACATATTGTACAAATGCTAATCCTGAACTCCTAAACTCGTCAATTTTGCTATGTAATTTTAAACCTTTGCACGAAATTCTAATGTAGTCCTTCTGGTCAATTGTTGTCGAAAATCTCCGATGCAGTGATATACAAGTTGTCCACGTCAGCACACCACGTATGACAACAGGTGATGACTAGACATCACATCTCTATTGGAGTTGCAAGTTAAGAACCGTGCAAATGAGATAGAAATAATCTTGCTTGCACTTTTTCAAGCAAAGCTTTCAAGCATTTGAATCTCCTATGTTTTTGTAAGTGTCATAATATGAAGAAGCTTTATAAGGGACATAAATAAGCTCGATTAAGGGGTTGAGAAACAAAAGGATTCGTTGGGCTCAAAGATTTTTCATTGAAGAGGTTTTGAAATTGGTGATCATCTTAGCATCATTACCAATCTTCCCCCTCGATGGGAATTGTCATCTCGCATAAATGTTTCACCGACCACGAGAGTCCAACACTAATCTTTATGAAATTTGCGAAATCACCATCTTTTCACTAGGGATGATTTTGCGAATTTGACACACACATTCTTTCATTCCTATTAACAATCGGGCTTTGCATCAACATTTTTTCACTCTCTCTCTTTCTCTTTTTCATTTTTCTTTCTCTCTCTTTTTTTTTTTGATAAATACCATAAAAAAAAACCTCAAACTATACCTACTAAGACACAAATATCCTAACTTTTTTATGTCATAAAAAATCCTGAACTTATACTAGTGTGATAAATGTACTTCATACTGAAATAGATGATATATATGTTACACATGTATAAGTTTAGGTTTTTTTGTAACATAAAAAAAAGTCTAGGGTATTTGTGTCACTTAGGGTTTTTAGTCACACAAAAAAAAGTTTGGCATATTTAGGTCACAATTGGCATAATTTGACATTTTTGGTGATATTAATCATTTTTTCTTCTTCTTCTTTTTCAACCTTTCTTCTTCTTCTTCTTCTTCTTTATTTCAACACAATTCTGCAAAAGAACACTAGAAGTATCAAAACTTATATACAGTGCTCACTTTAGTGCCAAAATTTTTGTTCGAATAACTTAAGTGCCAACTCTAATTTACTTGGTCGAAAATCCGATGTGGCCTTTTTTATTAATATCTTAAGCCGTGGTGGCTCGCTAGCACTAACAAGGTAATTTTTATATAATACATTATTTTCCTTATTTTTTTTCCTTTTTTCCTTATTTTTTTATTCTTCTTCTTCTTCTTTCTCCCTCTTGTCGGTGAAAAATGAAAAGCAATAAAAAAAATAAAAAAGTGACTTGGAATTTATTTTTTAATTATAAATGCCACGAATTAATTTTGTCGAAATTTCTCACCATGGCACTTAAGTGATTATTTTTTTAATTTAGCACTTAAGTGAGCTGACAAAAAGTATTCACACTAAAGTGAGCGTCATACACAAGTTTTGCCATTTCTGATGCCATTTTGCCACACATTCCTTATAGTGCACTCATGGACCAATCAAACTTTGAATTTTGCGATACCATTAGTTCTTGAATAATTAAGCATTTCTTTTACTCTTAGGTAGGGGTGAGCATGGTTTTAGGGTAGAATCTGGAACCGTATCGATGATTACCTGTCCGGTAACAAGTTCCAAGGTATGCAATGTAGATTCCAAGTTTCAAAAATTGGGAAACCTATTTCGACGGGTAGATTCCAAGTTCTATATAGGAGGAACTTGGAACTTAGAACAAGTTATTGTGTTTTTTTTTTTGTATGTTTTCACACAATCTGCAGTATTTCATGGCATCTAATGATAAGTGTATAATTTCAAACCACTAGTCTGAGCTTCCATTTCCGGGGATATTTATGACTAAAACTTTTGTTTTGTTAAGGTTTCATATTATTTGTGTGTCTAAATATAGATTATGGTCAGTGGATTATAACAGCAATTGGTAGTCATTAAAGATGATTATTCACTGTAATAATTTAATTAAGAATACATATAGAAACTGAGTAGATCATGGAACATGTAACATGGTAGGTTCAAAGTTCCGACCTTGGAATTTATGACAAGGTAGGTTCTAGGTCCCAGGGTAGGTTCTAGGTTTCAGGGTATGCTAGATAGGTTCTAGGTTTCAAAAAATAATGAACCTATTCCGATAGGTACATTCCAAGTTTCAGGTGGAACCTATACAGAACTTGGACCCTTTCGCCCCTAGTCTCCTTCTTCAATCGACACTTTGGATCTCGCTATCTCAATGTAGTACCTTGTCATAGTGTGGGGAATGATCATCAACTAGGTTTGAGTGCTTTCCTAAATTACTACAGGATTCTAACTGCACCTAAGATATGAATTTCTAATTAGGAATGCAATCTAAACTAAATGCAATGCATTTTTTTATATGATGCATGTTCGTAATCTAATGGCATATTATATGTAAACCCTACATGATTGATTACATTAAATATCACCACACCCAAATAACAAAACAATTTAATTGAAGATCCAATCTTTGGTCTCAAAGATCAAATCCTCGATTATTAGACACATATATGAAACAATTTATAACGATGAAACTGCCTATTCGGGAAAAGCTTAAAAGCTACACGAAACCAAAGTTAGAATCAAATAATTCAAATTATATAATTAATTATTCGAAGTGAGTTTTGTTTAGGGAACTACCTTAATTGGCTTATCTACTCAACCTTGACCGGCGACAAGGAGTAGTGAGGCTAAGGAAAGCCAGCGCAGTGAGACGGTGTGTCTGACGACGACAAGAGGGCTAGCGGCGGTGAAAGTTTGCCAGAAACTTGCAAAAAGTGAACAAAACAACCGGATGACGACTGGGTTAGACCACCACAGCGAGGGAGCGAGCAAGTAGTGGCATTGACGATGGGAATGCCGACAGTAGGCAAAACAGGCAGCAATGACGATAGGATTAGATGGCGAACGATGGGGTCGGGACTGGAAACAACTGAGTAGCAAGAGGAACAGCAACGGCAAACTTCACGGGTGAGCCAAGAACGACGATGGAGTTGCTAGGTACGCTATGGAGGTCGTGGATAAAACTGCAGGAATTCGCCGGAGTGATTGGCACGGCAAGGGTTGGTCTGGCGGGGCAACAGCGACATAGGCACGATGAGGAGAGAGTTCGATCCCTTGACTCCAATGTTCTCACTTGGATTTGCCTCTTCTTTTCTCCATTGACCAAACTCCTTTATTCTCAAGAGAAAAGTGGTTTTTTAAGGCAAGTAATTAGGGTTATTCTTTCAAGAGAAAATAATATCCTTATTTCCTAGTTTAGATAATATGATTTATTCTTTCTAGGAAATTAGGGTATACCTCTTATATTCCCTATGATCAAAATTCCTAAAGATAATGACCTTCTTGCTTCAAAATATAATGAAGCAATAGTTCCCATGTGCCAAGAACTTGCAATTCTCGACTATATAGGTCTTCAATGGGCTTGGCCGAATTTTGTGTCCCTGTGGGCTTAGTTCGGATGAGTAAATTAAGCTCAAAGCTTCCCAATTTGAGTCAGTCCAATTGTAATGTATGTGGGCCTAATATTATTAAATGAAAATGCTCATAATATGCAAATTAATAATTTTTTTGCTTTATGAATCAGGATCGATTCCTAATTTATGTGCAATGAATACCTAAATGGGTCCCAAAATTTAGGTATTAGCAGAGATAACCATAAGAATGAGGAAAGTGAACCCATATATAAGGGGCGCCCTTTGAAAGGCAATTTGAGCCTTGTGAAGGGTCAAAATGGCTTTTTGAAATGCCAAAATGATCCTACTGTGTCTAGTCCGACTTGAACCACACCACAAAGCGCCGATTACCCCTGCTGATACGGGTGGGGGTGGGCAAATGTGTTTTGATTGATAAATGGATAATGTGTGATTGATGAAGGATAGATTACGATCACCGCTAATGCCTAAAAGCCGCACCAACCAATAATAAAGATTGAGATTGACTAAGTTTGCCAAGAAGGCCTAAAGGCCAAGTCACCTGCCAAGGATAAAGGCCTTGGGGTATGAGAAGCTCACCATCAAGACTTAAAGGATGCGCCACCAAGCACCAACCAAGGATAAAGAGCTTCTTCGTACACTACCAAGAAAGAATTCACCTTCTAGGTATAAAGAATCAAGAAAGATATTTGCTCACATGAAGGAAAATCTCGTATATTTATCATATTTAAGTCTTGTCTTTATATTTGAGAATTTGCCTCTTTTTATAGATGAACTAATACACAAAAAAAATAGACTGAGCATTAAAGACATGGGAACTACCCAACTAATAAGGACATGGGAACTAGAAAACACAATAAAGTCCTAAGATCTAGAGAAAATGCATTAAAAACACATAGAAACTTAAATTTTAACTCTTGAAACCTACAACACACTTAAGACTCATAAAGCTAAGACTAAGACACTTAACCACATGCAAAGTGAGTAAACTGAGACCTTAAATTCATTCACTAGCCTTGGCAGACCAATAGATACTTTGAAAAAGTGACAAACAACAAAGGAAATCGTCCAAAACAACCTCTAATTGCTAGGTAATCGATTAAGAACTTCGTAGTCGACATCAATCTTGTAAGCCGACATCTTGGTAACTAATCGACAACTAGCTAGTAGAGTTGGTATCTTCAACTTGAACCCATCTAGTTAAAGTGTAGTCGAAATTGATCTTTACTTGTAGGTTCAATCTACGAAACATGAGTGGAGCTTGAGAGTTGACCCGATACTCCCGAATCACTTGCAATTGGCGCGTGGCAATTGTAGGTTGGCTAGGCTTGACCGTCGCAAATCCCTTTCTTTTATTATTCAAAAATGAATTTCTTTGACTTATTGACCTAACTTTGACCACTTATTTCTCTCTCATTCGGTGTCGCTTGATCCAAATCTTGCAACCATGGAAAGCTCGTGACCCGTGCTTTCAATCTTCAAGAAAGATTTAGGATCATGGATTTTCTAGAATTGGGCCAAAAAGACAATCTTAGTAAAAGTTAAGATATTTTCTCCAATAAAAATCAAATCATCGTGATCCTTATATAGACGGAAAGCTTATGATTTGGCTTTAGGGTGGACTTAGACGATCTGACCAAATCATAAAACTTCTGACACTTCACGGTCAGATGTCTAAATTAAATAGTGCGATATTTTGAGATCCGATATGGGCAAATTGGGTGTAGTTGAGAAACTCTTGATGAACACGATTCAATTGTACCATTCAATCGAAATTGATCTTTACTTGTAGGTTCAATCTACGAAACATGAGTGGAGCTTGAGAGTTAACTTGATACTCCCGAATCACTTGCGACTAGCGTGTGGCAATTGCGGGTTGGCTAGGCTTGATCGCCGCAAATCCCTTTCTTTTATTATTCAAAAATGAATTTCTTTGACTTGTTGACCTAACTCTGACCACTTGTTTCTCTCTCATTCGGTGTCGCTTGATCCAAATCTTGCAACCACAGAAAGCTCGTGACCCGTGCTTACAATGATATGACTCAATCTTTGAGAAAGATTTAGGATCATGGATTTTCTAGAATTGGGCCAAAAAGACAATCTTAGTAAAGTTAAGATATTTTCTCCAATAAACATCAAATCATCGTGATCCTTATATAGACGGAAAGCTTATGATTTGGCTTTAGGGTGGACTTAGACGATTTGATCAATTTATAAAACTCCTGACACTTCACAGTCGGATGTTCAAATTAAACAATGCGATATTTTGAGATCCGATATAAGCAAATTGGGTGTAGTTGAGAAACTCTCGATGAGCACGATTCAATTGTACCATTCAATCGAAATTGATCTTTACTATCTACTAAACATGAGTGGAGCTTGAGAGTTGACCCGATACTCCCGAATCACTTGTGACCGGCGTGTGGCAATTGCGGGTTGGCTAGGCTTGACCGCTGCAAATCCCTTTCTTTTATTATTCAAAAATGAATTTCTTTGACTTATTGACCTAACTTTGACCACTTGTTTCTCTCTCAGTGTTGCTTGATCCAAATCTTGAAACCATGGAAAGCTCGTGACCCATGCTTTCAATGATATGACTCAATCTTCAAGAAAGATTTAGGATCATGGATTTTCTAGAATTGGGCCAAAAAGACAATCTTAGTAAAAGGTAAGATATTTTTTCCAATAAACATCAAATCATCATGATTATTATATAGTTGGAAAGCTTATGATTTGGCTTTAGGGTCATAAAACTCCCGACACTTCACGGTTGGATGCCTAAATTAAACAGTGTGATATTTTAAGATCCGATATGGGCAAATTGGGTGTAGTTGAGAAATTCTCGATGAACACGATTTAATTGTACCGTTCAATTGAACTTTTAAGGAAGCAATATTCCTAGTCAACTTCGGAAAAACCTTAGGTGCAAAAAATTACGTCCCCGGAAAATCAAAATTGCATTATAATTTTAGGAAATCATCTCGAGAATTACATCTATTTACTTGATTGAAAAAACGTTGTACAAAAAGAGTGTTGTCTGACAGTAACCCCTCACCACATGTAACTGAATTCTTCGGTATCAACCTATTTTCTTTTTTGAAAAAATGATTGATGGTCAATTTATTTCGAAACCCTAATTAGACGAGACACGTACACGCTTGACTACATTCCGTGCAACCGAGTCGGGGCGAAATCGGTCAGCCTCACGATTCAATTCGAATGAAGTAACTAGAGGAAGGGAAGAGGGAAGCGTGGAGACATCATTACCGGGGGCGGGGGGGTAAACAAAGTATCGAGAAAAGCAAGCAACCGTACGGTCGGGGTGGGGCGACAGAGTTGCGCAGCATGTTGCATGAATTTAGGGGGATGGACCACCTTCGAACCACATGAATCATGATCGGAGGACACAGACCGTGACTTGCACGTAGTTGTCACGCACTCATGTGCCAAAAGCCGGTCAACAGTCGATTGATAAAATATTGCATGCCCGTACACTTCTTCTCCTTCCTCCGTCCCTATCTTTATCTATCTTCGTGCCATTTCTTGTTCATTGTCATCTTCCCATCGCTAACATCAATGGCAGAGGCTCATCTGGATTCAGATCAGATCAAGAGATGGGCACGAAAAATAATGGACACCTACTGGTCTGACCTTGCCGTACCTCTGAAGGATTGTGTGGCTGGGATGTTCTGCACATTTTACGGTCAAATGTCAGTAGTGCACGCAATCTTTTACGCGCTGTGCTTTTGCATTGCTGCAGAAAGTCTCGATAAGAACCTCGAGATGGTTTGATGGACATACAAAATTGGATTGGATGTAAACCGGCTCCAACTAGACCACTTTTTTTTTTCTTTTGCCCCAACTAGGCTTCAATTGGTTTTACCTCCAGCACCAACTTTTATTTCTAGTTAAATCATATGCAGTTGATATCGACATTAAATCTACTAAATAAAGATTTGGTCGAAAGAAATTTCCTCGAATCATAAACGGAGGAAAATACAGCTCTAGTGAATTCTGTACAGCACGACCCTATACCATGCGACTTCCGTTTTACGCAATTTGGCATTTGACTTAGAGTAGTAAAAGAAAAATTACTAGAACGCTTTTGTATTTAATTACGACGAATAATATTCTAATTGAATGGATATAGAAGTGCTGCTTGGTATCAGAGGAATGCTAATGCCGACGGAACCCAAATGTCAAACCTTACTTTTAGGAATCAAAGTGGGAAGGAGGACAAATTTCCACCTTTTAAATGACTATACACTTCCTAAAGTCGATAAAAATAACCTTGAGAGAACCGATTAATCAAAATTACAAATGGAAAGAGCGAGAGTTGCTATCCATGTCATGATAATACAAGATTGTCTGAATTAATGGAAACAATGATGCATTATTCCACCACCTTTATGTTACTTTCCTGTTCGTTGTTATACAAACTTCATTTCCAACCCTATACTTATTAATGTGCTCTAGCTAATTTCTATGAAGGATTTTTTTTTTTTTTTTTTGCAATGAGTATGAACCTTGTTGATATTCTTTGTTAATTAACATATCTTAAAGACAAATTATGATCATAAAGAGTTCACAATTTTAACCAAAGAATTCTCCTAAAAAAACTTAAACTAAAGAATTGAATATTACAATAAGTTGCTAGAGATCCAACTCTAGAGAGACGCAAATAAATGCACTTAGATGATTATTATATTTACTAAAATAGGAATCTGATCATTATATTTCTTAAAATGCTTGAATCTTGGATGATTCTTGTAAAAAAGTAACAAACATGTAAACTTCTCCGATTTGAATATAAAGAACTTTCGAATATAAAAGAAGAATAGAAAACAGTTTGGGAAAGGTTGTTAAAAATCATTAGATTGATTGATCTACATTATATGTATGTTTTTCCTATTTCATCAATCTTATTATTAATGAGCTCCCAGTGAGGGCTACTTTAGACAATTTAAATTTAAGGCGTGCTTAATGCAACTTGAGGAGCCGAAAAGAATTTTGCAATTTGCAAAAGAGCCAAGCTAATTCCACACTCTTTTTCCTTTTGGCTTTAAAAGAAAAACCACTTAAGTTGCTCAAGTTACCCTCCAAACCATAGATCCAAACCCTAGATTTGTTTATCCATGCATTGACACTTGATGACATCTTTTTTCAGCGAACTTATTATATGAGTTGTCATTTTTTTGTCTCATACACTTTAAGATTTTTCCCTTTGTATCCTTTCTTGCATTCAGCACAAAGAGAACATTGAATGTATGTTTAGCAAGCAACTCAATTTAGGATTCAACTTGTTTGTCTCTTCCATTCTTAGAATATAAACATTAAGAGAAGATAAAAAGAAAGATAAAAAGCAACGGGAAAGATCAAAACTGAACCATTTATTGTTCTATTAAACAACATGATCATCAACATTGTTATAATCCCTTATCTTATAGTGATTGCATACATATAGAGCATGCGAGCTACATTCTCAGGAATTTTCCTCAGGAAGACATATGAATTTCAATTTGAAGATTCAGATACTAGGGATTGGACTTATATCAAAGTCATGTCAAGCTTAGACGAAAGCATTAAGAAGCCAGTTTCTAACAATTAAAACCAACAAAATTACATTCATAACAAGCATAGTCTTGCGACATTGAAACACGTTTTCTTCTCGAAAACATAACTTCCATGAAAAGTGATTCTCGACTCGAGTTCATGAACAGAAACTACTAACCTTTTACAGGTACCAGGTACCATTGTGATTCAAGAGGACACTTTAGAGTTCGAAGGAGAGAGATGTTGAATTTTGCGAAGAGAGAGAGAGAGATCTTGTACCAAATTTTATATTTTAAGGGCAATAAGATTAATTCACTTAAAATGGTGCTTTTGAACTCAAACATTTGTGGAAATAGTCACATCCATTTAACTAAAACATTTGTTGGAGGATCAGCACTTGACCAAGAAGTCTGAAACATGGTATGTTTTCTATGTTGCTAGTGGAACTCTACTCTTTTGACCCTCCATATAGGAATTGTCTAGAGATATTTACATAAGAAGAAGGGACCAGAACTTCATCCTTGGAAGTGGAAGCCAAAGGTTCTCAACTCTCGCTCCATCAGATTCTGATGATCATGTAAGCTCATGAAATCCCACTGCATCTTTTGTGACAAACATTGAAACAGACAATCAATCACTCATCTTTCCGGTGAAAAGAAAAGAGTTGACTGATTAAGTTCCCTTTTGATCTGTCACGTACACAAGCCACTGTTCTAATCCGGTCCTCTGTGAGCGTTCAACCCAGATTTATGTAGATATTGGCAGATGGAGGTGGAAAAAAATGAAGAAAAATGCTAAGAAAGACCAAAACAAATGACTAAGATCCGTGCACTGAGTGTCGCTCGATGTTTTGTGAGTGATCTAAACGAAAATTAACCACACTTTACTGGCCACCAACGAGTGGAAGCAAAAATTTGAGGCATACATCAATTCAGAGTTTATGAAACCCTATACACCGATCTTGTATCCGGAAAACAGAAATGAGATCCCTTATCCTTACCACACTGACTGTCGTAGCCGCTGTCCCCATGTCGAAAGCCGGGCGAGAGAGCAAGAAGAAGCCATGAAACTCAGGATGGATAGCGCCGGAAGGTCGAGACCGACGGCTGTCGAATCTAAGGGCGCTATCCCTCCTGAGCTTGACAGATTCTTCTGTGCTGAGCCGAGTAGTCGGAGAAAAAAGAGGTGAAAGAAGCATTCAACGGAGCGATGAAGAATGGTTGGGGGGTTTTCCCTTGAATCGCTTGGGGAAGTGAAATGTATTTATAGACGCAGCGAGAGAGAGAGAGAGAGAGAGCATAGGGAAATTGCAGAGGGACTGAGGGATTCAGGAGTACATAATTGCTGGGAGGAAGAGGAGGATTTGATTTGACTAGGGAGGGTTAGATAGTTGACCACGACCGAGTGGCTCAAGTCTTTTTCACTTCCACTCCAACCCCAAAAGCCAAAAAGTCACTAACTCATCACTGGTCTTTTTCGTGCCCTTGCCGACTACGACGCAGATTTTCCTACGTTCTTGTACAATACGAGGATGCTCCTTCCTTCACCCGTTAACCCTCTTCTAACTCAACTAGTTCTTCAACATGGGTTCCTGAAAATGGGGCATGTTTTCCTTGACCATTGCTCAGACTAGTATGTTACGAATCTTAATAGTCACCGGCTTTTAATTTAGGTTTGTAAGATGAATGTTTAATTATATAAATAATTTGCGACAAGTTAAAAACGAGTGATGTCTATAATTTCTAAGACGTTAATCAGATCATGATTATTTTATTGCACGATTATAAATTATGAACATCATCAACAAGAAACCAAATACAATGTGACTGGTGTTTATATTTACAACCACTAATAAAAGACTAGTTGTGGAAAATTTCCTCCAAATAGGGGAAAAGTGACCCTATGCATATTAGGGTCATTTTCTTACCTTCATTTTTTTTATTAGTAAAAATTTTCTCCAACTCATCTTTTGATTGCTGAGTTATAAATATAGATATCACTTACATTTTAATTTTTTTTCTTTTGGTTCTGCCATGTTCATCTTCTTCATCAAAGTTGAAGATAGGCATGAGATTAATGCCCGTATCAAGAACACCAAAGTCGCTCAGCATAAACTTTTTCTTTTTTGTTTTCTATCCATCTTTTACTTTGTTCTTCTTTTTCCTTCTTTTGTGCCAGCGTCTTCTTTGTCGTTTCGTCTTCCTCCTCCGTTTGTCTTCCAACCGCAGCCTCGGCGCCTCCACGACATTGTTCCACCCGTCCTCAGCGCCTCCACCTTATCGCATTTGTCTTCTTCTGCTAGCAACTCCATTTTTTATTGCCTCAACCATCGTCTGCTCTCGTCGTCGCCGAGGGTGGAGGATAGGGTTCGGTTCTTCGACCACGTGTTGCTTCTTGTGTTCGATGGGGTCCGACACCATGAGGAATTGGAGTGCGTGTACTACATGCGGGCTTCGAATGGTTCGATCTGCACACCAAGGTGCGATTTTTGTTGATGTTTACAATGAAAATAGGTCCATCGTCAGTGTTCATTGCTGGCAGGGATTTGCGCAGGTGCGGCGGCGCTCTGACGGACAGTCAAGAATCGCTACGGTCTGCCATGGCTTGGAATCAAAAGAAGAAGAAGATGAGTAGAAGGGAAAAAAAAAGAAAGAGAAAGAGAAAGAAAAAATATGGGATCCAATCAACAAATTACGGTGTTCTTGATCTGGGGATTAATTTAATGCCTATCTTCAACATTGACGAAGAAGATGATGATTAGGGACAACCTTGGCTTGGACGAAGAAAAAGATGAATAGGGAAGAAGAAAGAAAGAAAAAATCAAAATACCTTTAGAAAATAATATCTCTGACTAGGTTATTGGAATATGCACATGATATTCAGGTGCTCACTGGTCGGCGAAAATTTGACCAGCCAGCGAGTCAAGCCCTTTATTGAGACTAAATGACTACTTCAGTCTTTTATTTGAGACAAAATCCACTTCAAGCCTTCTTTTGAGAAAACGATGGCACTTTGGACCACTATTTGGACAAACCGACTGCTATTTAAGACACCTTTCATACACATGAACAATTGGGAAAGGCGAGGCTGTCATCGATCTACATTAGAAGTTTGACAATTAGAGAGAGAAAAGAAGAGGGGAGGAGAGAAAGAAGATGAACTATAACAAAAAATAATAATAAGAAAAAAAGTTTGAAAATTTCGAAAGATTAAGCAAAACAATGCGATTTATGTCTCGAAATTGTTGAGAACTATATTGACAAAATTGAAAAAACTAGGACTTAATTTGCATCCGCACAATAAGTTTAGGACTTATTCGATAATTTCCCCATGTTTTGCTATTTATTAATAGAAGAATTATATATGAGATGGATATGAATAGTTATAAGCTTATCTTTACTCTTGATTAGGATTTTATAAAGTTTAAATTACTTTCCTTTATCCTATATCATACTCTCAAATTAATGTATTTACACTCTTACCAATTCTAAGCTAAAGCTTTTATTCCAACGCATATGGCGATAAAATATTTGTAATTAAGATGGAATGAGGAGTATGAATTGCGTTTCATAGAAGTGGCCTCATAGAAGCGGCCTTCTTAGAATCAATGATTAATTTTCAGTTTGAAAAATGAGAAAGTATAACATCACTTTATTCATGGCGAAATTTGAATACAATATTCTTTTGTTTATGGTGATGTTCTAGCCAAATAATAAAGCTTGACTAATTAACAAGGTAAAAGATTATTGGTGTACCGGGGAGCCTGCCACATAAGAACTAAAGTCACATTCTACATATCTTATAATATTTTAGTAATAGTTTCATCTTTCTCCATGTCCTGGCGGGAGTTTTTCCTCGCCGCCGTGGATTATTTTGAAGCGTATCCCACCATTCAACAGCACCTCCTTCGTGCGGTAATCTTCTCCTAAGTCAATTTTTCTTGCATGATAGCCTCTATTTCTATCCTCTTCATCTCCCGAGTCTTCTTGGTAGACTTGCCTTTGGCATTGGTGGGTTGGATCTGTTCGATTATACACCACCTTGGAATTAATTGCCTCCCCGATTGTTCGAAAACTCTTCAAGTCCATCTTCATCTTCGTTCTCGGTCTTGTAGGCACGCCGTCTTCGTTGATTCATAGGATCGCGTCGATCAACAGATTGGCCGTGAGCGTAACCTCCAGCTTGGTTAGTCCTACTTTCTTTCTTTCTTTTTTTTGGAAAGTCCTACCTTCTTCAGAAACCGTGTTGCCACCGAAAGCCAGGATTGTGAGCATGTCACAAGTCGCTCGGAGTTCAAGGGTCACAACCTCCTCTTGTTTTTCAACGCTGCCGAGGGCCTGCACCCTGTAATCAACATTGTTAAGATGGTTGTCATCGTCGTTGCCGCTGCCAGTACCTCTAAATTGCAGATTATTGTCAAATAGCTAGCGAGGCTTTGATACCACTTGACGCAAAACAAAAGCCAGATGAACTAGAATTAATCTAGCAAAGGGTCTTCAATTCTCAAGAAAAGGAAAATTCGGCACATTAGAGAAATATGAATATACTGAATGGTTCCGAAGTTAGTTACCGTTGAAGAGAATGCCTGTATATAAGGGACCTAAAGTCGGTGACCAAGGGCCTTTTTGGTAACAATTCGATTCTCGAGAACAATTTTTGAGCAAAAATGATTTTTTTTCTAATTTTGTTCTCGAGACAAAGAAGTAGATATTTTTTTGCTTCTTGTTTATGTTCCAAATTTGTTCCAAATTTGTTCCGGGGAACTAGAAAAATATACTGACATTATCAAACATATTTTCGTTCTTTTTCTGTTTTCGAAAACAAAAGAACAGGAATCAGAGAAACAGAAGCGTTACCAAATAGGCCCCAAGTATAAATTTTGAACGCAACCAATAAGATATTGGCTTAGATGGTAATAGAGTTCGCTTATTATCTCTTTGTGATCTTGGGTCCAATAACTCCAAAATCAAAATCCTGAGCCTAGTCGATGTGAGAGAGTGTGCTCTTAAAATTGCCCTGGGAGGTGAACCAGACGAGGTGCGTGAAAGTTGATCTAGACATTAGCTGACCCTCTAAATTAAAGCATATTAAACGAAATCAAATTATAGCACACCTTAAATATTTTACTCATAATCACAAATAAAAATCTTAGTCACACTTTACATATGATGAAATTAAAATAACAATTAATTCTTCTTCATTTTTGTAAAATCAATCTTCTTCACAAGGTGAATGTTATATCACGTCCATTTTTTTGGCTAATGAAACATGACATGCCCTGTATACTTTCGGGGTTTCGATTCCCCTATCTTTTATTCGTGTACAAGTCTAGTTTCAATGGCGATTATAGGAGCTAGGGCGTTTCATACTTGCTAAAGGGTTCACTCTCACAAGAGTCAGATTTGCACTCTTTCAACCTGTTTTCTCCGAATGGCGATGGTGTTGGGGACGCCAATCCTAGACGCACACCACGTGTACACATTACTAATGACTTGAGATTTAGTGATTGGCCACCGATCATTTTAGTTTGAAGCAGTCACAGATCCGTTCTTATAGAATAAGTGTGTGCTTACCCTTATTGACCATGCTTTGATGATCCACCTTGATCTCTAGAACTTGTTTTGTTTTGAAGCTTTTTGAGCTTTGCTTTGCTTTGCAGTTTTTTTGGGATTGCTATGTACCTCTCTCGTGTATGAAATTTTCTTTTTACCAAAAAAAGATGGGGCGCACCCATTCGCTCCTTCAATTATTTTTTGGTCAATAGGCTATTTGCAATTTTCCCCCTCTTATATACATTTCTTTTTCCCTAGAAGAACATGATTATCATTCTGCGATCGACCTTCAAATGAAAACGCTCCGTTGATTAATCATTTCAATAGCCAACGAATTGAGATGAAAGAGGCGCGCATCTATGTCTCTTGCGATTTTACTCAATTGTGTAGGAACCAATTAGAGCTGATAAATGGTGGGAGTTCAACTATGATTTATACATTATATAGACATATGTCTTCATGATACATAATAATCTCCAAGTATCTCTTAAAGTGGATTCCATTATTAGCATCACCTATTGATGCTGTTATTATGGCGACATAAGCTAAGTTAGATAATAAAACAAAAGTTACTACTTATCTAATACAAAACAATGATTTATCCACTAATCATATCTCTCTATCGAATATTTGTATTTAATCGGCATTAACTTCTGTCTTTACTATGTCTGTTTGTCAATTATTTGTATCTTTATCATAAAAGGTTAATTAATCTCTTCCTTGCTTCATCATTACTTCACTTTTTCCATCAATCTCCAACACTGATTATTAGTGTTGTACAAAAAATATTGGTAACAAGTGAAGGCCGCAAACTATTAGTGTGTTTAAAGAGGCCGTGTCTTTTAGTTTTTTTGTTTTTGTATTTTCCTTACCTATAACGTTGGACCCAATAAAAATCTGTAAAATATTATTAATCAAGCAAAATTCTGATCGAAGAAAATTTTCTCTGATAGAAAGAGATTGAGCTAAAAAAAATCTTAATTTTGTTATGTAATTGTCGGGAGAAAAACTATTGTTTTTAACTTTGTTATTGCAATAAAATTAGGATCTTTCCATTAATTCCTAGGTGCTTGAGGAAAAATTTCAAAATTGTTGAAGTTATTTGTGGAAAATTATCGTTAACATGGCTTGTCGAGATGTGACTAATCTAACCTACACATTTTGACGGAAGCTGTATCGTCTTCTATAGTCTTGTTCTTTTCAAATCACGACTTTCACAACAATGTTTGGTATCTGTCCTAGCAATTGTATGGTGTGAAGCTTCTTCTTACCTTCATAATACCATCGACACGAAAATTCCTAGATGCTTTACTTCTATTTGAGGAAAAAGTTTTAAAATTGTTAAAGCTATTCATGAATAATCATTGTTAATATGGCTTGTCGAGACGTGACTAATCTAACCTACATATTTCGGCGAAAGCTTTATTGTCTTCTATTGTCATGTTATTTTCAAGTCATGGCTTTCACAACCATGTTTGGTATCTGTCCTAGAATTTTATGGTGCGAAGCTTCTTCTTTCCCTCATAATAACATTCACCCGAAAATTTGCCTCTATTCCCGTAATGGGTCTCATGCACTGCTAGCAAAAGGTCAATATATTAATTTTGTAATATACTGGATATAGAATGAAGAAGGAGAAGGAGAATTAAGAACCGGAACCTCTAATGTCCCCTTTTTTTGAAACTCCCATCCACTAATGATTGTGCTTAGGTAACGTGGATTTGAAGTCAATCTTCTGGCCAATATGGTCCTTTTCAATCGATGTGCTTAATTACCTGTAGATAATTCACAAGAAACTTGTATTTAACCTATTAGGAAAAAAAAAAACAGAATTTGACAAAAAAATCTGGTTCGAGCCAACGGGGTTGAAGCCTGGTGGAATGGAGAAAGATGAATAAAAAAGCAGCGGCACGAGTCATCACGAGGACTTTTTTTAGGCTTTTCTAATTTTACATTAAGACTTTTGGGGTTTAATGGAGGAAATAGAAGCATACCCCACGCTTAATATCTCCACCATGAAGAATGTTTCCAGGAAGCATCATTATGGTTTGCCACTGAAATGATTTTTTTAATTAGATGGGTTACAGGGATGCGACTGAACTTTTTAGTAGATGATACAGGATATATCCCTAGTGGACTGGTAGTAGTCCACAAAACACACCCCATCGAACGAATGTCGGCTACATTTGAAGTGAAAGCATCTAGCGAGATTCATACAATATTCATAAGGAACGACAAAAAATGTTTTATATAGATGCATTTTCAAGGGTCATAAAAATCAAGTGCTCTCGAGATAATTATTAAGGACGAAGAATTTGAAATCCTTCGATTCTTGAAATGCAAATCATTACAAAATTTCTAATTGATTTTTTAACGAGTGTTTTAAATATCCAGAGTACTGGCGCTGGAAAGGAGGGGGGAGGGAAAGGACGTCTTGGAAATTGGGGAGGACGCGACTCTCGATCAGAAGCCAACCTGCAAAAGTGTATTTGCCATTTCCCGGAAAGAGAAAGGACTCTGAAACCTGAGCCCCTCTTGGCTTTTTTCGGTTCAGAGCGAGTTTTTAGATAATAGGGGAAAGAAAGTCCTCGTCATGTTCGAGGCCCCCCCTCCCTTTCCTAAAGGCCAAATTCCATAAAAAAACCCCAAATTTTAAATTCAGTCCCAAAAATATCCCGAACTTTTTTTTGTCTTTAAAAAAACCCCAAACTTTAGGTCAAGTCCCAAATCTGCCTCAAATTTTTTTGAAATTTTGTGATTTTTTTTTGACAAAACAAAATCCGGGGTAGATTTGGGACTAGACTTAAAGTTTAGGGTTTTTTCTGAGATAAAAGAAAAGTTTGGGGCAGATTTGGGACTTGACCTAAAATTTAGGGTTTTTTCCGAGACAAAAAAAAGTTCGGGGTATTTTTGGGACTTGACCTAAAGTTGGAGGTTTTTTAGGGAATTCGGCCCTTTCCTAAAGGAGCCTTCTTTAATCTTTCAGTCTGTAGGTCTTCCTCTCGCCATTGGACCCGGATCACTCCGTACGATGCTTGCGTTTATCTTCGCACGTGAATCCCCCTTCTCCTTGTTCCCCCCCTCCTCTTCTTTTTCTCCCACCTTCAAGAAAAGAAAAAGGTGAGCTACTGTGAAAAAAATGTATATATATGATCCATGCAGGTTTGTTTCTGATAAAAATATCAATTGCTCTTGATCAAATCAAGATCAATGGAGTAATTCTTGCATCCTTGGCAAGTGCGGTATAAGTGTTGGAAATATTTACGATACACGTAATATTATAAATGCAACGTTGTTGACACCTAAATTTTGACCCCATTTTAGGATTAATTTAGAATTTATTTCAGTAATTAATTTACATAAAAATTAAGGGTTAACTTGGCTCTTAGCAAAAAATATTTAAATTAATTGCATTTTAATTTTTATATAGGTTTATAATCATTTTTTCAGCATGCATAATCATACATTTTTGCATTAAAATCGGATTAGGTAGCAAAAATCGAATAGAAATTGGATGCGTGAACTGGACTAAATTAATTATAAAATTCAGCCAAGCATAGGGGATAGGTGATTAGAATTCTTAGAGCTTTTGAGGTTTAATTTGATCTTAAATCAACCCACTTTAATTTTTTATTTGGAAAAAAAGCCATTTATAAAAAAAATTCATAATTAATTAGGAAAAAGGTCGAAATTAAGCCTGAAAGAGACAATAAACCCATGAAGAAGTCAAATTTTGACCAAGCCCTCCAGTGGGATGGCTGGGCCAATTGGGGCCAATTTGAAAATATTAGAAAGTTCGGGGACCAAACCGTAAATACCCAAAAATTAAGAAAACCCTTGAGCTTGTCTATATATACCTCTGAATCAAGGAGGGTGCCATTATTCTCAGAAAAGAGGCAGAAAATTCGAGTGAGAAAGAGAAAGAGAGAAAGAGAAGTCGGGCTCCATTCCAACTGGGGGGGCCACTTTGTCGCTGCCGCCTCGCCCTCGTCGCTGCTTCTCTAACCGCGAGCCACTTACCAATACGAAGTTTGTGTGGAGTACTTCGCATCCATCTAAGCGGCACGTCTAGAAGATCACCGATCGTGGAGAATTAAGCTTGAGAAGACGCCCCAATCGTTGATTCGCACACCAAAATCCAGAAATTTCAAAAAAAAACTAACTGGCGAGCCTACTTCTGAGCCCTGCACCGACCACTTTCCAGCATCCCCCCTGAGGCCACAAGTAGTCAAAACGAAGCCTGAGTGAAGCTCTTTGCATTCGTCTAAACAGTTCGTCAAGGTGACCACCCAGCGCGAAGATCTGAGCCATCAAAGGAAGCCAGTCGTAAACCCTGTTCTGCGATCCAAAAACAGGGGTCACCCCCTGTTTGCCGGTTGTTGCTGCCACTTCGACCACCCTCCGGCGACCCTCAATAGCTCGGCGACGTCCCTCACAACCGGCCCTAACTTGTGGATCGCGAATTCAAAAAAGAAAAGATAATATATCCTATTCTAATTAGGTAAACATCTAATCCATTTAATATTCTATTGATTCTATTGCCTAAATTGAAGTAGGACAATATTGCATATTGCCTTATAGATAATTAGGCACATTATTTTAGAAAATTCGATTTTCATTTTTTATTTTTTATTTTTTCATAATTACTTCCCTTTTTATAGTTATAAGATAATTTGCATGTTAATAACCAATCTTGCTTATAATATATGCTCCCATTGTGCCTTGTCCGGAGAAATATGTGCAATAGGGTAATATCCAACTTCAATTTAGAAGTACGATTGTACCTGCACATAAAAATTATATATCACATCCCCGATTTGGAGAATTGGGTTGATAATTCTAAAATAAAATTTCAAAATCTGCCCTATGTATCTAGGGACGATGGTTATTCTATAAATTAATTCACTTTCTAGCCCCAATTCAAGGGAATGTTGTGAAATCGAAAATCGGAATTAAAGGTATATTATAGGCAAGATTGATTATTTTTATTCAAATTATTTGTTCTTGTTTAATGTAATCAATCATAAAAAAATACCAAAAATACTCATCATGTGCATGTCATCTTTGCCATGTCATTAGTCTAGATTCATTAATGCCATGTCTAGGTTTATTTATTATTTAATCTTAATCATTATGATTAATTAATTAAATTGTCTGTCATATAGTATAGTCACATGACATTTTTGCCCATCATTTAGAAAAGATAAGTTTAGGGTCATAAATACATGTCATTTAATTTTACGTCATTAGATCATTTAATGCATTTCATTTTAGAATATGGTTGCATTAGCATTGCATTCAATAAAAAAAAAAACCCAAAAACATTAATCTACATTTCCAATCAAGGAATTTTCATGAAAAATGGGTACCAAAAGGGCGTTAATAGAAATATTAGCGTAATCAAGTTCCCGAACTCATTTAATCTCTGGTTCGTAGAAATAAAGTATATTTCTCTATACTTTATTTAGGTTTCTAATCGGCCTACCATAATGATTAATGTTGACTCTGTTTTAAATCTTTTACATGTTAATACCGAACTTTAAGTTGTGATTTGGTAGGACTTGAAAGGGTTTGAGCTAGGTTAGTTAATTTAATTAACTTGGTAATCCATTAATCTAAGTAGGTTTCGGCGAAATTTAGGTCGCGACAAACTTATTGGGGAAAAATACGTAATGCTAAAAAAACCGATAACAAATTCAATAACGATCTCGTTAATGAGTAAACGATACTACAATTACAAATTAAATTGCTATAAAATTGTGATTGAATTAGGCCGGATGTGAGATACGGATAACTAAATCTCTTTAAGGCAATTAGTTCTTGCCAATGGTGCTGAGTAGCTTCACGAATTATGCCTCTTAAGATACAACACCTCGAATCCGTTTGTATTAGCACTATACAAACAAAACTTTGTTGAATACTTCTTGAAACCGGTATACTTAGAGCATGACACTCTAAAAACCTCAAAGACACGACATAAAATTCGTCTTATAAAAACAAAGGACTGCTTGCACAAACTTTTTTTTTTCGCTGATTATTGACGCATTCTCTTCATTAATATGTGACTTCGTCCGAGAAATCGTCTGATGAAGTTGAGGATATTCGTTAATCCGTCATTAACGCTGCCGCAGTTAACTTGTTTGAGAAAACGTCTGAGAAGTTGCTGTAGAGATCTGAAGAAACTTCCTCCATTAATGTTATCATTAACGCCGCTGCAGTTAACTCGTTTGAGAAATTGTTCGAGAAGCTGTTGCGAAAATTTGAAGAAATGCGTGCATTAATGTTGAGCCATTAATAACCATAATTACAACAATCCCCCACATTAATGGCTCAACATAATATTTTTTACGCGAAGAATTCTAAGTGTGCCTGTGGAGATAAACTACATCAAGATAGGTAGCCTTCGCTTTGAACCTTCTTTAGTCAAAGTCTATCGGACTTACTTAATTAGTCGATGGACTAAGCCTTGAATCGCCAGTTGTTGATGTAAGCCTAGACAACAGACCTCACACAGAATATTTCCGAATCAAGATTGGTTCTCGATTGTGTTCAATTTTTTGGCCCCGAACCTCATAGGATTCATGTGTGCTTTAGAAAATTTAGTCTTTAAAGATTTTCATAGAATCGGCCAGCTCCACTCATATAGGTGCATTTCTATAAAAGATATTCTACCATACCTCATTAGGATGTTGAAATCCAAGTTATAGAAATTATTAAACGCATATCGTACCCTTAAAATGCTGTAGGAAGCACTATTGCATCATAGGAGAGGGAGAAAGTGCGCACACTAGAGAATCCAAAATTTTCGTTGACCTATGAACCAAGTCCATGAGATCTCTAATCGCTAGGTTAGGTTTCCACCTTGGAGCCTCTTCATTGAGTTAAGGCTTTTAACCCCATTCCCCTTGATACGCAGTTTATCTGCTCTCTTGACAAACCTTTTGTTAGAGGATCCGCAATATTTTCCTTTGACTTTACAAAGTCCAAGGAAATTATTCCATTCGAGAGCAACTTCCTTACGGTATTATGTCTATGAAGAATATGTCTAGACTTACTGTTATATATCACATTTTGTACAATTGCAATTGTTGCTTGATTGTCACGGTGAACGCATATTACAGGCATAGATTTTGACCACAACGGAACATTCTCTAAAAGTTGTCAAAGCCATTCTGCTTCTTCAGCAGCTTTATCCAAAGCAACAAACTCAGATTCCATCGTAGAGCGCGCTATTAGAGTTTGCTTTGAGGATTTCCACGATATTACGGCACCTCCTAGCGTGAACACATATCCGCTAGTTGATTTCGATTCATTAGAATTCGAAATCCAGTTGACATCACTATAGCCTTCCAAAATAGCTGGATATTTGCTATATTGCAGAACATAATCTTTAGTTCTTTTCAGATAACCTAACACTCTCAACAGAGCATTCCAATGCTCGTGACCAGGATTACTTGTATTTATGCTCAATTTTCCTACTGCGTACGCAATATCTGGTTTAGTACAATTCATGACGAACATGATGCTGTCGATTACTTGAGAGTACTCCAGCTACGTGATACCGTCTCCAATATTCTTTTTCAAAGATAGGTGTGGTAGAAAAAGATTATTCGCAATTTTAATGTCGAACACTTTGAACCTCTCAATTACCTTTTCAATGTAATGAGATTGTGTTAACTAAACCATCATAATTCCTAAAAATTTTGATGCCAAGTATAACATCTGCAACACCTAAGTCTCTCATCTCAAAGTTCTTCTTGAGAACATTCTTGGTGATTTTGATAACCTCAGCGTTATCTCCAAGAATCAGCAAGTTATCGACATATAAACAAATAAGTATACATCCATCTATCGTGGATTTAGTGTATACACACTTGTCGCACTCATTAATTCTATATCCATTTTGGATAATTACATAGTCAAACTTTTCATGCCATTGTTTAGGAGCTTTTTTAAGTTCATACAATAATTTGACAAGTCTACACACTTTGTATTCTTGTCCTTTGACCTTGAATCATTCAGGTTGTTCCATATAGATCTCCTTGTCGAGATCACCATTCAAGAATGCAGTTTTCACATCCATTTGATGTACTTACAAATTGTATAGCGAAGCTATAGCAATCAACATCCTTACTAATGTTATTCTTGTTACAGGTGAATAAGTATCAAAGTCGTCTAGACCCTCTTTTTGTCTAAACCCTTGACA
>BCNH02000011.1:16013930-16030803 GCA_001662345.2 Metrosideros polymorpha var. glaberrima | reverse complement strand
CCATTTACATCCAATTGGTTTATTTCCAGAAGGAAGATCAACCAATTCCCAAGTACGATTACTTAGGATAGAATCAATCTCATCATCAAAAGCTTCTTTCCAAAAAGAAGCATCTGGAGATGACATTGCTTCTTTAAATGTTTGAGGCTCACCTTCTAACATGCATGTCAGAAAATCAGGTCCAGAAGATTTTTCAATCCGCAACCTCTTACTCCTTCGAAGTTTGATTGTTGCAGCCTTAACTTCATCATTCTCATATTTTGATTTTCTAAATCTTTTCTGAAAAGGTTCACCATGATTTCTTTTCGCAGGATATATATCTTCAAAGAATTTAGCATCCTTGGATTCTAGGATAGTATTGGCATGGATGTCCACATTTTCAGATTTGTGAACCAAAAATTTGTATAAGCTGCTATTTTGAACATAACTGATGAATATGCAATCCACCGTTTTAGGTCATAACCAAGTTTGTTTAGGAGGAGGAATCGCCACCTTGGTTAGGCACCCCCACACTTTAAAAAAGGCGTATGATGGTAACTTTTCATTCCATAATTCATACGGAGTCTTATCCATTTTCTTGTGAGGTACTTTATTAAGAATATAGTTTGCAGTTAGAACTGCCTCCTCTCACAAGTTCTGAGATAAACCCAAACTTAAAAGTATGGCATTAGCCATCTCTTTTAGAGTTTTGTTCTTCTGTTCAGCAACTCCATTTTGCTGCTGAGTATAAGGTGCAGTTGTTTGGAGAATTATTCACAAACTAGCACATAACTCCTTTAAATTAGAAGAACTATATTCTCCTCCTCTATCAAACCTAAGCATTTTGATTTGTTTATCAAGTTGGTTCTCGACCTCATTTTTATACTTGATAAACATGCTCATAACCTCATCTTTACTAGTTAACAGATAAACATAGTAAAATCGAGTAGAATCATCTACAAAAGTAATGAAGTACTTCTTTCTACCTCTACTTTATATAAACTTTAAATCGTATAGATCACTATGGATTAGTTGTAGAGGTTCACTCATTCTTTCACCCAATTTGAAAGGTTTCTTAGCAAACTTAGCCTCAACACAAGTCTCACACTTGTAACGGGCATCCAATTCAAACCTTGAAATTATCCCCCAGTTTGATATCTTCTTCATTGTACTATAGTTTACATGTCCTAATCTACCATGCCATAGATAAGGAGACACAACTGTATAAACTGAAAACTTCTCTTTATTAGTAATTTTTTGGTACAATAATTTCGAGTTTACATCAATGACATCTACATTGGCTTTGAACAGGTCATTATACAAGTACCATTCCCCACATACATCCCTGCTTTGGAAATTATAAACTTATCAGATTCAAAAACAATTTTGAAACCCTTCTTGATAAGTATGGGGTTTGAAATGAGATTTTTTTGGATCTCCGGTACATGCAGCACATTTAGCAAGGTAATCTCCTTACCGGAAGTAAACTTCAGGATCACCTTTCCTTTCCCAACAATCTTTACTGATGTAGAGTTAACCATAAAAATCATCTCATCTTCCTCAGCTTTCTCGTAAGACGAGAACATGTGTTTGTCAACATAAATGTGGTTTGTGGCATCCGTGTCCAACCACCAATCGGTATTGATTGACACCAATGATGCCTCAGACATCACCACATCAGTCAATCTCTCATCATCTGCATGCTCTGACAAATGCAGCTGCTTGGCTGCACCACCACATTTGCCTTTATTTGGGCGCTTCTTACAATCCTTAGCTCGATGGCCATGCTTATTGCAAATAAAACATGTCCATTGAAATTTCTGAGATTGTTCCTTCTGCTTGCCTTTTCCTTGAAAAGATTTCTTTCTCTTCCTATTTTGCTTGGGATTGGAAAACTCAACAGTGTTGGCCTTTGGTTCCATAGGAGGGTTTGCATTCTTCCTATTGTTCTCCTCAATTCTGAGGTGCAGAATGAGATCCTCAAGGCTCATCTCCTTGCGTTTGTGCTTCAAATAGTTTTTGAAGTCTAACCAACCCGGAGGTAGCTTCCCAATAATAGCTGCCACTTGGAATGATTCACCGAGTAACATTCCCTCAGTAAAAATGTCGTTTAGAATAATTTGTAATTCCTAAACCCGACTCATGACAGATTTAGAATTCACTATCTTGAAGTCCAGGAATTTGGCAACCACGAATTTCTTAGTGCCCGCGTCCTCGATTTTGTATTTCTTTTCCAAGAACTCCCATAATTGTTTAGCAGTTTCAATGTTACAATAAACATTATACAGGAAATTCATCAAACAATTAAGAATATAGTTTCGGCAAAGGAAGTCGCCATGCTTCCAAGCCTCTAACGCCTCGAGCGTCGTGACATCTTGCTCATTTGGACTAATTATTGGGCACACCTCCGATAAATACTTGACCAGATTAAGTGTGGTTAGATAAAAGAACATCTTTTGCTACCACTGCTTAAAGCCCACACTAGTAAATTTTTTCGATTTCTCATTCAGTCTATGAGATGATGCCATCAAGAAAGGCAAAACATGTTGATATATACCCGTACCACTATAAATGGTCTCCGCCCGAAGGCTCGCAGCATTTGTTGCCACAACACCAGGCCTCAAGGTTTGAACCTTTTCACCAGCAACAGTCGGATTGACCATAAGAACGCCTCCAAAAACATTATGGCCATTATTGAGTACTTGATTGTTATTAGCCGTTTCGATTTACTGACAAATCCAAGCAGACAATGAGTTTAATCGCAATTAATCACAAATAATTGCAACCTAATCGCCTTAAAATTGTTGGAAATATTTACAATAAACGTGATATTATAAATGTAACGTATCGGGAAAAAATACTCAATGCTGAAAAAACCAATAAAAAAATTCAATAATGATCTCATCAATGAGTAAACGATACTACAATTACAAATTAAATTGCCATAAAATTGTGATTGAATTAGACCGGAGATGAGGTACGGATAACCGAATCTCCTTAAGGCAATTAGTTCCTGCCAATGGTGCTAAGCAACTTTACGAACTATGCCTCCCAAGATACATCTTGAACCCGTTTGTATTAGCACTATACAAATAGGACTGTCGAACACTTTTTGAAACTGGCACACTTAGAGCATGACACTCTAAAAACCTCAGAGACACGACATAAAATTCTTCTTATAAAAACAAAGGACTGCTTGCACAAACTTTTTTTTTGCTGATTATTGACGCATTCTCTTCATTAATATGTGACTTCGTCCGAGAAATCGTCTGATGAAGTTGAGGATATGCGTTTATGAAACGCATTCATTAATCCGTCATTAACACTGCTGTAGTTAACTTGTTCGAAAAAAACGTCCGAGAAGTTGCTGCAGAGATATGAAGAAACTGCCTCCATTAATATTGTCATTAACGCTGCTGCAGTTAACTCGTTCAAAAAATCATCCGAGAAGCTGTTGCAAAGATATGAAAAAACGCAGAAGAAAGGCGTGCATTAATATTGAGCCATTAATAACCATAATTACAACAATAAGATATTCCAAAGATGACAAATTTATTTCATCTTTCTGTTTATACAATATTCTATCTTTCTTTACGTAGGAGCCCTAACTTAGAAAGGTTGTTTTATTACTTTTTATTCTAGTTAATGTATTTTTAAAAATCATCGGTTATCTTGTGCGATAAATACATGTATGAAATAAAAATATCGGAGCCTACTGCTCACAAGCACGTCATTCAATTTGTTCTTCAATAGTAGAAGAATCCTCATATACCAATGTACCCATGATAGTCATTGGCCCCTCTTCAAATACCACCACCATGCTTTGTGTCCATCAATGCAACACTGCAATTACCCATCAAGTTGACACTAATGAATTATCCTTTATGGTTGGTTAAGTTTAGTTCTTCTCTCATGAGTTACGATATAACGGGGTATGTAGATGGAACCATATTTATGTTTGTCTAAAATCATGACTATTGACGACAAAATAACTGCCAAATCATCTTACTCTTGTTGGGTACATGCCTAGATCAACTATTGCTTCATGTAATCATAACTTCCACTTCGAACTCAATCGTGCCTCTCATTGCTTTTGCCAAAACAGTACACAAGGCTTGAAACAAACTCTCATCTCTTTGCCAACAAGACATGTTCGCGCGTCATGAGTCTCAAGGAGCATTTAATCCTTACCAAACGCGACACTTGATTAGTTTCTGAGTAATTACAAGTCGTCAAAGGAATTACTGACAAACTTGGCATCATCAATTCTCTCATTAGTGATGATGATTCGACATTACATGTTCTATATGGACTCGGTTTTGAATTAAAGGAAACATTTGTCACCATCAGAGCACATGAATCACCCATTTCCTTTGAGGAATTCAATGACAAACTTGTCGAGTTCGAGCAATACGTGAAAAAGGAAGAGAGTCGTGCTGAATTGACTCTTGCCATCACAAATCATGCCAAAAGAGTTTTTCACAGAAGCGCCAATGAGCGTACTACTTCGAATCGAGGTCACTCAACACAATGATGTCTCATGGACTATGGAGTGTTTCATCATGTTACTTCAAGTTTGGAAAATCTATAATGCCGTATTGAAATCGTCACTAGTGATGGCTCGAGTTTGCAAATAACACATATAGGTTCAACTAAACTTTTCTCCCCCACTGTTTCTTATTCTTTTTTGAATGTTTTGTGTGTTCCTAATATTAACAAAAATACTCAATATCATTTGCAAATTTTTGCAAGATTGTGGAATTCTTTCCTGATGATTTTTTGGAGAAGGATCTACGCATGAGGGAGATTATAACATAAGGCTTGTATAACAATGATGTCCATGAATTTCCATCTTCGTGTGACTCATACACCACCTTCTACTAGGATTGTTGTCCTTACATCCTCCAGTGATTGGCTTGGTCGTCCATCTCATCAGATTTTAAAGTTTCTTTCAAAATTAAATTAAATTAAATTAAATTCCTTGTCATTCTCAGTCATGCTTTATATCCTTGTACGAGTCATGTCAATATAATAATGTCATAGACTTTTGTTCGGTGCTTCTACATTGTATAGTCAACGACCTCTTGAACTCATTAATGATGATGTTTGGGGTCACGCTCCAGCAAAATCTAGATATGATTTTTGCTATTACGTTATCTTTATGGATCACTATACAATATACTCAAAAGATGGCGGCAAATATCGGAAATACAAAACATTTGTCTTGTCTTGTGGGATTATACATTTTCAAACACCTCCACACATCCCAACATAATGGGATTGTAGAGCGTCGTCATAGGCATGTTGTCAAAACGAGTCTTACATTACTTCAAGACGCCTTTCAACCATCATCGTTTTGTAACTATGATTTTCCAACTACTGCATATCTAATAAATTATCTACCTATACCAGTCTTAGGTCTTTTGAGCATCTTTTCGACTATTGTCCAAATTACTTGAAACTTCGAGTCTTTGGTTGCTTGTGTTATCCTTAGCCTAAACCATATGGCAAGCACAACTTGAATATAGATCAAAACCATGTATTTTTCTTGGTTACTCTCCCAATCAAAGTACATACAAGTGTTACTACCCTTAACAATCTATGTCTTCGTCTCCTATCATGTCATGCTTGATGAGTCCATCTTTTCCTACTCCAAACATGTTAATTCACTTAATTGTACCACTTCTCAATCCATGTCTATATTATCTCAAAATACCTGTGCACCCTCTCATTTCTTAATAAAGAATTCAGCCACCCCTTCCAACACTAGACAGCTGAGCCATACCATGTACAAGCAAATGAGTCTTCAAATTCAATGGTTGGAGAAGTTCTAGATTAACACATGAATGACCTTACAACTTTAGTTGAGAACACCAATTTAACATCCCCTGATGCAAGTCAATCATCATCCACACAAGCTCCATCTATGACTCCCATGGACTCAAACACTTTATTTGGCCCCTCCATCACAATTCCATCAACACCCACTTGTTCCTATTTGATGATCACTCGCTGTCTGAATAACATTTACCAACCCAAACAGATACACTCGACCACCAGACATCGTATTTCTCAAGCCTTAAAAGACCCAAAATGGCGCGTTGCTAAGTCAAAGGCATTTAATTTAATTATCTTAAGTGGTACATGGCTGCTTGTAACACCCGAGCTCATCATAATCATACACGCTACAAATGGATAGTCGAGGTAAGAGGAACTCAAATGGTAACATAGCTCGGTACAAGGCACGATTTATTGCTAAGGGATTCCACTAAAGGCCTGAACTCGACTATGGTTATACTTTTAGTACAGTTGTGACACTTGCCATAATATGGTTGTCCTTTGATTGGCCCTATCAACTAGTTGGCTTCTTCTATAATTGGACATCAACAATGCTTATTTGGTGGCACTCTTATGGAGGAAGTCTATATGCATAAACCACCAAAGGCCTAAGCTTGACTATGGTCATACTTTTTGTCTAGTTGTTACACTTGCCATAATACGAATTGTCCTTTGTTTGGCCCTATCAATTGGTTGGCCTCTTCTACAAATGGACATCAACAATGCCTTCTTACGTGGCACTCTTATGGAGGAAGTCTATCTGTATAAACCACTAGGTTTTGTGGATCAATCACATCCTCATCACATATGTCAATTGAAGAAGGCTATTTATGGTCTTAAGCAGTGCCCCCACGTGAAATATCAAGCACTTAGTTTTTTTGTCATTTCATTTGGTTTAAATCCAATTCGAAACAGATCCCTCACTCTTCATATACAGACATGATAGCATCATTGCTTATTTCTTGTTTTATGTAGATGATTTGATCATAATAGAAAGTGATATAAAATTTTTGCAAAAGTTTTTAAGAACTCGTGTAGGTAAATTTTCACTAAAGGATCTAGGGGATCTACATTACTTCTTGGGAATTGGGGTGATACTCACAAAGTCAGGTCTCTTTCTCACACAAAACAACTATATAAGGGATATTCTTGATTGAGCAACCATGCTCCATGCTTGGAGCACAGGAGATTGCCACCCTAATGGCTATCGGTAGCTCTCTCACTCTTGTTGATGGGTCACCTCATGCTGATGCCACTATAGGAAGATAGTTGATGCTCTTCAATATCTTGCATTCACAAATCCTAATATTGCCTTTGTGGTCGACAACTTTCTCACTTTATGCATCAATCAACTGAGTTACAATGAAATGCTATTAAATGTGTTATACGTTATCTCAAAGGGACTATCAATCTTGGCTTACACTTACAAAGTAGTCCCTCTTCATCGCTTCATGCATTCTCTAATGCTTATTGGCAAGCAATCCAGATGACCATAAGTCTACAACTGCCTACATTTTTTTATGTTGGCCAAAATCCTATATCGTGGTTCTCTCGAAAGTGATGATCTGTTGTTCGTTCATCCATCGAAGCTAAGTATCGCGCTATTGTTGCGACAGCTTCTGAGCTCACATGGATTCAATATCCCTTGCATGAATTTGGAGTATCTTCTTCAACCACACCTAACATTTATTGTGATAACACTACTTATGTTTGCGCTAATTGTGTTTTTCAATCCAAGATGAAGCACACCGCCATTGATTATTGCTCTTTTTGCGACATGGTTAACCAAGTGAGTGTGCCACATGTCCACTCATGGTCAACTTGCAGATGCACTAACAAGCCTCTTGCACAACAACTATTTATTGGTTTGCGGTCCAAGATCGTCATTCACAATGGAACACCTCTATTGCGGGGACGTATTGGAGAAAATATCTCTTGACAATCATGCTATTCTAGAAATTGCTCTCAATCAAATCAAGACCAGTCAAGCAAATTTTGTATTCTTGGTAGCTGCACAAAGAGATATCAAAGACGCCAAACTTATTTCATCTTTTTGTGTATAGAGGATCTCTTTCCTTTTATAGAGGTCGTAGTTTAGGAAAGTTATTTTATTACATTTATTTAAGCTAACATCTTTTCATAAATCATTAGTTACCTTGTACTATAAATACATGCAAGAAATAATAGTAAAGATCATCTTGTCCAATTCTTTACTTTGATTTGTTATGGATATGAACTTAGATTGTTGTGAAATTGGATTAATTAACTGGCTACTCATGTGTTGCATTTCAAATTGTGCAAATTAGTGATTAAAAATGACAAGGAAATGACGTGAAGTGATAATTATCATATGTAACATGACATGGCAAATTTAGATGCACACATGACAAGAAAATGACATGACAGGAATTAATAATCACATGAGAATGACTTGACATAGTCGAAATTTAGACATGATGGGAAAATGATGTAACATGACAATAATTGCATGTAGCATTGCGTGACGAAATTTAAATCAAAATATGGCGAGGAAACGACATGACAACAATCACATGAAACATGACATGGCAAATTCAAAATGTAGATATGACAAGAAAATAACATGATATGACAATAATCGCATACAACATGATATGGCAAGTTCAGATGATGTTTTGATAACACGACATGGTAAGTTTGAGATGATGTTACAACAACATGAATGACTTGTCAATCACATGGGCAATCGAAATTACATTACGTGTGATGTCATTTCATTTATTTTTCGGCTTTACTAGGATATCGTAATGTTTATGTGAAGTACACCCTTTTTTCTTTTAGGCAATGTTGACAACGGGATCATAATTTGATCTTTGAAAGTGAAACGGGTTTCATATTCATCAGATGCAATTGTCACATGCAGAGGGTCCATATTTATGGGTTTGAATCGCAATGACTATTGGTCCACCTCCGTTTTATGACCCAATTCTGATATCCTAGACTCGAGCCCAATCCCATCGCAATTATGACCCAATGGGTGGTTTGCAACTAAGATAGATTTATTCTAATGCAACACTTCATATGTCATCCACCTTATATCAACTTTCCAACTGCATAGTTTACATATCTCGACAACCAATAACATGCATTCTATAGATATTTCGAGATTCAGCTCAAATAAAGTCGGTGTAGTTTAAATTTGAATTTTTAAGTAAAACCATTTATGATGGCATGAAACGAATAATGAGTTTTTATCTCCCAAAATGATTTATTGAAATGCAGATTTGAAAAAGTTCATTGGCAGAATAACTGCCTATTTGCTAGATTTACAGTTTAATTTCGGTGGCATAACAACCTAAAACGTGCCTTTTTCACTTTTTGATTCGGCAGCTATCACAACCTCTCTACTAGGCTAGTCGGGGAAATGATGGGTTTAGAGGTAATGCCAAAGGTGGACCAACGATCCTCAATTGGTTGGGGTCCTCCCAAACCCTTACCTTGCGCGACATTGGAAAAATCATTTAGATTCAATTAATCTTAAGAGATTTCTATTATCAGAGGGAGTCGCCACTAGCCTATTGGGGCCAGCTAAGAGCTAAGTGAGAGACGGGAGGGTATCTCACTTGCTACACAATCAGAGATATAGATATGGGGATTTGATTACACTAATTACCTAACCAATGCCATTTTGGTACCTAAACTCGATTAATTTGTTAACTAAAACGTCCACGTAGGCGACCTTTGAGTATTTTATCATCCTATGCCACTAAACAACGTTTATGCATGAGTGCACAATCAAGGAAAGGTGGACAACCACAATCAATAAGATAAAAGTAATGTATAAAGGAAATAAACTCAAAAGTATCATGCAAATAATACACATGGCCTCGTTATTAAACTCCAAGACAGCAACCCCCATGAGCTATGTTCAAATTGAGTCCAATTTCTTGCCTAAAACATCAACCTACCAAAACTAAGATATATCGAAGGTGTCCACTAAAAGCCCTAAACTAATTGTATGCTAACTAAAATCTAACAACCTAATCAAAGTCTCAGTTTCTAGCCATTTTTAAATTTTTAATTTTCGAAATTTTTAATTATATGTTTTTTATTTTTTAATTGCGAAAATAGGGACTCGGGCTGGGCCCCCTTGGCCCGGTTGGAATATGGACTGATGTGGTTTCACGTGTCTGGGCCATGGACACATATTATTGGTCTTATTACATTGAGATGCTTCAGTTAAAATCCGAGTTGGGCTCAACTAATAGAATTAAGCCCAATTTGAACATATAAACACTTAAGGCCCATTTTCCCTCTAACAGTAAACCCCTCTAGCACTAAGCCTATTTTCCTGATTTTCCTTTGTTTATTATTCAACCTACCGAGAGAACACAAACTCCAAGTATTGCACCAAAAGAATTAAAACTCCATCGACGGCATACTCACTCAAGCTCCAAGCCGTGAACAATAGATGCCGCCGGTCATATCCATTTACCGCCGGACTTTCTATAACCAGCCAGCGGCCCCCATTGGTCGTCTCCATTGGCTGCCGGTTACTCAACGAAGAAGGAACTTGCAGAATGGAAAAGAACACGGACAAACCGAAGCAATCAGGAACATCGTCATCTCCAGACCATATTCTCGCTGGCAAGCATCACAATGGCAGCATAGGAATATGCAGAGATACCGAATAAAATATAGAAGAGGGGAAAAGTAGGGTCAGCCACGATAACATTAGAATAGGGAAAACAAATCTTACATTGAGGTTTCCTTTTGTCGGCAGATGCTCCTATTAGCATCTACATCGAGAATTCAAGTATTTCATACGTCATTTGTCCGATCAGTTCAGGATCATGGGATCCTTTCCTATCATATAGATAGCTGAGCATCTTCTATTCCATGGGATAAAGCTTTTCCTCTTCTATTGGATAAAGAAAAAGATTATTCGATCTATTTCCGTATCACTGATGATATATGATAACTGTTAAAAATTG
Organism: Metrosideros polymorpha var. glaberrima; assembly: GCA_001662345.2. Lineage (NCBI taxonomy): Eukaryota > Viridiplantae > Streptophyta > Magnoliopsida > Myrtales > Myrtaceae > Metrosideros > Metrosideros polymorpha. Next base: position 16,020,013 of record BCNH02000011.1, on the reverse strand, counting down.
CCATCAAGTGACTCTTATCATTGCACATTCAATGTGAGCCAAAAATCGGAGGAAAACTTGGTTAAAGGCATTTTGTCAAACAGGTGGTGAGCGCCTTGATTAGTCAATTTTGTACTCACATATTAGATGGACGAAATATTGTCAGACCACCACTACCACATCGATATGCATTTGAAACGCGAATATAGCCTTAAACAACAACGAACATCACAAAAACCTCAACCGCATTTTCTAGACTTGACCGGCTAGAACAAATTAAGGATGCTCGTACCTTGATGAGGAGAGACTCTAATCGCGATTGCTGGTCCGGCGATGAAACTTCGAGCTAAGTCGAACTGCCTCAAGCTTTCACGGCCAAAACAGGGAGAAACAGAGCATTCGCTATGTTCTCTCGAACACTGCAGCAGTAACGATGAACGTCGGCGAGCAGTAAAAAATAGTGACGAGTAGTGACGCGAAGGATTGGAGTCTGAGCCCAAGAACAATCTTCGATCGAGGTATGAAAGGTTTTCGGTCACCACAAAGGGGACAAAGCACTCTGATGTTATGCAAGTTATCGATTGATGGTGGTGATGACGAGCGGCTGGTGAATTTTCAGGCGACTCATCATAGACATCCCCAAGGCTCTTTTTCTAGCCATGTTTTTTTTATGGGATTCGTGGTCTCCAAATTTCATTGTCCTAATCAAATATCTTGAAAAAATAGAAATTAATGAAATTCTAATTTTTACGTTGGAAGGTCAAATTTTGCGATTTGACCAAAAAAAACAACCTATGGCCATTTTTTATGAAAAATTGAAATCTAAAGGCCTATTCTACACATGTATGTTAAATTGACACCTCTACTAGAGTTGACTTATATTAGGCTAAAAGTCAATTCTTGATTCATTGACAAATTGACGCCTAATTATTAATAAAATGTGATGCTCCTACTCTCTACATGTGATTAAGGTACTAAAGGTGGGTTTGGTTCAGTTTTGAGAATGATGAAAGCCTAATGCTAGAGGGTCCAACATTGGATTTTTAACATTCTTAAGGCCAAAATTTGATCAAAAGTTGCTTATCAAACACCATAGCATTTCCTCAATGAGCTTTGGAGACTGAAAGTTCTTTAGGAATGTTGAACCAAACCTATCCTAAGAATACTAATGTAATTTTTTTGGTCAAGAAACGAGACTCATCGCAATTGAGGATCTCGAATTCTCTAACTTTTATCATCAGCAAAATTTGGGTGTCAACAATAGCATAACAACATATTTCTAGATCTAAAAATATATTTTAATATAAGAACGATATATAGTGTAATTCTCTATTTTGTACATTGGATAGAGAAAGATTTTTGGACGCACCTTATGTTCAGTTATCACTGGCTGTCCTACGTGGAAAATTGCCACGTTAGCGATTTTCAATGAAAATTACTCGGAAGGACTACATGGGAATTTCGTAAAAGTTTACGATTAAATTGGTCAAATTAAAAAGTTTACAACTGAATTGACAATCGTATTAGAACTGATTAGATAATTTCCCCTAGAGACACTTACTTGAGAAAATGAATGAAGGATCCCAATCCAGTAGCTCCTCTTTTATCTTGAGTATATATTTGTGATCGTGTGGTCTACGATGACTAGGTCAATCACGGCTATTGATCATCTGAATCTCAAATGGGTTTAATTGAATTGAGGGGCTACGATTGCACCTAGTTCACGGGGCTTGGACCAAGATCTAGGCATAAACTCTCAAATTGAGACAACCCAACTTCATATGCATTAATCTGCGCCAAGGCGATTTTGGCCTAATGCACAAAACACAGTTTACATATTAGGATACTTGTTAAAGTAATTTGTTGATCATTTTCATGGAAAAAAAATTATGATAACCCTAAACTTACATCTACAACTTCAGCGATTCAAATTCAATTTCTGAAATAATTCAAATCTTCAAATTTGATTTGGGAAAAAACTACAAACTATGCCCACCGTGACATATCTACCTAAAACTTCTTTTTGTGACATCAAAAGCCTCAAACTATACCTACTGTGACACATTTACCTTACACTTTTTCTTGTGACATAAAAAATCCAAAATTTGTACTTATGTGACACATTTACCCTTCTCCGTCAAGGTTCTGTTAAATGATTTTTGTTTTTATTTCACTTAAGTCACGTAAAGACCATGTTAGAATTGTTTGCTTTTCGGCATCCATGTAAGTAGATTTTAAACAGTTTTCATTGACAGAACTTTGATGGAGGTTAAATGTGTCACACATATACAAATTTAGGATTTTTGGTGTCATAGAAAAAAATTTAAGGTAAATATGTCATGGTTGATATAATTTAGAATTTTTGGTGACTTTTGCCCATTTAATTTTTCACACGTTTAATATTTTTGTCGAATGTTTTGTTCATATGCATTGCATATGAGTAGGTAATAAGACATTAGTTATGGGATGGATTCTCAAGTAGATGGTCCTAAACCTGTTGTATGATAGCTAATTCAGTTATAAAGCTTTCAATTATGCCAATTTAGTCTAAACTTTTGACAATTTGCCAATTCAACCTTAAATTTTTTTATTGTGCCAATTTAGTCTTAAACCTTTTAATGAATTACCAATGTAGTCCTTTCGATTAGTTTTGCTCAAAAATCGCTGACATGGCTGTCAAGTCCGCGCCAGTCATCTTACGTGGCGCAATCGACGCTGACATGAACAATTCTCTAATTTTTTTAGTTTTTTTTTAAATTTTTAAATTATCTTTCTTTTCTTTTTTCTCAAGGCTGCTGGGGAGGGCTTCGCGACCTGCTAGCCTTGTGAAGGAAAATAAAATAAAAGAATATAGAAAATCAATTAAAATTCGATAAATTTTCAAAAAAATTTATAAAAAGTTATCCACATTAGCATTAGTCGCGCCATGTAAGACAGGCGACGTTGATTAGACCGTCATATCAGCGATTTCTGGCCAAAACTAGTCGAAAGGACTACATTGGTAATTCATTAAAAGGTTTATGATTAAATTGGCAAATCTTCAAAAAGTTTATGACTCAATTGATAAATTATCAAAAGGTTTAGAACTAAATTGGCAATCGGCACAATTGAAAAATTTAAAACTGAATTGGCTACTGTATAATAGGTTTAGGACTTTTCAGACAACTTTCTCACCAATAAAATGATTGACAACGCCCAAAGGTAAGATGTTGTATCGCGAACAGAATGCTCGATGTGGTTCGTGGCTGAGATTGAAAATTTGCAAAGAAACCGGGATGGTCCTTTGTCTCTACCTTCCGACATCATATATGCGGGCATCCTAAACCTCTAATTCTCCCTCCAAGAATCTCCTTTCATTCCAAAACCTTGGCCAGCCAAACATTTCGTCCCCGGCAAAGAACAATTCTAATCAGGGGCATTCGAGAGAGAGGTAACGCGAACTTGTTCAACAGTACAATGGCCCGTGAGTTCATCACCAAATGAAGGAAAGGAAGGCAATGGATTAGAACAACTGAAGGCAAAAGGAATTAAACAATCCATCACAACTGCCATCAATAGCATATACAAGACATGGTACGATGTAGCTATCAATATCGACCTATTCCTAGTTCAAAAATGTCCTGAGGGTAAATTTTGGTTTCTCCTCGTTTCTTTCTTTCCAAAACTAAACTCGATGAACTTCATCAGGGAACCACAGATCGAGCAAGCTCTGCTCTTCCAACAGTCCAAAGTCATAATCAGGCTTCAGGAAATCAAAGCTGTGGCCAACTCCTTCAGTCTCTTGCAATGGATACGAGCTCGCGCTCATTGCCTTGTTCATCTCCTGCACCCTGCCGCGCCCATTGGCTGGTATCCGGAGTCCCTGGTGGACCACGACAGGATTGCAAGGGTGTCTTCTCAAGTCCCACGCCCTCGTGCTAATCATCTCTCGAGGAGAATGTAGATTTCGTGCCTCCGCCCTTGAGAAATCAGAACTGGAACAGCCGCTATAGTTTGTGGCATTGTCTGTTGGAGTTTCCTGTAACATTGCCATGCTCATGGGTATGTCAACCTCAGGAACTGAAGCTCGAGAGTTAGTATTACCATTCGAGCTTGTATTCATGGGTTGACAAAGCAATTCATTACACATTCCTTCAAAATTATCATCAAATGTATCACACGACATGCTCCTCACTACTACTTCATCATTCACTTGTTGCGTCATCGCATTCATTTTATGATCCTTCAGGTTTTCGGACCAAGTTCCAGGATCGACTTCCAACCTGACAGGGTACATAATCGAATCGAATTGTGTATTATATTCAATTCCAGTACAGTTATGGTTGGCAAGTTCCATCAGTGTCAGCAATTCTCCATCTATGTCGGATCCAATGCACGTCGGAGTTCCAATTTCCATGGAAGTTCCATTGGCAACAACCTCGTTGCTCAGCACACATTCAGGACAACTGCAATCGTCGCGAAGATCATGTGAACATCTGGTTTTGTCCTGTGAATAGGAATTTTCTCCAGGTGCGATGAATTCAATATCACGAGCAGAAATCGCAGTTTTGGGTCTCAGATTTAGTCCATGGAACACTGATTCACGCCCATCCTCATGTCTTTCCACTTTACATTCCACTGTTTGTGACGCCGTTCCTCTGTTCTCCTCGGTTCTTGTCGGGTTCGGATCTTCAGCTTCGCGCAGGAAATTGCACTCGGTCCTCATACTTTCCTTGACATGATCACGTTGCAAACTCGAGCTATCAACCACGAAAACTCTGGAAGGATCAAAGGCATCCACATCGACCTCCCTCGACGTCGCGGAATTCTCAACCGAAGACGACGCACTCCTGGCCGACGAATCGCTGCGACACTGGGTCAAAGAAGCCAAATTCCCAGGGAAATTCACTCGAGCCAGAGGACCGTACATGGCCCGCGCGGCCTCATCGTAAGCAAGAGCCGCCTCGATCGCCGTCGCGAAAGTCCCGAGCCAGAGCCTGCTGGCTTTGCCCTGACCCGCTCGGGAGCTCTTGTCGATGGGTTGGCGAATCTCGGCGACCCACTTGCCCCAAGTCCTCTGCCTCACGCCCCTGTAGCTGCACACCGAGTTCTCGGGCCCGCCTTTCCCTCGCATGCAGCCTTTCTTCGAGCCCTTGGCTGGCACTCTGCGCGCCGCCTTGACGGCGCCTCCGCCATCCTCTTCTCGGATGCCGACGTGGCTGTTGTAGTCCTTCCACCTGGCGAGCGTGTCCTGGACGGAGTCGCAGCCGTTGCGCCGCTTCTTGAGCCGCTTGTCCCCAAATTCCCCTACGGAAATGGAAGCCTGCTTGGTCGGGTTCATGCCGATGCCGGTCGCCAAGTTCAAGTTCATGCCTTCTGCAAAATCTGGCCAAAGGGCATTCGACTTTTATTGAAGAATGTCGAGGTAAGCTAGGGTTTACGCGGGGGGTTTAAGGAGACGAACCCTCTAAAAGTATCGAAACCATTCGAGATTTCTCTTGCCCTGTTCTTGTATAGCAGCTGCAGCAAGTGAAGCCTGCGAGGTGATTGGTGGAGACAAGCTGGCTTTTCTTGGGGACGAAGTATCAGGACACGAGATGGACCCAGCTCTAGTTTGGATGACGTGTCCACGGACGAGTGGCCCTTGCCTTCATGGGCGACATGTGTCCGCAGCCCATTTCCTGCTGCCACTCTCTTCCACGTCATTTTCTTAGGGACGATTCTTTTGTCTAGTAGCTCGACCACGCCATCGATCTGACGGGCCGACGGTACCACGGCCCGCCCATCAACCAAGCAAGCCTTGGGAAGCAGCTTCCTTTATGGGCTTGACCCGACCCGCCTCTCTTAACATACTAAACAATAGCGTGCTTATATTTTTGGGATAATTGCCAAAAAAAGTCATAAAGATAATGTACATATGCCAATTCAATATTAAACATTTTAATATGATCAATTTAGTCATAAATATTTTAATGATTTGTTTATGTACTTCTTTCGACTAATTTTTGCCATCCTACGTGGTATAGTCGATACTGATGTGGACAATTTTTATAATTTTTAATTATTTTTTTTATTAATCTTTTTCCTATTTTCCTTTTATTTTTTTTGTTTTTTCCTTCTTCCTC
>BCNH02000011.1:16003031-16013925 GCA_001662345.2 Metrosideros polymorpha var. glaberrima | reverse complement strand
AACATTTTAATATGATCAATTTAGTTATAAATATTTTAATGATTTGTTTATGTACTTCTTTCGACTAATTTTTGCCATCCTACGTGGTATAGTCGACACTGATATGGACAATTTTTATAATTTTTAATTATTTTTTTTATTAATCTTTTTCCTATTTTCCTTTTATTTTTTTTGTTTTTTCCTTCTTCCTCTACCGATCGCCGGCATAGGCAAGGGTCAACCTCTGCAACCCTCACCAGTGGCCTGTCATTGTGAATGATTGATTTTGATTAGGGTTACCAATTTGGGTGTTTTTTGCAAAGCAAAAATTAATTTGAGGTAAATGTGTTGTAGAGTATCAGTTTGGTATTTTTTGTGGGATGAAAATTAGTTTGAAGACAAACGTGTCATGGATATCAATTTAGACCTCATGACGGTATATACCCTTATCTTTAATGTATATTGATAGTGGAATTTTCTCAAATCAGGTAAGATTTATCATCGTTAAAAGGATATAAGAAATACGAAAAGGAGAAAGAAATGATAATAGATTCTAAATTTTCTAATTGGAGACATATAATTTAACGAAACTTCTACAACAAAAGGATAAGAGGAATTAATGCAAGTGGGAATGGTTTTCCTTTACGTTTAAGGGATCCCAAGATCCGAACGAGACCTCAGACGAAACAGTTTTAGTATTTACTTAGGTCCAGTGTCCATATATTCTTTTCAACTATCTTTGAGCTTAAACTTGATGGACTCTTCATTCTATCTAAGCACAAAGCAGCTCTCTCAATGCCTCAAAATAAAGAGAAGAGGGAACATCAAGAAGCTTACAACTACTTTCCTTGGGCACATTCTTTTTTTTATAAGCTCCTTCAGCGATGTTCGCCTAATAAAATGAAATATTTAATCTACAATTTTTAAGTTTTCTTAAAAAAAAGAGATAACTATACATAAATAGAACGTGATAGCGAATGATATATTGAAAGATGGGATTATTACATAGGAAAAGAATTTAATATCTACATGTTTATTGGATAAAATAGCTTCGCACAAGACAAATAAAAGTGATAGGAAAGTATAAGGAATTATTTTGTAGGAAAAGGATTTAATCATTACGTCATCTTTGGACGAAATAGTTTCATACAAGACAAATAAAAAGGTGATGGAAAGAATGCACCTCTTCGAAGAAGAAGCCACATCAAACTACTTTCTATTTCAAGGCAATTTACTATAATAAAACGAGAGTATTATATGTACACTTCCATTTTAAACCTATTTCTCTACTATTATGAGGATTGCATGGATTTGTGCTGATCAGCTTGGAGCTGTCGGAGTTAGAACGATTTTCTAATATGAATTTCGTTCGACTGTCGAATTGCATTTACGAACACCTACATTTAATAAAACAATAAATTAAAAGAATTTAGAATAAACTTACTGCTTATCAAATTATTCTCCCACCCAAAGAACAAAAGAATAATGAAATATCACTTAAGCACACAAAATGCTTCCCAAAAAAATTTAAAAAAACAAATAATTTACTGAACTCTTTCCTTCTTAATTTCCGTTCTTTTAAATTTCCACACTTAGAAAAAACCCTTCCTCTTCTCATTCATCGGGGGATTCGGCCATCGCTTCGTCGTCCTTAGCTCCGGTGGCTACTTCCGGCTTAATCTCCTCCAACTGCCTCAGAACCTGCTCCACGTCTGGCCTGGCCGCCGGGGACGGGTCGACGCAGTGGAGAGCCAGCTTGAGAGTGTTGAGCAGCTCGTCGCCGATGGTCGGCGTCTCCCTCATGAGCTCCAGATCGAACACCTCGTTCGTCCACTCCTCCTTCACGATCGACGCCACCCACTGCGGCAGGTCCTCGCCGTTGGGGCCCTCGCTGGGGGACTTCCCGGTGAGGAGCTCCAGGAAGACAACGCCGAGGCTGTAGACGTCGGTCTTGGGGGTGGGCTTCTTGGTCTTGGCGAGCTCCGGCGCGGCGTACCCGATGGCGCCGGCAGTGGCAACGACGGTGGTGGAGGCGGAGGAGGTCATGAGGCGGGAGAGGCCGTAGTCGGCGATGTGGGGGACGGTGCGCTGGTCGAGGAGGATGTTGGTGGAGGTGAGGTTGCCGTGGACGATGTTCTCCTGGGCGTGGAGGTGGTGCAGCCCGCGTGCCACCCCCACGGCGATGCTCATCCTCGTCGGCCAGTCGACGGTGGTCTCAGGTCCCCGAGCTGCACCAAGTGATGAAACCAAGTTAGCAATAAGAAGGCAAGTACTAATTTAGAAAGCTAGTTAATCTACGCTGTAACTACTGATACTTACCATGGAGGAACGAAGCGAGGCTTCCCATGGGCATGTAATCGAACACAAGAAGCTTCTCTCCCTTGGGACCCAAGTAATACGCCCTGAGCGCCAAGAGATTCGGGTGTCGAATCCGGCCGAGAGCGCTGGCCTCCGCTTCGAACTCCTTCTGTCCCTTGGTCATCTTCTCTCGCAGTCTCTTCACTGCCACCTGGTTCCCGTCCTCCAGCGTCGCCTTGTAGGCGGTCCCGTATGCGCTCTTCCCCATGATCTCTGCCGTCGCGCACAGCAGGTCGTCGGCCGTGAACACGAAAGGCCCATCGAAGTGCACCAGCTTCCCGCCTATGTCACCGGACTCAACCTCCCGAGATGCAGTCGCCTTCTCCGAGATCCCGCCTCCGCTGGCTTTCTCGGGCTTCCCGTTCTTCTTCTTTGACGCCGCCCTTTTCCTGATCAAGCAGCAGAGCAGGACGAGGCAGAGGATGAGCAGGATCGCTAGGAGGATCCCGGCCGCAATAAGGACTATGTCTTTGGTGCTGAGGTGGCGGCCTCGGCGACTGGGCGGCTCCGGAGATGGAGGGGTTTGTGGCGGCGGCGAGTTGGCCGGGCATGGAGTCGAAGTGCTGAAGCCGCAGAGCTGGAGGTTCCCCACGAAGGAGCTCGAGTTGAACCTCCTGGAGAGATCGGTCGGGACGGCACCGGAGAGGTTGTTGTAGGACACATTGAAGGAGGTGAGATTGGGCAAATTGGCCAGCGAAGCCGGGATTTGCCCGGTGAAGTTATTCTCAGAGAGATCGAGCCCGTCAATGCTGGAGATGTTGCCGATGCTCGAAGGTATTGGGCCCTTTAAGTGATTGTTCTTCAAATTGAGCTCAGAAAGGTTCCGCATCACGCTCAAATTGTCGGGGATTTCGCCATCCAGGCGATTTCCCTCTAAGTCCAGCACCGCAAGAGACGACATGGTGAAGAGGCTGGAGGGCAAGCTTCCATCGATGGCATTGAATGACAAGTGCAATTCCTCGAGTTCAGAAAGCTCCCCTACGTCACTTGGTATGGTTCCTCCAATCTGGTTGTGGCTCAGAGAGAGTATTTGAAGCGTACCCAACTTGGTGATGGAGGCCGGGATCCGTCCAGAGATGTTGTTGTGGTCAAGAGCGAGAATGGCGATCGAAGCAGACCGGCTGACGACGGTGGGGATCGGCCCAATGATGGAATTGAAGCTCAAATTGAGGCGTAACAACTTGGTGGAGTTGGCAAGACTCGGGGGAATCATCCCCGACAGCAAATTATTGCTCAAGTCGAGAGCCTGAAGGAGAGGACAGTTGCCGATGGAAGGAGGAATAGTCCCCGAGAGGCGGTTGTTGAACAGATAGACCCCTCGGAGGTAGGGGAGGAACCCGAGGGAGAAAGGGACGGTGCCGGCGAGGCGGTTGTCGTGGAGGCTGAGCTTCCGGAGCGCTTGGAGCTGCCCGATCTTCTCAGAGATCCGGCCGCCGAGGCCCTTCCAAGGGAGCTGCACGGCGATGACCTGGCCCTTCACGCACTTAATGCCCGCCCAGCCGCCGGAGCACGCGCCGTAGCCGCTGTCGTTCCAGCTGCGGAGGACGCCGAGGGAGTCGACGAGCTCGTGCTTGATGGCCCGGAGGGCCTGGTAGTCGGCCTGCGTCACGACGACGCCGTCCCACTGGGCGCCCCGCGAGAGGAGGGCGGCGGCGGCGGAGGGGACGAGGAGGAGGAGGAGGAGGAGGAAGGAGAGCGAGAAGAGCCGGGCGTAGTCATGTGGAGAAGAGCACTCGCGTTCCATGAACAGGAAGGAAGGGGGAAAAACAGAGACGGACAAGCAGGAGGGGATGGAGGAGGAAGAGGTGAGAGAACAAATCCGATGGCTCGAGCTCACTCCAAAATCTTTCTCAGAGATTCCTTCTTCAACCCCACTACCGATCCCTTCCTTTTTCCTTTTTCTTGATGGTAAAAGAAGAAGAAGAAGAAGAAGAAGAAGAAGCAGGGCGAGTTTCTTTAGAACGACATGAAAGAAAGAAGGGAAGAGAAGCCCAGACAAAAGGAGTATTAAGAGAAAAGTGAGGAAGAGTGGTCGTTGGGGGCTCGGTCTGACAGAGCACGTGAGGGAGGGTGCGGGCGCGGGCGTGTCTAGAGGTTGCCGGAAAACAACTATCTCCTCTCCGAATGAGAACGCCCTAACGGCTACTTTCTTGCGTCGCAGGGGACATGTGAATCCGTGCGTGCATGTTTATGCGAACGGTCATGTTGTTGGAAGTCGGAAGACCCAGGGGGTCTATCAACGGCTATATTCCGGGTCGGTCTTCGCTGGTTCCTTTGACCCACCCAACCTCAACCTAAAACATTGGTGGTGCCTTAGCAGGATGTACCGGGTTTCCACACGGAGTAACGTTAGTCCCCACCTTAAAAAATGTATGGGCCACTTGTGTTATGCTTAGTTACTAGGTTCCTGGCGCGTGACTTTTCGTTGCTACGATTGATTTTGTATGTGAAGTTATTTCCTTTTTCATATGGAAAAGTATAGTTTCTCACATGACACGACATCAAGAGAATAATTACCGAAACAAAAGTTCTAAACCTATTGCACTTGTGCCAATCAATCTTAAAATTTTTAATTTGGCCAAATTTAGTCTAAACCTTTTGACGATTTGCTAATGTTGTGCATCGGGCCAATTTTGATCTGAAATCACTAGAGTGGATGTTGACCATCCTACGCGGTATAGCTGGCGTTCGCGTGGACAATTTTTGTGAATTTTTAATATTTTCCTGAATTTTTTTCCTTCTTTTCTTTTCTATTCTTCTTTTTTTTTAAATGAGGCTAGTGAGGGTTGTTGGCCGACCCCCCGTGGCATTAGGCAAAGGCTTGTGGGCCCTCATTTTGCCACGTAAAACGGCTAATGTCCACATTAGTGATTTCCAACCAAAATTTGCCGAATGAACTACATTGTCAAATTGTCAAAACATTTAGGACTAAATTGGCCATATTGAAACTTCTAAGGCTGAATTGGTATAAATACAATGGGTATATGACTTTTTTTTTTTTTTTTTATAATTTCCTCTTACATCAAGCATAATCAAGTTCGGAACCATTCTAAAGGAAGAGTGCAAGAGTGGTACCTGAGGTGAAAATGGAGAAATGACGAAAGAAGATAGAAAAATAAAGGTCACCACATGCTAACAAGATGGAATGTGGGAGGATAATTGCAAGAGATTTGGTATTTTGGTATCGTTGCTCCTTTTGGTCTCTTAAGCAAGCATAATGTATGGACGAATTTTGGACCAATTCTAAAAACGAGACCAACTTAACTTTTCCAGTAACATATTAGATAAATTGTTGCGGTTGTTATGGTTACATAGTCTTCGAGTCGGATTTTGAGGATAAAGTTAAAGTCTATTTCTCAGTTCGGTCAAGGCAGGCATGCCATCCATATACGTTGCGACTCGATAATTTACAAAGAATACTTCATCACGACTTGACTTGAACCTCACATTTCTGAAGAGCAAAGTGTCACCCAGCCAATTTAACACTCGAGCCAATTTCAATGGGCTAAATTCACGTTTCTCAATACGAAGAGTCTCGATTCCCCAAATCCATGAGGTTATGGGTCTCTTTGTTTCATTTTTTCTCGGCTTTTGGTATTTGGATCACTCTAGAAAAATGAGTTGATTAAAAAAAGTTTTCATAATCAACAAGAAATTTATGCTACTCAGGAGAATGACTTTCTCTTTTGAAAATAAGAAATTATGTCCAATATATAATTTGAGTCCTATGCTCGGGTCTGGGTCCCTCGAGAGCGGTCCAGGGACCTCGGTGGTTGACCCAAGACCTCTGTGCCATTGTTTGGTTCCTTGACAGCCATGCCTGGGACCCCGGTGGACGTACCCCTTTCCCCATTGTCCAAACCCTAGACTTAGGATCGTACTCGAGACTTTTCTCTCAAATGTATGTCACAATTTTCCCGTAACAAATATCAGAAAAGATTCTCACATTATGTGCAAAGTACACCCGAACATAGAAAAATGAAATCTTTTTGAAAAATTGGAAATTATTTTTCAGCAGAATCGATTTTTCGCGACGCAAACTTAAGCCCAAGTTCAAATATTTTTCCTATATGATGATTCTACTGCGATGATGGGCATAGTTTCCGTTTCCGAGGAGTAGGTTCTTAGGTTCGGCATGCGCGGAAGAACCGGGGAGAAATGAAATAGTCCACGGAAGTGTCGGCAAAGATCTGAAAAGCGTTGCTACGTGGATGCCGTACGGGATCAATGATGATCGGATGATTTGTCGTCAAGCTTCATTTGCGCGTGCTTCCCGTGCCAAGAGCATCTCGGAAACACGCTGCAAGCTATACTGCAATTTTTTTTTTGCGGGAATGCAGAAGAAAAGCAAAAGGTAAGAGGAACCAACATTCTTGAAACGAAATGTGGAGCCAAGGATTAGCAGAATATCTTACTAGGATTTGATGTTGAGGCCATAGGATTCGAGTGCAGTTTTCTGGACATACACATTCTCGTTCTAGCATTCGGTCGGGCCGACATTCCGACTATTGTCCCAAAAACTGGTAATTCCTCCGAAACACCCAAGGGTTGGGATCTCAATGTAGACGTCGGAGTTAGTTCCGAGTAGTAATTTGCCTGAGGGTTCACATGCATAACCTCACAGTGAAAACCCTCCATTCCGTACGAATAATAACGTCTGCGATCACTCCTCCAATCTTACAGGATATCATAGACGTTCAACAAATAAGCTACCGAGAAATTGCAGTAGCCTCGCATGGCTAGCCACATCACCAGCTTCACTTTTCTTATGCCATACCCACGCGACATCACATACTATCTCTAACTTCAGGACCTCGCTAGAGGCGAAAAGCCCCAACTGGAAAGAATTGAGCGAAAAGAATTATGATTTAAATACTCTCCTAGGAATTCATACACTATACTGCACAATCATCAAGGGCTCTCCATTTGGGAGAATAAAATTTCACTCTCCATTGAAATAGACACTGCTTTAAATTTAAGGGAATGAGTCAATTCACTCAAAAGAACGAGGAGACAATGCCAATGATTTACAGAAAGCATCATCCGAAAGTTAAAAGATGAATAAGCAGCGCAATAAGCGAAGTTCACTGAATTCCAAAGAAGGTTGGCGATATACCAGCTATATTGACATGCATATGTATACTCAGCCCACCATCAAAATCTACCATGTCCTGTATCCAATAGTTCCATTAAACCGGACATGAAGAAAGAAGGCATTTTCTACTAAAACTAAACCAAGTTTATCAAGACCGATTACTGTAATGATAAACTCTAGATGTACACTCTTCATGCACTCATGGACGAGACACTGCCACAACTTCCCATGTTTCCAACACTGAGTTTTGAACAATAAGTAAGCAGTGTAGCTTGATCATAAAAGAAAGTTGGACGGCTTGAGGCAGCTTCACAAGGACCACATACATACAGCCTAAACCTTTTACGCACGACTCTTGTCTGAAGACACCAAAAGTCTACCAAATCATGTACCTGCATGCTATCGCTCCATTTAATCTGGACAAGGACAAGAGGATATATCATCTTAACTCAAAACCTTTCGCCTGAGTCACCCTTTCTCTTCATAATAGCAACAAACAAGAACACATGGAGATACCCAGCACATAGAATCACATAGTCCTCCCTTAGCTGATTAATACATAGCATCTTCTACTCTGTTCTGCAGTGACATTTCAAATGTCCATTGGTGATGCCACCTCACAACATCAAACATGTTGATGCTTGTTCAGATATTGGTGTTTTTACTTTAAAAAAATTATTGATGTTTATACCAAGCTTTGATGAAGATAGAGACCGTCATCAATTGACAACTCAAATAAGAGTCATAAATTGATAGTCTTTTCAGAACTGACGTAGTGCTTGTGAGTCCCAAGAACTGAGCCTAATTTGTCCGAGAACTTGAAGAGAACTCAACTAATCATAACTCAAGACAAGTGAATTCTATCTTCACCAAAAAGCTCGATAAAGCATCAACATTTGGATAAGCATCGACTTGCTGGATTTTAATTCAACAAGCATCACAACAACCATCGCACAGAGAACTCTTAGACAAATGAATCCCTGAAATTCTTATTTCCACCAAAGCCACCATGCACGAGCATGTGGATAAAAATTACAACCGTTGATAAAAGGAATATATCTTGACAGTTGCCCTGAGGTGGTCTTAGCCATGATTTGATTGCGGTCCCATACCAGCATGCACATAAAGAGAACTAGAAGAAAACTAGAACAGGACATAGTCATCAAAAGAAAACCCCAATGCATCTTCAAATGACATCTTACCGAAACCTTCACTCCTAATTTTCGACAATTCACAGGACAAACACATCGTGAGCAGATCAGCAATGTAAAACAATGTCGTCCCTGTTTTCGCAAACCCGTAATTCCCAGGCAGATATGAACAAACAGATCGGCAGCAATAGCTTCCCGATGTGATACGATCCCGATAGATGCAAACAATTGTGATTGGATGAAGAACTCCGCACATCAAACACATAGGATGCACCACAGAGAACGCATACATACGACAATGGAGTATCCAACATTGAGCGTATCAATTGAATGAATCATAGTATTCATAGTTTCGTATTCTACAAAAAGGTAATCACTTTGAACATGAAACTAACAGATCCACAAACATAGTATCCAGATCCTACAAATCTACGAATGTAAAAAACAAAAAATTCACTTACACGATTATTTCTTTCATCTACTGTAAAAGCTAGAACCCAGCCGGCCCGATCTGATCCGATCGGATCTGATCCGATCACGGACGATCTCGACCTCAGACGCGGGCGACGACCGCGGGGGCGGCTGCGGTGGCGGCATTGGAGGCGGCGCCGCCGAGGAATGAGAGGAATCCGGTGGAGGCGTTCTCCTGCTCGTCGAGGAACAGGTCCTCGGGCTCCCTAAAGGCTCCATGGACGCAGACGACGGCTACCCCAGCGAGGAGGGCGGAGATGAGGACGGATCCTACGCTGGTGAGGAAGATGACGACGACGCTGAGGACGATGAGGATGCCGAGGGTCTCGCGGTCGGAGTAGGTGCGGCCGAAGGCGACGAGGGGGGAGTCGGCGGGGCGGAAGAGGTAGAGGAAGAGCCAGGCGGCCAGGAGGGCGGCGAGGAAGACGAGGGAGACGGGGTTGGTGACGAGGGAGAAGGTGAGGACGGCGGCGACGACGGTGAGGTAGTTGACGCGGAAGTAGGAGTAGTTCTTGCGGACGCGGAGGGCGGCGTCGGAGAGGGACTCGGGCTTGGAGAAGGCGGAGCGGCCGACGAGCTCCGCCCACGGTCGGCGCTGGGAGAGGCCGTGGTTGAGGGAATTGGAGAGGTGATTGAGGAGGGAGCGGAAGGCCGGGGTGACGATCGGGGGCTGCGACTGGGCGGAGTTGGCGGCGGCGCCCCCGGCGGTGGCGGATTGGGGATTGGAGATGGGGAGGACTGCAGGCGACGACATCTTCGAGGGCTTTGGACGTCGGAGTTTTCGTGAACGCGTCGGATTCGATGCGAGGTTGGAGAAATGTCAGATAATGGCGTTGCAGAAGGAAAGAAAGAGAGAGAGAGGAGGAGAGACGCGTTTTATGGAGGGGACGATAGTGGTCGTGGGATTCGCGTTTTTCTTTTTTCTTTTTCACCTTAAAATAAATAAATAATAATAACAATAAAAAGAGTTGACTGTTTTTACTTCGTCGTTACGGCTAAGGATGCGTGTTCTACTTTTGACCGATCGAGGGAAAACGGTAAGAGTCTATTGAGGGGATTTTAATTTTTACTAGATATAATCGCGGTGTTTGGCAAAAATCTAGGATTTCCCGTGCGATTCCATGGGTAGGAAAGCTAAAATGCGATACATGAAAGCGGTAAGAATTTATTGCAAAAATGAAAAGAAAAGAAAAGGGTAAGGATACTTTCATTTGTCCACGGAATATAAATGAATAAATACGGTTCTCTTAAATTCATTAAATTATGAAATTAATATAGATGCAGTTTAATAGGAAAAATTACCAAAAAACTCCTAAACTTATTGCAATTGTGTAAATTCAAACCTAAATCTTTTTTTTTTCAATTCAATCATAAACATTTTGTAATTATTTCATTTCAGTTCATTCGATCAATTTTGGCCGGTCAATACTGACGTGGACGTCAACCAGCCAGTGACAGAGTATTTTAATATTTTTTTGATTTTGATTTATTTATTCCTTTCTTTTCTTTTTCCTTTTGATTTTTTTTTCCTTTTTTCTATTTTCTAAAAAATAAGTAAAAATTTAGAAAATAAAAGAAGAAGATGAAGATGCAGGTGAAGGTTGTAGAAACTGTCGCCGCTGCCCCACCGTTGCCAGAAAGGGCTGGTGATGGTGGGAATTGGTCGGCGGGGGTTGCCACACCCCGGTCGGGGGTTGGCGACCCTCATTGATCGAAGGTGAGGGCCTAACGACCCTTGCCCAGCGGTGGTGGCCCTTAGTGACAACTCAGCGACGGTCGCCAATTGTTGCTGAGAGCCGGCGACCCTCACCTAGCTTTGGGTGGAGGGTCGATAGTCCTC
>BCNH02000011.1:15986419-16002603 GCA_001662345.2 Metrosideros polymorpha var. glaberrima | reverse complement strand
TATCAAAAAAATATTAAAATATTGTGTCACCACCTAGCCGGCGTCCACGTTATTGTTGGCCAACCAAAATTCACCGAATTGATTGAACTGGAACAATTGCAAAAGATTTAAAACTGAACTGGCAAAAAAAAAGTTTAAAACTGAATTGGTACAATTGCAATAGGTTTATGATTTTTTTGGTAATTTTTCTCAGTTTTAATAATATACTAGAAACGAAATATGAATAACAAACAAATATATAATCTTTTAAAAGTATTCATTTAAGCAATTCTCACCCGCAGGACGATTATGCATAAAAATGACTAATTACCAGCCAAATTCCGAAAAAGAAAGCTCAATCTTTTGCGTTGGAAAAACAAATGACACAACTTATTAAACGTCCCAAAAAAAACCCAATTTTTTTGTATTTTGTATAGAAAATAACCCCACCTTTCACACTTTTCGAAATAAAAAGCCCGACCTTTCGCTCTGGGCATAAAAATGACACTCATTACAAAATCCGTCCATTTCTCACCCTAGGTAGCTGCTAGCTCATTATACTAAGTGCACATTGGATTATGGATCTGTTCGTTTCGCAAAATATGAATAGTCTGAAAATTATTTTTTTAAAAATGATTCCTTATATTATTTAGAAAAATTAGTCAACGAAAATTATTTTCATCATCAATAACAATTTATGCTTAACTAATTTCATAAGCGATGAAAAAAAATTTCATTCATTTATTTTTTTAAACGATAAAAAAGATCCTCTTCCAAAAAAATGTTGTCCAGATCACTCATTTTTCGCAAAACGAACGCATCCTATGTTAAGCACAATTAAGAGAATGACGTCTATTTTGCTAGAAAATGCTAGAAACTTGACAACAAATACTATAAATTAAATTTAGTAAATAAGATTATTAATTAAGAATTATGTCGTTTCTGGTTGATTCATGTGGCTCACACACGGCGATTTAACATTTAGAATGAACGACATATACAACGGATGCCATTTTTTGTCCCGTGGGTGAATTTGAATTTGATTGCTCACGTGGTGACTCAACTCCCAAAGCTCTATCTGTTCGAATAACTCTTATTTTGAAGTTTAGAGCTATCACATCTGTAAATTTTAAATTTATAGCAAAATCACCTCTAATCAATTCGCCGTTTGCCACCTTCTCTATAACAAAATTTCCGCGGCCGACATTCCTCGCATGAGCGACACTTTAGGGACTTACATGTTGAATATATTAACCTAGCAATCAGAAAAAGTTAATCACTCAGTATCTACATAACTTGTTCAATTATACCGCAATTCATTTTTCCGATCAAATAAATAAGCCACAGTGGTTACCAAGTATGATGAAGCTCGGTTTTGTGACTTAGGCCGATTGACGTTCACGTCAATAAAATCCAGTCAAATTTAGCCGGAAGGACTGAATTGACTCTTGATCAAAAGGTTTAGGACTAAATTGATACCATTAAAAGATTTAGGACTAAATCGACACAAATGCAATAAATTTAAGACTTTTTTGATACTTTTCCCCATTTTGATTATACAACTTAAGTGATGCATTTCCTAGGTACCAAAATAAGTGAATTTCAAACTTAATTGAAACTTCTGAGCCAAACGTGCTTAACCCAATTCAAGTGGCGGATTATTAAATTTGAGCATTTAATGGGATTATCAAACAAACCCTAATTATATTAACGAATGAGGAGAAAACAAGGTAACAAAGACACGACAAAGGATGCTTGTCATGTCCTGTTATTCGATACGTAAGATACGTAAAACACGAGAGAGGACGGAAGTGGTGAGCTTTATTGACGAAAGCTCGCTCGAGCAAACACGAAACGGGCTTAAATCGTTCGTTCGTACCCTACGTGGGACCTTAATTCATCTCGACCCGTCCTACACCGGTGCAAATCACCTTTCGGCAATGGGCTCTTGACCTGTTAATGCAAATCTCGATTTACACAGGCAGAGAAAACATAGAGCTTTTGCTGGGAAATCGCCATCAAAAGCGGGAGGAGCATTGCTATCGCCCCCTGAAAGGAACCCACGAACCACTTCTGATAATCGTAATGCATCTGGCAAAGTTACTTCCATTGGCCAACAAAAGCTTCTTCCTTAAGGTGCAACATGTAAGTTGACCCCAAAAAAAGAGGGGCAACATGTACGTGGATGACTTGTCAACGTGACTCTCGGCTTTGGTTTCCTTCAAGCTTAAAAAATTCTCCAAGAAAGAGGTCTGTGACGTGCTAGTTAGACATTGACTGACGTGATTTCTACCGAACAATGGGATCGATCTTGCTGTTCTGAAGGCTGAAACCTTTCCCAGATTGGGTAACACGTCACACATCTGATGGTTATTGATAAAGAGAATATTTCCAACAGTCCACTGCACACCGATTCTCAAAGCAAACTCTAGATGTAATAGACAACCTAAGTTGCTGCGATTAGGGAGAAACATTCAGTAGCAACATCATCTCGCGTATCAACAAGACTTTTGACATTTTGGGAAGAGAGCTATCGGAAAAGGCGTAATTTTTTCCTGATTACCTTCATTTGACGCAAGAAAGGGCACGTGAAACAAGCGACCCGCCGGTGCCGAGGTTTTTTCGACATCCCATGAGACCTGGAGCTAATTGAGACAGGTTGCAAGTAAATGAATGGAGTTTGGTATTTCATATCAAAACCATTCCCCATACTTTCATATTATCTACCAAACCCATTACAATCCTTCCCGCTTCCAACCCTATTAAGGCAGAGCATAACCTTTTGCACCCTTTTAAAGCACGAGGATTTACTACTTTTTGGGCGGTCGTAGACATTTACTACTTAAAAAACCATCTGATTGCCACTACCCATCATGCAAATCCCCCAGAGAACATACTTGCAATGCTTATATTTCCCACTCAAGAAGCCAGCAGTAAGATATAGAATGCTTCCACAGCCACAGGACGGCATATAATGAAAAATCAAGATATTCCATGTTTCCCAGCAAGATGCAAACATAGGGATAATTGCAGAATTACCTAACAAAGACACTTGTAACAGGCCTAGAAGTAGAGTTTAGGGCCGAAATACATGGTAAACACCCAGGCAAAAGCAACTAACAGCTCAGAAGGTGGTTCCATTCCATCCAAAGAAGGAACCCTGCAAAATAAGAAAGCATCTGTAAAATCTGAAGCTGGACTGAAGAGGAGCAATAAAACAGAAGCTAATGGTGCTAAGCTCACTAACTGATAATACCAAGGAGTTAATTACATGATCTAGTGTTGGTGTAAAGCATGCAAACACTGTGCATATTCTTGGCTTTGATGGGCCTAAACAAATTAAAAAGAATGCAATGAGAAGAAAAGAAAAGAATGCATCGACAACAGCATCTTTCCGACATGTATCAAGATAAGTTCAACTTGCCTTGGTATCATAAAATTTCAGGAAGAACCGCGACTTGGAGATGGACAGCTTCGTTTCCAGGATAGAAGCGATTGCAGCGCTCAGCTTCTTGTTCACATCAGGGTTCAGACCGCCGATTGACACCAACTCGCCATAGGCAGCAGGCTGCTCAGTCCCACCAAAAGACATGGGGACTGACCCCTTCAACACAATCATCACATACTGCCACATCCAAAACATAAGTTGATTCAGTTCTTAAATACCATTATCAAAACATAAAATGATAAGTCATATTTGGTACATAATCAAAATATAATACAATAAGCCTCAATCAATAAACATCCCAAGAAAATAAGAAAACTTTCTTCGGTCTAAGAATGTATCTCAGAGACAACACAACTGTCCGACAAGATCTGGAAAAATTGCTCATCAAAGGCTTGGGTGAACCAGTTAGATGCTGCATTTGCCATATGAGAGACTATTATTCCTGTTTTCTGCGGGCCACTTCCAGAACATAAAAAGATACAGAAAGAGAAAATCATCGCCACTGTTAACTCCCTATAATAATAAGCAGAAGTGCACATTCGATTGCCACAATACCCCCGGAGCTCCACCGTCGTGCGATTTTGTAGAGACATAGGTCAACTACGAGCTGCGAGCTTAACAACCAGTACATGCATGCACTAGAAATCGAGTCATTTCATCAATTAGGACTTTCCCAACGCAGCCTAATCAAAAGGACTCAGTATGATTCAGAGCGAGGATCACATTAAAAGCTCAGGGCCCGGTTCCAACACTTGGGTGTCAGTTCAGCTTATAAAAAGTCAAACTTCAAGACCGACACCAATTTAGTCAGCCAGGCATCTATAAGCTAATCAGGAACCTAGTCAATAGAACCCTCCATAAGAAAACCAGTCTCTGAACCCAACAGTTGTCGGAAACGAAACGGTCATCCACGATTCAGGACCTGAAGGAACAACAAAGAATTTGCAAAGAGCAGCGCCAAAATCACAACCACCATGCACTCAAGACATGAACAATCAATTGATCTCCAGAAAAAAACCATACCCACTAATCATTATGAAAGGACAAGATTAGGTGTCATGCAGACATAAGAGAGCGAAGAGATTGTAGCGGGGTGAAGGGGAAGAAGGAGAAGAGGAGAGAGCGTACGGCCTCGGGCTTGCCCATGAGCTTGGCGACGCTGGAGGTGGCCTCGGAGAGGATGGCGGAGGTGTCGACGCCGTCGAGGCCGACGTTGGTCGAGATGTTCAAGCAAGGCATGTTGTCGTCTTCTTCTTCGCTCCGTCTACCTTCGTTGATTCGAGCGGTGAAATGAAACCCTCACTCTCTCTCCTCCTATCCAAGTGTTTCCTGTACAGAGGAGCACAGAGCTTCTTTCGATACCGAAACTACCCTTCAATAACGCGCCTTTTTGCCTCGTGCCCTTCTGAGCTGAGGCGCAATTTCTCCATTTTCCAGAGGAAAGTGTCGATTTTGTCCTTCCGGGAGGCTTTCCCAGGCCTAAGCTCCAAGCCCCAAGCCAAGGCCCAAAGGCCCGCTCCTAGACGCTTTTTCTATTCCCCTTTAGCTTAGATACTCTCTCTCTTTTTTTTTTCTTTTTTTTTTTTTTTGTATTTTGACTTATCCATCATTTGTGTGACCCACCATTTCTATTACAACTCCACAAAAATGGTAAAAGAAGCTCTTTTTATTTTGTTTCTTCTGTTTTTTTTTTTTCTTGTGGGTCTCACTTTCCTTCTTCTTCTTTCTTTCCACGCCTTTGACGTCTCAGTTCTCGGCTCTTGCAAATTGGTCTCTCTATTTTCTCTCTTGCATGCTATTCTCTTATTTCTACACCTCCATACTCCTCAAGTCGCACGGCATTGAGACAATGTTGGCTTGCATTCACCCTAATAAAGATCGAATTCACAAAGACAAGGTAAAAATACATTGGCAACCCAACAAGGCCCACAAAAAGATCATCCTGCATATTGTCGCCGGCGGCGGATCAATCGCCTTAGGCTGTCAAGTTCTCGAGATGAACATCCAGCCGACGCATCGTCAGCTTGTCTTGAGACGATGGGACATGTCTGGTGAATTCTCAGGCCAAAACGATTACATCAACCGCATGGTCCTCATGCCCTGCCATGCTAGACAACCTGTCGATGGCGGAGTCTATGGTGCCGAGCACATCCTTGAAAACCAAATGCGACTCTTCGAGGGGATACAAATAGACTGGGTTCGGCTCCAAAGCGCAACAGCCGGGCGACGGGGGTGGCTGTGGGAACGGTGGGGCAAAGATGGACCACGTCTTTTCACTGATGAAGTTGAACAACAAGTTGATGCTCTTGAGGAACCAAACTGGGGACTTCAACCCCACGCGGTGGCAGTTCGAAAGCAAAGGAAGTACGGAATTAGGAATGCATATTGGCAAGAAGAACGGGAGGATGCTTATAACGGTGGAATGAACATGGAGAATTTCATACGCAAACCTTGGAATCAAAGGAAAGTGGAAGCCGCAAAGCAAACAAAAAAAGAAAAAAAGAAGAAGAAACAAAAAAAGAGTTGACCAAATTTTAAAAAATGACCACTTTTGTAGAGTTGTAATAGAAGTGGTAGGCCACACAAAGGATAGTATGGTCAAAACACAAAACGGAAGTGTCTAAGTCAAATGAGGAGTGAAAAAAGCATGGCCATAAAAATACTCTCTCAATAATAAAAATTACTACCACTAAATTATTATTGCAAATTACAAACATAATGAGACACTAATATTCTCATTGTACAGGCAGGTGCTATGAGCGTGCACGATAGCTCTCGTGCCATTTTCGTTTTAGGGTGAACTTATGGGATTTATGAACGGTGGAGATCGGAGCTCGAGAACTCCGGTTACAATCTACGAAACACCATCGCCAAAGAAGAAACGCACGTCACCGAAGTCGGACGACAATAAACACCATAACAAAATGAATAGATGTAGTCATGTTTGAAAGATCACACATTTAAGGCTACTTTTGTTTCACGAAAAAAGTAGAGATTTGAAAACTATTTTCCGAAAAATGATTGTTCATATCAGGTAGAAAAGCTAGTCCATGAAAAAGTCTTTCATTATCAACACAATTTATGACTCAACATTTGTGTTGAGTAAGAAAAAAAAATCGTTGATTAATTTTCCTACTCGATATAAACAAATCATTCTTAGGAAAATATTTTTTGAAATCTTTGCTTTTTCATGAAATAAACACGCGTAAAATGGGAGGGAGGAAAGATGAATAAGGTAATAGAACATGAGTATTTACTTCGGATGATTATATTTATGATTAAAGAAAGAACAAATATTGGCTTAGGAAGCATCCAGATTTTTGACGACGCGAAATAACCAAAAGCTCCGTTGTCCTGCCTATTCATTCCGAGGGATGGAAGAGCAGAGGCCCTTGTCGCACCATCTGGTCAAGAGTCGAGGTCTCACATCGCCCGTTAGCATGCTTTGCGCTCATGCCTTTCTTTATTCATGGTTCGATAATCTCGCGTGCTAAGCATAGAGGGAGCCATGCCAATCCATATCGTAAAACTGATTAGGTATGCAAATATAGATTGCCAAAAGAATTATGAAATAACGTATAGAAAGCTAGGAAATTTATCAAGAAAGTATATGGCGTTGAGTTAGGGGTGACGAAATGTCCCTCGTATTCGCCCCGAAACCTATTTAATCACAAGAGACGGTGCGTGTCTTCATCTGGACAGGTCGGATTATTATACCTGCATGTAACTTATATAGTCAATATGTGCACCCAGTAAGCAAGATGGGACAAATATCTAATTGGATTTTTAGTGGCAAATTGCTACTTTTCTGATTTATTCAAGGTTGAAGATGCAAACTTTTAGTTGTACAAATTAAGAGTTTGAGTTTTTTCTACGGAAAAACTACATAATCAGTCATAAACTTATTGTGCACATGTCAATTCAGTCTTAAATTTTGTAATTTACCAATTTAGTCCTAAACCTTTGAGCAAAATTCCAATGTAGTCCTTCGGCCAATTTCCATTTGGAATTGCTGACGTGGCAATCTAGTCATTGCTGGCTGTTTTACGTGAAACACCGGTATGTTAGTGATTTCCAGCAAAAATTGGTTGAAATAACTATATTGAAATTTCGCACAAAGACTTGGCACTAAATTAAGAAAATTGAAAAGTTTAACACTAAATCGGCATCTATACAGTAGGTTGGGATTGATTGGACAATTTTCCCGTTATTTTATACTTAAATAGGTCCTTCAACAAAATTATTTCCATGATCTTTCATCAACTTGATGAGGCAAATGTGTACGATAGACTATGCACCAAGAACGCATTTAGGCCGGACCAATCTGCATGTTGCTTTCACCCTTAAGTTGCAACTTCAAGCGATTTAATCTTTCACCTAACAAGTACTTGAACTGAATTCTCATAGAAAGTAGGTTGTTTGTCATCTATTTATAAATAATGACTTACAATCAATATGCTCAAATTCTTAAATCTCGATCTTATCTACCTGGTCACCGGGCATCTCCAAGCAGACGGTTGGAAACAGAAATTAGGTGAAAAATACCGATTGAGAGCTATTTTTCATTGTATAAATCTAAGACTTGATACTGCGAACTCTTTTCCCCCGAGAAATTGCTATTCTCAAAGAAAATGATTTTAAATTTATTACCAAAAAACTCGTATAAACATTTTTTTTTATAAATAGATTAGTGTTTGAAGTGTTAGGGTGCGATTGAAAACACGTTAGAAAAAAAGCTTTTTAGAAAATGTAAAGGACATTAGGTAAAATGGTTTTTTACAAAATGCGAATAGCGTTTGGTAAAGTGTAACTCAAAAACACATTCGGAAGTAACTTTGACTTAAACACTGTTTGAAAGAGACTACATTTTGTAAAGGACTTTTACTATATTCTTTTTGTTAATACCATGAAAAACCTCAAACTAGAACACATGTGATAATTTTACCAAAAACTAATTTTTTTGACCAAAAAAACACAAAAATGGTACACCTGTGATAAATTTATCCAAAACTAATTTTTTTTAACACGAAAAACAACAAAACTGGTATACCTTTAAAAAAATTACCCTTCGTTAATTTCCGTTAAATTGAGTTAATATCACGAACAATCCCAAACTGGTACGCTTGTGACAAACGGAGGATAAAACTCCAAACTGGTATATCCATCAATTGCTGCATGTGATACAACTCAGTAGTTTAACAATAAAATTTAACGGAAATTAATTGAGGGTAAATTTGTTATATGTGTACTAATATGCGATTTTTTGTGGTCAAAAAATTAATTTAGGATAAATTTGTTACATATGTATTAATCTTTATTTTAAAATGTCAAACCTTTGTCGGTGGAACTTAGGCCTCCACAGCAAGCCAAATCGGCCGCTGGCTAGCAACGTTGTGCAAAGAGAGGGTTTTCGAGGACATTATGCAATTATGAAAGTATAGTGAGGGCAAAATTGGAAGAAAAGAAAATGTATTTGCATTCCCGAAAATGCTCAAAGCGCATTCATACCTGTCTTGAGCTAAAGATGCAATTGCATTTTTACCAGAGCTATCCAAAAAAAAAATTGTCAGTATTTGCATTTGCCTGGGGAATGCAATTCCAAACGCGCCCTTAGGTCCCATACGGAGGTTCGAGTTCCGGTTGCTCGGGACCCGAATTTGCGTGTTGGTACGCGAGGGCGGGTGCCAAGGACTCGGGAGTTTCGGGGCTGGGGTCCTGGATTCGGGCAACTGGGATGGCTACTGTATTGGTTGGAGTGGAGCGAGTACTAGAAAAAGGAAAAAGTTGAGTAGGCATCTGTCTACCAAACCTTACATAGGCCATCGTATCCAAATGTTTGAGGTATGACAATTGTCGCACAATATAACTATCGACATCGCCATCATGTGTCCTCGATGGACTTGTGCTTATTGCTTCCACCCCCACCACCGCCATTTATCACCGTCGATTCGCCATCTTCTCCGGGAAATAGAGGAGGCCTTTGAGCTGGAGTGGAGAGTTCGAGCAACGTGGAAAAGCACGAACAATTCTTGAGGGGCTCCAACCTCTGACCACTGCTGCACCGCCAGTACTCTAGCCCTCGACTCTTCCATTTAGTCGCTTCTCTCTCTCTCTCTCTCTCAAATTTGTGGCCATCGAACTCAACGGCGATCGGATCTAGCTTATCGGCGACACTTGACGTCCACTTTGCCCAGCGAGAGAGAGAGGCGATGCTGGCAAGAAAGGCAGTGGCGGCGGCACAAGAGTGAACTGAGGAGACAGTCTAAGTCGTTTAGCTAGAGGCACAGGCAATGTTGGTCGGAAACGACGAGGAACTAATCAGAACAGTGAGGGAGCACAAGAAGCAGTCTTGGGTAGTTTTGATCAAATGTGGAAAATGCAAATTCACTTGTGCCATGAAATTTTTCGATGAAGGGTTTACGTAGAGTTTCATTGGGTCAGACGTATCCAACTTTTTACCGAGAAAAGATGTTTGTTGCTCTTCGAAAGAGTCTAACTTTACTCAGAATCGAAGTATAAAATTTCTCTCACCGAAAATACACTCAGTTGACTTAATCCTAGATTCATAACTTGGAAACTTTACGTCCGACGGTCGTGTCGTAGACTTTGAGGAAGAACCGAGTCCTTGGGATCGACAGCTTCTCTTGTAAGATGGTGCCGAGCGCGGCAATCAACTTCTTCTTCACTTCTGAATCGATGCCTCCCATGGATATTATCTCCGCATACGCAGCTGGTCCTTTGCTGCCTCCAAATGATATGGCCAATGAGCCCTTCAATATGACCATCACAAACTGCACAGAATGCACAGAATTATATATCATATTGAAGAAGAAATGCGATTGATCTTTTGCAGCATGTGCAGCAAAATGCGTTACGGACAAGTGGGGGTTACCTCAAAGTGAGGCGATTCAAAGACCTTGCAACTTGGTGTCTAGTTGTGTGGTCTCTTGATCTAAGACTTGAGGACATTTGATCTAATAGATTGAAGCAGTCTATCCTTGTTTTCGGCGAAGAAGGCTTTCCAACATCCGGGTTGCATTCATAATCAAGAGAGAGCTTTGGTACATGGTTCACAGATCGCGTAAAATCTAGTAAATTCAGTCTGATTTTTACGTATTCGAATGGCGTATGTGTGTCGATCCTTTTCGCTCTTCCAACATCCACTGTTCATTTTCCAATTGTATGTCCATTTCACTATTCTTTTACCGCCTATAATTCATCCATTTTAGGGTACCAAGTCAAAAGGAGATTTATATGATCGCATTTACTATTTAAATAAGCTAAGTACATGATGCATGCGTTGTCACATCTATCGGTTAACTAAGTTTTGTAAAGCCTCTTCGTGCACCTAGCATTACACTTCTGATCTTATGTGGTCTTGAATCAACACGATCAAGTGCATTGCATTTGGGGGGATGACACTGAACAACATGTCAAATACAAGTATCGGTAAGGCCTTGTCATATAGAGAGTAGGAAAAAGGGGTAAAACTCTCAAGTATTTACTTGAGCATGTATCGTTATGAAAATATATTTCGTACAATAATACAATACGTGAAGGAGACGGCCAACAAGAAACAAGTGTGTTAAAATTAGTACAAAAAAGTTAGTTGATTTGATTAATCGGTTACACCACATTTACCGTGTAACTTATGCATTTTTTTTTTCCATAATTTATAGTTTTTCTAATGGTCTCTTCATACACTATATCCAGTGGCGTATTTTTCATATAGTCAAGGGACATGGATGCAGATGTTCGGCTACTTATGTTTTACCAAGTCAATGTTATATGTCATAATGCAGGCAATTAATTTGCTCTGGGTAACATTTAGAATTTCTAGGATTATAAGTTGACTGATAATCTTTTACAAATAATGAGGTGGGAGTACATGAAGAAATTAATTAGTCAAAAGAGAAGCTGGGGGGGTTAAGTGGATTATCTTTCTTTTAATTTACCAACCTTGAAACTCTTGAGAACTGATTAAACTTTGAAGTGTGATTCCAGCATCGGAATTAAAGAGAGGATTAGGGTATTAATGCGCTTCTAATTAGTGTAAAGTCAGTATAAAGAGCCAGCAAAATGTCACTTTCAAGAGAGGCCAAAAACAAATATGGCAACTTCAAGAGGGGTCTCTCTCTTAAATAATAGCCACTAAACTCTGAGCTCTCTTATCTGTTTCTGCCTTTATGGAAGACAGTCTTTGCGGTCGATGAATCTTCAATCCGGCAACTACACTCTTTACCTTCTTCAATCTCAGAAATTGTGACCATCACTAGGCTACAGAATTATCACCATTGATCAATCTTTTTCCACCTTCTAAATTCTCTAATTTTTGGACTAGGATATTTTTTGTATAATTTTTTTGAAATTTTTGTGAGCAATATTTTAGCTCGGTGTTTGAAAATAGTTTGCCTACCGGTATTAGTATTTCTAGCATTACTTATTTAATATAGCCGGTAACGTGCGTATGATGTAATTCCGACTTTCTCGACAGCCACTTTGCCTTCTGTGCATGTATTCGCGCGGAGACCATCTATTCTCATCTGCAATTCATTGCTTATTATTTCGGCTAAACATATCTGTATAGTATAGTAACAAACGCATGTACTATGCAATGAAAAATATGTGACAGACAAGAAAAGGCACAAGATGACCTTCGGCACTCTTCATTTAACCGGCTCCCCGACTATAACTTTCTGAGCTTAATCTCGAGCAATTTATCAAACCAATGAGAGAGAGAGAGAGAGGGAGAGAGGGAGAGAGAGACTGACATTTTCGGGTCTGCCGATGATGGATGCAACGGCTTTGGTCGCTTCACGGAAGATGGGATCGGCGTCGACTCCGTCCAGGCACACATTGGTTGAGATGTAGAGACAAGGCATATCTGATTCAGATTGTTGTCCCTTTCTCTCCCACACACAATATCACCTAGATGAGCTATGAACTTGCACTATACCCTTCATAACATATATCCAATCCCTCCACTTATAGAGAAGAGAAACTCGGATCGAATCATGGACGAGGACGACGACGGCGACGACGGAGCCTTTAGATCATGCGCGGCACACAAGTCCACTTTCATCATGTACTGCAATCATAGCTGCAGAGTTGAAGGAGAAAAAGGAAGGAGCAGAGAACGGTTGGCCGGAATAGAAAATGGTACCCCTCTCTCTCTCTGGGGTCTACAGATACACTAAACTTTAAAGAAGATAATGTGTGGGTGCGGGGAGGTCAATCTGTCTGAAATGCAATTAACGATGAAATAATTGCAATTTGTCGTGTACATATTTCTTTGTGGGGCTGTCCATGTCCATGGCCGTATTGCTGACCTTAGGCTGAGATAATACACGCGCAGTGCACGGTCGAGTCTCGGCACTCTAAACAGGCACCAAACTATCCATTCGAATTCAGAAAAACATGCGATCTTGCTGGTAAAGGGATTGGGGAGAAGCTAGTTTCATAGATATAGGTTTTGACTCTCGACAAAAGTTAGAGAGAGAAAAGTTAAAAATAGGACAGACAAAACAAAAAAAATCCAAAAAAGAACCAAGGTAGCCTAGATCCTACTTATGAGGAAGAATTATTGATGGTACGAGATACGAAGCTGGTCATATTTATTATCAAGTGTTGAAGTCAACAGTGTATCGTATTCCTACACAAAAATCATCTTTCATGAATAATGCTACCTAGGGGTGTGCATGGTCAGATTGGTCCGGTCCTCGCATGGAACCGGAAACTGAATCGGTGATCTTAGTCCCTATTTTTTCAAGACCGGGGATCAGATTGGGACTGGACTGGATCGAGATCAATAGTTCGGTCTGGTTCCAGTGGGATCGGTAAATAAGCCGAAGATCAGGGTCTCCCAAGCAAGAACAAGCCTAGTGAAATCAGAATCTGCCCATCATCCTTCAAAGAACCCCCTTTGAAGGTGTGGGAGTCGAGGCCAAGTCGAGGAAAGGGTGGGAGTTGAGGTCGGAGAGGGGGATGCTGAGGGAGAGGGCCTGCTGGTGAGTCTAGGTGGAGGTGGGGATGCCGACGATGCAGGAGAGCTTGCTCTGGCAGAGGAGGTTAGCGATGTGGTCGATGGCATTTCTTATCTCTTAATTTGTTAATCAGTATCGAATTTCTTTTTACAAGTCGGCGTAGAACCCTATTCATAATAAAACCGCACTTCGGTGAAAGGCATTTTGTTCGAGACCATTTTTGGGGATGCAGATAGACATCATTAATTTGATTGACTAATAACGATAAAACTTTAAATGAAGAGACGAAGCATGAACACAGCTCATCATCTCCTCTTATTAGGGTTTGTAGTAAATGAGCAGAGCGGTGCCCCAATAGTCAATTCACCTTCATCAAGAGCGTAGTGCATCTCTACTAATCTCGATAGTTCAGACATACTCCACAATCCAAGTGATACGTGGCTTCACTTTCATTACAAGACATCACAACTTGGAAGGAGCACGTCCCGCTGTTGTGTCGTAGACTTTGAGGAAGAAGCGAGTCCTTGGAATGGACAGATTGGTTTGGAGGATGCTGGCGACTGCATCGATCAGACTCTTCTTCACTTGGGAATTTATGCCCCCAATGGAAACGATTTCCCCGTATGCAGCTGGTTCTCTGCTGCCCGCAAGCGATATGTCCAACGATCCCTTGAGTATCACCATTATGTACTGTTACATGCATGCAGTCACAGCTTTAGACTATGATTAGTTTCCGTTCACAGCCGCGAAAAACATGAAGAGAACAGTTCTAGGTATACTTAGAAATCGATCTACAAAATTAGTTTTCCAAGTGAGGTAGCTGGCGCAGGTGGATATTTGAACAAGTGGGTCATCTTCGACACCAATTTGCCGAATACATCTACATAATTAAGTCGTTGCCGGGCTTTGCTGCAACACTAGATGAGATTGATACGTTAAGATATGTGACAAATTACTACTGGGTGTTTGATATGATATGATAATGTATTTAAATGCCCATTTCCAATTTGACAAAACTATTAGTATAGTGAGTTTTGTAGATGAGTTTTAGCGTACTTAGCATTGCTCGTCTTATAACAATAGTCAAAGTGAAGGAGTGTTCCCGAGACGCGTGAAGAATACAAGGTAGAGCCACCTAATTGGAAAATCAATTTAATAATCCAACATTAGAGTTTCATGATTTCGAATAAAATTAAGTGAAAATTGTAAAGCAGAGAGAGCAGCATGCGAAACAGTTTCCTTGCACCGACAGCGTACGCTGTAAAGTAGAGAGAGAGAGAGCAAACATTTTCGGGTTTGCCTATGATGGAAGCACAAGCTTTGGTGGCTTCCACGACGAGAGGGTCGGTGTCCACCCCGTCGAGGCTCACGTTGGTGGAGATGTAAAGGCAAGGCATCTTCTCCCTCCGATCTCCCGTGGCTTTGCTTCTTCTTTTCGCATGCGGCGGCCGCGAGATATGCTCAGCTCCCACCAGAGGGTTTTTCGTTTTATAGGACTGTTCGGAGCTTCCTTAAGAACCATGCCTCTACTTAGGATAGTGCGCGTGCTAAAACTCAATAACATCGTGATTGCAAGAGGATAGTGCGTCATTATGAAATTCCACTTGGAATGATCGCGTGTCCATCGACGACTCTGCGAAGGGAATATGGTTAGGGACAGAGCCATGAGGTCAGTGGACTCATGAGTATCATAACTAAACTTGT
Source organism: Metrosideros polymorpha var. glaberrima (assembly GCA_001662345.2). NCBI lineage: Eukaryota > Viridiplantae > Streptophyta > Magnoliopsida > Myrtales > Myrtaceae > Metrosideros > Metrosideros polymorpha. The sequence continues at coordinate 15,987,489 of BCNH02000011.1, read as the reverse complement.
TAAAATGAGTCATAAATCCATTTCTTAACCCATATTTAATGGGATGAGTTATTATATGAGTTAATTATATTCAGTAAGTAGATCATAAATGAGTTTAAAATGGTAAAATTCAAAATAATATAGGTGTTAAATGGGTTCACAACTTATTTAAACCCAACTCATTTCTATGACTCTCTTCACTCTCTCTTGCCCTCACTCAATCCTGCGGTCGCTCACTACATGCTCTCACCTTAATTTGGATATGAGTTTTCCTAATTTGGATTAAGACTCTGTTTGTTTCACGGTAATCATTTTCCAAAAAAACATTTTCCTCAATTAGGGTAGAAAATCAATGAGTCAAGGAAAACATTTTCCACTTATGAAAAAAATACATACAAAAATGGGGAAAATGATTTCCACTTTTAAGAAGAGGAAATCATTTTCCCTCCTCTTTCTTTCACCCACACCAAGCACAACACTTTTTAATTATTTTTATTTTTAAATTCGAATTTTTAATTTTTTTATGTTTTCTTCTTCCTTTTTCTTTGGTCGATCGCCGGCCATGGTGATGGCCGACGATTGGCCATAGGCGAGCCTCGACCTCACCCCAAACCGGTGAGCTCGAGCCTTGCCTTGGCTATGGCTGATCGCCGACCGTCGTGTGGCCGGTCGAAAAGGAAGAAGAAAACAGAAAAAAAAAATAATAATAAAAGAAAAAAATAATTCAATATTCAATATTTTTAATAAGTTTTTCAGGAAAGTCAAAACCAATTTTCCATACCAAACGACGGAAAATATTTTCTAGTTCATTTTCAGGTTTCAGCCAAACATCGGAAAATATTGTCATTTTTCGGGAAAATGATTTTCTGGAAAACATTTTCTAGATACGCCATATTTTCCATGAAACAAACGGAACCTAAATATGAAAATATTTTAGCAATATAGATAGGGTCGGATACGGGTCACTAAATTTGTATTACATGGGTCAATTTGGATTGGACTAGTTTCGACCCACCCCAATCTTGATTCGATCCACCCGTTTAATGGGTCTAATCAATATGGAACTCGTGCAAAACGAAGAAGTACGAATT
>BCNH02000011.1:15965863-15984557 GCA_001662345.2 Metrosideros polymorpha var. glaberrima | reverse complement strand
TGCCTTTTTCCCTTTTCCCTTTTCCCTTTTCCCTTTTCCCTTTTCCTCCTTTTCCCACTTTTGATTAACGGAATTATTACCTAGATTTTGCAGGCAGCCACTATAGCTTTTGCTCTTAACTTTTCCAGAAAAATCTACTTCTAATCGCCTGTGTATAAAAACTCACATACCAAATCCATTTTTATCACTCGAGTGTCTTGTCTAATCATTAGAAAATAATTTTATATTACAACTAGGATAAGTGTATCGAAAGTTCTGAAACTTATCACGAAAATATATTTAAGTTATAAAACTTTAAAAAAGTGCAATTAAATCTTAAAATTTGTCACAAAAAGTGCATTCAAGTCTTAAAACTTTCAAAAAGTGCAATCAAGTCCTAAAACTTGTCATAATTGTCCAATCAAGTCCTTCTACTAGTTGCACTTTTTGAAAATTTAGGACTTAATTACATTTTGATGACAAGTTTTAGAACTCAATTGCAATTTTAAAAAGCTTTAGGATTTGAATGCACTTTTGTGACAAGTTTTAGAATTCATTTACACTTTCGTGACAAGTTTTAGGACTTCTAATGCATTTATCCCTTACAGTTATCTTCCAACTGTTTAAAGTACCACTCAAACCCTTGAGATCAATATTGATTACATTCATCAATTCAAATTACAGTATATTCATTGTCGCAACTCAAAATGGTGCAATGCTTTCATTTTCGTATCCCCACATTACAAATTCAAATGTCACGATATCAAGCTTTAGTATTAACAGAACTTTGATTATCTTCTTTCAATATTGCACATCCAGTATTTTTTTTGTTACGTTATCATTGACTCTCATTATTCCTTAAATTCAAAGTACTTTAAAAATGTAATTTTTAAATTTATAAAATCTAAAAAAAAAAGTTGTTATCTTTTGAAATTTGAATCCCTAAACTACCCAGAGCTCAAGCTCCTTACATGTCCTTTTTCTTGTTCCCCATCCCATAATGGATGCGAAGAGCTAAATTCAGTTTCTATATACTGTCACACGATCGCAAGCTCGTGTAGGAATGCGACTTGGTTCCGAGTCTGAGCGAAGAAGAGCTCCCTTCCCCCTTTTATAGCGACGAAAATTGGAGGGAAAGAGGAATTGCAAGGCATTTTTCGCTTTTCTTTTATTTTTTAATTCACAACCACACTTTCTCTTCCAATCAAATATCGGAAATAGAAAAATGGTACGTTAAATTCCAAAAATTCTTGAGAAATAGTGATAGGTATTTGTCTTATATATTTGGAAGACATTATTCGCCAATAGGCATACAACCATGCTGGTAAAGGGACCGGAGAAGTGAGGACGCTAGTACCATAAGTGCAGAATTCAGACCCTAAAATGATATCGACTCGAGATTCGGTAAACTCGTATACACATAGGATTTGGTTTTGATCACTCGAAATTAAAACGATACAATTTAGAAAAATAAAAACCCAGAAACTCGTAACATTCGCACTTATCAATACTCAATTTGGTAGAATCTAATCGAAACTTGTAACATTTGCAAATATTCAATAGTTATAAAAATAGACAAAAGCACATAAAATCGTATAAACTTTGATCTTATTAAGTTCGAGTTCAATGGTGGATGCATTATAATGATATCGACTTGAGATCCACTAGAGTCGAGCTCGAAGTAGGAAACTGAATATTCGATCAAACTCGAAAAGTGTTTCGAGTATGGATTAGGCGAGCTGAATCAATCTCAAGCTCGACGATTTATCAACTTGACTCAGCACGATTGGACCATCAAGAGGATTAGTTGGGTGCTCACTTCGAACAAATAATTATGAGAAAAAATTGGTTAATACCACAAAAAATCTCAAACTAATACATACGTAACAAATTTACTCAAAACAAATTTTTTTTATCACAAAAAGCTCAAAATCGGTACACTTGTAACAAACTTACCCTTCGTTAGTCTCCATTAAATTTCACAATCAAATTGTTAAGTTGAATGGCACGTGACAGTTGACGAGTGTATCAGTTTAAGATTTTTATCCTCTATTTGTCATTGATATATCGGTTTGTGATTTTTTGTGATATTAATTCAATTTAACGGAAACTAACGGATAATAAATTAGTCACAACTGTACCCGTTTGGGGTTTTCATGATAAAAAAAATTAGTTTCGAGTAAATTTGTTATAAGTGTATCAATTTCAGATTTTTTGTGATAAAAAAATTAGTTGAAGGTAAATTTGTTAAAATATACCAGCTTAGGATTTTCGTGATATTAAAAAAAGAAAAAGAAAAAAGAGAAAAGGGCTCTTCTATTGTCATCCTTAGGGCGGTGAAGGTGCTACAACGGCTCCCAACGACTCTGTTGTGTCCCCCAATGCTCTGTTCCAAATGCTGAACCAGGACCTGCTATGTCTCACCTTCTCTAAAACTCTAAACCTCCTGATATCTCCCATTCACCTCCCTAGCTCCAATCCCTTCTCCAAGAAGACCTTGTTTTTCAAACCAAAGCCCCGGTCACAGAGACCCCCCGTCTCTGCTCGCCCCGGTTTTCTTGCCGGAGCGACTCTTCACGCCGCGATGCCCGAGCATTCGCCGGCAGGAGCAAGAAGAAGGGCTGGGGCCCGTCGCCGGGCTGCATTGAGGGGGGCGCCGAGGTGCGGCGAGAGGCGAAGCGGAACGCCCGAAGGAAGAGCCGGAAGCTCGCCGAGTCCCTCTTCTACAGCCTCAAGAACCCTAGCAAGAACTACGCTGACAACTTCTCAGAGGAAGAACTGCAAATGATTGGCCTGGGATATGATAGGATGGTGAGGTTCATCGAGAAGGACGACCCCAATTTGCGGCACCCTCACGATTGGTACAAGTATGGCGAATTCGGGCCGTATTCTTGGAGAGGGGTCGTGGTGGGTGACCCAATACAGGGTAGCTTTTCGGACGAGTGCGTGGCCATGATTGGCGAGGTCCGAGATCATTAGGAGTGGGAGAAGATTGAGCAGTTTGAGATGGCCACGGATTTTGGCAAGAGGTTGAAGGAAATGGGTAAGAGCGTGGGGTTTAGGTACTTTTGGGTGTTCGTGAGACACCCGAAGTGGAGGCTTAGGGAATCGCCATGGCAACAGTGGACTTTGGTGGCCGAGGTAGTGTTGGAAGCCGGGAAACAGAGATTGGATTAGTGGAATTTGATGGGTAGGCTCGGGAATAAGGCTCGGAAGTTGATCACCCAGTGTGCTGCATGGATGAGGCCCGATATAATCTATGTCAAGAGACCAGTGTGTCAATGTAGGTTTGAGCCTCAGGACAATTTCTTCCGGTTGCTGACGCCTTTTCTCGATCCCAGGACAGAGAGGGACTTTCTTTTTTAGGTGAAAAACGGCAATGGGACGGTCGAATTGTGTACTTATTTCAATGGCTTGTGCAAGATTCTTAGGGCGAGTCCCAAGGCCTTTGTAGATGACGTGGTTAAGGCTTACGAGAAGTCGAGTGACGAGAAGGAAAATGAGTGGTTGGAGTTTTTGCTGACAAATCATCCCGCTGAGTTGTTGCATCCGTATACAAAGGAGTGGAAAGCTAAGCTGGAGGAGATGGAATTGGGATGTGATGCTCCTGACGATGAAGATGATTGGAGTGGTAGTAAAAGTGATAATGAGATTGTAGATTGGATAGAGGATGATGGGAGTGGTGATAGTGCTGATGATGATGATGATGATGAGGAGGAGGAGAAGGAGGAGGAGGGTGATCGAGATGAAATGGTGATGGAGTTGGAAGATGGTGGAGATGATAAATCGGGTAGACAAGAAGACAACTCTGATGAAGAAGAGGATGAGAAGTATTGGCAAGAGGAATTTAATAAGGCAATGAACAACTCCGAACGAATGGAAAGTTTAGTGAAGCGGAGCGTTGAAGTAACGACGGAGCTCTATAAGAAGCAATTGAAGGAAATGAAAGATGGAGATGAAACCGCAATCAGAGGCACAAAAGCAAAAGTCAGTCCAGAAGAATGGAAGATCGCTGGAATCGACCCTTGGAGGAAGAGAATTAGAAAGAGCAAGATTCATCCAGAACTGTTACTGCGAGCAGCAGTCGGGCCGTTTACTTATAGGAATCTCGTGAAAGAGGTTGTTCTGACTAGGCATGCCAATTTAGATGGTGATCTTGGAACCAAAAAGCCTGAATAGGTTGTTTGACATTGGGGTAATAGCTTTTGCGCACCTCCTGCAAGATAAGGAATGTTTTATACGTCAGATATAAGGTAGGGGGAGATATTTCGAGGCAAATTTTATGCCGATACAAAATTCGGTTCTGGCAAAGTAGCATGATGTAGTATGACGTTATTTTGACTCATATTTGTGTTCTCATTCTGTTAAATTTTGTTCTGTAACTGATTGTAGGTAAAGTTAGCTCTGGGAATTATCTCCATTTTCATGAACTCAAAATATATGTCATTCGGGAGATTGCCTTCTTTTATGAGTATATAATGAAGAGTTCTTCATCCTTCCAAAGTACATGTCGCGATGTCTGTTATTAGCTGTCACTTTGGAGAATTAGATGAATCCTCTCGTCAGTCTTTAAAGTTTCCAGATAACGTATGGTCCTTTGATTTCATAGGTTTGAAAACTTCGAGGACATCGTTTGCCTGCTGTGCAGCATCTAACATTGCAAAATGAAGTTCTTACTTATCTATACCTGAAATTTACTTTCATGTCTAAATCTGAAGAATTAATGTTAGCCAAGCTGCATTTGATGAGAATTCTCTTAAACACATCTTTTCCATTACTCTCTGAAGTTATTCTTGCTTTTCACTGTGTTTAAAGCTTCAACACCCATTAACAATGGTGGGAAGTAATGAGGGAGCAATGAGAGATGTGGGTATACTCGTGAATGTATTGTGAGTTTTTTGTCATGAGGCTGTACCCCTTGCTACCCTATGTCTGTCACCTCATTTTTGTGGGAAGGATTCCCTGTTAATGGCATCCAAGATGAACATACTAGGTAGGGAGGATGTCTGAGTCTCTTGTTCTCAGGATAGAGGAAGGCACTCTGGTCGTTTTCTTCTGTGTGTTCATGATCGGCAGGATCCTCCCAATGCACAATGTAGAGAAAAGCTTTAGGTGCTCCCAAAGTGTCGGGAGGCGATGCCCTGCTTATACAAGCAAAGGTGTTCATTCGGGATCGCAATGATTCCTCATTTTCTAGCTCACTAACTCGCTGTTGGTATCCGAATATTGTTGCAGGATGGAATTATGTGATCCGCCTGTCCTCAGCAAAACTTATGCCGTTACGTTCCATAGGAAGTATAAAAGGCTCCGTTCAATGCGCTTATGGCAAAAGATGCAGGCAATCTTCGGAGTGGTTCAAACTGGGCTGATAAGAAGCGTTCCTGCAACCAAATCTTTGTGTTCATATGCTCTGGACGTAGTAACTCACGCAGGAAAATAAGTAATCAGGGAAGTTGAGAGTTATGTTTCAGATTGATAGTGAAAGCAATGACATACGGTATGAAATCTAGTCTCGAGACTAATGACAAGTAGTGGCCAGCAGCCTACTTGTGACAAGTATCGGTTGGTTATGACAAGCAGCGATATATTATGACAAGTGTAATATGTCTTAACATGTGGCGGTCAAACCGTCCTTAAGAGTCAATGTGCGTTTGGTCTTTAGACAGTAGTTATCCTGTTGAGTACAAATGACGCCCTCTGCCGCTGAGGGATCACGCACCCATGGAAATACCCGTCGGATGGGGATACTTAGTGATTGACACTCTTCAGTGGAGATGGAAACAACTCTATCCTTGTAAAGTTTTGATGAAAAAAAAGAAAAAAATTTGGAACATTAAATTTGTAACACATGCAATTGCTCCATAAAATTACTAATTGGTTCTACTGATTAGTCCAAATTATCTTGGGACGATTTCTATTAGCATTAGTAAATTTATTAAATGCTCAAAATTCATTATTCTGTCATGTATTACAAAATTACAGATCGTTGAAAACCGAATGAAAGTAACCTTAATCATTGTTGGATCGATGTTGTTAAGCAACTAATTATCTCTGTATGGTCTTGTCGCCATCATACGACATTATGGAAGAGATGAAAGTGATAGATTCGTGAGCGAGCAACGACCTGAATTGAAATTGAGGATTCTATCGTTGCATTAGGCTTTTTCGTACATAAAAATAATATAATTCAAAAGGCTAACACCAATCGATGATTAGCTTCAGGGACGGCAAGTTTGTTAGTCCACACTGATATTGATCTCTCCGGATTCTAGAAAATAGATTTCGTGCATTTATTTTTTCTTTAGGATAAGTGTACTAGAAGTCCTAAAACTTGTCACTAAATTGCATTCGAGTCCCAAAACTTAAAAAAAATATATTTAAGTCTTAAAATTTGTCATCAAAGTACAATTAAGTTATAAAATTTTCAAAAAATGCAATTAATTAAAAAATTTGATTTGACCAATGTGATAAGTTTTAAGATTTGATAAAGTTTTATGACTCCAATACAAGTTTTAGAACTCATTTGCATTTTTTAAAAGTTTTCTGATTCATTTGTATTTTCGTGATAAGTTTTAGAACTTTCAATGCACTTATCTCTTTTTCTTTTGTTTTCTTGTTGGACTGGTTCAACCCGATAAGAAAAGGAGCTGCCCATTTACTGAATCGGGCCTGATCATTAGCCCAGAGAGCCCGCACTTAATTCTGGCCCACGAAACGACGTGGTATTATGCCTTCTCTGTTCCCGCCGGTCTTCTTCCTCTTCTTCTTCTTCTTCTTCCCAGTTGCAGAGCAAAAGCAAGCAAGCTTCACCTCACAACTCCAATGGAACCGCCATTGGCGAGCTCCGGCGAACCCTCTGTCGACCCCTTAAAGAGCTTCGCCAGTATTCCTCTCACGCGCCACAATCTCGCTTCTCTAAGATCTCTCGTCATCAACCCTTCGACTCCGATCTCCTTGATCACCTCCATCTTCGAAGCCCTAAGCCGCCATCTCGAGCACGGTCGCGAATCCCTCCTACTGCTACACGCCCTCAAGCTCCTCTCCGAGCTCGCCTCCCACCGCCCTGGCCTCTCGCCCGTCGTCCTCGACTGTGTGCGCTCGCGCCTGCTGTCGTCCGAGTCGGCGCGCGTCGCGGCCGAGTCTCTCGACGCCATCGCGCTGGTAGCAGAGAGAGATGAGGCCCTGTCATCTTCCTTGAATGGCCAGTTCGATAGCTTCTTCGTCTCGCTCTGCTTCAATCGTTCCGTGTCTGTGCGGCAATGGCTTCTCCGATACGCCGAGAGGTTTGGCGTTGGGCCTCATGTGTTGGTCACTGTGTTCCTAGGGTTCACGAAGGATCCGTATCCATGCGTCAGGGAAGCTGCTTTGGACGGATTGGTCAATCTGAGCAAGTCGAGTGTTGTTGAGGAACGTGGCCTTGTTGAAGGATGCTATTATCGTGCTGTGGAGCTCTTAGGCGATGTGGAAGCTTGTGTAAGGTGTGCCGCCGTTCGAACGGTGAGATAATAAGATGTGTGAAGTTTGCTTTTTGGTTGTCTGGTACTGTGTATAGCAATCCTCATATTACTCTCTTCTTTGTTTTTATGGCAGCCCTAAGAGGTAGATTCAAACTACATGGCAACTTTTGTTGTTTCAATTTTAACTGTTTGCTATTCTATTTCCAGGGATCAAAGCAGTTCTACTTGAAAACTGGTTATAAGGATAAGTTAATGCTTATTGTCACACATATTCAGGATAGGAACCCGACACCTGGATTTAGATGTTGCACCTCTATGTATAATGGAAGTCAAATTGTTCATTCCTATTCTTCGTGAAAACTAGTAATGATAATGAGATTTTCATGTCGAGTCTATATCTTCCAGCATGCTTCACACAAGCTATGAAGTATTGTTGGGTATCTCAATTTGAGACATTTTACTTTAGTTTTTCTTTTCTTTGAGTTAGTATTCTGAATGGTTTGATCGTACTAATGTCATCAATCGGAGATGCATTGCTGCTCTTTAGCAGTTAGCGTTCTTCCAAATAAAGTCTTAACTAGAATACTATTTGGTGTTGATATTACAAGAATTTGTTTTCCATTAAATGATTGATTCCCAGTTTATATGGTGATATCACTTTGCTAGTTGCTGCACTATATACAAGTTGCCACTCATTTGTTTCATACTGGGTGTTGATTCAGGTCTGTTACTGGGGGCATATACTTGTAGCATCTATGCAGGGGACAGAAAAGAGAGAGCAGTCAGATGCAATATTTATCCAGGTAGGCGTGGGAATTCTCTGGTCTTGTTGTTTCCTTCAACCAAAAAAGGCTGGAAGAATTTTGCACGAGATTAAGCCATGTGTTTAAGTAATTAACCTGCCAATTTAAGGTGGGGCAGAGGATGTTGGAATTTAGCATTTACTTTTGTTCATGAAATGAAATATTTTAGATTTTAGTTGCCAGATGTGTACTTCCAGTGTAATCTGTTGAAGTGTTCTGATATCGCGTACTGTGTTTTTGTAGGAGTTATTTGCATTAGTTTACATGGTTCCACTGAACCAAAGTTAAAATTTGAAATATTCACTAATCCAGCATGTCTTCCTGCACTCACGATAATATTCTATTCTAGATTCCTTGTTACTTTTCGGTACAATTAATAATCATTCTCTTGTATATGTGGTCACCAACACCCATGGAAATATACATTTTAGCACTAGTATGCTTCAAGCGCATAATTATGCTAATTGGAAGCATATCAGTTGCCCCAGATAATGTCAAAAACTGTACTTTAGAGCTTTCTTTCAAGTTTCACTGGTGTTTCCTAAGAGTAATATATTTTATGGGCATATCTAGAAGTGGTTTTACCATGTGAGTTTGGGTTCTTGTTGGACCGTGTTTAATTATGAAACTCAGTTTTATTGAAATTTTTCCCTGTGCAGATCTATCCTTGCTTTTAATTTGGTCATTCCGGATAAGTGATCATAATTTCTGTGATTGGTTGGAACACCCAGGAGATGTGACTAGTTTGTGCTTAGTCTCATCAAAATTTGGACATGAATTTGTATACCACTTTTTGCCTAACTTTGTATTCTTTTCATGTTTTCCTTAAATTAATTATCATAAATTGAGTGATTTTATCTATTTCACTATAGAAGCAACGTCAATTGGTGAATTTCACTTGACTCCAGAAGTTGATACTTACTACTCGACAATTATTTTATTAATAAAAGTCGGATATCTGCTTAAGTTTATTTTTGCTGAGTTGGACATAACAGCTCAACATACTCGGCGTAAACTCTTGGGAACGGAGTACTCAAAATAGGCATGTGGCTCATTTGTAAATTTGAGCAAATTTGAACTCGACTCAAGTGGCCCTGTGAACTACTTAAATTCAAGTCTTAATCAATCTTCTTACTCAAAATAGGCGTGTTGCTCATGGGGTTGGTGTCAAATATGAGCAAATTAGAACTTGACTCACGGGGCCATGTGAACTGCTTAAGTTCAAGTCTTAATCAATCTTCTTTTTCCTTTTCTTGGTTGAGGTTGATTATCGGCGTGTAGCTTGGCTTGCTAAGATCTAATCTGCACATTTATTACAATGTTCTAGCTCAAGCTTTCTGAAATATGGGTTATCATCTTGAAGTGTATGTTTCTCTTTATGCATATGAAAGATCATAGTCTTTAAGATAGCTTGTTTAACTAGTTTTTTGGATCATGTGGTCATCAGCTTTGTTCTATGGTCAGAGATATGAGTATGGAGGTTAGAATTGAAGCATTTGATGCCCTTGGGAAGACGGAAGCTGTTTCTTTAAATAATCTGCTACAAAGCTTATCTAAAAAGGTCCTAGTTAGTATGAAAGAGAACAGATCTCTGTGTCAATCTACAGGACCAATTAAACTGTCCGCATCAAGTGCTGCTGGTGCTTTAGTGCATGGATTTGAAGATGAATATTATGAGGTAATTTCTGGACTTCATTTGTACGGGAATGATATCTTATCATGTAAAATCACTTGATGTTAACTGAACTGCATTCGGGCATTGTACAAATCAGTTGTATTTATCTAAGTCCTCGGGGTATTGCTAAAGACTAATACTATTAGCTTCCATGATTGATTAAAGTGTAATTATATCTATGCCTTCTGTTTCATGCCTTCGATGTGCAAAATTCGCTTACGATCTTAACTAGCAGATCTCTGAGATTGGTCTCTTATGTGTGTACAGTACTATTATGGATCCAGAGCATATCTAACTCTTTAATTGAACTCTACAGCAATCAAAGAACAATATCTTTCTTTGTTTGGATGATCATTGGGGACCACCTCCAATGGTCTAATAACTCCCTTGAAGGCCAGACATGCAAACATGGATATTGCTGTCTCTCTTAACTTGGAAGTCAAGCTCTATATGTTAATCTAATGTAATTTAATGAATCCAAACACATCTGACAAAGAAGAGAACAATTAAAAGTGAGAACCAAAAAAAAGGGGATGTGGATATGTAGATCCAATATCAAGACTTGTGGGCACTGATATTAAGTAACACTGTTGTTTTTATCATAAGAGAAGTTTAATTTGATAAGAAAGCTGGTCAACATGCATAATACTTTGTTTATGCTATTGTGAGCATTAGAAACACCCTGATGTTTTCTTCTTCCAAATTAAGTATACATGTTGATATATGCCAAATTTCCATCTTCCAAATAGATTTCTCTTTGAATTACATGCCCTTATTTGCTTCTTTTTTATCTGTCCCCTTTTGTGGGCATTTTAGCATTAATCTTGTATGATTGCTTTAATGAGTGGGATCTGTTTGTGGTGAATGCAAAAGGTCCGAAGGTCTGTATGCCACTCCATGCGAACTTTATGCATGATTTCTTCTGAGTTTTCTGGTGAGGCTATAAATTTGTTGATGGATATGCTAAACGACGATTCAGTGATTGTCCGCTTAAAAGCTCTGGAAACGATGTGTCATATGGCAACCTGTGATCATCTTAATTTGGAAGCAATGCACATGCACATGGTGAGCTGAATTCATTCTTTTTATTTCTATTGCGGGCATTGCCAGCTGAGATCTATACATACCAAATTTTCTGAAATGTAAGTTCAATTAATTTTGCAGTTCCTTGGAGCTCTTGTTGATAAAAATGAATTAGTACGAGCTGCAGTGAGGAAAGTACTTAAATTTGTGAAGTTGCGCGATCTGGAGCTCCTTAAATTATCTGTTAATGGCCTTATAGAGAATCTGGAGACATATCCTCAGGTTTGTTATCTAAAATGAATTTGAGTTCTTTTGTTTCATCTTACATCTCAAAGCTCCAATAGAAAAGGTTGATGCTGTATATTTATTTTCTTAATTCTAGTTTAGTACTTTGATCTTCTTGTGACTAATGGCTTGAAGTATGTCTAATCTGCAAAGTCTATGCCTCCCAGGATGAAGTCGACATATTTTCGGTACTCTTCCGTGTTGGTCAACGGCATGGGAACTTTGTAGCTTGCTTTATCAATGAAGTTTTTCATGAGGTTAGCAGGTCTCTCTCTCTCTCTCTCTCTCTCTGAGGAGCTTTTCTTTTTTCAGTTAGTGAACTTCTGAATACATCAATACAAGGTCACTAGAGCCTAAGGAAAAGGTGTGACAGTTTACGAGAGAGAGAGAGAGAGTTAAAAACTACAGTACTTGCAATCCATAACTGGCAAGTACATCTAATACTGCTTTAATTCATTTTAACTGTTGGATATGATTTTTTTTTAATTAGTTTGCTGTGGCTTGGATTAGAAGTGTGTAGCTTTGGATAACCGTCAACTAAATACAGTGGCTTGTAAATTTTGAAATCATATGATTGAATTTATCATCAACTGGAAGAATCTTGATCTTCATTTGCAGTTAAGTTGCTGCTTTTAAGCTTCATAGAATCCTCTAGTCCCTTGTACAATCTTGATCCATTCATTTTTATCTATCTTTTCTGTTCCTTGGATCAGATAGAGCCTTCTTCTGATGGCAAGTTGAGCTTCGATTGTGCCAGAGTAGCTGCTTTGCTTGTATTATCCATCTTGGCCCCTATCTTTGCTGAACAAAATATTGGTGAAATTCCTCCGAGAGTTTTTTCTTATGCAGTTACCCTTTTGGGGAGGATCTCTCATGCTGTTGGGGATATTACTAGTCAAAGTGCCCTATTCGCATATCTTTCTCAGGGCAGTAGTTGCATGGAAGATAACATTTCTGAATTCGGAGAGGAGATATTAGTGAATATGGGTAAAGTTGGGGCTGCGAGTTTAGCTAGCAACCAGATGAATGATCTTGATCACTTTCCCCCGGGGGAAGCTAGCTTTGAGGGTACAAAGACGTATGCCCGGAAATTCTGGCAGCCAACAGAGGAACCAAAGTTAACTGCAGAACAGCTACAAATTCATGATGATTTAACCGAGTCCCTGAATGGTATCTTTACCAAGGTCAAAGCCATCTGGCCCTTGGTAAAAGCAGGTTTTACAAATGAAGTATTGAAGATTTTGAGGTAGTAATATCAAATATGACAAGGTCTTTCTTTCTTTACACCTATTATGAAATTGAGTTGGCAGTTTCGACTAAAGTTGTTTGGATTAACATCCTGCTGGACCAGCATTCAGATGCAATATAAAATTTGTCCTGTTTATACCACTGATAAAATTTTGGTTGAAGAAAACTGCTGAAGTCTGATGAAACTTGAACATGAATGCTTGATAATCATTACTTATTGCAATGTCCATCTCCATGTCTTACTCAAGTTGTTATTTGGCTGGTCCAAACAAATTCAGAGTCTAAGTTTACTTTGCTGTTTATTTTCTCCACATGAAAACAGCCCGAGTTTTATAAAGATCAATTGGCAGTTGATATTTAAGAGGCGTGTTAATTAGGAAACTGATAGAGACTGGGAGTTGGATTGCTATAGATCCACTTACTAAGGTCTAGGCACTTTAATGATTGAGATTCTTGATGATCTTTGTCTTTTATCATTTTTCTTTTCCAAAATGAAAGATATTCATTGTAAACATCACGCAATAAATTTTATTATTTTGTGCCCAATCAAATCGATCATGTGCGAAAGTTTCATATGACTATTCGGTCAAACACATAGCAGTTGGATTACACGCCTTTCCTTGGGTAATGATGCAGGTCCTATTTGGCTACTTACCACTTTAATGATGTTGATTTTGTCTGTGGTTTGGGATAACTGCTTCTAACTTTTTTGTTTCTGCTTTGACTTCAATGGTATGGATTTGACTCTTATTGGATATCAAATACCTCAAATTTTCACCCGCATATACTATTCATTTAAAGTCGTTCTGAAGTTATTCCATTATTTAAAATATTAAGATGTTATTTTGATTGGGGCCAACTTTTAAATATATTCTGCTTTATTGACATTTTTTCAAAAAAAAAAAAAGAAATAGCTTTTTCTAAGCTGCCTTAAATTCCCAATGTTGATGCATGATCCTAGTTCTTGTAATCCTTTGCAGTTCCTGATTCTCGTAATTTGAATTGTATCAATTACTGTCCCTCTGCCCTATGCATGTTTCAAATTATTCTAGTTATGCATATGTACAAGGTTGTCTTGCTACAATGATTTAAACCTCCTTTTTGTCATAGGGTTTGTGAGGAAGAGTTGGAGACACTAGAGACAAAATGCACGGGTTCTCCAGCATTAGCATTCACTTTGCAATATATAAGGACTTTGAAGTTGCTTGCTAGCGTTTGGTCCTATTTTCATCCCACCATTGGTCAGTGTGGTAGAGTAGTTAGTCAGCTGGACATTCTACTGGTAAAGCTAGAGAGGACACTTAGGGATATGAAGTGCAGGTTCACAGGGTTGTCTAAAGAAGATGAGTTGTACCTCATGGAGCTTACAAGTGTTTCCTTGACATTTAATTTATCAAAATTAATGACAGGCTGCAGCTATATCGTTAATTTGAAAAGGCTAGCAGCTGTATTGTCACGGGTGGAGTGCCTTCAACAAGAACACGGTGTTGAGCCATCCTCTTTCCTATCTGAACTGAAGAAGTCGATGCCTGATATTCATTCTGCTGCAGGCAGCATGTTTTCCATTCCCCATTTCTTAAGGAAGATGATTGATGCTTTCTCTCTAAAGCAATTTGAGCTCTCAAGAACACTCCTTAGCTTATCTGCAGAAATTACTGTCCCTGATAATGATTCAGAAAACCCTGTTCATTTTGTTCATGGTTTACCTGTTGGTATACGACTAGAGATTACTTTGCGCAACATCTCCAGGGAGAATAGACTGTGGCTAGAGATGACGATGGGAAAAGAGTCAAAGCAGTTTATCTTTCTGGACCTAAAGTTGTTTGGAGGATCCAATGAGTTGAGGAAAGTGACTTATTTTGCTACCTATTACAAAACTCCAAAAGCAGTGTCATTCACCTTGAGAGTTTGTATTGGAGTGGAATGTTTCCGTGAGGATATTCTTGCAGGCATGAACAGTAGGGGACCAAAATGTGAATTGACATATCTTTCTCCTGAAAGAGAAGTCTACTTTTCTGCTAAATCTCAGAAGTTAACTTGAGCAGTCGAGGTGGACAAGTTTTGTGAGACCATTATTGTCAAAGCATGTGCACCAAGTGAGTATCGTCTTTATCATCAAGAGCAGCACTAGGCGCTGCTATCAGATTAGACTCTGGGAAGCTTCTAAATGAGCAACAAGAAGTTCATTTCATATGTTTAACCTTACATTACATCTGTTGAAGTACTTGTTACTTCACATTGCCAATTTAGCAATTTGAAATAATTGAAATTTAAGTACAGAAGATTTTAGACTAAGATTGTAGATCCTGTTCTGTAAGTTGTCTATTCTGGCAATTTGTGACTGATCCATTGGAGCTACTCTTTTCTTAATAACACACTAAAGGTTGGTCTATATGTGGAAAGTGACATTCAGATTTTAGGTGCAAGTGCCAGAGAGGAAGAAACCGTATCGCACCTTCTTCATTGTCCTTGGATGAGTGCTGGGGTTTCATTGGGTGAGAGCTGATCAATTGAGCACGAATTTTGGGCATGCAAGGTATTGTTGTCCCTCGCTGCAAGTTGGAGTGGGTATCATCAGCCCCTCTTTTGATTTTCTGGTTGGTTTGGAAAGATTGGAACAAGAGGCTTTTGAGGAGGAAGAGTCTTCTATTCAAGATCTTATTCCAAAATTGGCTTAGAGTTCTACACCTTTGGAATGGGGGGAATTTACTCTTGGATGTAAATGCTTATTGTCTTGTGAATGAACTTCTTTTTGGATACGAGCTCTTTTTATTCATGGGATGGGACCCCCTTAGTGCCTCATAGTGAACTTATAATTTCGCAGAAAAAGAGCCAGTGGGGGTCACTTTGCAGCTGTAGAGCAGCTAGAGGAACCAGAAGATCTCAATTTTGGTAAGAGCATTAAAATCCTGTTATATGCTTTTTTATCCTTCAACTTGGTTCTTGTAAAATATTCAGCTTTTATGATTATGCATCCACAGTTGGACATGGAAGTTCATATTCACTTTTCCTCCTCATTCTTTCGCTTTGACTTATTTACCAGCGATGCAATTGACAACAATTAACGGAGCAACTACTGTATTTGTTTGCTGCTGTTTCTTTTCTATGGCTACTGTTAAATGTTATTGACCTTAGCAGCATATTGACTTGCATGGTTGCTTCCATATGACAATTTGATCCCGTTTATCAGTCAATTTCATTGTCAACTATGCCTCTGCAGTAAGAAGGTAGTGTGTAAACTGCTGGAGTGAATTGTCTTGTGAGAAGTGGATAATTGAGGTAATCCTGGCGAAGGAATTATTCTGGGGAGTCCTATCTAAGCAAATTGAGTTTGGAATATTGTTGTCTCACGGGGAAAAGTTTCGAATTTTTGTTGGATTTCCCCTTTATTTAGTGAATGAATACTAGATAAATAATATGTTTGTTCTCAACCCTTATTTTCATTTTATGCATTGGGCTGCCCCAATTTGAAAAATTTTCTCTATCCTTAGCCATTGGTCATTCGTTTGGGCTTCGCCTTTAAAATGGGCTTTTCTTTCATTACAGATTGTTGTGGGATGTTATCTAAAAGCAATTCTTTAATGTTGCAACCGGTATTTTGCGCATGCATTTATGCATACATAGATAATAACGCTTAATATTTTAAAGTTGATTAGCTTTTATCATTTGTAAGTATTGCATACAAAACTAATACATCGGTTAATCTAGAAAGATTAAATAAATACAAGGGGTCTTGATGAAAGCGCACCGAAGGCACTAGTTAAGTTCTACAAAAGGTGAAAATAACAATTTTTAAGATACCTTCTTGAAAATTGAAGAGTTGCAAACTTTAATAAAGCCACTCGCTTCAAATACTAAATTTCAAATGTTAAAGCACATTCAATGAGGGTTGACAAATGCCCAAGAGGCACTTTTTAACGTTTCCTAAATAATCATTTGAGAACTTCTACCATTGGGTTAGATCATATTCCCACGAGTTGCGTTCGTCATTCATTCATTAACTCTGAAGGCTTAATGTGCTCGATATTGGGCCAGGTCGGATTCCCCCATGATGGGCCGACCTGAATCCGGCCCGCCATGTGCTCACCCCATTTCCTATAGGTACGTACAAGTGTGCACATAAAATCTGGAAAGAGATCCTGATATGGATGAGTGGGTTTGGCTCTCTTGCTTTGGGAAAATTATCTCGAAAGTTTTAAAATTATTTTACAGCGACCAATTCATTTTAAAATCTTTTCATTATGTTAATTTAATTCTAAATATTTTAATCGGGCCATGTAGATAAATAAGCCTGCTTAATGATCATCTCTACTAAAAAAACACATTCAAATGCGAGACTTAAGGAACACTTTGTCTCTTTCTTTTACTTCTTCCGGATAAAGTCCGTTTATGTTTTAGATCTTCCCAGGTAGCACAATTGCATTCGCCTACTGTTGAGGCAGTGATGATGAAAGGGGGGATTAATAAATTTGAGTTGTTTGCAAAAGTCAAAAGTAAATTTTGATCAAACCGAGGAAAGTGATAAGGGGACAGCGAACGATGATTTCACACTTTCCTGTCCCTAGTTTCCATGTTTATTTGACCTTAAACTTATCTCTTTAGTGTGCAAGTACACAATTAGAAACACACCATTATTTGGCTGCAAGAATTAAAATAAATTAATAAAAGCGAGTGGGGGGAAAAGGAATAATAAAAAAAGAGACATGAAGCCAAACAAGAACGGCTAGCCGCCGGATGCAATAAATTTGCCTATGTAATTACAGAAGTAAAATATAATGCTGGCCCGTGCCGTTATGAGGAGCAGCCGAGCAAGAGAATGCTGTTTGACAAAAAGGAGAACTCAGTGTATGGAAAAATCAGATACATGATTGTACTTTGTTCATGTATGTGCTATGTAGATTTGCCCCCGGTTGGCGGGGCGGTCTGAGGCGATGGCGGGGGCAGCCGGTGCCAAGGAAAGATGGTGGCAGATTTACGGTTAGTGTGTAGGGGTGATCTGCAAAAGAATATGAATTCAGGACTGAATAGTGGACTGATTTAAATACATATTTCTAAATAGTAATGTCGTTTGACATAATTTATAATTAAATTAGAGGGAAACGGTGTTAATTTCCACAATCTATCTTTTGGTCCATGATGTTCAATAAATATGAGTGACAAATAACATAATCTATGGAATCTGATATTATTCTGCCTCTACAAATAATTAGTTGTGACAGAAGTTTATGCCACCAATACTTCTCTCAAATCTCAAATCTCAAATGTCAACAAGTAAATTCAGAATATAATTTTTTCCGTGATTTTCTGAAATTCGAGTAATATTTTGAACATCGGTGAGAAAGTGAGAAAAGGGGGCTAATTTCTAAAATATATATGAGTAGTATTCAGAATGTTAACAAGGATTAATTTATTGTGAAGGTAATTTGTCTTCATTGGAGAATATCACAAGTGGTTTACATGATGTTGAGAGAGAGAGAGAGAGAAAGACTTCTGAGTAAAAGACAGAAGCAACGGATGAGTAAGGCGTCCTAATTAGGCGAACATAAACCATGCGTGGAAAACTTTGTAATTTTCTATTGCGATCCCTAGAAATTGTACGTGCTCTCTCCCCAATGTTCGCTTTTTCCCCCATTTTCTTTTGCTCAGCAGAATCCAATGCACTTACCTGAAATGACGGGGCCGAAAGGTCCCCTTGTTTGTCCGCGACGATGTCCTCTAATGCATATCCATGGCTTCAAATCTACATGTTCCGACTTACAGCTGTAATGTAATCTAAATGGTTCACCGATTCCTTTTGGTAAGGACACGGCCGTTGAGGATTTTCACGAGCAGTCGGACAAGTGAAAAAATCGACATAAGGGCTAATATCGAGAGCTCGTGGAGAGTTCGATAAGCAAGTTGTAACTTTTTTTATCTGTGAGGAGTTACGAGGCTCATATTACCAATTTAAAAAGCTCATCGTAAACGTTATATTACCTCTTCTAGAAATCCCGTTTGCTGCCCTTTTGGGTCTTTAAATCCATCGTTTTCACGTTGTTTTACGTCATTCAAATACTTTTACTATATCTTTACTGCCTAGGGTTAATTCAGATTAATTAAGGTATAAAGGTTTTATCAGGTAGGATAGAAAGTAAGACGATTTCATAATCAGTATTCAAAATATATTGAGAGTTTTCTCCAAAATTTTGCCCGTGAGCGATTGTGCGCCGGTTTGTGTGCTTGTG
>BCNH02000011.1:15933584-15965579 GCA_001662345.2 Metrosideros polymorpha var. glaberrima | reverse complement strand
CCCAAGAATACCGCTTGCTAAGGCACCCAATATACTGAAAAAGTCAATTTCTGTGATGTGAATGAGGCAAAGCACAAAGACAGGATAAACAAAGACAGAGTATACTCAGATTTTTTGTTAATGATGCATCAGGGGCTCCCACCAGCTATACCTTACCAAGAATGGGCTCATCAAAATCTAGAACCGGTTAAAAGTATAAACAAGCAGTAGTTTTGTCCTGCAGAAGGTTAAAAACTGAAAATATTTTTTCTTTAAAAAAATAGTGTATATATATATTATCCGTTTGGTCCGAACAGATTTCCTTAGAAACTACTAGTTCTTGGGCAATCCGGTCCGATTCTGGGTGGTTCCCGTTTCTTTTACACACCCATACCTAAACTTATTGCAATTGTGCCAACTTAGTCCTAATTTTTTTTTTTGTCAATTCAGTCCTAAACATTTTGCATTTATGTCAATTCAGTCCATTTGGCTAGCTAACGCTAACCTGACATGCCGGCGGGTCAAAATAATAATAATTTTTTATATAATTTATTAATTAAAATTAAATTTTCTTTTCTCTTAATTTTCTTCTTCCTTGGTTCTTACTTGGTTCCTACTTGTGGTTGACGAGGGTCACTGGAGCTTGTCAGCCACTGCTAGTGAGGGTCACAACCCTCGCCTCGCCCAAATTTGGGCAAGGGAAACCTTGCCATGGCCTCTCCAACCGCGCCTCGTGACCCCAACCCATCACGAGGCGCAATTGCCTCGCTAGCGACTCACTGATTGCGAGCGAGGCCATGGCAAGGTTGCCCTCGCTCAGTGGCCAATGAGTTCTGGTGACCCTCGCTGGACACAAGCATGAACTAGGGAAGAAGAAAAAAAAAGAGAAAAAAAATAAAATAAAATATTACTTAAAATATTAAAAAAATATATTATTTTGGCTGGCCGGTGTGCCATGGTAGCGTCGGTCGGCCAAATGGATCGAACTGGCACAAATACAAAAGGTTTAGTGCTGAATTGACAAAAAAAAGTTTAAGACTGAATTTGTACGATTGCAATAAGTTTATAATTGTTTTGATAATTTTGCCTTTATGCTGTGTGACCATGTGCTGTATTTTATGGTTCCTCGTTACTCGTTGTTTGTCTAGAATCAAATGCCACTATAGTCAATCATGCTTTTTGACATTAACTTCTGTTTTATTTGGCTTAACACATGATTGTAGCTGTACCAACGAAAAAAAAAAATACAGAATACGTTAAAGGTGGTAGAAAAATCTCTCTCTCTCTCTCTCTCTCTCTCTCTCAAAAGAAAAAGGAAAATTATAAACTTGGAGTTCAAATTTTTGGATTGTGTAAAGCTTCTCGAGCTATATGTGTGGACGCAAAGCATGTGAGTGAGCCCCAGCGTTTACAAACTTCCATATGAAACCCTTAAATATTCAACATCGTGGATATTCGACCTATGAACTCCTACACGTGAAGAACAATTATTTGCTCTAGCGCGTTCCTTACATGGCAATTTAAGGAAAGACTACAATTTAACCCGTGGATATACACAAGACTGATTATAAAGTTTACACATCAGCACATATCTTTGTCCTAGAATTTGTATCAGAAGTATACAAAATAACTTGGAAAATATTTAAATATTTTATAGATTTCATGATGACTTAGCTAATAGTAGATTAGATAAACAAAAATGGGGCAATTTCTGGAAACATATATAAGTCAAACTTGTAATTTTTTAAAGAGTAAATATCATAAAAACTCGAAATTGGTATAACTGTGACAAATTTACCCTAAACTAATTTTTTATCAAGAAAAATCTTAAACTTGTGCATTTATGACACATTTACTCCAAACTGGTACACCTATTACAAAATTACCCTCTGTTAGTTTTCGTCAAATTTTACCATTAAATTGCTAAATTTGATGACACATGTCAGTTGATGGAGTGTACCAGTTGAGGTTTTACCCTCCTTTTGTCAATAGTATTTCGTGGTATTAACCCAATTTAATGGAAACTAATAGATGGCAAATTTATCACAAGTGTACCAGTTTGGGGTAAATTTGTCATATATGTACCAGTTTAAGATTTTTCGTGGTCCAAAAAATAGTTTGGGGTAAATATAGTTCACAGGTGTACTAATTTGGAGTTTTTTGTTTTATTAACCCTTGTTTAAATGGATCTTACAAAGAAATTAGAAATGGGGATCCTAAATTGAAGAAAATAATTTTTTTTCTAGTAGCAGGAAAAAAGAAATGTATCGAAATCTATAGTTGGTCATGTTTCAACTGCACTGTTGAAATTGAAATATGTAGGAAGATATGGTCAAATAATGATTTGAAGTACTCCATTAAATAGTTGAGAAAATAAACAAATGGGGAAAAGACGCATACAACATTCATCAACTCAAAATACTTAGGGATATGTTGACCGAAAGTCCTAAAATTTGTCACAAAAATACAATTAAGTCATAAAACTTGTCACAAAAGTGCAATCGAATCCTAAAACTTGCACAAAGTGCAATCAAGTCCTAAAATTTTCAAATTTGTTCAATTGAGTCCTTCCATTAACCCTGTCCAACTTGGTTAATGAAAAATGCTGACGTGACATTTTTTAATATTTTCTCTCTCATACATGGTGATGACATAGCTAAAATGACATCATTTTTGTCTAAATCTAATTTTTAATTTAATTTAATTAAAAAATGATAAAATTAAAAAAGAAAAGAAAAGTTTAGAACCAGTGATGGTGGGGAATGGTTGCCGCGAGGGAGGGGGGGTCGCCGGGCATTGGCAAGGGGTTGGCGACCGACCCCAGCTACCAGCGACCCCTGTCAACCATTCTCCTACCATCTCCGACCATTCTCGGCGTTGGCGAGGCGACAGTGAGGGGTTTGTAGCCCTTAGCCACTGTGTTCCCCCTTCCCCTTTTTAATTTTAGCGTATTTTTTTAAATTTATTTTAAATAAATTTTATATTAAAAATCAGGTTTTGACACATCATCACCACATAAGATAAAAATAATAAAAAAATCATATCAGCATTTTCCGTTAGTCTAATTGGACGGAGTTAACGGAAGGACTTGATTACACCCATTTGACAAGTTTTATGACTTATTGTACTTTTTGCAAGTTTTAAGACTTGTAGTGCACACATATCCCAAAGACTTAAAAATTAAAATAGGAGAGGAAACTCTGAAAATTTTCCAACTGGGATGGGATTAGTCCAATTTGCTTATACACCAAAAGAAGAATAGAAAGAAATTAAAATGACTGAACATATAGTTGGAACATCAAAAGATATTCAAAAACCATTAAACTTGTGTTGTATATAGCAGATATCGTTTTGTGGGTGTTCAGATTATCAATTTTCATTCAATTTAACAATTAAAACTTGCCTAATGTAGTTGTGGCATTGCTAATTAATCACAACCAATAAGATAAGACTATTGGCAGTTTCTTTTGTATGGAAATTAAATTGATTTTTTAAGGTTTTTTTTTAAATCACAATTTTTGTCAAGGAGCGATTTTCGTAGTAAGTGTTCTTTAAGTGAATGTCCTCACATGTGAAAAGAAAATTTATGTCATACAGTATGAATAGATGTCACATCTACGTTATGAATTGCTAATATCCCATAGTGATAAGTGTTTTTCCCTTTCCCCAACATAATATAAACTGATCATTTAGGAATGAATTTTAAGAATTAACATGTAAATTTACTTATCTGACAAATCCAAAAGAGGAAAAAGAGTGAGTGTAGTTATTTTGATCAAGTAAAAAAGTAAACTATTAAATATTAGCACTCATTGACCCCACTAACTTACCAACTCCAGAATTCAAAATTAATAATAAAAAAATGTGAAACAAAAGGTCTCAAAGTGACCACATCATCCTAATACTATTCCTCACCTAATAATTATAATAAATATAGAATGTCACTTGATGTGAACTTAAAAACTTTATAACCTATACACATAAGTACAAACAATGTTTGGCTGCAGTAATGATTATTATAATGTTATAGTTAAGAGTGCAAGAGAACCCTTGACATAATCGGATAAGTTTCAAGGGGGATTATAAAGATAGCATGATAGGTTCTATGTTTCAAAATTTCATAAGCAGCAAATACCTGATAGATTTCAATTGGTTACCCATTCTGTATCCACCTTTACCCTATATCTTGTAGAATATTAATCATTTAGAGGTACCAATTATTAATTATTTTTTGTTTTCTTTAAATGTGTTAAATCATGATAGGAAGCATATTTAACTTTTGCATTTTACATTCGGTGTCATTACATCTTAGGATTATGGTACCGCTAGACATGAAGACGTACTTTTCTTTTTTCGTCGAAGAAGACGTACTTTATTATGTAACGCACTTCTGCTTTTACGTTAAATTAGTGTTGACACACACGCCACACATGTGCAGGAGCTAAGTGATTAAGGAAATTGGTAGTTATCTTTCGAAGAGGAGGAAGTGAATAATTTGTAAGAATATGTTTGATTATAATTATGCCCACATTTTTTCAATTCCAATTATTTAATGTAAATATAATCAAAGAAGGCTCAATAAGTGAGACAAACCTCAACTTGGCCTCAATACATTGAACTTGTTAAAGATTAGAGTTGGGTACCTTTAATTAAATAAAAAAAGTTTTGAAAATTACGTGGTTGTCCATGATACATTGGAACTTATAGAATCGACAAATTCCAGAATTCAATGTGGTTCTAAGACCCTCTTAGGTTGGTTTCGAGTTTCGAAAGCTTGGAATTGGGATCTATCAAGTAGAGTAAAAGGTACTGGGGAAATACCCCACTCGCTCCAGAACTTTTACGCCCCTGATTACGGTGTTATTGCAAATTTATTATCCATTATACTATTCACTTCCGTATTCCCTCTGATAACCTTTGACTGACTACAATAGATTTTCCAAAAGTGTCCCTACACTCTAATAACTATTTCAATAGTACATATTACATAATAACGTTTTATACTTATACATAGAATCATAGATTATAAATGAATAATCCTTAAATGGAAATGTTATTATAATATCTTACAATATGTATAGTTTATCTATATCGGTTATAGTAATTTTCTCGTAGGGATCAATTACTTGAATGAATTTTATTTGTGATTACGAATCATAATTAGTATAATATTCTGGGGGTATGAGTGGTCCTTGCATTTTTTTTCCTCGATATTCAATATGGTCTATGAATTTGTTTTTTAATCAATCTAGCTCTTGAAATTTCAAAAACCTGCTCAAATTGGTCCATCCATTAGAAATAGCTAACAACTTAGCTCATGTGGATATAGAGGTGTGCAAAAAAATCGGGAACCCCTGAACATGACCTAATTAGTCGGTTCTGGGTGATTTCCATGAAAATTGGTTCGGTTCATGGTTTTCGATTCTAATAAATTGAAACTGTTAAGTACTAGTCTGATTCCAAATTTCAGGTGTAGAACCACCCACTCGGATCACCCGGATCGAATCGGTTCTCATATGTGTGTATATATATATTCCTTTCCTAATTCTCTCGCCCCTCCCTGCACGATCCTAACTTTCTACTCTGTCGCCTCATCTTGTCTGCGTTATCGAGAGAGATATGAAGCTATACGTCAAGAAAGCGAAGGATTCTGTACGTGCGCAAAAGGACCAGAATACGCGACGTTGGTGGCCATGTCCGGCCCGATAGAGCAACTCCTCTACGTTACTTGCGTCTACTCTGGTGAATCATTCCTTCGTCCCTAATCAACATTCATGACCACCTCCAAGTTTTGTCCACTCGTCTTTGCCGCTCGTCGCTGCTGTTTCGCCTCTCTTTCGATTTTCTAATCAGCAGTTAGATTTATTCCATCTTTTTGTGATTTTATCTTCGCGTCTTCATACGGTGCTCTGAATCGTTCCTCAACACAGTCACTGATTAACCCAAGAACAAGAAAAGAAAAGAACCGGGTTCATATGACTATGGGATGATTGCAACACTTGGATGGGATAGATGACATGGGATAGATTACCTGTCTTCGGTCTTGGAATGTCCAGTGATGCGAACGATCCGTGCCATGTACTTCTCGATAACTTTTCATGCCAATTTTGATTCATGCCGGTTTTGTAGACCGGTTCAGTGGGCGGTTCTTGGTTCTCGGTTCTCATTTTATGGAACCGGCCATTAGTGAGTGGTTCCCAGTTTCAGGGTGGGAATCGCCCACCCTGGAATTAATCACCCCTATGTGGATGTAATTGCAGTGAACTTGCGTAGGTTTTCTCTCTCACACACCAGCTGCTTGTAACTTGGTTTTAGATTTCATGAGCGCCATTAATTCCGACATTTCAATCTCAATTCCTTTTGGCCTTGTTATTTTAGGACCTGGTTGGAAACACTCCAGATTCTCTGATTCTTGATTTTTTTGTTCTCGGGAACAGCTTTGAAATAGAAATTTGTGTGGTAACTTTTTGTTTCCGGAAACTATTTCTGTTACCGGGAACATAAAAAAGAATAAACTTTTTTATCTCATTCTCACTCTCACTCTTTCCACCGTCGCCTACGCCGGCCATCACCACCGCCTGACGTCGGCACCACAACCACCGCCCGATGCTACTGGCCACCACCGCCACTACCTCCACTAACATTTTTATAATTAAATGAAAAAAAAAATCGAGAATAGAAATTTTTAGGGTTATACCAAACACATTTCTGTTCTTTTTCCATTTCGAGAATAGAAATTTTGTATAGTTATCAAACACATTCTTTTGCTCAAAGACTTTTCCCTAGAACAGAATCAGAAAAATTATTTCTACTAAAAAGTTATTTTCGAGAATAGAAATGTTACCATATGCACCCTTATAATTGTCTCTCGATCCCTTTTTAATCCATACGCCACAACAAACACATATCATGATTGCCATTGAAACAGTGTCATGAAATCGATAAATAAATTTGAGAGGACAGTCCACCTCATTTTTTTGGCCCACTAAACATTAACGTGACAATGCACATCAGAAAAATGCACGTGACACGGTGATGCACTTAATGAAAGGCCTGATTGAGTTAATTTTTAGAATATATAGAATTAAAATAAACAGAAGAAAAAAAAATTCAAGAACCATATTAAATATCAGAAGAAAGTTCCAAGACGGCTCATGCCATTACTCTAATAATCACATATCGTGTATAGTAATTTGATAATTAAAATGATTATTAGTTAGTTTACTTGCCATTATGTGTACTTACACAAAATTGATGAAATGAGGAATCCATATTATAAATTAGCACCATTATTTTTGTTATTGAAATTAAAAATACTTCAACATTTTATATGAGTTATAAAAACACTTAATTAGTAACCAATGAAACAATTTATATATGTATATATGCATATATGTATCTATCATTCTTAATATAACAAGATACCTGATTATTAAGGAGTTAGTATTAATGTATTAGATGGTGAGAGCATGTTACGTATTTTATCCTATATTTTTGTTATTCAGTTTCAAACCAAACAAAGTAATAGATATTTTATAAATTAAGAACTATACCATAATAACTATTACAGCTCTAACTTCATTTCCTTTATGACTGCAATTATTAGGTTGTGTTGGTAGCTTGCATAAAAAGTCGCAATAGTGTTTGGTGTCTGTCTTATTTTAAATAGGTTGCATCTGGAGTGCTAGGTGCCACGATCTTATCTTATCCAAATCAACCTCCACACTCTCTCAACAACCATTTGTTATTCTATTTTCTTTTTAATTCGGGACTATATCACTCAAATTTATTTCTAATCTAATTCAGTATGAAGTACACAATAAGATAAAGAGATAAGTGCGCGGAAAGTCCTAAAACTTGTTACATAAGTATAATTGAGTCCTAAAATTGTCATAAAGTGCAATTAAATCCTAAAACTTATCGTGAAAGTGCAATTGAGTTCTAAAACTTTCAAAAAGTATAATTAAGTCCTAAAACTTATCAAATTGGTTAAATCAAGAAATTTCATTTATTACACTTTTTGAAAATTGTAGGAGTAAACCTTATCACGAAAGTACAATTGAGTCTTAAAACTTTTATAAAGTGCAATTAAATCTTAAAACTTATCATGAAAGTGCAATCGAGTTTTAAAACTTTCAAAAAGCGCAATCAATTCTAAAACTTGTCAAATTGGTTAAATCAAATTATTCAATTGATTGCACTTTTTGAAAATTGTAGGATTAAAACTTATCATGAAAGTACAATTGAGTATTAAAATTTTTATAAAGTACAATTAAGTCCTAAAACTTATCGTGAAAGTGTAATCGAGTTTTAAAACTTTAAAAAAATGCAATCAAATCCTAAAACTTGTCAAATTGATCCAATCAAATCATTCCATTGATTGCATTTTTTAAAATTTTATGACTCGATTGCATTTTTTAAAAGTTTTAAGACTCGAGTGCACTTTTGTGACAAGTTTTAAGAGTTGATTGCACTTTTTGAAAGTTTTAAGACTTAGTTGCACTTTCATGGCAAGTTTCAGGACTTGCAATGCACTTATCGCTGAGATAAACTATATCTTTCTTTGCTTTTCCAAGATACTTTCCACCATATGGGAGGCTCGATCCCCGACTTTAGGAGTGGAGGATTTTGGGGATTTATCTAGTTTCTATAAATAGGGATTCGTTTATTGTACCCCAAAAAATGTCGGCATATACAATACAATACAACATTCGCTTCAAATGTTGGCAGAAGTAATTTCCAGAAAGAAAGAAAAACAAACAATTGGCAGCATTTTATTGTGAATGCTGGCGTGCGTAGTTGGACGGGTGAAAGCATGAAAGCACCAGATCAGCCCATTGGGAGGGAGCATGTCCTTACTAAATGACCAAATACAACCCTAGATCCTAACCTTAACCCTCGTGGGAACCACATCTGCAACAAAGTTAGATGCATCACTTTCACCCCCTCATACGCAATCTGCATTATGTAGATCTCTCTGCATATCACTGCGGCTAAAATTTGATAAAAGGTTCTCCATGCGTTAGAATGCAGCACAGACGAAAACAGGAAACCCTAAAGAGATGGCCTGCTTTTTTTTCAAGAAGAGTTACAGACGTGCACCCACAGGATATGGACAGGACAGGATGGCTCTAATCATTGATGGAGAAAATTGTGGTGCCTTGAAGGTGACATCTCCATTTGAGATAAGCAAAGTGCTTTGTCATATTATGCACTACCTTCCAACGTTATGTTGAGGAAAATTCAACCGATTGGCAGAAAAAGAAGAGATTTTGTTCTTGGCGTGCAACGTCCTGCCCCCTCCCATCACAAGCCTTTTGTTACGGTTTTTGCATGTTGAGCGAGTGTAACTCGCAACACCGGGCATCAGTGCAACTACCGTGAGTAAATGGCCATTTGAATCATCTACAAATACATTTTTTTTTTTCATCCATCCCTTGATTGGAAGCTTCGACCAGTCTTTTGATTAGTGAATTATAGTTATTGTCACCTATACTTACTATTACGGAAGATTTGCTAAAATTTTACTTTATGTTTCTCTAATATTTAGTGTATCTCTTATTATTAGTTAAAATTTACTTTTTGTTTTAAGTTAGCATAATGTTTGATATATCTTTTTACTTAGTTGGAGAAATCTGGTATATTTTTTCTTTTTCTTTCTAGTTAGGTAGTACCTTGTATAAATATTTGTACCGTATGATGAGAAACACAAGAAAATTATGAATTTTTCCATGGTATTAGAGTAGAGAGCTTAAACATGCCAGATAATTTGACTTGCACATTTGCGATATGGTCGCGGAAGCGTTTCAAAGTAGGTGATTGACCCTTCCTCACCATATTATCTCAACACCTCCAACAATCATGGAAGCTTCCTAGTTTCATGTGTGTAGACCTGGGATAACTACGCAACATGGTTGAAGGCAACAAGACGAAATTGGGTTGCTATGGCAAGGAGGACTGTCGGTGGTGGAATTCTAAACCTAATGAAGGTCTTGTACCACCACCTGATTGAAGGTCTTGTAGGATGAACTCAACTACTATGATGATGTCCCATAATGTATCCGTGATGTAGGCAAGAAGTACGTGAAAAAGAAGAAGGACGTGGAGAAGATCCACCAATTTCTAATGGGCCTCAATGTTGAGACCTATGGGAATGTTGTTCTTAAATTTTCAACCTCGAGCCACTTCTGTCACTCGGTAAGTTTTATTCTATGATCACGATAGAAGGAGCGCCGACAATCAATTGTCCAGGGGAGGGAAGAGAAGATCGAGAGAGAGAGAGCGCCGAGAACTAGGATTTGTTCTTTTCTATTTGACTTGACCTAATATGCTTCCGATCAAAATGATCCGTCGATTGACCAAGAGATCAATGGTTAAGATGCCATGTGGATGACGTACACTTGTCCAAAATTCACCAGTGAGAGCCAAGTACACGGATTATTATTTTTCTGAATTAAATCAACCGTCAATTTCTATTAGAGAACAAAATCAATGGTTGGGGAATTTAGGGAAAGATTTGGCTAGTCCCACATGAAATTTAATTTAATTTTAGTCAAATCTCATAGAAATTTTTCTTCTCTTAATCAAGGGAAAATCCTATTTATTTCATTAAAATTAACATTTACCAAGTTTAGGGCAATGAAAAATTTCGGATCGTTACAAAACTCATTCCAAAAATCGAGATGTTATTACTGAAAAACCTAAACAACTCCATTTTTTCATAGAATTACAACGGTAGGTAAGTCTGTTTACTTCCTTTTGCAGCTCGAGTGCGGTTTGCATCACCCTTTGCGATCCATACCGCCCATCTCACATGTTCGACAATCACGGATTGGCCTTTTTCTATCGAGCATGCATGAACTCAACCTAACGCCGAGTGACGTTGGTTTGTTCTCAAAGGTATCATTTCTATGGTTTGTATGGTTGGAGCGCAATCGAGCCCTACTTAAGTTTGGAGGCCGAGTTGGAATTTCAGATAAATTGCCAGAGCCATGTCCAGTATAAATAGGTGTGAAGGTCTTGTTCATCTGTTGTTCATCGCTTGTTAGAACATCTAGTAGTCTGCACTTAACAAGAGAGTGGAC
The DNA here is from genome assembly GCA_001662345.2 of Metrosideros polymorpha var. glaberrima. NCBI lineage: Eukaryota > Viridiplantae > Streptophyta > Magnoliopsida > Myrtales > Myrtaceae > Metrosideros > Metrosideros polymorpha. The sequence goes on along the minus strand of BCNH02000011.1, from coordinate 15,954,516 downwards.
CTTTCCATATTTACCTGAGAGTTTACAGGGTGTGGAAAGAGGGGAGCTCTTACATGTGTTCTCTTACTTGATAAATGAACTGCAGATTACCAAAAAATAATATATTTTGGACAAACATGAACAAGTTTATGTCATTGACCATGCACACTAGCCCTCAAATGGATTTTAATATGATTTCTTAATAGAAAAACACTACATAATGCCATTGTGAAAATGACACAGATGGTCCTTAAAGTGCAGTGTCATTTTTGGACTTTTAATTTGTTCAATGTGGCCCTTGAATTATTCCTAAATGTTCAATTTAGTCCCTAATTTGTCCAATATAATCCCTCACAAAGTCAAATTAGTCGTTTGATACTATTCACAAGTTTTTATAATTAAACTATTACCCAGATTTTAGAAGGTTTTCTCATTTCGGTCCATTTCCTACATCAACAAAATACGCTATTTTTATTACCTTTTTATCTTTCTGGTCTTTATAAACGTGACATCAATTCCATATACATGTATTTTAGCTTATGATCTCTACAACAGTAAAAGTAGAATCTCATTTGGAGTTGTATCGAGTTGATTCTTGCTATTTTAATTTCCTAATTTATATATTTTAATAAATTTAATGAAGAAAACACGAAACACGAAAGCTTGAAAATTCTATTATCTATATTAATTGATTTTATTTTTCGATGTCTTAATCTAAACACTTATTCTTAAAAATAGAAAGAAAATTGCTACTTTGACCTAATTGACACGGAAAGTAAATTGCTTGAACAATAAAAGGCAATGACTGCAAATTAAAGGAAAACAAAGTAATGGGCTCTAATTAAAGCATATTACAGCTAGGGATGCAGAATCATAGGGAAATTGAAGTAGAAACACGTTTGTAAGCGATATAAGCGATCATTTTTAGAAAAATAATTTTCAAATCATTCATTTTTCGCGAAACAAATGAAGCTTAAAAGAAAATTACTAGAATTGAACATTACTTAAATTGAAATATTTGCTGGAAGTTACAAACACATTGATGCTCAAATAGATATATTGACACAAACTTACACTGATATTCACAATGCACATTTCGGGTCAGAAGCGTAACTCTAAAAATTAAACTACAATGGAAAGATATTACTTCGAAAGGAAAATGTTTAAAGGACAATCTGGCAGAGTTTTTCGCATAACTTGATATTATCCTCTTCATCTATGTTCTTTCTATTTATACTTGGGATCTTCCTCGATAATTACTGGAATTCAAGTACAATCCCCTCTAATTGCTCCATGTTCACATGATTTTCTTCTACTTCCATGATTTAGTGGTAGATATTTCAATAGTTTTTGAAATATTTTAAAGTAATGGCTTTAATTGTTATGGCCCATTGAAAGCCATCATTATTCTAACAGTCATATAACGGCCTTTTAATGGTCATTAATGACTTCCTAACGGTCATATAACGGTTTTGTAATGTTTGATTTATTTCTTCATTAATCCTCCATTATTGTACAACGGCTTTATAACAGTTTCTTAACTACTTGCTTTCTTTTGAACACAAAATTAACTTCAAAAGACAATCTTGAATTTACAACGAATTAGAAAGAGAACATTTTCTTTTCAAAATTTTCATTTCCTTGCAGTGTTATACACATGTTGTTTCTGTTCTTTCTAATATTCAATGCGGAGTATGAAAAAATGTCTATTGTATCTTGGGAGGATAACCGCTAGAGCTTATTGTATCGAGTTTCGTATTCCATAGGCGGTATTATCCTTAAGGACAATGCTTACACGCCTCAAATAATTGATCTTATTTTCTCATCTTGTTAAAAAGATTTCCAACAATTCTTATTTTTCATATTATCTAATATATTTTTTAACACTTGGCAACTTTCGGTCCACCGTGCATCTACATTAACCGTTCTCTCCAATTTGAGCCATTTTTGCACCATAATTGTTCCACTCTTTACTCATTTCGAATAGGCCGAAGTCTCTATTTCCTTCTTTGGTCGAGGTCCACCAATGAGTTTCACGTCGAGGTTGAGTATGACTTGACTCTCTTTACTTCGATCTACACTATTGTTTAACCTAATATCCGGGCCGTAATTTTACATCACCAACAAAATCTCAACTAAATTGTTGTCATTAAACTTTTTCATAAAGAAGAAAAGGAAAGCTACGACAAATATAAGATAGCCATAATAACTAGTTCATAATGTCATATCGTTAGATGAGTGTGTTTATTGTTGGGTTCGTATTTTATTGAAAGTTTGGGTTTGGGCCCATTAATAGCTACCGAGTTGCCTAGAGTTTTCTTGTGCCACCTATATATAATATTTTTCTTTTATAATTAAAAGTTGTAACAGAGAGGTGGGACGTGCTAATTATAATGGAAACTTCTGCTGAATGTAATCCCAGTTTAAGGGTGAACTGGGATAAAATCTTATATCTCGATTTCTCTTTTTCGCCTTTACTCTCCATTTCGTTATATATGTGCTCTTAATTGTAATAGTTATCTTAGTTTGTACTTTGTTGTTTTACTTTGCCATTTGAAATTTACTTTGTTTAGATTTCTCATGTATCATCTTAAAATATGAATAGAATATTTACTTTCGACAAAAAAAATTGTCGAGGAACATCATTGGTAACAGCCAAAGCCATGACAAGCTTTCCCTAAAGAGGAATCTTTTGACTTATCCAGATCTTCATCAATCTACTTATTGTAGAGCCAGTCTTGCTTTTTAGTCAATTCGATCATGGATTTCTTGTGCCTCGCTCAAAGGTTCATGGAAGAATTGCACGCGGGAAGATGTCTTGCCCCTGTCCTTACTTCGTGGATGAGAGGATCAAACTTGTAAAAGTTCAAAAAATAAAATAAAACAGATGGAATGTAAAACCAAGCAAAGAATTCAAATTGGTTCCTTTTATTCAGCCACGAAAGATTATAAAAGATAAAGAAAAATCCTTTGGAATTTTTGTTTTAAATAAAGAGTTATTGTAACTTTCATTGCCAGTGTAAAGAACCTTTTACACATTAACCGTTGGATGGAGAGACATATGTACTCGAAATGGTTGTGTAACCAAATTTATTCACATATCACCATGCCCCATGCCCATCCCTAATGTGTATAGGCGAAAGTTCCCGACTTAATCGGTTTATGAAGTTGCATGATGTTTTATCGGCTTCTTGTTGGCGGATCTCTGCCCCGTGCCTTTGAATTATCAAACAAAGAAACTTCTGTTTAATGAATTAAGTTTAGCGAATAGCCTAATTGCTCATTTTCTCATAGCATAAGACAACTATTGTGCTAGTGCCGAGATAAATTCCATCACTTCTCGAGATATTAGCCTACAACTTGGACCCTGTACAGGGATCATTAACTCATTTGACATTTACTGCCTGCGAAATTCTTGGATATAGCAGAAATTAATAGCATATTTATTTGTCAGTTTTCCTCAAATGGATGCATAAAGAATATTTAATAGGGATGGGGAAATGAAAAAGGAGAACTCGAAAGAGACATTCCGCATCGTGCGACGCAAAACCAGAACGCATAAATGCGGGCACTATAACTAAGACGAGCAGTTGGAAGCAACTTTCGTAATGCGTAATCAAGTTCCATTTGCGAAAGAGAATCAAAAACTTTAGACTAGGGTTTCCGCAGAACATTGGTCCTCCCGAGAAGTGTGCTGCGAAAGAATTAGTCAAGAACATAATACGTACCAAGGTAGAAAGCTACTTTGGAAGCAAAATGCACATACACGCAAAGGTAATTTATATGTAATTAGTCTACAGGACCACCTTAGAAAAGAGCCGCTTTAATCACACTATCAACAGCACGCTCTCCTGTAATAATAGAAATAAGGGCTAATACCATAAAAAAAAAATCTCAAATTTTCACATTTATCTCAAATTAATTTTTCGTGCCATATCTACCCCAATTCAGCCTTAAGATTTTGGTGATTTATCGCAGGTATATCAATTTAAGATTTTTTAGTGACACAAAAATTAGTTTGGAGTAAATATAACATATTTTTTTGTGGTATTATATTTAATTATAATAGTAACAATAATAATATATAAAACTGAAAGATCATGCGACATTTTCGTGGGTCTGGTTTGGAGGACCACGGTTGGGGTAAACGTATGGTGTGTAACGTGTTACCGCTTTATTTAATGTCGTTGCGACATGATTAATTCATCCAGCTGTTGGAGCCGAAAAAGTTGAGAGATTGGGAAGCGAGAAAGGAGTGATTGGACGAAAGTGAGGAAAATTAGAAGCCAAAGTAGGTTGAATGGGTCCCCCCAACCTTGTTGGGTGCAACGAGACCCTGGCCTGGCCCCCAAAGACAGCACAGTCTCCTGCATCTAAATCCAATTTATCTCCATCCTATATCCAATTCTTGACATGAATTGTGATGTCAAGAAGTTTTTTTTTTTTTATACGCGCGTTCCAACCCTTGATTCTTTTTTCTAAATTTATCGATATTGAATCAATTGAAGACACTTCTAACACTTGTTTTACTTTTAGAAGACTATATGTCACTGGATCTTGAATTTTCATTTATAAATAAAACCAATCAAATTTTCCTTTTTATGGATTTGAAACTTGCTTGAGTTGGATCCTTTCACTTTAGAAATCGAAAATGGGCTACACTTACGAAGTTGTTCCGACTTATTAATTAGCAGTAACCCTATAGAGAAATAAATCAATACTTTCTACTCAAGCTGTATCATATACGGTTTAGACTACAACCCAAGATAAAATGAGGGTTCTAGTGAAATAGAACAAAGGATGTTGAGCCAAAAGCTCCTTATTTTCTGTATTATGTCCATTTTATTTTGGAGGAGGAGAAAAAAATGAATCGATCAAACAAAGAACACTGACCCAACTTATGGTTAAATGATTTGGTGGTGGCATTGTTGCATGAATCGTTCAAAGAACAATTATATTCTAAAAGGTACAATTCGTGTAGAAATAATTTTGTTGCGAGACATAGATACATCCAAGAGGTTCTAATCGTGACCTATCAAAGAGATGTATAATTTGATGCTAAATTGGAAGAGTAACAACTTTTTCAAATGAACAAATCCATTCACTCTGTTAAATCTTAAAATGGGCCAAAGGAAGACTGAAAAATAGTAATTAAAATTCATATTTATGAGTCTCTTCTTCTTCACAACATGCATTTGACGCGCGAATCTGTGGGTTCGACTTCACAGTAGAATAATACTTTGAAGGGGTGTCATTATGCTTTTATGTGAGACACTGTATCCTAAATTTAATATTTCTGTTTAAATCATTTGCATCATAGATGATAAATAACTCTCGTGAAAAAAGTCTTCTTGGAAGTAGCTTACCTCCTTATGTTCTTCTCCACTTTCATTTGAATTTGTAATCTTGATTTCATAACATATATCTGTGCGCATGCGCATGCGTGCGCCCAGAGAGAGAGAGGGGAGAGAGTTGGTGCGAAATTTTGAAAAAATTCTTGATTGAGATATCCCAAAATGCGCCGTGCGCACCACACATCAGCAAGTATAAATGCTGGTATACAATATTTGTTTACAGTTCGCTAAAGCAAAATGCACGTGCCAAAACTTAAATGTTATTCAAATTTTTAAAAATTATAAAGCAGCTATATGTTAATTTTTGTGTCAACCTTTATATGTTTTGGAAGTTTCAAGTAATTCATGCTAATAAAAAGTCAAAGTGTGCGCGCAACAAAATTATATAAGAAAATAAATAAATAAATAAATAAAAATTTAATTCAGATATAGCCAAAAATTACAATTTTGACTTCCAATATTACATAGTGTGTAATGTGACTATTTTAGAATTGAAACGGGCACCCCCATGTGAATGTTTCTTCCATTTGTGGAAGGAGCGAGTGTTCCGAGCATTCCTTATTCCTTCCACAAGGGTGTGGAATGCTCATTCACGGGGATTACTAAAATACAATGTTGTACCATGCTCCCAATTTTCTAACCGGCAGATGCCGGTTGCCTCTTTTTTTTCTTTCCAAAATTTTTACAATATTATGACAACACATTAAACATATGATGAAACCGTGGTACATCTGAAATTGTTCTTGATTACAATATAACATCGTAAAATTTTCTAAAAGTTTTTGTTTCGCTAATTTATCATATGAAATATTCGTCCAATTGAAATATGGTATTTTTTTTTAATCAAAAGCGATTACAAGATTGGACACATTTAACGTGTTTAAATAATAAGAACTGTTATATGCGAATATTTTATAAGAATTTTTTACATGTATTTACCTATTGAAATATACTAAAATGTGTCACGTCCACTAGCTCACATGATTAATTAACATATGTAGGTATTTGTCATAAATTGGTGATATTGGTCAACTTGGATAAGACATAATGTTTGTGCATAAAAGGTCTGAACTAAATATTCAGAAATGTTCCTCTGCCATTCCGTTCATTAGCAAAGTGCACTTGTGGAAATTTAGTTGTAGCATATAAAGAGATGCATCTCATTGTAGATTCTCATAGGGATGAAACGGAATCAAGCTACTCATGAGTAGCTCAAGTTCGACATGATGGCTATTTGAGATCGACTCGCTTAATTTCGAAACAAGCTCGAGTTCGAGTTACTTTATTTGAGTTGAGCTCGAGCTTTGTCAATTATACTGAGCACAACTCGCTTATCAATAGTCATAATTCAATTCAGATTAGGGATTAACAAATTTAGATTCACGATGATCGGGTTAGTTGGGCTAGCTCAAGTGACATAATGAATAAGACACGAATAAAACAATTTGCTTCTAAGCTCGGTCACTTTGACAACTTAGTCAGTGTAGCCAAATCCTCTAAAGAGATTACATGATATCATAATGTGTAGCATTCTTATTTGCATTCAGTTTATGCTAATTTGATCTTTTTCCAAGTCATTGATTTTAAATTTTTTTGAAACATGATCTTCCGGTGCAATTAAGGGTGAGCAAAAAACGGTCAGCTGCAAATCAAATGGAAACAAACCGTTTTTTATGGTTTGATTTGATTTAAGAATGTCTTTTTTTGGACAAAAAAGGGTTCACAAACCAAACCAAATTGTTATCTGCGGTTTGGTTTGCTTTCGGTTTTCTTAAACGAAACCAAACGGCAAAACCATTTCATACTAAGTACTTGCTTTTTTAATTATATTTGCACATATACAAGAAATAGCCTTTTCTATTTAAATGTGAAGTAGCTTAGGTTTTCATTTTGTATGAACTAATGAGTTGCTATGAGTATAGTGCATGGTTTTATGAGATTAGTACTTTTTCCAAGTAATTTTTAGTGGATTTTAAGCTCGTGAAATTACAAAGAACTAAAGAGAAAAACGATAAAAGAAATAAAAAAAGTTTTGTTTGGTTCCAAGACGAATCAAATTGCAAAGAATTGTTGGGTTTGGTTGCAAAATGCAATCGGTTTCATTTTTGTTCCCCTGTATGTGGCTTGGATTGATGTGGAAGCCAGATCAAAATGTACTGTGCTCACCCCTAAGTGCGATTGCGCATTTAGTTCATTAGTAATACATTGTAAGTAACTTTTATAAATGATCAATTATATATAGACTTACAATTATAAGGTAAAATTTTACTTTTGCTCCTTGAATTTGTGCATCTTTTGCACTCAAATTCTTGAATTTTTAACTTGTCTAATCAAGTCATTAATTGCCTTAATTAAGTTCATGCAGCTCTAAATCAAGTTAAACTGAAACTTACGTGCTTGTTAGAGTTGGCAAAAGTTCCGATGTAAAGTTTGAGTACAAGGGGTTTGGTTATGGTATTCATTTTCGAGATTTCATTATATGCATTAGCCAATAGTTTACGGTGGCAAAAAGTTTTTCCATGTTAGACTCTTGTCGGATCGGCTTCGATTGATTAGAGTTGGACACGGTGGGATTTGATTGAAAATAAAAAGAAAAATGCACTAAAAATCCTAAAACTTGTTATGAATATGCAATTGAGTTATACAACTTACAAAAAGTGAAATTAAATTCTTTCGTTAACTTCATCCAATTTGCCTAATGAAAAACACTGATGTGTCCTTTCTTATTATTTTCTCTCTCCTACGTAGAGCTGACGTGGCTAAATATGAATCATAAGGCCAAAACAACGTCATTTTGATCAAAATATGATTTTTACTGAGTATTTTATATAAATAAATTAAGAATAAGCTTTTTTTTTAATGGAAAAAGAGTGTCGCCGCCCTACAATTGCTAGAAATAGTTGATGAAGGGGGGATGGTCGGCTAGCGGTAGGCGAGGGTCACCAGGCCTTGGCTAGTGGCTGGCAACCCTTGCCTAGAAATTTGGGCAAATATCGCCAGCTGCTGGCCGCCCATCCCCCACCATCACTGGCCCTTTCTGGCGATGGTGGAGCTACGACAGCAAGGGCCATTGCCGTTTTGTCTTCTTCCTTTTTTTAGCTTATTTTTTTAAATTTAATTTAAATAGAATTTGCATTAAAAATTAGATTTTGATTAAAACGACATCATTTTAGCCTTTTGTTTTATATTTTAGCCACATCATCACTATGTAGGATAGAGAAAATATTAAAAAAGAAGAAGCCATATCAATATTTTCTGTTGCTTAAGTTGGACGGAGTTAATAAAAGGATTCGATTGCATTAATTTGACAAATTTTAAAACTTGATTGTACTTTTTACAAGTTTTAGGACTCAACTGTACTTTCATAATAAGTTTTAAGATTTTTGTTACATTTATCCCTTGAAAAAATTATGCAAGTTCAAGAACTTTGTTATGTAATAAAGCTATAGAACTTGATCAGAAAGAAAAAAAGAAAAAGAAAAAGAAAAAAAGAACACAAACATACGAACCAAAAGTGGACTATTACTTAGAGAAATTCTCCATCTTATTTAATTTCGATAGTATATATTCTTGATTTACCAATAGTTGAATCGCGTGGGTCGTTGATTGTAAGCACAGTTTAATCTGACTTAGGGCGACAGTAGATTAGCCCACAACCGGGTAGTCGTCGAGATGCCCAAAGAGAAGCGACCGCTAGCGTTACCACTTTTTGAAGCCTCTCGTTCAATTCAAACATCCTCTCTCTCTCTCTCTCTCTCTCTCTCCAGTTTTCCTCTGCTTTTCCACAGTCTCTCGCTCTACTGTCGCTCCAGAGAGAGATTGTCACGCTTGTCTTGTCCACACTCCCACCCCACCGCAACTCAAAATCTTCTCTCTCTCTCTCTCTCTCTCTCCCGACCAGCGAACCAGGAAAAGAAAAATGTTCACCTCTGACAATCAAAAGACGTGCTTCTAATCATCCTCTTTCCAGGCCCCAAAAATCACCAACAGTTCACCCTCTCTCTGTCTCTCTCTCTCTTCCTCTAAAATCTTCCATTGTTGTCTTCACTCAGAAACAACTAGGGAAATGGAATCGCCATCACCCATCTCCGCCCAGCAACAGCAACAACCGCCCTCTTCCAGGAAGAGCTTCGTCACCACTCTCATGGAAGCCGCCACTCTCCGCTCCCCTTCCTTCAAGGAGGACACCTACTTCGTCTCCCACCTCAAGACCTCCGAGCAAAAAGCACTCCAAGACCTCAAGCTCAAGCTCTCTTCCTCCCAACCCTCGGACTCCGGCGACGGCGACGGCGACGGCGTTTCCATGTGGGGCATCCCTCTCTTGGGCGGGGACGAGCGGGCCGACGTCGTCCTGCTCAAGTTCCTGCGAGCCCGAGACTTCCGTGTCGCCGACGCGCACGCCATGTTGGAGAAGTGCCTGGCTTGGAGGAGCGAGTTCAAGGCCGACGGCATCGTCGACGAGGACTTGGGCTTCAAGGAGCTCGAAGGCGTGGTGGCCTACATGCGCGGGTACGACAGACGAGGGCACCCGGTGTGCTACAACGCGTATGGGGTCTTCAAGGACAGGGACATGTACGAGAGGATCTTCGGGGACGACGAGAAATTGAAGAGGTTCCTCAGGTGGAGAGTCCAAGTGCTGGAGAGAGGGATCAGTGCCCTGCATTTCAAGCCCGGTGGTGTCAACTCCATCATTCAGGTGACTGATCTCAAGGACATGCCCAAGAGAGAGCTGAGGGTCGCGTCCACTCAGATCCTGTCCCTGTTTCAGGACAATTACCCCGAAATGGTCGCTCGCAAGGTAGATTTCGCTCTTCTTCTTTGTGGGACCTTTATCATTTTTTTCTGGAGGTGGGGGTAGTTTCTGTGTCTTTTGAATCTTGATGTGAGTGAAAGTTTTAGTAATGGCGTGGTGTTCTTGCGACTGTGAGTGACTTATCTTTTTTGTCTGGTTCTGGGTTTTGTTGGGTTCAGATTTTTATCAACGTCCCCTGGTACTTCAGCATGTTGTACTCGGTGTTCAGTCCGTTCTTGACTCAGCGGACCAAGAGCAAGTTCGTCATCTCCAAGGAAGGCAATGTTGCAGAGACTCTCTACAAGTAAGCCTCAAAATCTCAGACATTTCATACGCCTAGCAGATGACTTCATTGTTTCCGTGTAGATCTTAGAAAGCTTTTCTCAATTTGGGTTGGTTTCGAGGTGGCCTCTGTTTTTGTCCCTGCTGTTTTGGCTTCTGGGTTTTGCTTGATGCACTCGACTTTTCGTTAACGATGTAGAATTCAATTGTTGTCAGATTCATTAGGCCAGAGGATGTTCCTGTTCAATATGGAGGGCTGAGTCGACCCAGCGATCTGCAGAATGGTCCTCCGAAGCCAGCGTCTGAGTTCACCGTCAAAGGCGGAGAGAAAGTCAACATCCAAGTAGAGGGGATCGAGGTTCACTTCGCTTACATTCCACCTTCTTACAAACCCAGAAATTAATGTCCCATCACATGTAGATGGGGAATTTCTTTTCCAATGGCATTTTCTTGAATGGCTTCGTGTTTGATGTTTTAGGCTAACGCGACGATAACTTGGGATATAGTGGTGGGAGGCTGGGATTTGGAGTACAGTGCCGAATTCGTGCCCAACGCTGAGGGGAGCTACACCATTGCGGTCGAGAAGCCCCGGAAGATGTCCTCATTTGAGGAAGCGGTCCACAACTCCTACACTGCCCGCGAAGCAGGCAAGATGGTCATCTCCGTGGACAACACCGCCTCACGGCGGAAAAAGGTTGCAGCGTACCGCTACATCGTCCGCAAAGCCCCCGCATTTTAGCTATGTTCCCATTTTTTGGTCTCATCTTATTTCCTACCTTACTTGCTAAAGAGCTCGGGCATTATGCTCATGAGCCGCTGTCTGGTAATGAATGCAGTGATGTATAAATATGGTGCTACTGGTTATCATATGGTAATCTTATGTTGAAGAGAGGCGAGATTTAACTTGAACAAACCACAAGCGCGAAGTGGTCGGGTTTCGTTATGTTGCGTGTCGTGTTTCATCTGTTCCCAGAAAACGAAGCAATGCCCCCTCTCCTCTGTCAGGTGGTGAGAAAAGCGAAAGCTTTCCTTGTTTGGTCAGGCTTCTGCAGTGGGACATGAAAGAAACTGATCACTGGGGGGGACTGGGACTCACCAGAAAATCAGAAGAGCTTTTCTTTTTCTTCCCCTTTTTATCTTTTCTTCTTTGCCACCCACTCTCCATTGTTTGCTTCTCTGGGGTCAGTAAATCTTGAAAACGAAGATTTGTTGCAGGTGGGTCAAGATTCTTTCTTGCAATAGTTTTCGAAAATGCCGATGAATTCTTTCTTGGTCCTGAAGGAGGAAGAGGAAGATGGCGTGGTCCCTTCAAACTCTCTGTATTTACCCTTCTGCAGAGTGCAGACATCTCTGCTAAGGTTTCGATGATTTCTGGTTTTGGGGGGAGTGAACAGTGGTTTTTAGGTTGATATGGGAAGGCGCTCGGGTCACGGGTCGGAGTCTGCTTCCGCTCTTTCAACAATGTGAAGTTTTTTAAATGGGAGATAATGACTCACGAACATGGTTGTCTACCATTGAATGACATTGTAGAGTTTGATAATAATCCTAAATATAGGCGTAGCCGTGTCGAGTCGAGCCGATACAATGCTAATCTCGAGGTGGGAACTTGAATCAATAAGAATATCGAAATGCCTGGGCTCAACTTCACTACAATCGATTTACGAAGGAGCTCGAGCTCGAACTCGAACTATGAAAGGCTTGAACAATGCGTGTACGACGTGCATGGATTATTCTATTATTATTCAATTAATTTTAAAAGAAAATCAACGAAAGCTTATTTAGACTCTCGATCCAATGCAGTTGAGAATTGGCGAGTTCAAATTTGTGGACAAGATATTCAAAAAGCTCGAGCTCAATTTAAAATTAGAGGAGATGCCCTGGCCTTGATAGGGAAATCTCTCCTCCTCATAAACTTTTTCGACCAAAAAAAAAGAAAAATTAGAGAGATCGATCTCAAGTAATTGTCGAGCAGAGTCCAAATTGTTAGCGAGAAGCTTGGTTTGATTTCATTCATAATTTCTAAAGACTATTGACAATGGATGGAGTGACAACGGTCTACAGTAAGCTTGGGAGCTATGGAATGATCTGGCTTTGTATAATTTACCCTTTTTTTTTTAACCTTACAACTCACGTAATTAACTTCTTCTTTGCCGCGAAACATTTCACCTCTCTCAAATTAATAAACATCTACACATAGGTTTCTTATATTTTCTCATATAACTCTTTAAAATCCATGTTATATTCTAAGCTTTGAAGAAGAACATTAATATATAATTTTTTCACGTTGAAAAGAGTGAAAACGGAGGTAATCTGAACACAATATACTTTGGTCAATCCTTTGGTTTGCAGGTGAAATTATTTGAAAGATAAAGAAGAAAAATTCGTCCCTACTATGATTTTCGACAAGCCTAGTAAATGACCATTTCTTCTAGGCAGACTAAGCAGTTGGTCGTACGTCACATTGAATTAAATTCAATAGCTATTTCTTCTCGACAACGTGGTACACATTGTACCATCGAGCCTCCCACAATTATTTTGCCGTTTTCAAGCGGCGAGCCAGAATTGTTTGAAAAGGGGGGTATGCGTATAGGTGAGTCCATGGTCTCCGGTCGGCATCATGTTTCCTGAATTTTTCCCCGTCGAATCGAACGATAATTTCCTTTTATTTTATCATTCAAGTTATAAATCTATCGAACAATTGAGATGTCGTGCACTTCAATCCAACAAGGAAAGACTATGAAGACATGGTGCCTTATGAGGATTCAGTCCACCGAGGTCTTTCGCTAACCGTATGCGTATGATTTGTCAAAAAATCTTAACCGCTCAACCTGTAATATTTTGGAATTAATCGGTGGTTTTCTCGAAATTTAAAAGTTCAGGAAAATGAAATCTTTGCATACCAAGCATGGCTCAAACATCATATGTAATGAATGCAGGTTTTGTTTGGATCGGTACTCACGGATCTAGTGACTCTTGGTCCGACGGTTCTACGTACCACGACAAGATGATGCTCTCCTGGGTTTTCGTTCAAGAGGACCCTCTATTGTCTAAATTGGACAAGTATATCAAAATTAGAGAGAAAGATAGACAAATGTGCTAGGATTTCTAGGAATACCTCAACAACGAGACTTACTTATGTATTAAGAAAATTACTTAATCAGTCTTAAACCTATCTTAGGATTTCAATTTAGTCCTAAACATTCTAATTTTGCCAATTCAATCAAAATTTTTCGCGAAATTCCAATATAATCATTTCGGTCAATTTTAACTTGAAATTGCCGATGTGGCGATTCAGTCATTATCGACCATCCTATGTGGCACATCGCCAAGTCAGCTATTTCTGACAAAAATTTGCTAGAATGACTATATTGGAATTTCATGCGAATGATTAGAGCAAAATTGACAAACTTAAAATATTTATGACTGAATTGACATCCTAAAATATGTTTAGGATTAATAGGACAATTTTCCCTTATGTATTTATAGTGTAGGGCTTGCACCCCAAATAGGCAACCCTCTCTCTTTGGGGCTATTGCACCTTTCGGCCCTGCATGTACAAATAATATCTATAGTCTACAGCATATTAGAACTTGGGGTTAACCTTACATGCCTTGGTGCATAGCATCTCGCAGGCCATTCTTTGGATATGGTCCCACTCTGTTTTTACCTTCATCAATAGGGAAGTGAATTTAATGCGATCTGAAAATGACTAACTCGAAATTGATATGATTTGAAAAGTTTCACTCTATTTTAATTAAAATAATTTGGAAAAGTACATATTTATGTGCATCAATTTGTATTATTCTTCAACATGGTCGCAAGATATGTAACATATTCGATCAAGCCTTGAACTTATGAATTTTTCCCTATTTCAATTTCTAATTCTAGCAAAATGAAGTTGACGTATCTTTCAAAGCCAACCAAAACATAAGTATGATGCCACCGTGGGCAGTCAAGGCGTTGCACGAACAATGACACAATTAAGCAAATTTTTACTAATGAAACGTTTTAAAATTTATCTCGAAAATGCAATCAAGTTTTATAACTTTTGACAAGTGCAATTAATTAATAAAATGTGACATTTTGTTTTAGTGTTTTTCAAGACATGTAGCGCCAATTGGCGCCATCGCCTTTGGAATGACGAGGTCACTAGTGAAGGTGGGGCTCTCTCTTTTATCTCCATTTTTTTTTAATACAAACTACCAAAAACCTTAAATTATGCCCACTGTGATATATTTATCCTAATTTTTTTTTGTGACACCAAAAATCTCAAACTTATACCTGTATGACACATTTAACATTCGTCAAAATTTTGTCGATGAGAACAATTAAAAATCTACCTATATGGACGCTAGAAAGTAAACATCATTGACATGGTGCATACGTGGTTTAAACAAAATAAAAACAATGTTGTTTTGACTGAAAAATCATCTAAAAGAACCTTAACGGAGGGTAAATGTGTCACATAAATATAATTTTGGATTTTTTACGTCACAAGAAAAACGTTTAGAGTAAATGTGTTATAGTTGAGGGTTTTTTATGTTACAAGAAAAAGTCACAGTTTTGAGTTTTTTTATGTTTTTTTCCTTTTTCTTTTTAAGTTTTGGTTTCTCTTTTTCACTTTTATTTAATTTTTTACAATGTTTTTTGTTTTTCTAACGTAGCATCGGTGCCATGTACCCTTGAAAGATACTAAAAAAGATGACATGCCAACAGTTTTCATAATTCAAAGTTTACGGAACAAATAAAAGTACTTGATTGTATTAATTGTACAAATTTTATGACTTGATTATACTTTTTGAAAGTTTTATGTTTCAATAACACTTTTGTTAGAACTTTCAGTGCACTCATTCTTTTTTTTTATTCTACCGCGGTACTAATTTTATTTTGATATGCAAGTCAAACAAGTTCTTGCAAATAGTAAAAAATGGAGGTTTGAATGTACCCTACGACCCCCGCCAACTATTTTCTCACCATCGCCGGTCCTTCCCAACGAAAAAAAGAATGGGGTCGTGGGATAGCAATACAATTTTTGTGGGGCTAGGCAAAGCACAGGAGTGAAGTAAATTACACTGGGAAAATTATTCTTTAAAATGTGTGGAATTGGATTGCAGAACAACTCCTAACGGTGAGATTCCACAAATTAGAATCTAGTTTGCAATTTCGATAAATTTAATAAAAAAAGAATCAGAAAAGTTTTAGCAAAAAATTGAAAAAAGAAAAACAGATCTGGTACTTGTCTCAACGGATTTGTCCCACCCTAAAAGTCTTGGATTTTAACAATCACTATGTGGTCATCCCAACAAGGAAAAATGAAAAATGACATAAATAATTTCTGAACTTAATGTATTGTGTAATACCGTCTTTGAACTTTTAATTTGCTCAATATAATCTCTAAAATTTGATCCGATGTTCAATGTGATCCATGCATTTTTAAATATTTTCATATAGTCTATGGACTACATGAAACATTTACAAACAGTTCAAGGATTACATCGAACAAAATTGAAGATCTAGAGATAAATTGCACATTTGACCAAAGTTTATGAACCACAAATCACAAATTTAAAATTTACGAATGACATTATACAATGGACCAAAGTTCAGGGACCAATTATGTTGCTATTATCCGTCCAAATAATGAAAATGATTATTATTCCGATGATTCACGTACCCTTGTGAGAGGAGCTTTGTGGCGTCAAGGTGGAGAGTGAGTGATGCAGAGGGGAAGATACAACTGGTTGGTAAGAGCTGATGCCACTCTCCTGATGAAGCCATGGCAGGTTGAAACCAGTTGTCGTGCTTAAGGTGTTCTGCGTGTCTCGCTCGATAGACTAGATGCTCGAGCTACAGCTAAACGTGGTACGATCCGATACAAGAATGTTATTCATCTACTGTTCTTAGGAACAACTATTGAAGAAAGGTTGGCCTGATTTGTTCTCAACTAACCAGGCGGTGCAGGGGCTATTTCGTGGCCAAGATCTTCCCGCCTGTCAAGATCAATCAAGAAATCCAAGGTATATGTTGGGAAAAGATAGATCCTGCTTGGGCGATGCCCGTGGTCAAGCATGGAAACACATGCCATTGTAGGTCCGGATGCCAGGAGGAATGAAAACCACTGTGCCCGGTGCCCAACACGATCGACGTGGACGAGGACGATCCTAAGCGTTTCAAAAGTCAAATAAGATGATTGGAGCGTCTATAAACACGAGGGCCCACGCAGATTCGTCCCAACCAAAAAAACACGAAAGGTTCAGCATCCCCAGCTTGTTATAGCTAGAAGTGTTGAGTTTGCCACACTGGCATAGCAAGTGTTGATGCCGACAGAACACATGGAGGTGTGGCTTCGATGCCCAACAATAGAAGCCGACGCATTATTGCATTATCGGCACCGGCGCCGGGGATCTATTCAGTTTGTCTGCATAACTTGGGCAATGGAGTTTTCTATAGATGGCCACAACTTAGGCACTTGCAGGAAGATAGTTTTTACCTGGCATATCCGAATTTCAGCTTCAGTCCATGCTCCAATGTCAAAACCTTCTGCAGCAGTAGCTTACATCCATGGAGTTGTTAGAAGTATCAGCTCTGAAGACACTTTCGCCAACAACTCCAGTGGCAAAGAAGTATAATGATACTGCTCAATCCATTGCTCGAGCTATCTTAGACAAATTGGAGAAGATGAAAGGCTTTCGGTAGACATGAACACCCTAACGAACTCGATGAAGACCATTCGCCAGGTAGAGATTTCTCGACCAAAATAAATTTATACATCATCAAGTTGCCTGCAGAAAAGAAACAGGGGATGGAAAGAGTTCTCTCTCAGGATGTTCGACAGCCAGACACTGTTTCGACATTGTCTTCCAATCCGCTTGATTCAAGTACATTTTATGTCCAAGAAGACAAAAGAGCAGGCGTAGACTAGCCGAGGAGTTCCAAACAAATTGCATAAAATTGGATCCACTGTCAAGGAAGTATGTTCTTCCCCATTCCATGTCACCTCCCGCAACCTGCTTATGAAGCTCACAGAACAGGGTGTATTTCGCATTTGCAAATTAGATGCAACAGAGACAGTTCAAAATCTTTCTAAACTGGCCTTTTCAACTGTAGCCTACTTTCCCCTGACAATCGAGGTCTCCAAACAGCTTGTAATGTATCATGCAGTTCCTTATTCTCAAGCCAAACAGCCAGATCCTCATTAAATGGGAAAAAGATAAAGTCCTCATTACCACTTACAACTTAATTTCACTTTGCCCCTATCTTTCCAAAATGAAGGCATGGTTCACATCTCTGTTTCATACAAAAGAGCGACCCTAAAAGAAATTTTGGGTTTTTTTTTCTCTTTTTTTTCCAGGGGGAAGAACAACAAACAATCGATGCATAAGAGAGTGAGAGTTTCCACGACAAAAGAATTCATTCATTTGCAATAGAAATCCTTACAACATGAACAATCGTTTCTTCTCTTTTGCTCCCATTAGAAAGAAAAAATAAATTATATGCACTATAATGCCCAAAAAAACATGTAAGCTACCAAGAAAGAACAAATCCTGTGAAAAAACAAAAGGAAATTTTTTTTTACTAAGGTTAACAAAAAAGATTGATACAGAACATATAGTTGTTCTCGGCTTTTACCACCATTGATGAACGAGGACTCCACTCTGCCTGAGAGAATTGAAGAGGTCCAGGCACTGACCGTAAGTTCTTTCATATTTCGAACTCCTCTCACCGGGACAACACCTCTGCCACCGGTTGTAATGGCACTCGAGAAATATCTCATCGATCAAACAGATGGCTCCAGTTTTAAAGAGCCGCGGAATCAAGTCGAATTCAGTCCCTTCTACATCCATTTTCATCACCACGAAATCTTTTGTAGACACCGTTCTCTTCAGCCATTCTGCGAAGTCAAACCCTTTGATCTTGATAACCTCTGCATCAGATTTAACAGATGACTGTTTAGGCTGAATCCTTCCCATTCCTCTCCCCTTAACAACCTCAACCTTGTGGTCGGGGTCTCGATTTATTTCGAAGAACAGAGACTCGTTCTTTACCCATGCCGCATATGGCAACAACGTGACTGCCTTCTTCGTCGTATACTCATCATGAAAGGTCTTATCTGCCTCAATTGCATACACTTCAAAAGTCTTGTTCTGCTTGGGATACTGTTTTCTGAACCAACTACCTATACTAGACCCATAACTCCGAGCTCCAACATCGACATACACATATCGATTCTTGAAACTGATATCAACCATCGAAGGCAAATACTTTATGTTCTGTATATTCCTTTTCAATGTAATCCAAGGTTTCAAAGGTTCCTCCTTTATCAATGGCTCTGCATTCCGGACCAATTTTTGCTTATACTCTGGGACAGAGCACTCATTCCCCGAACTGACTTTACTTTTCCTAATCAGATGGCCGTGAATGTCAGAATCCCCAACTTTCTTCAGAACAATTTCCCTTATTCTTGGCAAGGAAGATTCAATACCATCAATGTCGTGCGACCTTAGCAGCGTGCAATGCTTGAACATCTCGAGGAAAGAATTGAAACTATAGGTATCATTTGCCCTTACATGAACAACAAGAAACCCTTCGAGTTTCAGCGTCCTCTCGAGCTCGGCGGCCACATCCACCGGCCTCGAGAATCTGTCGAAGTGGCCACCACCGGAGAAGATAAAATCGAAAGTGTCGTCGCCGAAAGGCAGGCGATGCAGCTCCCCGGATTTAACCAACGGAGGAGACGATTTCTTGGCAATCCCAACCGAGTCCATCACGCCAATGTCCCTCAAAGCGAAGACGTCCTCGCCAGCGACGGAGCCCAGGCACAGAGTCCTCTGGCCCGGCGACAGGAACGCGTCCACCATCAGATCCTGGAACACCGAGGAGTAAAACCGGACGGCCTTAATCCACTCCTTGCTCTTGCGGGGGTCGCCGCGCTTGGGAGCCGTCGATTGGGACTTGGCGACCTCGTTGACGACGGCGGCGGAGGCGGAAGCGCCGGAGCCGGCTCCGGCGATGACGAGGTTGATGTTCTCAGGCAAGGAGAAGAAGCAGAAATCGCCGAGGTTGCAGGACTCACCGGCGATGGTGACGACGTAGGCAAAGCGGAAGACGATGAGAACGACGCCGAAGAGGAGCGCCCGCACGAGGATGTTCCTGAGGAAGCTCGATTTGGCCGGAGACGGCTCCATCATCGGAGAGGTTGCGATCTAGAGTCAGATCTGAGAGAGCGAGACGAATGCACAGAGAGAGAGAGAGAGAGAGAGAGAGAGAGGGGGAGGGAGATAGAGAGAGAAGTGGGGATTATCTGGAGCAGAAGCGAGCGGAGGTGTGGTTGGCTCCGACGAGGGAGAGGCGGCGAGGAGCGGCGGAGACTGGTAAATAGAGAGGAGGGGGAGGGGCAAAACGGGGAGGAAGCATGGTGGATGGGAATGTGAAGGACATAGTTGGTTATGGTCTCTCTCTTTCGACGGTTTAAGGGGAAAGAGTGATAACCAGTGACGACAAAGACGGCGGCGGCGGCGGTGACCGGAATGGCCGGTTGGCGGTTGGCGAAAGAAGGGGCCCGGGCTGTGGGGGTTTGGGCGACCTTGGTTAGAAATGGACCGCGATCGGGTTAGTTATGCAAAGTTTCCATTTTTGGAAATTTTATTTTGGGAGAGAAATTTTTTAGTGGGCGGGGAAAGACATGAGTTGAATGAAAAAAGAGGAATGTGAATGAGAAAAATAGAAAAATAGAAAAAGAAAATTGGAATCCAAAGAGGGGAGTGAAAATGGAGAGAAATTTGTCGGTATAATTAATTTTGTTGAGCGTATGATTTTATATGAGACATGATAACGCGACTTTCAAATATTTTAGGGTATGTTTAAATTAATTAATTATTTGCTTTTAGCATAAACTTAATCAGATTGACTCAAGTATTAGACTCTTTATACATTCGAAACATCACAAAAGTTACGAAAATTTTCAAATATAAATTTTTCTGAATTTCTGAAATTTAATTAATATCTTACGTCTTGGCGAGAAAGTAAAAAATAACTCTCCATTAATTTTAAGTGTATACAAATGCGTCCCATAGGCTTTCGCGCATTTTAGTTGAAAAGTATCATTTATGGTCTGTTTGGTAACAATTCTGATTCTCTGATTCTGCTCTCCGGAGCAGAACCTCATTTGGTAAAAAAAATGATTTTAACTTGAAAAAATGATTCTGATCCCAAAAATGTTCCCAGAATCAGTTTTGAAGCCTTAATAAGAAGGGAAAAGACTACCAAAAATCCCAAACTTTACCATTTGTGACACAATTATCCCAAATTTTTTTTTGTATCACCAAAAATCCTAAACTTTGCCATCTGTGACACATTTACCCCAAACTTATACAGTGTGACAAATTTACCCCAAACTTCTTTTTTTGACACCAAAAATCGCAAACTTCTATCCATGTGACACATTTACCCCAAAATTTTTCTGATCCAAGGGCATTTTCGTAATTTACTTTTTTATTAAATAAAATATTCAAAATTATTTAAAATT
>BCNH02000011.1:15906616-15923063 GCA_001662345.2 Metrosideros polymorpha var. glaberrima | reverse complement strand
AGACTCTCAGGGATCACGGAAAATTGCTTAGTCAGTTCTCCAAGCATTCCAAACAACCTTGCTGAGACTTGAGAGATCCTACTGCAGCCTCCTTGTCCAACAAACATCATCCAACACGTAGCAGTTTCAGATGTTCCGAGAAAACTCACTCTTTCCCCTTGAATGACAAATCCTGGACTTACTTTTCAACGTTAGCAATCATGGGACACCTGAAGAGCTTACCTCTAATCAACATTCTCTACGTCCACTCAAGCCCAACGGGTGAGAGGGCTGGAACACACGAGAGAGAGAGAGAGAGAGGCTCTGGAAAAAGAATTATAGCGCACTCGCAAAATTAACTGAAGTTGGACATATGAACCAATATTAATTCTTGTTAAAGCACAAAGGACAACACTCCTTTAACAACTCACAAAATAACAACCAGAAAGAAGCCCCCATCATGAGCTAGTTCTAATTCCTCGGGTCTAGGATTATGCTTAAGCAGTTTGAATTAAAGCACAGCCCTTGTCATCCAGACTCCAGTAAATATACTAGTAATTTCAGAATGTGGAGAAAAAAAACAATAGTTTAAGAGCAAAAGCAAAAACAGTAGAAAAAACCAGCAAATAACTTTCATTTCCACCTCAGCCACACAAAGAAGCTTAAATTAAGGGTACATATTCTACCTTGACTGGTAAGTTCTCATTGTATGGGTTCCTCAAATGGCGAGTCTTTTGAAAGGATAATTCACACAGCTGCGGACAAAAAAATTAGAATCAGCCAGTAGCACAATATCTTGTCAGACACTGGAAGAATAAAGTAGAACT
The DNA here is from genome assembly GCA_001662345.2 of Metrosideros polymorpha var. glaberrima. Classification (NCBI taxonomy): domain Eukaryota; kingdom Viridiplantae; phylum Streptophyta; class Magnoliopsida; order Myrtales; family Myrtaceae; genus Metrosideros; species Metrosideros polymorpha. Next base: position 15,922,257 of record BCNH02000011.1, on the reverse strand, counting down.
TTCTATATGCACACTATATGCATTTTGTGCAATGTACTTCTGGTAAATACTAGTCGAGGTCATGATTCACAATGGTATGCCCATACGGCAAAATGAGAATCCCTCGACCCACCAAGCCACCCCCAACCCCCTAACAAAAGAAATGGAAACAAAACGTTTCTCATTCTTGCAAACTAAAAGCCTCCAATGAAAAGGTTCTGGATCTCTTTTTGGAACTATCCATGTTCTAGAAATTTTAGATGCCAAAACATCTTAGGAGCTACACCATCTCCTCAACCAATAAGGGCAGAGAGAGATAGAAAGATAATCAAAGAATCTGTCTATAAGATCACCTTAGATCTTGATGTGGAGTGAACAATTCCAAGATAAGCAATCAGATAAAGTTGGTGACAGTTCGGCTTTATTACTGAATCGCAGAAATGGTGACCATGCTTAATAGCAGAGGAAGACCATGTAAAGCAAGGTAAAAAAGGAAGGGGCAAGTGAAGTGCATGAAAAATAACCATAGACTAGGAATGCACCTTTAACCACTTGAGTGAGAAATTTCGCCCATAATGTGCAGTTCCATGTGCATATTTCCAGTTCCCCCCACTTGCAGCTCCACCAATTCTCGAAATCATCTTTGCACAGCCCTGATAAACCACCCAAATTCTGCGTGTTAGCTATACAAAATAACACAATATCAGACAATTCTGACAGCCAAATTGCCTTTGTACAAAATTTAAAATTTTAAAACATGACTAGCATAAAAAAGACAGCTCATCAAGCAGAATAAGTCAAACTACCTGAAAATGACGTGTGCGGTTGACGGAAAAGATCAAAATCACATTTTCAGCTGAATCAAATGCCTCATTCAGTTTAGCCTCATTGCTCCTCTGAGTTGCCCATACTCCTTGTTGTACAGATAACTCCAGATTTTCACGATTACAACTTTTAACAATGAAATACCTAAGATTCCACATTTCAAAAACCAAATACATTTATAGATTATACATCTCAAAATTGAAATGATATCCTTATAACGACAATGCAGAATGCTTAATCTACAATGTGCAAGCAATAAACCACAGAGGAGAAAGACATCATTCAAGTGTTTTTCAAGGAACTGTTCATTAGTTAAAGATTATGTCACCCTCATGATCTTTTTGAGGTGTCGACCAAGTAATATCTAAACAGTGCATTTTTAAGAAGCCTAACCAGTACATGTAACTGCTGACTTTGAAAGGGCAGAAAAAATGTAATTTCTCTGCAGTTTGATCGATGAAATTGACAGAAGGCTTCAGGCCAACCCAGTAGCATTTTAAGTAAGAAGGATATTTCATCCACCAGGTACTGTTAAATTTGAGATTCTACCATCTAACAAACTTAGATACACTGCACTCTGTACTGCAGTAAAGTTTTCTCCAGATTTTGAAAGGCACGACCTCCATCCTCATGGACAATGTATATATAACAGGCTCATATTCATTATAAAACAAGGTTCTTTTGGACTGATGAGTTATGGGCTCTAAAAATTTCTAGCAGATTGCAGTCAGCTGCAACATTTATCAAAAGATGGGTACTGGCATCACATTAATAGAATGGAGAAACTACACAGATACTTAAGCACTGAAACTACAGAAGTGCTTCTGTATAAGCATTATGGAGAATAATGTCTTAGGAAAAACAAGCAGACATTCAGGAAAATGATACTGTGATTTAGAGTACAGAGATTTTATACAAGTGACATAGACAACCCCAGTAGTATCCTAATCTCTGCCACGGATTAAAATATATTCTAACAGTGCCTAGTTGGAGCAGCTTTTAAGAAAGTCCTACCAAAATGAAAGGCAAAAAAAAAACTTAGATTCAATAAATAAAAGCACTTCTACATCATCTTAAAGACCAACAAATGCCAAAGTCTATATTTTGTTGTAGATTTGAGATGTACAGTGTCTATAATAATCAAATCTCAAACAAAAAAGGAAACAGTGAAAAGGTGAAAGGAAAATAATGAAGCTCCAATAGTATCTAGATCGGTCAAAAGTAAAATGTTTTAGAGAAACACATTCCCAAAAACATCAAGGTAGAATTTTGATCACTGAATAAAAAAAATTGTATGAACACAATGATGTGATCCCTTTCAAAGAACTTTTCTCCATTTTTCTTAGGGTAAAAACATGCCTTCACCAAACCACTCCAATGACACATCTTTGCATCATGGGCTTTAACTCACTTCAGGTGTGTCCTGAGTTTATTAACCCAATTCTGCATTGAAGGCAAAAAAGTGTAGTTGGCAATTATCACCATAAAGATTGGTGAATCCACCTAGTGTCATCAATGCATATTCTCTGTGGATCTCTCTCAATATGGGCAGGACTAGACCAATCTTTAAACACTAGTCAATGTTTTTCTAATAGATAGTTCATAAACGCCTTTCTAATGCGGCACACCCAGAGTACAGAATATCTGTTGGGACAACCATGGACCCTTAAGCAGCCACTTGTTCTCTAATTTATACTAAAGAAAATTTAGTTCACAGTATTATAGGTAAAGCATAGAGGAAAAAACTAGTTAACACCAATGGTATGTCAAGTAAAGTTTTGAAGTCATAGGTTGGTAAATAATTCTCAGGGATTAGCAAAAGAAAGTGAAGAGAAAAGAGTAAGTCCTTGTCGATGACATTCCTTGTCTCCCTCAATAGCATCATATGACTAAATGCAGTTACCACAATAAAAAGCTACTGATGCTGATAGCAAAAGAAACACATGATGATATCTTCTTAAGAAAGTCAAATAGGGAAGTGCATACATCAAAACAAGTATAAATATCCCAGAAGTGCAGATTGGAATGTAAAAACTATGATTCTATGAAGAGGCTAAATTCAGCCAACCTCCTTCAGAGAATTATTAGATATTGGCAAACCTCCAACCAAAATGTCCTAGATAAATACAAGAATGATTTATATAGAGACCTAAGACTCTGAAATCTGAACACACCTAGATACTCCTGGAGGCAAAGGAGTAGGACCTCTGCCTGCCTGATTAGGCATGCTGCTAGAAGGATTCTGTTGTTGCGTTCGGCTGAGCTGTTGCTGGGACTGCTGAACAGGCAGCTGCTGCTGCTGTTGCTGCTGCAGCAAATTAGCAGACTCCGTCATAGAAGGTTTTACAATTGCACTTTGATTTACAGTGTTGGTTCCTACTGAAAACTGAGCCTTTTCATTACGTTGAGCAGCGCCTGCATTACGCTGCTGGAAAAATCTGTTTGAATTGCCAAAATGGTACGAATTCAATTGTTGAATCTTTTGAAGGATTTCTTCCACAGGAGGTGGAGGTCCAGGTAGCTTCGCGTGCCTATATCGGCAGTCAGGACCATTTGGACAAAAACCCAACTTGTACCTGCAGTCACATAACCAAAGGACTCAGATAGAGACATTTAATCGACACACTCACCCAACTTTAAATACCCTCCTCATCCTAAACAAACATCTCACAGCACGCTCCTGACAAGAAAAGAGCAAGAAAATCCAAAAACAACAAACTAATGCAAGCATCACAATATTTTCTAACAAGCTTCAAGCTTATTATCATTGTCTCAAGCTCCAAAACCCTTCCACCAGTTCACTCTGGAGAAAAATTTCAGCAAAACAGAAATAGTTCGAAACTTTATATGATCCACTGATCCATGTCGCTAGCCAACAAAATGTCAACTAAGGACCATGACCAGTTATCACCACTTCGCATGCCAAAGCTTAAAACTGAAACCTACCATAGCACTAGCACGAGCTATACCAAAACCAATCTAAACAAATAACCTCTAACCCGCTAAACACATCACAGAGGATGCAAACCGATGCAAATCCAGCCAGGATGGCGAAGCAGAGAGAAACTACCTACATACATGTTACACTCCTTGATATCCTCGTTGGTATGCTTGTACACGCAGTCCTGCTCGCGGCACTCACCATAGAGCCGGAAGAATCGGCAAATTGGCATGCGAGACTTGTCGTACTGGTGGAGGAACCCGCAGGCGTCGCCCTTCATGCACAGGCTGCGGAGCCAGTGCCGGCACACCGTCTGCCGGAAGCTCCGCCTCCCGCCGAGGTTACCACCCACCGCCGTGGAGTCCGCCCCAACAGCAGTGGGGGCGCCGCCGCCTCCTCCTCCTCCCGGTCCTCCGAAGGGGGCGGCGGCGGCGGCGGCAGCGGAGGGATCGGAGTTGACAGCGGGGACGGAGGCGGTGGGGTTGGGGGGGCCGGTGTCAAGACCGCCCTCGAAATCGAAACTGAGAACACCCTCAGCGTCCTCCATCGCAGGGGGAAAGGATTGCGTACTTTCGGAAAAGGAAGTGCTTTTATGGCTTCTTGATGCGTGAAAAGAGAGCCAGTTTCAAGTTTGACTCTCGGAGGAGGGGAGTTTATGGGGGAATTATTAGTTGCAAAATGCAAAATGGATTTGAGGAAGTTTTTTTTTTTTTTATAGTTCTAATTTCGGGACTTTAATGGACTCCACCTCAGTTTTAAATTATAAAAATATAATTTACGCATAGATTGACGCATAAAAGAATTATGTGTCAAAACTAATAGGAAATACACATATCGTGTAACGATAAATGGGTGTTAAGATGGTTTGCTCTTGAAATTTTTAAGGGTTAAGCCATGAGGGTCAACCTCGCCAGATCTGGGGAGGCCAGCCCTCGCCTGGGCCAAGGTGACGCACGGTGAGGTTGTCGCGGCCTGGGCGAGGATGGCCTTGCCGGCCAAGAAGATTACAGGGAAAAGAAGGGAAAGGGAAAAAAGAAAAAAATTATAATTTTTTTTAAATTCGAAAAATATTAAAAATTATTTACATAAGCTATTTTTAATTAAAATTGACCAGATGAACTCAATTGGCAAAAAGTAAAAAGGCAAAAAGGTTTAGGACTCAATTGATAAAGTTGAAAGATTTATGATTGAATTGATAAAAGTGTAATAGATTTAAGATTTTTTGAATTATTTTTCTTTTGAGAAAATTAGGGCACTTCAGGCTTTTATTTAAAAATTTTCCAAAATTGAATAGTAACTTGAAAATAGAGAACATCAAAGTAAAAAGAGAGATGAATTACCTCGAGAAAAATAGAAGATCCGAGCTCTATTTATAGTGAAATTTCTGAAAGGAGGACGAACCATGCACAAGGGAATAAGGGCCTAGGATAAGGCTGGATTGGGCCTTATGCAAGGCCATAGATTTGCTGCCCAAGGTTGAAAAAGTCTTGTACGAGGGGGCCCAGTCTCTGCACGAAACAAGAATTTCGAACAGAATTGAGCCGAGAATTGTTTGAACCATGATCCTGTATTAGGTTTTGGCATTTGTGCTTGGTCCAATCCAAAAAGGAAACAAGAAAACCCTTGATTTGTCATTTTGGTTTGTGAATCAAAACTTGGTAAAATGCAATTTGGAATAGAATAGAACCAATGTCCTATGGTTAGAACCAGTATCCTATGTTAGGTTTGAGGTTTACTTTTGGTCCAATATAGCTTCTTCCTACCGAGTAAATTCAACTCTGCTCTTTCACTTTAGATCAGATCAATTTTTCCACTTCCTAGTAAATTTCCATGAAAGTTGATACAAAATCGAGTGACTTTCGGCAAAATGATGAATCAGCAACCTTCAATAAAATTACATCAAAATTAGGTGATCATAATATATATATATATACACACACACTTTACGTAATTCCGACGAGACATTGGACAAAGTGACTTGGTTGAAGGAGAAAGTGAAATTCGCGATTCAATTGTGAATATCAAAAAGTTGAGAGGGTACGTTCCAAAATAACGACAAAGTCGAACGACCTCGGACGTAATTTGCCCGCCACGGACAGTTCTGGAAGCCGGGTCAACCGAATAAGTTCGTTATAAGGACAAGTTTGCGGTCTTTCCACTGCTTCGACCTTCAAATGCCGGTTCCTCCTACGTCAGCCCCGGTCATCGTGTTCGAGACTCCTTAGCATCGACACGTGTCCCTTTGGTACCTGTTCTCTGGATCATCGAAAACAATGGGTATTGCACAATGAGAAACGCTGTGATTCCTACGTAGGCGTCACAGCGTTTGGAAGCGGAACAAGAAAGCAGACGAAGAAGACGAGACGAGGACGACGAGGTCGAGGGCATTTTTATTGTCGATCGATCCCTCTGTCTCGCTTTCGCTTTCTCCGTGCCACTGCACAAGTCACGACGCGGTCTATGAGGAATTAAATCGAATAGAGTCGAATTGAACAATGCCGGATTCCGAGGGCGGGACACCGAAAAGGTACATCCAGCCGCCACCGTCGATGGTGGACAGGGCTTCGCCTGCACCTGGCATGGAGGACCAGACAGCTGCAGCGGGGCTCAGGGTGTCGTCGGTGTTGAGGCGGTGGAGGAGAGAAGATATGCTGAGGAAAGGCGGGTCGGGTTCGAGGGGATTGGCTTTCCTGTTCTCATTGCTCGCTTTCATTATAACGGCCAGCAACGAGCACGGCGGCAGGAGAGATTCCCACAAGTACGAAGAGTACAGGCAAGTGATCACAGGAACTCGTGTTATTCTTTTATCCAACGCAGGCGGATCAAATTGTCCTATGAATGTGATTTGCTTGGTCTAGTAGAACGAGTTTCGATGTTAATTACTCATAATCGCTCTCGAATGGGTGGATCCAATTGGGCGATCGAGAGTTTGAAACCGATCGACTTGCTTATGCGCGGAACGTGATCCTATCAGGTATCTGTTGGCGATCGCCATTCTGTCGTCCTTGTACACAGGGATTCAAACATTCAGACACGCTCATCAAATCTCCACGGGAAATCAATTCCTACAACAACGGACATCCGCCTCGATCGATTTTTGCAGCGATCAGGTGCTCGATTTCTCCCCTCAGGTTTCTGCTTCTGCTGCACTAGTTGGCCTCTTAAGCCTTGAGAAAGGTTAAACTGCATTTTCTAGGAAACAGTCTTCCTTATCCATTACTTTATTTGCTTACATTGGAATATATACTCGAATGTTGGTCCTGAATTTGCCCGAGGATCACAGGAAAGTACATGAATCGACTCTGACTCTACTCAGAGATTCCATTCAGTTGTCACGAAGGTATTGGATGAAATGTACTGATATGAAACTTAAACGAGGATCAATCCAGATTCATAGTTCTAATGGTCCAATTTTTCTGTTTTCCTGGGAAATTTTCCAGTTATTTTCTCTTCCTGGTCTGTATGTATATCCTTTTCCGAGAATGTGACTTGTCATATCCAATCTGGCACAACACATGATAAACACTCTGTATACTACAGAGCATCCAGTGCATGGTTGTACTTGTTGTCACCATGTGAAAACCAGTGTTTGACCCTGATGAATTTATGACTATTTTATGAAGATGTTGGCAATCATTGAACGGTTTATGTCATCTGCTTTGAGTCTTTGATCTCTCTAAATTGATCACTTGGATAAAGTTGCTGGTCCAACTGAAAAGTAAACTGATTCTTGTAAGCATCTTTGCTTGGGTGTTGGTATAGGTCATGGCATACCTTCTGATATCAGCGGCATCCGCAGCCATTCCCGGGACAGATGGGATGAGGGAGGCCGCGGACGACATGTTCACGGACTCATCAGCCGCCGCTATCACCATGGCTTTCTTGGCCTTCTTCTCGTTGGCGTTGTCGGCAGTTGTCTCCGGATATAGGCTGTCGACACAGTCTTACATCTAGTCTTCGATCTCTTTGCATCTTGAGGATGGGTTGATTTTTTGTTTTCGCCGACAATACATAATCCATATGTATAGGGTGTAACGGATTGAATTTTAATTTAATCCTTAAGAGAGTGCGGGTTTCACTCCGATTTCAAGAACAAAAGAATGAAGTTGGACTTGTGCCAAATATTTCTTGCTAGGGATTCTCAAATGGATGTTCATTAGGTAAGAAGACGAGGTCATATTGGTTAGCCTACTATGCAGTACTCTTTCTCCATTATTAAATCCCCCGAGAAATACCGATCGAAATTAGGAAATTTGCAATTGCATACGATCGATTTTATCGAGAATGGCAAATAGGACACTGCACATCCTGCCCAGATCGTCTAATCGTTCTTCTAGGAACAAAGTTGAATCCAACCAACCCGCCATATATGTGAAAATGAATTCAGCGGACTTTAATGTACATACTCAAATAATGGAAGGTTAGATCTGTAGGGCTCACCCACATTTTTTATGGTCTAGATTAACTTTAGTACACTGACTTGTTAATTGAGTAGGATTAGGGAACCAAGTTGCTAGGCAGTTTCCAAGAAGAAACCACTGAGCGTTTGGTTGACTGGACTTTTTAGCGTTGAAGGGAGAAAGAAAGTTCTATTGGCTCCTCCTAGAAATGGTTCATATGCGTTGTGGGGCCATTCATATACGTGCATCTGTATCTTTTTCCTTCTGCCATCTTCGCCAGACATTAACACATGACTCAATTCCTAGGATGCCGCCATCTTTTTTGTGTCGCTGTTTGTCATCTTGTTCCAAGGTTCAGTTGAATGTACCGAGCGAGGTTACTGCAGAATAGGAAAGTGATAGGAAATGTGTAGAAAGAGAGAGAAACTTGACCCTTTCCAAATGAAAAAAGCGTTACAGATGGAAGTATTGCCAATTCAAACTTTGAGCAGACAGATTTTGCTCGACACCGTGTTATTCTTTCCAGTTCTACAAACGAATGAACGAATCGAAACTATGAGATTTCGTCGCGAACGAAGTCTACCCTATAAAGTACAGTTTCAATGTACATGACATATCTGTGTGTGTGTGTGGGGTGTTGGCGGGGTAACTTTTTACCCTTCTGTTCTATATCGAGTCAGAAGCTTCAGTTTAGAAACGAGTCGAAGCCTGAGCTCTCTCTCGGCTCTTCCTTAGTCCTCGAGAATATGTCGTCCCAGTTTAGGGTTTGATTCATGTATGATCCCTCGTGCTTCCCTGATCCCGGGGCTTCGTAAGTATCTGAGCTTTGCAACATTTGCAGAGTGAAGGGCGCTTGGTTCCCTGATCTTTGCAACCTCGTGCTCTCTATGGAGCTTAGGTAGGTAGAGTTGTTAGAGTGGACCGCCATGGTAGAGGGCCTGATAGGCATCGGCGCGATGCTGCTGCTGCTGTTGTTAGAAGGCAGAGGCCGGTTGACGTATTGAGTGCTGCTGCCACGTGCTGCGGGGACGTCATGGTTGTGCTTGCCTTCGTAAGTCGTGATCACAGCCCGCATATCGTGAGAGGCTCGCTCGACGTGCTTCCGCACGGGGCATCCAGCGTACGTACACTTATAGTAGCTCCTGTGGATCAACAAAAGTAGGAGAATCAATGGTTGGTTCCACTGATAAGTCTTCTTTTCTCTCTACTTTTTTACCCATTTAATTTGAATATATGTTTAAGATGTGAAATATTTAAGGGTCAAGTACCTTGGATTGTGGTTTCCCTTCACCACCTTCTGTCCATACTTTCTCCATCTATATCCATCATCAAGAATATCAATCTCACTCATTGTCTGAACCACAACTCTAGGCTCTCTCACAGTCCTGTTGCCAGAAGCTGAATAGCTCTCATATTCATTCTCTCCTCTCCTGCAAAGATAAACAAACATTCAACATTCGGTCTTTTTGCAAAACAAAAAACCACAATTCTTCTGATCATATATATCATCATATAAAGCAACTCACAATCGCTTCGCTTCAGGTTCGCTTCCGTCGTCATCGCCTGCAGAGTTGCTCATCTGAGAGTTCTCTTCAAAATCCTCATCCCCCATCGAGGCCGAAGAGTCCTGCTGCCCGTTTTCGGAGCACGCGACCGAAGCAAATTGATTGGGATTCTCCAAATATGCGGCGGAAGAAGATGGAGGCAGAATCGATTGGGAAGACGATCTCCTGGTGGACAGTGGCTTGGAGTGGTTGTGAGTTCCCTTGTACACAATCTCGGTAATGTGTCCATCCAAAGATCTCTCAACCTTCTTCTTCGTCGGACAACTCGGGAATGTGCACTTGTAGTAACTGCGCGGGTTCTCGCTCCCTTTCACTTGCTTCTGACCGTACTTCCTCCAATTGTACCCATCATCGGATTTCTTCTGTTCTCTCATGAAGTAGGATGGTTGAGGGTTAGTATTCGCATTGGCCTGGAACGTTTCAGAAGGCGGTGCTAGGCTATGCGTGTTTGTTTGGCTGGCGGGGATTGCCGAGTTCTGGATCGGGGCAAACTCCGATGTTTCGCGTCCTCTCTTCTCTAGCGACACGTCCATTTGCATCAAGGGTTTATAGTAATTCCACGATTCTTGAGCCTTGGACGACACCTCCTGTTCAAAGGTAGATTAACATCCATCTTTAGAGAGAGAATCTAGGTAGGGTTCACCAAATTTCAGAGACATTCGCTCGGCTTGTTCCTTTCTTAAACTTTCAGCTTACGTTGAAATGTCATCTATATGGCACTCCTACTGGCTAAACAACGAAAAAACAGAGTTCGCCCTGTAAAATTCAGCGCCCACCAACTTAATAAACATAGACAACAGTCGATCTCTTTCATGAAATCACTTGAGCAAGATGACCGCCCAGTAGATGATCGATTACTTGAAATCAGTTACCAAATGCTCCTCATAATGGAAGTACTAATGTGCGAGTAATTCGCGAAAATTTCGCGGATAATATTCGTCGACATGGACGGTCTAATTACTTGTTTTCTGTAAGTTAACAGGCAGCAATCACAGATAGACCTAAGAGATCATCACATATAGTCTGGGCAGATAATTGAGACTGAATAGAAAGCGTACCACTGACACCAAGGCTGAAGAAGACTGAGACATGGAGGAAGATGACGTGGCAGCGGCGGCAGTGCGTGATTGGTGGGGTTGGAAGGAGAATTCAGAGAAGCCCTTCTCTTCTCCCTTGACAGCACCGCCGTAGCTGCTGCTCCTCCAGCTGGCTGCTTCCCCAGCAAAAGCTCCCACCGTCGGAGACTCAACCTGCACACACACGAGGTTCAATTGAGCTCCACAAATTCGAGCAGCCCACGAAAATAACTACAAAGAGAGAGGCTCGTGAGCAGGAGGTGAGGGCTCTCACATTGGAAGTGGAGAAGAGGAGAGGCGAGTCCAGGAGGTCAGTGGGGCTCAAGCCGGGAGGGATGGCGAAGTAGGAGGAAGGCGAGACTGGAGGCGGCGAGAGAGGGAGGGAAGGAGGCGGGATGGACTTGAACCTGGGGACTTCCATGGAACCCGTGGCCATCGCGGTCGTCGCGGGGAACGCCCAGCTGTTACTGTCCATGCCCATGCTGCCGTTCAACAGATCAGTGAAGGAAGACTTCATCTGGGTCAGGGGTCCTCTCTCTTCCTTTCTATTTCCGAGCAGGTTTTCGCGCTGAATTGTACGAACGAACGAAGGAAAGATGCCTATAGAGAGCGCGAGAGGGAGGGAGAGAGAGATGGATATGATTTGAAGGATGACTCAGAGAAACAGAGCGTCTGTGCGGGTGTATATATATACACCATAGGGAAAGGGGAAGGGGTCTGCTCGTCTAGATGTGTTTTGGTTTGGTTTGGTGGTCATGGGAGCTTCTTCTGTGAAGCTGAAAGAGAAGTTTGACCGTGGAAAAAAATTTGGAGGAGGGGCTGGTCAAAGGTTGCGGGTTTGACTGGCGTATGGAAAAGGCGGCTTTGATCGGGTCAAAGAAGTGCATACGTGTGCATTACTGCCTGCGCAGGGTCTTCTCTGCTCTTTCTTCTCGGCCATCCTTTGGTCTCATTGGGTACGTATCCAGATGATTTTAGTTATTTATTATTGTTTTTTTTATTTTTATGGAGGTGGGGGATATTATTACAAAAATCGCCTGAATTCGACACGTTGCTGGCTTGCTTGTTTTTATGAAGAGGATGTTTCGGGGGGGGATCAATTCGGCCATGTGGGTGTCTGGAGGTAGGGTGACTCTGGTTTGCATCGGATGTGGCGCTGATTGGTGTTAACTAGAAGATGGAATTTTTGAATTTTCTGTCTCTTTTGTCTTTGCCATGAAAGAGATTAGACCGTGCTATTCGGTCCTGCTCCTAGTTTCAAGACGAGACAACGAGTGTCTAGATCGATCGGATCGGCATCAATCGAGCAGGCGGAGAAGCTCGCCGCAAGAATTCGTGCAATTCGAATTTCGATGGCCGGTAAGTTTCGCTCCGGATTGAAGGTGTGAGTCCCTGAACTAGAATTTGCAAAGTTAATCGACAGGTCTCTTGATTGGGAGGTTGGGAGGTTGTTTTCAATCTCCAAAACCTGTCACTTGTGGGATCTCTTTTAAACTTTTGGCCCACTTGAACTCTTTCGACTGGTCTTGATTTAGTGTTTTAATCCTCCTTATTTCCGTTTGTTGTTGCTAGGTCATGATTTCTTCGGGGTTCGAAGAAAATGAATATTCGATATTTTATTTTTTCTTTATTCATAACTCTGGAGAGAATTTGTGTCGTCCTTATCTTACATCGATTGTGGTGAGTAAATTTCTCAAGGATTCGAATTCAACGCTCGAAGGTGGGATCATACCAACGACATCATCCACACACATGTCGATTCGCGGGGAAATTGAGGAGTTGAGGAATCCCACCCCGGACCACCTTCTGGGTCTCAAAGTGAGATCCCGACCAGCTAGGCTAAACCTTAGTTGACTACATTCGTTCTTTTATTTGCTTGTAAGATAGTTTTTGTCTCTTTCTTAGTAAAGCTGACTATTCCATTTATACTTATGAAAAGCACGTGGACCAAACCCTGCTAAAGGCTCATTTTACAACATGTAACATCAGTTGCACCACCGAAGGGCCTCGATTGCATCGAAGATCAAGAAAAAGTCGTGCGCCACAAAGGATGTACCTATAAATGAAAATTCAGTCTGAATTGGCTTGTAATCTCCATTCCTCTTCTTTCTCCGGTCTATCACTTTCGTGCTATATGTCATGCCGGTTACCATGAGACATCTCAAGAACCACACAATTCCTACGAGTTTCCAGACGAGGAACAAAAGCACCAGCAATCGTACGAACTCTTTTCAAATGTTGAATATAGTCTCCGAAGAAATTTTCGTTCGATTGAGTTCCTGAACCATATTATTCTTCGTTCGAATTAATACTTTCACTACACATGTAAATGAAAATTGATGTGGAACGTCATGTTAGCACCGCGTCAATATTGATCGAACCAATTAATTAGCTAGATTTGTATTGTCTCCACGAAATCGGGGCCCAAGACGAGTGCAACCGCGAGGGAGATAGTTTGAGAGTTGGTTTTGAAAAAAGGGTTTCGAAAATATTCGGAAAAGCTCGGGGTTATGAAATCAAAACAAATTTAATGGAGTCACCATCGATTACTTAAAAAAAATAAAAATAAATCACGGTGCACGTGTGAAGGTGTTGATCATTTGCCAAAACCAAAGAACTGCAGTTCGGGTGTTCAGTTGTACCACATTTTTTTAATTAAGTCCTCAAATGCAACTATCAAATAATTTTCTGAAATTATAATGCAATTTTGACTATTCCGAAGATGTAATAAGATAAAAATACTTCATTACTTCTCAGCCCGACATAACTCCATTTGTTGTCTCTGTTTGTGTTTCGAAATATGATGAGCGACTTGCAAACTATGCATGACTTTTTCGAGTTTATACTCGTGTAATTGACTAAACAACATTTTATTTGATCATGAATGCTAGTTTTAAAATCAATGCTATTATTTAGCCTACTTAGATAAAGGTATTAATCGTCTTTTGGCCATATATAATATAGGGTTGGGAGGCTGAAAATATATTTAGAGAAATCAACTATAACTTTCAACAACATTTTGGGAAATCATGACATGCACTACGGCAAGAAATAGTACGGACGTTATAATGGCTTAGAGAAAATATGAAATTTCCTAGGTTTGTTCCAACTAGCACTGCCTATTAGGCTGTGCCATGCACGAAATTTTCTCGTGCCGAACCACGTGCTAGGCCCAGACCTGGTGGGCCCGGGCCTTTTTAATAAAATTATAAAAACTAATCTTTTCTTAAGTGAAAATTCATGGAAAGATGAAGCTTGATTTATAAATGGCATTATTCAATAAAAATTGCAAGAAGGGGAAATATAATCATATTTAGAATAAATATGATGGTACATTATACATTGAAAACACGACATACCGGTACATGGATAATATTTAATATTTGATTTGACATAAGCTCTAAAAATAATGAAAAAGTTGATTAAGAAAAATTAATGATAAACACTCATTTAATTTAACACTAATAAAGTGCAAGTACATCTTAAATTTAAAATAAAAATAAAAGATGAAAATGCCCTTGGTTAGCCCTTTTTTTGAAATAAAGTGGCCACTTCATGCCCTTATTTGAAATAAAGTCTACTTCAATCCCTTATTTGAGAAAACGATGGCACTTCGGGCCTTTATTTGGAATTTTCCCAAATTTCAATGGGCGATGTTTGATAAGGGTGCCATCTTCATCTGTGGGGTGGACTTTGTCATCTCGAATCAACAGGGGTATGCAACACACATATTTTGGAGCCAATCGACACCATTACCAATATTTGCTCCACTTGGATCTCCTAAGTCCTAACCCAATCCCAAAAGTTTTGTAATATGGAACGTGACAATTTCAAGCCTCTTCGACTGACCTCGGATTCAAGATAATAGACACCAAAAAAAGTTGGAATGCCCTTGTAATATTTGAGAAATTTCGCCTTAATGCCAATATTTCCTCATGGAAGAAGGAATCACCCTCCTTGTTCGCTAATTCAACCGACATCCTTTGTAGAAATGGAGCGATACAATTGCTTGGTGAATAATCGCTAGACAGCAAAGCATCCGTTGCATCATTGGAAACCGGCAAAAAGTGCTTAAAGACTTTAAAACCCTCCAATTTTGTTGTGTCAATGGTGCGAGACTGGCACTTCCGCTACGAGTGATGAAGTACAACATCAACATACCCATCTCCTCGCATACCTTTAAGGAATTTCACCTCAATTTACGTCCAAAAAGAATTTCTCAACTTTCCTTTCTTGTGCCATGTAGAGCGCCTCCAACTCTTGATCCCCGAGTGGGGTGGATCTAACGTATTGTACATACTCACATACGGTGACCATAGAATGGTAAAACTGGCGGAGACCTTCAGCATGCACAAGTTAAGCGATATAGCTCATGCACCGTCCATGGAAAAAAATTCCCATTACAAATAGGAATTAGCTATTGGACCACACTCTGAACTCAAAAAGTTATTAACGCTGAGATTATTTGAGGTGATGCTGAAGATTTTATAGGACTTATTGACAGCACTCATTACTTTAACTTCATAGACATAAGTTTTTGGTGTCACAATTTCCAGTTCTCATTGACTTAATGGTTGTGATGCACAATATGCATAATTTATAGGGCTGGTTCATAAATCAGAAATTAAAGAGACTCGAAAGTTACTTTTGCACAATAGATGCACCAACAACATTTTCTCTCTGTATAGTGATGTTGGAGCGGGCTTGAACTGAGGTTGCAAAGCAGTCTATATATGGTGGTTGTTTGGCGACAAGACAATGAAATGCAAGCTCTAGTTGATATCTCGCTTCATTGAACTTGAATAGGTTTTCGGTATGTGGTGTTGTACTTGAAGAATCCCCCCCCCCCCCCCCC
>BCNH02000011.1:15870170-15897075 GCA_001662345.2 Metrosideros polymorpha var. glaberrima | reverse complement strand
GGGGGAGATTTTGAGGTTGGGCAGTTATGCAGGGGAGTGGGGAAGAAGGAGGGTCTTCCGGGGGGGTTTTGAAATTACTCTATTGGGCTTGGGGTTCCTCTTTTGGAAGTTGGTTTGGTCAGCTTTGCTCTCCTTGCTCTTGGACGATTCTGCCCCTCCCCCACTTGCTCTTTCCTCCAAACCTACTACTAACAAAAAGAGAAAGGGCGCAGAAAGTTACGTCAAACAAAGGATGCAAACAAGGAAGACCCGCTAGGGGTTGTGGGTTTTTTTTTTATTATCGGTCCACTTGTGGTCGTGCAATTTGTAAAGTTGGTTTTGTGAGTCCATTTAAACAAAAATGAAAAATGAAAAATAAAAAGCGCATTTATGAAAGATTAGGGATTAGAATAAATTAAAAAATTGAAATTCAGGGACTCCTTAAGTTTAAGGTGAGAAGAGAAGCTTCCTCCTATCTAAATTGAAAGTCGAACATTAGTACCAAGCATGAAATTATGGCCTTTGAATATTAAAGTCCTGTAAATGGGAACGGAAGCTCTTCGTTTCTTTTCATTCAATAGCGCTCAGAGGAAAACTTTTTCAATGTATCCAAAAATCGGAACATTGCGTACTACTCTGATACGAGAGAGATGATCCGAGGCGGCTATTTTCTTCCACTCGAAAATTAAAATTACTCATAGTTCAATTCATTATCGGGAAAATAATCATTTAAATGTCGGCCACCAAGATCGTCAAAATAGGCAAGGATCTTGAATTCTCAAGGATAATCCGTAAAGCCGGCTGGAACATTTTTGTTTAAGCCATGAAAAGATAAAAGACGAGGTCAACAACCAACCCGGGTATCTCGGATTGATCGAGGAGGATAGGGAGATTATGGTCTTTTCGGACAACAATGATAGGTCCGTACAGGGGAAGGACGGGAAGGACGGGCGGCAAATAAGAGGGGTTGACGAGGGCAGTTTCGTCCCGCGGGGTATGGGGGGATGGGAGAAAAGTCGACGCCTTTCGATTCACGAGCGGCACAGAGAACAAAAGGTTACTCGGGGAAGGAGCTATATGAGGAAGGACAGCTTCAAAAGGTGAAGGTGGTACGAACAAGACTCCAACACAATGTCAAATCACCTTAATTAAATGCCCCCCGAATTATTAAAATATTATCAATTTCTTTATTAGCCACCCAAAAAGGTATGGGGCTCCTATCTATATTTTTTTAATTTTTTGTTTCGGACACTCCAATTTTATTTCGAGGGTATTCAGGGTTTTCCCCAAAAAAAAAATTATCTTAATTAGCCAGCCTAGTAATTTGGTTGATACATTCAAATACTAAGGGCTTCATATTTTATTAGGTGATAAAATAGAAATAGTACATTTATAAAGTTAAATTTTTATATTCGGTCTTTAGCCTTTTTTATAAAAAAAATTCAAAATTTAGTGTGGTGACAGAGAGAGTGGATGAAGTTGCTTAATTTGAGATTTCATTTATTTATTTCTTATTTCAATGGGGGACTTCTTTCTTATTTATGATTTTGCTTACCAAACTGATGTTTATTAGAATTAGGGTTTGGTTGTCGTGCCGGTGACTCTATTGAAACTTTCCCCACCCTGAGTTCTTATCTGATTGTCACCGAATTCTCGTATCTAGAAATTCCTCCTTCTCATCTTGTTATCTAAGTTTCCTCCCCCTTTCCTACAATCCTAAGCCTTTCTCTCAATTCCTCTTCCCTCCCGCATCAATGAGTTACAATTTGTAACTTAACACGTAACTAATTTAATTCCATTAATTTATCAAGGACATATAATTTGATGTACCGGAATAACTTTAAACAATACGAATTCACGACTTCTTTTTTCATGAACAATTTGTTCATGACCCGAGAGAAACTCGACCCCCTACACAACATGACCCGACCCAACATGGTCTACTCGAGAGTAGCGTATTTTTTCGCTCGTTCTTCGACGGAATTCCAATTGCGATCACGCGAAATTGATGAATATGTCTATTGCTACGAGGGCAAGGAATAATGCAAAAGTTTTTTTTTTTTGGGGGGGTCAAAAGCAAAAGTTAATTAAAAAGAAGGATATATTCGGGGAAGATATGGCCGTACTTATAACGTGGCCTTTGCATAGTACAAGCCTTACTCAGATAAGAACGGCCAGAGAGAGAGGGGAAAGCGACGAGCAGAGAGACGAGTCCAAAAGACAGGAGGAGGTTCCGTATTTGGTCAGGGGAGGCGGGGACTCATGCAGGTCCCAATTAGCAACTTGCAAACAACTCAGGTCCTTCTGTTTTTCGGTTGGACTTTTATCGTTTTTGGGGACCGCTCTGCAAATTTAATAAGGCGCCGGGCCCTCTTGGCAAAAGCAAAAATGTAGTTGGGCCCGTCGGGAAATAAACAACTCTTTTATTTATGCTCTTGACAGAGCGAAACTTCTGGAGCCGTAAAGGACCACGGACTTTTTTCGTTTGGTGGAATCATGACTTGGGAAAAAAGATTAGGTTAGCAGGTGGACAGAACTACTATCGATTTCTTTTTTCTGCTTTTAGTTTTTTATAATTTCGACCTTAGTATTTGACGAAATTAACTGATTTCAATATTTTATAATCTTTTAGATAATGAGTCGCCATATAGATTTGAAGGGTATTTCTCGCGGATCCACTTGATTGATCTGCTTCCTAGCCGGTTTCGAGGAGACGAGTCCGATTCTAGTTTTGCACGACGGATTGGCCACAACCAATTCGATTTTGCCCTTTTGGCCTTAATTTCTCATTCGCGTAGAGTTAATTTAGCCGTATATTATTTTAGATTTAGATCTTAGCAAACATGGTATTTATAATTATATTATTAATTTCGAAACTTTTTTGTTGAAACGATGTCATCCATATAGTCGAATTTTACTTATTATGAAGAGTTTTTCCTTTTGCTCAAATCTCTGGTGAACTTTTAATGTGCGAAATTCGCTTTCATTACAACATATAATAAAGATATTTTTGCTGGTAGGGTTTCTCTCCTCCATGTCGCACTCACCTCGGACGAGCATCTTTGAATTTTAGGAGCATGCTTTTGAATTACTTGTTGCACTTAGTGGTACCTCACCCTGTCCTTCAGCTTTATCTCTTTGGTTCTTTTCTCTTCCTCAGACGCGTGGCGCTTTAAGACAAAGCTGGGAACAAGGACAGGTTCAGATCGCATTCGATTTCTTGGACAGTCAGTTTTGGGTTCGGTCTCGTTCATCTGGGGGAGGCTTCGACTCCCTCTAGGGTTCCCACCTGCTCACAGTTGTTCCCTTCCCGTGCTCCTTTCTTCCTCATCTGATGCAGTCTGTTCCTGTTGCTAATCAATATGTGAATTGCAAACATCTTTTGCTCCATCATTTTATTTCACATGGGGGGAGTAATCTTGGCGATTCACATGGCTTCAATTAACATTCTTGAAAAGGCTAGTCTAATGACTGGACATTTTCTTGTTTCAACATGTTTCGCGAATTAAATTAAGTGCGACGTTACATCCAACAAATGTTGTCTGTAGTTCATTGAAAGCGATTGCTTTTTTCCTGCCCTCGGTCTTGGATTTTTTTTTATTCGGACATCATATGAATAAGCCGTATAGAATCAAAATTTGAGGTCAAAGCTACCATCTTAATTAACTTATAAATTGACAAAATTCAGAGATGGGTGAGATAAAAATCGATGTTACATAGGTTTATATCTCACAGATCTTTCATGCCGAGTGGCAAGCTTATTATGTAAAATAGATTTAAGAGTGACAGCGAGATTGAAAAGGAGAAGGGATTAACGAAAAGAGGGAGATGATGCTGAGAGAGGTCTCTCATTAAAAGCTGCTACTCAAACTACAAGAAGGTTTCTTGTTTTAGGTTTCTTGTCTTGTTAGTCAATCCGATCACTAGGCTGCTTGCTTACGCTTGTCTTGTTCGAGCGTCTTCTCCTGCGATGCCTACTCTTTTGTACGTTTTAGTGTGTTCTTGTACGCCCCTTTTGCGCGAAGCTTCGATTATTAATACAATCTTGGGAGAAAGCCATAAAAAAAATCATAAACTTTACTTATTGTGATACATTTATCATAAATTATTTTTTATAACATAAAAAAATCGTAAATTTATACCAATATGACACATTTATCCAAAGTATTTTTTTTTTACATTAAAAACCTTAAGCTTTTTTTGTGACATCAATTTTTTGAAGTAAATATGTCACATGAATACAAGTTTAGGATTTTTATATCACAAGAAGAAGTTTGAAATAAATGTGTCGCACTGCACAAATTTGGAGTAAATGTGTCACACAAATACAATTTTGGATTTTTTTTGTGTCGCAATAAAAGAGTTTGGAATAAAAGTATCACAGTATGCATAGTTTAGAATTTTTTGTGATTTTTACCTTACAATATTTAATTTGCCTAGCAAATGAAAATACAAGACAGCTAAAAATCCGGCGGCTGTATTTTTTTTTTAATGTTTTGGATTGATGTTCCTTTAATAAGCATTGACTATTTGACTAACAGTACCCAAAGACGACATGGACGCGGCTGCCGTAGATTTTCTTGAGCGTTCGGATAAGTAGAAATCTAACAAGTGGGGCTTGGGATAAGAATTTGCGTAACGATTTTCTTCAATGACTAGTATCTGCTATTTTTCTCCACCCAGAAATCGCGTTCTCTTTGAAACAATTTCCTTCGATGACTAGTATTTGCTATTTTTCTCCGGCCGGAAATCGCGTTTTCTTCTTTGCTAATTGATTCAAGGTACACAACTCCCGTTTCTAATGTAATTAAATAGTTTAGAGACTTCTGGCAACAAAATTAACATGAAGATAGAGAACCCAATGAGCTAACTCCAAAAGATCTATTGATTTAGTTTATGAAATCGTGGAGTTTAGTCGAGTCTCGACTTATTCTCGACCCCTTTCCTCTCCATTTTTGTCATGAGAAATGATTTTGGCTTTCTATATGCTGTGGCAACATATCTTCCTACGGATGCTCATTGCCACATAGACGTGATTCAAGAGGAATTAATTAGGGTTTCTCATGGTGCATACTGCTAAAAACTTGTCTCTTGTCCAATATAAGTTGTTTCTTTCTTCTTTTGAGGGTAATAAGGAAATTAAGTTTGCAAGATCTGAATTTACTCCAAAGATGCTACACGTACATCTATAAAAATGAATCTGAAATCCAAGTAAAATTAGAATGGAGGGATAACTGACACAATCCTGGAATGGGGTTTGTCATTCGGCTTTATCTCTTCGTTCTTTGATTGGTGGTCGGTTTAGACAATTAGGAAACCTCAAAGATTCAGATTAGGCTGGTTTTTTGGACCATCATACTTTCTCCACCTGGGGGAGGTTGTGACTTTTTAGTGACTCCAATTCCTTAATCCCTTCTCGCAGTGTAGGTCCGAGAATATAGTTTCAAAAGTACTTTCCAAAAGGTTAGTTCCGTGATTGAAGACTCACGTGTCAATATCTGTCAAATGTTTGTTACGTATGACGGGATCTTGTCGGATAAACAATGACATTGGTGTATTAAAATTCATCGCTTTTATTTTATATTCTGTACTAATCTGACTATAAAAAATCGATAGCACGTGAGATTGTCTGGAATTAGAATCTAAAGTCAAAGAAACTATCTTAATTATATAAAGAATAATATACCGTCTTGATGAGTTGAAGTGAAGTGTTTTCCAACCAAAAATAAGGGATGTGATCATTCTTAGCCTCTGATCTTAACACAAAATGGTTGTGGGAGTGTTCTCTTGTCTTGATAAGAACTACGCAAAATTTGGTACGGAGAAACCCTAGGGTGAACAACAGGCGCTTAACGCTATATTCATTCTTGAACTTCTGTTCTCGATAGTGAAAAGCACTGATTCAGCAATTTTGCTCTATTGATGAAGGTTAATTTAAACCTAAGGAGATTATCCGTCCAACCAAATTCGAGAATTACAATGGACTGTGTCGCTAATGTGAGACTTTTGCATCGTTTCTTGAAGGTTTATCCAAGTGGAGTTCCATCTGGAGTTTTAGTTGTTTCTTTGAGTAATTAACGTTTTTTGGCTAAAACTTAGACGATAGAACTATTAAGAAATATGTTTCTATGGATTTTATTTTTTTTAAGAATATGGATGAATAAGAAAAAGAAAATTAGGAGTGAGATAGGAGAATATTTCAGTTTCACGAAGGACGTTTTGTGTTAAAAAAATTTTAATCAAAATCTGAGTATATTTATTGATGAGATTGAGGAAAGCAAAATCAATTTGTTGAACACAAGTCTAGAAGATGAATTTTTATTTTTTCTTCATATTAATAATTAATACCAGCTAAATTTGGAATCCTCTTCGGATGGATTTGATTCCGAAATAGACCCGTTTCACAAAAAACCAGAGGTCCTTCCATTTCTCTTTTTTTTTTCATTTATAAACAATACAATAATTTAATTTGCATTTATATAATTTAAATGCTTCTTAATTAAAAATAATTTTTGATAGCGCCTAACGATAAGTGCTTCCTTAACATAATTTTCATTAACCCATGTTTGTAATGTCTCATTATACTATGTTTTTTTTTATTATTATTGCTTCATGATACTTTTCACTCGTAAACTTAATACTCATGGTATGCTATCTTCACTTAGCATGACAACAATAACAATAATAATCTATTCCAATATAGTGATTTCGAATTAACTATTGTCCTTAACATGGACTAAATCACTCAAACAAGGATACTGATATATGAATATTCAAAAGGGCAATGAATACACAGAAATTATTCATTTATGTATGTATATTTGAAGATAAAAATAAACAGGAGAATATAAAAAGGAAGTAGTGAAATCACGATATAAGCAAAATAACTTCTTTTCAAATTGAAAAGCAAAAAATTTCTACTTTCAAAATAATACGAT
This sequence comes from Metrosideros polymorpha var. glaberrima, assembly GCA_001662345.2. Lineage (NCBI taxonomy): Eukaryota > Viridiplantae > Streptophyta > Magnoliopsida > Myrtales > Myrtaceae > Metrosideros > Metrosideros polymorpha. Next base: position 15,890,158 of record BCNH02000011.1, on the reverse strand, counting down.
ATGTTGGTTTTTATTTTTTAAATAAATGCTTTCAACCGCAACGTCCAAACAGTATTTTTATGTGAGGGATTGTTTCTTTTTTTCCTTTAACAAATATATATATGTGTGTGTGTGTGTTTATGTAAACATGACCGAACAACCTCTTAGTAACTAATAAATAATTTTCCTTTTTTTGTGGTTAGTAAAATTTGGGAAAATGAGTCAACGGAATAAACATACGTCTTGCATATGAGTAATTATAGATTTTACTTGATAATAGAAACATTTATTGTGGACTCTATTGGGAATAGCATTTTCCCGGTGACATTTTTTGCCAAAAAGTATGTTAATTTTCCTTTTCTAGTTTTGATATGAACGGACGAGATTCGATCAAGTCGGAGCGTCCTTCCACATCTAGTGTCAAATATCTCCTCTCTTTTTCCCAACTAATCGGAATAATGTGAATTATATCTGTCATTTTCGTGACCTAAAGCTACTGGGACTTGGAGCATCTTGGATTTCTGTGAGGACTTGCAGTACCCAAGGTTGTCCTTCAGCTTTATTTCATTTATTTATTTATTCGTTTTTATTCCTTTTTATCGTATATTCGATTTCTTGAACCATCGGATTCTCCATTAGCTGGGGAGGGTTAACTCTTGTTAGGGTTCCATCTGCTCACTTTTCACAGTTATCCCCTTCCCCTGTTCCGTCCTTTTAGATCTCCATATCGAAAGGTTACTTGTACGCGGTTTCATTAGTGCATGTCCCTTTCGATAAATTTTATGAATTGATTAAATATAACACTATAGTGTTGTATAGACAATGATATCAATGTATCGAGATAATCTTTCGTTATATATTTTATTATATTAGAATTTGAGATCAGAGGGATGATGCCAATAGACACATATATTTAGAACTACAGTTCGATGTACATACCAACTACAAGGAACAATTGTTGATTTTGGAAGAAATGTATTTCTTAACTAATGTTCAAATACAACATATATTTCGCATCGTTCTCTAACAATTTTTCAGAGAATGATTGTAAAAGGTTGATGCTTTCGGATCAAATTAAATGTGTGGAGACTCCTTGTTAAAACCCTAGACACATAAAGAAGGAAAACTGAGAAATATATTAGAAGAAAGTATGAGGATTCAACTAGAAACGTATCTCTCATACAATTTAGAAATAAAATACATAATTGTTTGGTCTATTCAAATTTGCATGAAGAGGCAATGTTAAAAGTATCGTCTTTCATGTCTTCTATAGTTGTATAATTCATAATAAATTTCTATTCGCATATTTCAAAATAACTATCTGTTCACGTATTCTTTTATCACCTGATGATTTAAGTTTTATGACAAATGAATATGTACTCTCTTTTAAGTTTTATTGTGGTATCAAAGCCAAACATGTCAAGTTCAATTTCTCGACAATCTCTGTTTAACTTATTTATGAATATATATAATTTTTTTTTACAACTCAACTTTCACTTTTCACAGTTTTTTATTCGAACATGTTTTTTTTGGTCGAAATTTGAACATGGTTTGTTAAATTAAGTCAAGAGTCAGGTAACTTTGTCCCCCAGATTACTCAATCATCGGTCAGAAGCGGTACGGATAAACCAACCATTTTCTTCTTCTCCTCCTACGAATTTTCTAAATTGATTTAGTACAGTACTACAGGTAGTACCCTTTTCTTGGTACAAAGAGAGTTAGGTGGGACCTGCTCTTCTCTCCTATCTCTAATATTCTATTATTTATTTATTTGCTTTTAAATAATGGATTCCATGAACAACGGATTCAGCTAGTCTTATTGCACTCCATAAATTAGATCAATCACTTCGTAATATTTTTTCAAATTTGTCAAAGGAGAGTGCGTCACATAATTTCACCTATTAGCGCCGAAACTATGTGTAGAAAAAAATCCACGTATAAAACACCAGCGTAGGGCCACCGGCCACGTAAATAAAGGAAAAAAAGAAAAAAATTATAGAAAAGGTTGAAAAAATATTAAAAATTATCTAAATTAACATCAACCATGCCATGTAAGACAGTCAGCATCCATGTTAGCGATTTCTGACCAAAATTTGGCTGAATGGACTCAACTAGCAAAAAATGAAAATATTTAGGACTCAATTAACAAAATTGAAAGGATTATGATTGAATTGGCAAAAGTATAATAGGTTTATGACTTTTTTGATAATTTTCGCTGATTACGTGCTCAACTTCAATATAGCATCAGGGTAAGATGTTTCAAGTTGAAATCCTCACTTGTTCCTTTTACTCATTGCAATAACAATAATCTATTCCAATATAGCGATTTCAAATTAGTTATTGTCCTCGACATGAATAATATAATTTGGAAAATGGTATTGATCACTCAAACAAGGATATTAAAATTTAAACATAAAAAAGTGCAATGAATAGACAAATTTTTTTTTATTGTATATGTATATACAAAATACTAGATAAAACGAAGTAAATTCAAGGAACCAGTGCAATCGTTATTAAAACAAAATCACTTCCTTTTATTATTAAAAAAATTCTGAATTTAAATAATAGATTATGTTAGTTTTCATTTTTAACATAAATGCGTTCATCCGCAACTATCCAAACAGTATTTCATGTCAACAACTGTTTTTTGTTTAAAAGAACAGAGAATCTGTTTATGTAAACATAGCCGAATTGCCTTTTAGTAACTGAGAAATATTTTTTCTCATTTTTTATTTTTAGGACGCTTAGAAAAATGAGTCCATGGAATAAATATCCATTATGTATAAAAATGTTCTTGATAGTAGACCTTTTCTTGTTGATTCTTCGAAAACAATATTAGAGAAGATATTTCCCGGTTACTGTTTTTTCTTTGCTAAATAAATGGGGAGTAAACGGAGTATTCCCTTTTTTAATTCCCATAATAATTTGATTTTCCATTTTCATTTTTGTTATTGACGGACGACATTTGAATGAGACGGGGCATCATTCCACATGTGGTGTCAAATATCTTTTTTTATTTTTATTAATATCACAAAAAATCCCAAACTCATACACTTATAATAAATTTATCCCAAATTAATTTTTTGATCACGAAAAATCTTAAACTGGTACACATGTGACAAATTGACCCAAAACTAATTTTTTTACCACAAAAAATCCCAAACTGGTATATCTATGACAAATTTACCATAGATTGGTACACTCATAACAAATTTATTCTCCATTAGTTTCCATTAAGTTGGTTAATATCACGAAAAATCCCAACCTAGTAAATTTGAGACAAATGGAGCATAAAACCCCAAACTAGTATATTCCGTCAACTGTCATGTGTCATCAAATTTAGCAATTTGACGATAAAATTTGAAGAAAACTAATGTTGAGTAAATTTGTTACATGTGTACCAATTTGAAGATTTTCATAATTAAAAAAATAACTTAAAATAAATTTATTATATATGTATTAATTTGAGATTTTTCTTAATATTAACCCTTCGTTTTTTCCCGACTGACCAGAATAAAACAACTGGTGCTAGGAGCATCCTGGATTTCCGTGAGGACTTACAGTAACCAAGGCTGTCCTTCAGCTTTATTTCTTTTTTTTATTTTTATTTTCGTTTTTATGCCTTTTTATCGTATATTCGATTTCTTGAACCATCAGATTTTGTTTTGCTCCATTATCTGGGGAGGGTTAACTCTTGTAAGGATTCCACCTGCTCGATTTTCGCAGTTATTCCCTTCCCCTGTTTCTTCCTTTCCAAATAGGATACACAGTTTCATTCCTTAATAAACAAGTGACATTCCCTTTGTCAAAAGATTTCATATCGAAAGATTACTTCTACGTGGTTTCATTAACCTTCTTGAAAAGGGAGGTGTCATTATGCATTTCCCTTTCGAGAGATATTTCCATGAATTGATTATATATAAAATTACCGTGTTGTATGATCAGCGACATCAATATATTCAACTGGTATTTTGTTACATAGTTTGAATATTATATAAATCGTAAAGAGTTAGAATTTGATATCAATATGAAATCAGAGAGATGACGCTAACGAATACAGACATATTTATAACTACAGTTAATTGTACGTGCCAATAACAAGGAACAATTGTTGATTTTGGGTTGAAACATGTTTCGCAATATATTTCGCAACATTGTCTAGCAGCTTTTTAGAGAATGACGTGGAATTCGCTTAGTACCTTGACATTTTCCCTCATATGAAGGTTAGTAGGATAGTAAAAGATTGATGCTTTTGTATAAAAACTAAATGTGCACGGTTGATGTTAAAACCTAAAACATATAAAGCAAAAAATTTGAGAAATAGATCAAAAAGAGCGTGGGGAATTAACTCGATCACGTTGAAATTGAGTGTGTAACTATTGTTCTATTCGGATTTGCATGGAGAGCCAGTGTCAAAGCATCGTCTTCCATCGCTTCTTCTATATTTGTATCATTTGCAATAATTTTCATTTTCACGTATTCTTTTAACACTCAACGAGTTAAATTTTGAAAACGGATGATTATGATGCGAATGTGGTATTAAACCCAAGCATCTCGAGTTTAATTCCTCACGCTCTCTTTTTAACTCGTTGATTTTTTTTTACTTTTTTTACTACTCAAGTTTCACTTTTCACATATATTTATTCGAGCACGGTTTATTAAATAAAGTCATGAGTCAAATAACTCTGTACTCCCAGATGACTGAATCCCCGGTTATAGGCGGTACGGATACAACTCACCCGATTTCTGGTCATAATTACCGGTCAAAGAGGATCAGACAGAATATGCTCTTCTCTCCCGACATATCTTTTTTTCTTTTTAAATAATAGATTGCGTGAAAACTGGTTCAGCTAAGGTCTGATTGCCCTCCATAAATTAGATCGACCACTATCCAACGTTCTTTATCATTTGTCGAAGGAAATTGCGTTACGTAACTTCACCGTGCACCCAATTCATTTTCTGAGAAATCCAAATTAGGAAAAGGAAATATCTCCCACCTGGAAAAAGAATAAAGAAAATTGACCTTATCATTGGGAGAAAAAGCATTGTGCGATCAACTAATTGTTCATGATGTTTAGGCACTGACATGGAATATTTTAGGGTTTTTATATGGTACATAGACGATACAAAAACAAATCATTACATAAATCATGTTTAGGCGTTGACACGTATGCAGTTTTTAATTTTGGCAAATGTACCAATTTCATTAGCATGTGAGAGTTTCATGATCGTTAATATGTTGATGTATCGTATATAAATCATTTTTTTTTTGTAGAGGCTATTTCTATTTAATCCATACTGATGTATCTTAATTAACATCTCTATGAACGGGAGCTTCCGGGTTAAATGGAACTCCCTCTTTTTCCCAGAAGTTATATTTAGAACTATCTATTAACTATATATTATATGATGAACAAGTAAACTCTGACAGCTTTAAGAGTGGTCAAATAATAATATCTATTAGCCGATGTCTTGATAATCAAATAATAGCAAGTAAACTAAAAAGAAATTGCTTCTGCTCCATTCGTTTTAATAAAGCTGTTCTGGCGTAATGTCTTGATGATCAAATAATAAATAGGAGTAAATTTCCTTATTAGAGTTACTGTTTAGTTATGCAAATACGAGCATTCTTTCGTAAGAAAAAGTTGGATCAAAGAATCATTTGAGGCAGCCAGTGAGTGACGAAGGTGAATTAACCAAGTCGGACAAACTCCACAAACAATTATAATAAAGACAAAAACAGTGAACAAATAATAAAATAAAGACAAAAAGAAGAGCCAACTGAAACAAACGACGATAGTAATTAACTAGTGAGCATTAAGCAAGTCAATTCTGATTTTTATGTTCATCTGGTGTAGTTTGTAGGTAGTGTGGCAGAAGACCTGTTCCTCCAAAGTTGCTTTCTCCTGGAGTTGTCTTTTAAACAAAAAATTGATATTTCTAGACATTTGGGTACACCTATCAAGGGTGGTGTTGGGTGAAAGAAATTCCATATTGGGGATGTGATGTAAGAGAAGTTAATATATCATAATAGGTCCATAACTCATTTATTGAAGTATTGGGTGAAGGTAAATACAATTGGATATATTGGTAGATTTGAACTTGAGCTCCCTCTCAATAATCTCCGTAAATGAAGGTTTCAAATTTCTTTTGCATCAACTCAAGAAACTTAAAGATGTGTATATAAGCCTTCATACATATATTTTCTCTTTTCTTCCATTTATATAGAATTGTGTTCATGATTAGTTACAAGCAATTTGGTCGAAAAAGAACAATCACTAGCAAAGCAAATAGAGACATGTAGGAGATGGATATAAATTCCATGTCTAATCTAGAAAGGCGGTTGCTTGGTCGCATCATATATTATATGATTCGCCCAAATTTAGAGCTTTATAGTGCTCTTTAAGATCTGGTACATAGATAAATCTTTGAATATTTCAACACTTCCCTTTGATGTGCTCGCGTTTGACATAGTTGCAAACAGAAATTTAATGAGCTTTATTAGTACTCATGGCACGCTATCTTCACTTGACATAACCACAATAATAATGAGGGATAATTTCAAATAGGAGCATGAAGTGGAGCAATTTTCTTAAAAGAAAGCTCAAAGTGAATTTCGTCTTAAATAAGGGCTAGAAGTGGCCAACTTAGTCTCAAATAAGAATCTGAGGTCCCTGGTCAGGCACATCTTCGCCAACCAGCTTGTTCCGATGGTTAGAGTAGAAGTAATTCTATCCAAAATTTTCCAATTTTACGCAAATTAAAGAAGCCCCAAATTGAAGATAGGTTCGTGCAGACCATTTGCAGAATTCCCTCTTCACCCCCTTCCCTCTCAAACCAAACAACCGAAGTGACTTTGCATCACCACCCAACGATGAGACCTGTTGTCGCCACCGCCAAAGCCAAAGCCGACCCGAAGACCTCCCTCCTTCGGAGATTCCTCCTTATGTTCTTTGATTTCTTGTTGCTTTTGGGTTGTGATTGTGACTCCTCTAGTTCTTCTTCGCTCTTGGTTGTCTCGTTCTTGCCTGCGAAGTCCAGCACTTTCTTACTATTGAGAGAACCTCCTATGATATTTTAAAGTTGACAAAATCATCTATTTCTCATTATTGAAAAATTTGTCAAAAAAGTCATAAATTTATTGCACTTTTACCAATTCAGTCCTAAATCTTTTAATTTTACCAATTTAGTTCTAAACCTTTTACATTTGTGCCAATTCAGTTCTAAACATTTTAATTTTACCAATTGAGTCCTAAACCTTTTGCATTTTTGCCAATTCAGTCCTAAGCCACCGGCCAGCGCTAACGTGGCCCATCAGCAAGCCAAAATAATATTTTTTTAATGTTTTTAATATTTTTAAATGTTTTTCGATTTTTTTAATTAATTTTTCTTTTCTTTTCTTCCTTCTTCTTCTTCTTCTTCTTCCTTGGCTTGGCTTGCTGCTGCATCTTCTGGTTTTGGCCGGCGAGCTGGCCGGCGAAGGTCACCGGAGCTCGCCTGCCACTGGGCGAGGGCTGCGAAGCCCTCGCCGACCGCCGGCGAGGTCGCGGCCCTCACCCGGCGTCACCCAGATCTGAGCGACGCCATGGGGATCGCGGGCGAGGGCAGCCCCTCATCGAGCGAGGGCAGCCCCTCGCCTGGGCGGGCAATGGCAGCCCTCACCCCAGCGAGGGCCACCCTCGCCTGGGCGGGCAATGGCAGCCCTCGCCCCAGCAAGGACCGCCCTCACCCGACGCCCTCACCCGACGCCGGCGAGTCACCAGAACAGGGGAAGAAAAAACCCAGAAACCCAAAGTTGACCCAGAAATCCGCAATCGCTTGCGACTTCCTCTATTCATCTTCGGCTTTGTCTTCTGGCGGCCAACTTCCAGATCTGAAGCAAAGCCTCGTCCATGGCCGGAACAAGCGAGGGGTTGCCCTCGCCCGCCCCCCATGGCGTCACCCAAATCTGGGTGACGCCGGGTGAGGGCCGCGACCTCGCCGGCGACCGGCGAGGGCTTCGCGGCCCTCGCCCAATGGCTGGCCAGCTCCGGCGACCCTCGCCGGCCAAAACCAAAAGATGCAGCAGCAAGCCAAGCCAAGGAAGAAGAAGAAGAAGAAGGAAGAAAAGAAAAAAAAAAGAAAAAAGAAAAAAAATTAATTAAAAAAATCGAAAAACATTTAAAAATATTAAAAAAATATTATTTTGGCCGACTGGCAGGCCACGTCAGCGCCGGCCGGTGGCTTAGGACTGAATTGGCAAAAATGCAAAAGATTTAGGACTCAATTGGCAAAATTAAAAGGTTTAGGACTCAATTGGCAAAATTAAAAGGTTTATGACTGAATTGGCAAAAGTGCAATAGGTTTAAGGCTTTTTTGACAATTTTTTCCTCATTATTTAATGAGAGCATATGTTTTATTTCATATCACAATATAAAATATGCTTTATTGCCTTTGATGGGATCCAAAGTACAAAGTGAGAAGATAGATTGAAGCTCTATGGACCTTAAAGAAGGGTGAACAAGTCAGGAGAAGGGAAGTTCGTGAAGACTTGGAGATACCATAATAAAGTGAATAGTTGAATGAAGTCTTCATCACCAATATATTTGGGAAAACCAAATGGAATGCAGTACTGGAAGCTTGGATAGACTCACAGATTGCAGGTAGAAATAGTTCGCCATATCAGCCATAAAAAACATGTGTCACATGTGTTTACGTGATTTGAATAAGAAGATCCAAATATTCCTTTGACTAATATTCTAAATCAAAGAGGAAATTGACAGCTAGCTTCGGGCCTGCAACTCCGGAAAGAATATTTGAAAGAGAATCTAATCAATTGTTACTCATTTAGAGAAATGGACTATTTCAAGTATAGCCAACTCTACTGATGGAAATCACACTTTGTGAGGAAGATTTGATTGTATGGGCGTCCATGGAGTACCCTCACAAGTCATGAACGAATGTAAGACAAATATTTGAATGTTAGCCCGGGTTAGCAAGGATCTGCTAGATAGACATTATCGAATAACACCCTTGATGAGAGATATGAGCAATAGGCTTTGAGAAAACTAGTGTTTTATGAATTATATAAAGCCAGTCAGTAAACAGTGAATCCATGGGTATTTGAATCCGAGTATCTGATAAAAAGAAAAATATTTGATGGAAGAACGGGAGATCCCTTTGAACAACTTGTTATAATATGAAAGTCTTATATCTTGAAATTAATTCATCAAGTTGATGATAAATTACACAGACGTTCCCGTGGACATTATGCACTTGTTACAAAACAACCCCTTAGAGGAAGGGCCAAGCAAGGGAGACAATGAGTTGGAGAAATGGAGGTTTGAACTCTCGAGGGATTTGGTGTTGCTCATATTTTACAAGAGATGCTTCAGATGATCGTGTTCATTATTTTTAACGGTTAAATTGATCATCTTGAAGATTATCCAACGGCTAGTTTAGAGATTGAAGACTAGATAAGAAGATCAATGCATGCTGAAGAAGACATGACAAAACTACAAACTTTTATATTGTCTCATTTTGTCAATGTTATGAACATTAGATTTTACACTTGTGCTATGCTCTATTGAGAGTTCTTGTCACTGATTGTGATATTATTTGGGAGTGAACGAGTGTTGTAGTGATTCTCGAGTCTTGATAGTGTGATCTATCAAATTTAGGGTGATACAATACTTGCAACGTTGTAACTACTCATGAGATTATTAGTGGATGCTAGCCTATTGATAGCACTAGTTTGGAAGAGTAGATGTAGGCTTGGTCTAAGTTGAATTACTATAAAGATTGGCGTGCATCTAGAACCGCTAACCCCTAGCTCTAAGAACTAAAACAAGCCAGCTAACAAAGATTAAGCCGATTGGTGATCTTAGGCCCTTAATTATGACTAAGCCATTTAGGCCATTAATTGAGTTAAGATCCATTTTGGATCCTCTTTTTATAAAATAGCCCAATTTCAGGTCTTCATTTGAAATTCTCACTAACAATAATAATCCCTTCCATTACAGTTTTTTCGAACTAATTATTGTCCTCGACATGGACTATAATTTGGAAAAATCATTAACCACTCGACCAAGGATATTAATTTTTTAATATAAAAAGTGCACAAAATAGGCGATACATTGTTCATTATGTAAGTATACTTGAAGGGAAAAGATAAAAAGGAGAAAATTCAAGGAAGTAGTACAATCATGATATAAATAGAATCACTTCTTTTTATCATGTAAAACAAAAATTTAATGCTTTCAAAATAGTATATTATCTGGGTTTTTGTTTTAAGTAAATGCTTTTATCCACAACCATCTGAACAGTATTTTATACAGATCAGTTTTTTTGCATTAAAAGACAAGAATCTGTTTATGCAAATATAACCAAACGGTCTTTTAGTAACTGAAAAATATTTTCCTCATTTTCAATTGTCAATTTTTTTATTTTCTTGATAATAAAATATTTCTTATTGATTCATTTTCTTAAGTGATTTAAAAGAAGAAAAATATTGGAGAAAGTATTTCCTGGTTATTGTTTTTTGTTTGCCAAATAAACAGGAAATTTTCACATTCTGTTATCTTTCTAATAATACGTAACTTTCCTTTTCTAATTTTGATATAGACGGACGAGATAAAGGCTTTGTTACTTTCTTGAAAAATGAATAATTTGAAAAATATTTTTAAAAAAATAATCGCTTATATCGTTTGAAAGAATTAGTCGACAAAAAATATTTTCATTTCTGACGACAACTTATATCTAAAATCGTAAAAGTATTTTTCGTTTATTCATTTTTTGTAAAATACACAAGTGATCAATTTTAGAAAAATATTTTTAAAATTATTCATTTTTCGCAAAATAAGTGCATTCTTGATCAAAATGAGGCATTATTCCCCATGTTGTATCAAATATTTCTTTTTTCCTCCGCTAAGAAGAATAAATTCAATCTATCTCCGTCAGTTTCATGACCTTTAACTACTGGGACTAGGAGCATCTTGGATTCCTGTGAGGACTCGCAGTACCCAAGGTTGTCCTGCAGTCTTTTTTAAAATTTAATTTTTTTTTGTTCGTTTGGATTATATATTCGATTCTTGGACCATCAGATTTTGTTTTGCTCAATTATCTGGGTAGGGCCACTCTGGTAGGGGTTCCATCTACTCACTTTTCATAGTTATTCCCTTCCCCAGTTTCTTCCTTTCCACATATGATCCTCGGTTTCATTCCTATATAAATTATAAATATTCGCTTCATCAAAAGATTTTCACACCAAATAGTTACTTGTACGTGGTTTCACTATGTGCATGTCCCTTTCGAGAGATGTTCCATGAATTTCAATGGCGCTATCATGTTGTGTGGTCAGTGACATCAATGTATCGAAATAATCATTTATTACATATTATTACAAATTTTGTTCTCGCCATCCGAAGCAAAATCCCAAAATTGATTTGGTCCAGGTAGCACCTTTTTCTTGTTCCAAAGAGAGAGTCAGATGTATCTGCTCTTCTCTCCTATATCTATTGTTTATTTATTTGCTTTTAAATAATGGATCCACGAAAAACGGATTCAGCTAGTCTTATTGCACTCCATAAATTAGATCAACTTAATATTTTTTTAAAAATTTGTCAAAGGAGAGTGTATTGCGTAATTTCACCTTGCAGCCAATTCATTTTGACAGTAATTCAAATTAGCAAGATGGAATTTTCCTTAGTATATGACTAAGTCAACATTACTACAAGCACCAAAAAATTGTGTTGCACTAAACTTCCTCAATCTAATCCATTTTGTTTTTGGACTTTTATATGGTACACTGATGATGCCAACGAAAAATCATTACACAAACATTATTTAGGCACTGACAAGCATATGGTTTTTATTTTTGGCAGATGTATCAAATCCATAAATATATGAGAGTTTTCATTTCCTAATTGCTTGTGTAAAAAATATTTTACACTAGTGATGTATCTTATATAAATCATTTGTTTTCTATCCGATCCCGGTTAAATGGAACCCCCTCTTTAACCCAGAAATTATTATATTCTGACTATCCAATAGCTTGATGGGAGATGACGAACAAGTAAAGTCAAACAGCCTTAAGAATGGTCAAATAATTATTTCTCTACTTAGCCACCCACCAAAAGAAATTGCATCTGCTCCATTCGTTTCTATAAGACTATGTTCTGATATCATGTCTTAATAATCAAATAAGACATAAATGTCCTTGTTTGAGTAACTATTTAGTTATGCAAATACAAGCATTGTTGGATCAAAAGAATTATTTGAGGCGGGTAGTGAGTGATGGGGGTGAACTAACCAAGTCGCATAAACCCCACGAACAAGTAAAATAAGGACATGCAATGATAAAAAAAAATAAATTAATATAAAGACAAAAAGAAGAGCCAACTGGAGCAAACGACGATGGTCATTAATTAGTCAGCATTAAGCAAGCCAAATCTGATTTTTAAGTTCATCTGGCGTAGGTTTTGGCATTGTGCCAGAAGATTTGTTGCTCTAAAATTGATTTATAGTGGAGTTGTCTTGTTTATTATTTCTGAACGTTGAGGTGCACCTGTGAGGGTGGTGTTAGGCGAAAGAAATTCTACGTTGGGGATTTGATATATACATCTTAATTGACGAAAAAATTTGTCAAAAAGTCATAAATTTATTGTACTTTTGCCAATTCAGTCTTAAACCCTTTAAGTTTGCCAATTGAGCTATAAACATTTTATATTATGTCAATTCAGTCCTTTTGGCCTGTTGGCGCGTGGACAATTTTAATATTTATATCTATTTTTTTATCTTTCATTTTGGGTTTTCTTCCCCCTGTGGCCAGCGAGGGCTTCACGACCCTCAGCCGGCCTCACCCAACTGCGGGTGACGGCGACCATGGCCTGCTAGATCTGGGTGAGGGCGCCTCACTCACGGCCACGGTCGACCTCACCCCAGACTTGGGCGAGGCTGGCTGAGGGCCACGAAACCCTCGCTGGCCACAAGAAGAAGAAAAGCAAAAAAAGAAAAAGAAAAATGATATTAAAATATTATTAAAATTGTTCATGTTAACACCAGCCGGCCAAATGAACTGAATTGGCACAAATGCAACAGGTTTAGGACTCGATTGACAAAATTGTAATAAATTTATGACTTTTTTTCGCAACTTTTCTCTTAATTGACTCATAACTCATTGAATTAATCAACTTTTGGATGAAAGTGGATCTAATTGAATATGTTGATGGGTTTGAGCTTGAACTCCCATTTGTTGATCTTACGAAGACTTAAAATATGTATATAATAAGCCTCCATACATATATTTTCTCTTTTCTTCCATTGTATAGAATTGCATTCCTAATTAATTACTAGCAGTTTCGCCAAAAAGAACAATCACTGTAAGGAAATAGAGAAACGTAGGAGATGGATATAAATTCCATGTCGGATTTAGAAAAGCGGTCACTTGGCCAAGCATCGTATATAATTTGATCCGCGAAAATTGAAAGCTTTATAGCACTCTTTAAGACCAAGTACGTAGATGAACCTTTGATGTGCTTGTTTTCGACATAATTGCGAACGGAAATTTTATGAACCTCAAAAAGATTCAGATTGCACTGCTTTTTGCAGCATCCTAAGGCCACCTAGGGTAGGTTCCGACTTTTAGTGATTGCATCTGCAATCCACAAATGACAATCCACGTGTGACCTGATCATATCTGACAAACAGCGACATTAGTATATCAAAATTTGTGTATTATATGTTGTGTCGGTTTGGTTATGAAAATAAGATAGCATGTTTTATCGTAAACCCTACGAAGTTAGAATTTAAAGTAAAAGAAACCATGTTAAGTATATATCACACAATAAGACTGTCCAATCCACTACTACCACGAGATTGAGAGAGAAAACAAGAAATGGAGAAATAAATACATCGAGATATCTGTGAGATAATTTGAAATTGAGACCCTACATCCGCAAAAGAGAAGTCGAGGTATATCCGTTATAAAAAAGGAGATTACAAACTTGAATTTATGACTTTCGATACCAAATCTTGATTACACCCAATTACTTTCTACGTAGTGTGTCACACCATCTCTCATAAGGGTTTTTTTTTTTCATGAAACTCAAGGAGGTTCCTTAGAAACACTTTCAAGAGACATCGGTGTAAAATACATTTAAAATAGCCTGGCAGCCTAGGGCATTGTGCTCGGGCTCTTGGCCCTCCATAGCTCACTTCGAATGCCTCGTTAAAAGCTCCTCGACCCTATCGATGACTCCGAGCTTTGATCCTAGCTCAAATTGTGGCCAAAACTTGAGAAGGGCTCAAGAATCTACCACCTTGGTCGAGTTTGCAGCCAAGTCACCATCTTCATTCACTGCTTCATATTGGCACTCAATAACGCCGCTCCCTTGACACCCTCCAGGGCCGTTCAACCGCCATAGACATTTATCAAGCTCGAGCAGTGCTCAGACTTATCCAAGGGAATGATCTCATTCCACATATCCGTGGGATTCTCCTCTGCAAAACGCTTCTTCGCAGTCATATCCTCTCCTGACATATTGTTACGAAAAACGCGATGAACAAAAGACAGAACACAGAGTTTTACGTGGTTCGATCAAGGTGATCTACATCCACGGGCGAGGCAAACGAAATTCCACTATGATCAAAGAGAGTACAGATTACAGAAGTCTCACTGTTCTCTCACAAAAAAAACTGTTTAAAAAAAACCTAGCCGCAGCAGTTTATATATATATATATCAGGCCCAAAATTTTATGGGAATTTTGGGCCTATCGGCCCAACTCTCCGCGTCACAAACCAAATCTCCACTTTTCGGGTCGCACAAAAAATATGTCGGGTCGGATCAAAAACCCAACTGGGTACATAAAATTCAAGACATATTTAACACATATCATGTTGAACTCGAAAGTGTTGGTCATCACAAAGTTTGGTTCTCCCGTGATACTTCTAGCTTCCATTAGACACTACATCAACCTAATGTCCCACACAAACATCACTAAATTCCTAATACTAATTTAATCGAAATTCTCCTTGGAATTGAATTTTTTTGTTTTGTCAAGACTAGAAAAAAATTAATTATCAATATAAATTTTAATTATAGATTTTTATTGATGACAAAATATTTCTCGATGATTTATTTTCTTAATTGATTAAAACAACGACAATGAAGAAAATATTCTTCGATAACTAACTTTTCAAGTAATAAACAGAATTTTACAACAACTATCGTTTTTTTCCCGTCTTATGTTAATTTTCCTTTTCCAACTTTGTTATCATCGGACTAGAGTTGATCGAGATTGGGTATTCCAAGTATTTTGTCAAATATTTATTTTTCCACGTCAACTGACAACAAGAATAATGGGAATTATATATCTGTCATTTTCACGACCTAAAATAAAACTACTAGGTTAATAGGAGCATCTTCAATTTCTGAGGTTGCACTTGCAGTACCAAGGCTGTCCTTCAGCTTTACTTTACTATTTCTTTTTCATTCCGCGTGGCTTAGACGACAAGAAAAAGAAGTCAGATTTGATTTTATATATTCGCTTTCTTGGACCATCGGATTTTGTTTTTTGTCATTCATCTGGGGAAGGTTTCGACTATTGACAGTTACTCCCTTCCCGTGTTGCTTCCTTTCCAAATCAGGTGCCCAGTTTCTTTCCTTAATAAAATATAAATACTTGCTTCCACTAAAGATTTTCGCACCGAGAAGATACTTGGCACATAGATTTCATCAACGTTATCGAAATGGGAGATGTCATTGCGCATGTTGCTTTCGAGGATCTTCCATGAATTAATTGAGCGTCACACTGTCGGATTGTACGATAGTGATATTAATATGTCAAAATAATTGTTCATCATATATAAATGTTAGAGTAGATCGTACGGAATCAATATATTAGATTAGAGAGACAACCTTAATGAACAAAAATTTATTTCGATCTCCAATATGATATATGTGCCAACTAAGAGGAATAAGTGTCGATTTTGGAAGAAATATACTTCTTAGCTGTTGTTAGGGTACATAATGTAATTTGAACCGTTCTCTAACGGTTGTTTAGAGATTGACGTGAAATAGATTTTGTACCTTAAAAGACTCTACTTCCCCTCACATGAAGACTGCGAGGGCAATAAGAGCTTGATGCTTTCGAGCCAAATCTGTGTGTTGTGTACAAAAATATTTGTTAAGGGCCAAAATACATAGAAAAAAACTCAAAAATCGATAGAAGGAAATTGTAAGGAATCAAACTCAACATTTCTGATGTTAATATAATATTGAAATTGAGTGCATAACTATTATTTAATAATATGCCTGCAATCTAATGATGAAATTGTAATTTTTTCTCACATCGATAGTGAATTTAATAATTTTTCTTATTTTATTCGAATTTGCACATAAGAGTAATGTTAAATTATCCCATGTCGCTTATACCATTCAATCAACAAATACAAATAACATAAACATTCAAGTTTCATTCAAAACTTGGGTTGGCATTTCGAGTTTTGAATTTATGAGGGCACTTTGTGGGATCTTATACTAGTCAAACTTTAATAGACAAAGGAAAAAAAAAAAGATTAAAAAGGATAAAGAAAAGGGCATCGATGACCTAGTCACCGGGTAATAGTCAAAGAAACAACATGAAATCAAAGTCAAGAGTCAAATAACTTTGTTCCCCAAATGGCCCAATCACCGGTCTTTACGCGGTACGGAGACGACTAACCCACTTTCTTGTTCTCTTCCCTACGAAATGATAAATAACTTCAGTCAGGTCGGATTATTTTTAGATTCAAAGAAACATTCATCTGGTTCTCTCCTTCCATTTTTTATTTTCTGGAAAATTCTGACCATAGAGTCTTTGTGCTGCTTTTTTTTTACCCAAACTGTGTAAAAAGAAAAAAAAATACAGGCTTCTTTATATAAAAATTTGTTTTTTCCCTTTAAATAATATTCCATGAAAATGGATGCAGCTGACTAGTTTCCATAAAGACCGATTACGTGGCACATTTTCACCACATGGTCTAAATTCGACCAATCAATTTATGGATTTGTCATCCCAATTATATCTTGTTAAGCTTGAATTTCAAAAAGAAAAGGACAAAAAGAGTATTTCCAATGATATATTTCATTTCATTTAATTAATTCTGTTTAACCGAAAATGAAATAAAACAATATAATTTCTTTTAATTAACACAAACGATCAAACAAAGAATAAAATATATTCAAGAATGATACAAATTTTTTTAAAGGATGTATTTTCTTTAATGCAACCAAATTTATTTAACTACAAATGAAATAAATGATATAGTTTGTTTAATTCAACAAACCTCTAAGAATATTATTCAACCAGGAATGAAACAAATGATATAGTTTATTTAATTGAAAGATACACTCTTCTATTCTATTTATTTTTATTTTCTTCTTTCGAAATCAACTTATCTCAAATATAGCGTATCTCATAAAACAAATACGTTTAGAAAAAACGAAAACGAAAATAGATCTATCTAAACTCCACCTAATTCAAAATTGAGTTAAAAAAGATATGATAGATAGGATTTTTTATTTAAATAATGTAATTTCTTTAATTCAATCAACATATGTTATTGACAGCGAATATATGATATTGTTTATTGAGTTCAACAAAAAAATATATAGAAAATGAAAATTACAACTAATTCGAAACAACATATTTACATTTCATCACACTTTATTTTCTACTTTTGAGATTGTCTTATTTTAAATATGTCTAAAATTATCTTTAAAGATACATTTAGAAGAAAATAAGAATGAAACTAATTTCACCTCTAATCTACTTAATTTGAAATTAATTTATAAAAAGGAGATAAGTGAGAAGTCCATAAGCTTTAATTCATTAGTAAAATTTAAATAGTGGATAAAGAGATGTGGTCTAAAGTATTAATTTAGCATAATAAAGACTGAACGGAAATATTATTCAAAGAATATGACAGTGAATAAGAAAATTCACATACTTTAAAACAAAAATGTATCTGAATTTGTGAAGAAGACAATAATATTCAAACTCTTCTTTTCGTGGAGTTGTCTTTTCGAACACATTGGAGTAGTTATTTGGTGTGGGAGAATCCAAAGAATGGGGTACGTAACGATGCGTATATAAGCCACCACATGTACAGAAATGCCATATTTGTTTTTCCTTTTGCTGTCTCATGTTATTAATTTGATAAAAAAGAAAGAAAGAAAGAAACTTTGTTATTAACGGACTAGAGTTGATCAACATTGGGTATTCCTAGAGTTTTCCGGAACATTTCCTTTTCCACATCAACCGACAACCAGAATAATGTGAATTATATATCTGTCATTTTCACCACCTAAAACAAAACTACTAGGAGCATCTTGTATAGAGGCTATTTCGAATTACTTTCTAGAATTTGCACTTGCAGTACCCAAGGTTGTCCTTCGGCTTTACTTTTTCGCTTTTTTTTATTGCGCGTCACTTTAGTCGAAAAGACCAAAAGATTCATAATTAATTATTTTTATTTATTTTTATATTCGCTTTCTTGGACCATCGGGTTTTGGGTTTCGTTTCATTCATCTGGGGAAGGTTTCGACTATTCACAGTTATTCCCTTCCCCTGTTGCTTCCTTTCCTAATCTGGTACACAGTTTATTTCTTTCCCTATATAAAAAAATAAATGAATATTTGCTTCCACAAATGATTTTCACTCCGAAAAGATGCTTGCCCAAGATTTCAACTTCAAGGTTCTCGAAAAGGGAGACGTCATAGCGCATGTTGGATCTTTTGCGAAATAATTAACTATCATGTTGTCCGATTGTACGGATATTGATATTGATATTAATATACTAATATGATTATAGCTTTATATTTTCGTTATACAATTTGAGTGTTGTTTTAGATTATACGGAGTTGGAACATGAGCTCCGAGAGACAACCTTAATAAATGAAAATTTATCTAGATCTCCAATGCGGTTTACATGCCGACAAAGAGGAATATTCGTCAAATTTGGAACATATGTATTCTTAACTATTGTTAAGATACATAATATAACATGCGCCATTCTGTAACAGTTTCTTAGAGACTAACGTTCAATACATTTTGTGCCTAAGACTCTACTATCCCTCACATGAAGGCTCGGAAGGCAATAAGAGCTTGATGCTTTCAAGCAAAACTTGTGTCATGTGGATGGAAATATTTGTGGCAACCCAGGAACCATAAAGGGAAAAAAAAATTAAAATTGGATAGAAAGAAATGGTGAGTAATCACAGATTTTTAACCCTTCTAATTGGATGCTGATATCTGACAAAAAAAAATTAATTAGACGCAGATAATTATGGGTGACATGCTATTATATCTGCAATATATTAGTCGATCGACATATACAAAAAACATCTACATTTCAGTTCCATTCAAATCGCATAGACCCCCGTATCAAGTACGGTAGTACCCAATATCGCCTTATCGACAAGAGGAAGAGGAAGCGGTCAAAACTTTGTTGCATCTTATTCTAGTCAATGTTTAATAGGCAATATATATATATATTAAATCAAGTGAAGAGTCGAATAACTTTGTACCCCAGATGGCACCAATCACCGGTCTTAAGTTGTACGGGTTCAACTAACCCACTTTCTTGTTATGTTTCCTACGAAATAAATTATTCAGCAAGGTCGTATCTTAATAGTAACTTCTTACCTCTTTAGATCGCACTTCGTAGGTCGATTCGATACATTTTATTTGATTTTTTTTACACTCATTAGTTAACGAAAATAAAACACATGTGAGAATTGCCGACACTAATAACATAAGGAAAAATAAATTTATGTAGAAATATGTTTACCAATATAAGCACACGCACAAATTTTGATTATAACTTTATTTAGCGAGAAAACGGAATCTTTCCCAACTAGAGAAAAAGAATTTAGATAGAGTGACCAATTGATACGACTACGTCAACATTACTACAGGCAGCAAAAGAGCTTCTCACATTGAACTGCCACAATCTAAACGATGCTAATGATACTACTATTATCTATGTA
>BCNH02000011.1:15828981-15869953 GCA_001662345.2 Metrosideros polymorpha var. glaberrima | reverse complement strand
GGAAAATTAGAATAAAGATAAATAAAGATAAAAAGAAAAATATAAGAAAGAAAAGCCATCTGAATCAATCAATAGTAACTTTATATGGTAATCATTAAGCAAGCGATTATCTGATTTTTGAGTTCATCTGGTGGAGGTTTTGTTTGGCCGTGGCAGAATCTTTCTTCCTCTAAAATTGCTTTCGGAACATGGAAGTAGTCATTTGGTGTGGGAGAATCCAAAGTCAGTAAGGGGTACTTAAAGATGCGTACCAAAGCCACCATGAATTCTTATTTTTTTTTCTCTCTCTTTTCAATTTTCTTCCATTTATATAAAATTGCTTTCATGGAATAATTAATAGCAATATGGTATGTAAAAGAACAATCACTAGCAAAAAGAAATAGAGAAATGTAAGAGATATAGATCCACGTTTCAAGATGGATTACAAAAGCGATTCGCCTCATCGGAGCGTCATATATAGTTTGATTGGCGCAATATCATAGACGCATTAAGTACTAAAAAAATTATGAGCTAGTCCGTAAATGCATGAACCTTTGTACTCAAACTCTTCCCTTGGATGTGCTTGTGTTCTATGTAATTACTGAGGAACATATTATAAGCCTCAAAGATTCAGATTGTGCTGCTTTTTTGGACCATCATATGATACTTCTTCCACCTGGGGTAGGTTCTGACTTTTTGGCAATTCCATGTGCTTATTCTCCCCCACGATTCTTCTTTTCACACTGATGACAGTCCATTTTGTAATTTAATATAGGTATTGGTTGATGAGGACAATTCTCATGGCATCTTAATTTGTCGTGACTTAGGACTCACTTTTGCAAAGACGTCAACTGAATTCTGATTTCATTAAGCGCGATGTTAACATGTCTGGCAGACAGCAATAGTAGCTCGTGTACGGTGTATATTTTATTGCTTCTCGTCCGATTATTTATTCAGTCAATGTGGCAGACCGTACAAAGTCAAAATTTGACGTTAGAGAGACCGATTTAATAATTTTTTATGGTCGAACGCTTCTAACCTTACAGTGTGTCTCTCTACTGTTCGTTTGACAATACGTTCTATTGGGACATTCCTCTATTCGATAATGATATTTGAGACAGTTATCTGCTCAACACTAGACATTCGATTCGACCTAGTGTGAGGAGGTGACGGTGGAGCCGTGAGTTACCTCAGCATAGTTATATCAAGATTATCGTAATAGGGCATGACGCGGCTTCTTTCTTCCGACAGCAACGAAGATAACACATCAGGCTTGACCTAAATTCATCTGTTCATAGTAATTTTTAGACCAAGATGAAGAGACTATACATTCGAATATGCTTCCATCAGTATGAAGTGTGCCAGGTAGTTAGTTACTGGGTCCATCGATACTGTAGGCAGGTGGGTGTGATGGAGTTAAAAAGTTGCAGCCTAGCAAAGTCTTTTAAACGAATAGAATACACACACACAGACACAAATATTGGCCATATCACCACTTGAAATATAAATAAGAAACAGGAGTTCTAATCAAAACAATCGCAGGCAAGGAACCAAAGGATGTCTTGATCTAGGGGAGGTCCGTCTGTTGCAGAAGGCATCATACTTTTTAGTTGTTCTCTCGTGGAGTAATCTCCAAGGAAAAGAAAAAGTTTTCATCATATGTAAGTTGGAACTGGTAAAGATAACGACAACTTACTGTACTGTTTTGTCAAGGATGTGAAGAAAGGCATCTTTCATGCACGGAGTAGTTGTAATACAGCATTCACAAGTGACTGAAGGCCCAATCTTAGCTATAAATGAACCACTAGAGAAGGACCGACGGAGGCGACGAAGATGTCGTGGAGAGAACAAGCAGTTTCCGGCCGGCGCAGGTGATCGTGGGCATCAAACGACCGTGTGCAAGGTGTGACAAAAAGAAGAAAGAGAGGTTGTCAGCGACGGGCGAGACGTCAGCAACAAACGCCCGCCTGAAAGTGGCCTTTACAAATTTTTCTGGAAGTGGACTTTTAGATGGGTTTGGTCCAAGAGCTGGAAGTCCACAAGACAAGCCCGCCCAAGAAAAAGTTGGGCCAACCAGACCTCCTTTTGTTATAGCCATTACAGCCTGATTGTAATAGTTATTCCCTGAATACACCTTTCTCTTTACTCCCACTCATTTTATTAATGTTAGATTATAATTTATAATTAAAGTTTATGAAAATTGTAAGCAAATTTATATATGCTATATGTATTATAATAAAGGTAATTATAATCAGTGACATAATCACATGTCATATAATTATTTAATAAAATATTGAATAATAAGTAAATAATTGATGTAATAATAACTAGACTCCAATGCGCGCGGTCAAGCGAGTATTACGAATATGAAAAAGTATATAATTTCTGTAACATAAATATTCTGGTTAGATATTAGATAAGTTGGTAAAAAAACTAGAAGAAAGAAAAATTCATGAAGTTAGAGAGCATTTTACGTCGTAGGGAAGTGGACGAAAAATGTCAACCCAAAGCTTAATATAAAGACATAATTACTAAATTAATCAAATTCTATAGTGGAAAGCAAACCCATCTGAGATAAACACAGAATATTGCTTCATTAAATTTTTACCTTCGATAAATTTTCTATACCGCCAAATTAATCAATTTACATGAAGTAATGTTACTTGATATAGGGAAATTTTCAATAGCCAAGTCAAAACAACCATTGAAGCTCCAATTTATGAACGGTTCGCTTGACTTTGCTCATCCGATAGTAGTCCCAATCTCAAAACAACTTGTTTGGGGATCGAGATAAATACCCAATCAATCCTAAACAGATTGAATGAATGTTAATGTCAATTCAGTCATAAATTTTACAATAATTGCTTGGAATAAGAACTAGACTTCTATAAAAGAAAAAAAAAGAAGAAGTTGCTTCATCATATCCGACACATAAAATTCTACAATCCTCCTTCGACTTCCTGGCATTGCATGTTCAGTGAACTTGGACTTAGTCAAGTTGGAACTGAACTTCACAATCTATAACCCAGAAGCGGTTTCCTAATCCTTCATCGAAGTTTCTCTAGCCCGTGGTACTAAGGACCGTGTTGGGAGACCAATAGCGACCTCTCAAGACACGGTAGACATGACAGTTCCTAAGATACCACGAAACACTCACTCTCGTGCATGCATCATCCGACAAGCTCCCTTCAACTGGCCTTGCCTCCTTCCTCATTTAAACCTCCCACTACCCTAGAAGTTTCATCACCAAAACCAGGAAGAAACAAAGATCATCGTTCTCTCCAATATTCGAGCAGATCCAAAAGCTATACGGTATGATCTCTAAGATGAGGGCAGCACGGCATGTGGTGAAGCGTTTGCAAAGGGAAGTTCTTTATCTTCTCAAGGTCATAGGAAATCGAAAAACCGACCACATTGCGAGCGCACCGGCCGCAGAAGAACGAGGGCATGTGAAGGAGGGTTGCTTCTCCGTGGTCGCAATCGATGGTGACGGCAAGCCCAAGAAGTTTTCGGTTGCGCTCAAGTATCTGGCGCATCCTCCATTTGTGAAGCTGCTCGATGCAGCTGAAGTTGAGTTTGGTTTCAGTCAAAAGGGCGCGTTGGTCATTCCTTGTGAAGCCAGGGTTCTACAAAATATCTTGTCCTCATAAGCCGTCGTTGAACAAAGAAATGCTGACTGGGAAGTTTTTAGTGCGAATCCGTTAGAGTTCTTGTTCTTCTTCTGGTTATTTTCTATAATGAATTGTGAAAAGGACGAATCGGAATAGACATAGTTAGTACGTGGGTAGATATAGATCATATATTTGTGTGTATAGTCACATCTATCACGATGGTGGGGGAGAGATAATTCGGAACCTTGTTGAGAAACTCTTTGGGGTGCATGAAATCAACCTATACTATGTATCGTATAAGCATGATACGATGACAAAGTGAACTCACAAGGAGTTGACCGAGTAATCAAGAAATTAGTTTGAATGTGATAAATATTATGTTTTTAATCGCATTTCTACTCGAATAAATCTTAATGCCTAAATCTGCCACTCTATGGATAGAGCCTTAAAGCAGTAGACGGGGGTATGTCTGATCCCACAAAGATTAGTCAAGTTTGAAAAATACCAAAAGAGAACCTCTCCTTATTTAGCCATAAATAACAACAAAAAAAAGCGTTGGAGTACAAACTGAATTTTCTAATTGGTGGAAGAAAACATGGCTATTCGAATTTCTATTGTCTGATTGCCATAAAATAATTTAGGGTTTGCTAACTTTAGGAAGAAAAATTTACATCTAACATTGATTTCTTGAATGGATGGCGCAAACCCTACCACCGTTAATATTGTTGGCTACTGAATTGACGCCTTCGATGGCCTTGAGGTCGGCATCATCCTTCTCCTTCGTAACTCCTAATTCCAAAGTTACCATTAGAACCCTAATTGCACACCATCCCCCTCCTCTCCCTTAACTTTGTACCAAACACCATGCAAGCCGCCACTGCTGCAGCTGCTTCAGCCGGCAACGTCAGCCTCCACTATTTTCTCTCCAATAGCCAAGGCCGCCATTCTCTCTCTCTCTCTCTCTTCTTGGAACTCGATTTCACAGAAAGAGAACGTCAAACCGACAAGGAAGACGATCCAAGGCGACGTGGTGGAAAGTAGAAGGGCAGAGGCGTGGTGGCCGTGGAGATCAGTGGCATTGGGGAGGTGTTGGCAACTGCAGAGATGAGGTGGCTATCGCGAGGAAGGGAAATGGCAATCACCTCTAGCAGCGACAGCCTTTGCGAAGCGAGCATCGTTCGTTTCCCCAAAGGTGGCGGCGACGACGAGCAACAGCGGCGATGGGGAGGTAGTTCAGCATATAGTGGCTGGGGGTGATGATAGCCTGGTCGGTGGAGGGACAGAGACAGAGGCAGAGACAGATACAGAGGCGTGAGGGCGAGCCTCTGCGAGAGCGCGAGTAACCTGACCAAGAGCCAGATTGAGTGAGATGAGGACATGTGACACGATCTGGACGCCATGACAATGCCATAGAAAAAATGATTATTACCACGAAAAATCCCTATGATAATTTATTCTAAACTAATTTTTTTATCACAGAAAACTCCAAAACACAAGCTATTTAAATGTCTCTAGCGCGATCTCTCCAAAGGTGAAAGATGGAACACTCTCGACCACGAGAGATTGAAAACCAAGCACAAAATCGAAGATTCCCAAATGAGATGAAAGGAAGACTCTTTTAAGAATAAGAGCAATTAAAAAAAATCAATCCTAATTGCTTTAGTTTTTACCCAAATTTCATATCCAAGAAGACGTTTGGGCTAATATGAAATTTCATCTCAAAAAGTTGTCTTCTTGGATCTGAATTTTGGGGAAACTAGAGTAATGACGTGGAAATGCCATGTAATATCACTAAGAGCTATTTTGGATGAAGGGTTAATTGGGGAAGATTTGTGATTCAACTAAAAATTAGTGATTTTTTATGAGACAAGAAAATTGTCAGGATAAAATTGAAATTGGATCTAAAGCTTGAGTTTTTTTTTTACACAAAAAAAAATTATAGTAGAATTGAGATCGGACCTAAAGTTGAGGTTTTTTATGGTATAAGGACAATTTTTTTTTTGTGACATGAAAATTTATTTGGGTAAATGTAACATAAGGATGCCGGTTTGTCATTTTTTATGCTCTTAACCATTTTTTTCTTCTTCCTCCTTTTTCAACTCCATGTGATAGCAAACATTTAACAAATTATGAAGAAAAAATACATGATTAATACCACGAAAAACTCTAAACTGATACATTTGTGACAAATTTATCCCAAACAAATTTTTTAACCACAAATAATTTCCAACTGGTACACTTGCAACAAATTTACCCGAAACTAATTTTTTTACTATGATAAAAACCAAACCGGTATCCCTATAACAAATTTATCCCAAACTCAGGGTTTCTTCAATTAGCTCATTTTCTGACGACATAGCTCATTTCATCTTCTCTGACAAACCTTAAGATTTGGGGTATATTTGTCACAAGTATAACGGTTCGCAGTTTTTCGTGATAAAAAAATTAGTATAGGATATATTTGTCATTAATGTACCAATTTGAGGTTTTTCGTGATCAAAAAATGAATTTTAGGTAAATTTGTCACAAATGTACTAATTTAATGTTTTTCGTGGTAATAACTCAAAAATATAAATTTTAAATTAAGTCTTGACAATTAAAAAATGATGCGTCTCAGGAGATGTTCCACGTGGCTCTCACTAACCAAGCACAAAATAAATGTTTTAGAAGATAGTCGTTTGAAATAATTAGTTAATGAAAAATATTTTCATGAATAATAAAAATACTTTTCGTCCATTCATTTTCGTAAAAATTACAAACAATCATTTTTAGAAAAATATTTTTCAAAACATTAATTTTTCGCAAAATTAATGAAGCATAAAATCGAACTGCATGGAGTAACCGAGGCTGGGTCTTTCAGCTAAAACCGCGGCCTTGACCATGCCCAGATTCAAGCATTTAATTTGTCGGCAACACGTAGAGCACAGTTCGAGCTTGAGATTTGATCAGATTCATCTCCATTGATCGGTGCAATCTTGAGATGGATATGCCTGAACGTGGTTATAGCGACTTATCAGTGCTCAGTACCCTCTCCAAATTCATGCCAATCTTTGCAAGGTGACAAAAGGATACCCTCCTTTTTTTCGTTTTCTTTTTGAGCAAATGATGGGAAATATCAATGGTGATTAGGGGAAATTTTTAAATAAATGCCTAAAATGGCCAAATAGTTTCAAATAAAGGTCTGACCTGAGAGCATTTTCTTTTTTTTTGCTCTTTTGATTATATAAAATAAAAATATTAAAAAAAGAAAAAAAAATGCGAGGGGCAGGGGGAGGGGAGGGGAGGGGGCAAGGAGCCACCACCACCCCTGTCACGTCGGCCCTCTACAACCCTCACCTAGATTTGGGCGAGCGGCAACCCATGCCGGCTTTGGCCAAGCCCTCGTCGGCCCTTTCTGGCGGTGGGGGCGACGGCAGCAAGGGTTGCCGCCCTTGCTCTTGCCCTTTTTCTTTTTCTTTTTTTTGCTTTTTTGCCTTTTGTGTTTTTTTAAATATTATTTTTTATTTTATCTAATAAAAAAGCAAAATGACCAAAATGCCCTTAAAATGAGGCCCTCATTTGAGATTGTTTGGCCATTTCAAGCTTTTATTTGAAACAAAGTCCACTTCGAGCAATTATTTGAGAAAATGAAGGTACTTCAGGCCCTTAATTAAAATAATATCCGCTTCAGATCCTTATTTGAGAAAATGAAGGTATTTCAAGTCATTATTTGGAATTTTCCTGGTGATTAGTGACCTTATTGTATCTCTTGCTAAAAATTTGTAATCGCTGCTCCTTATTGGTTTGAACTTTAACCCGCAATTAGAGTGCACCTATTCCATTTGTGGTTAATTACCTCTGTCTAACACATATTAGGGATGCTAATGTAACTGCAACGGTCTAAGCGGGGATTCTAAACCAAACCCTTGCTGGTATTTATACTCTAGACATGGATTGTGGATCGACTGATAGAGTTTAGTGCACAATATGTGACTTGCCAAGGTGAATCTTATTATGCTCGATGTATTTAGGGTTTAAGTGAAGCGTGACAAGTTCTCCAAAACTTGAGAGTGTGTAAGTAATTGCTAGATGTACTATTGACATCGAATCTCTGTGACTACTATCTAATCTAGGGAGAGAATCAAAGCTCCCAAATTTGGATCCATGACCGAGCCAGTGGCGTAGGATCGTTCCTCAACATCGGCGAACCCAAAATCAAATGTTAATTAATTCAATTTTCGATTACAATCATCTTATTCGGATGGCTAGTGATTGTTTGTTTTCAAATGTTTCGGAAATTTAGAGCAATCAGTTTTATGGTACGGTTTCTGGGGAAACCAAAGGGGCCCTATTTCCGGATTTTGTACTTCCCTCCTAACACAGGTAGTCATGACTACTTATGAGAACCATTTGGTTTTGAAGATATGACTTATAAAGAACAATGTTAACATCTAGGTTATGTATTACCCACTTTTTTGGTTTCGATCATTTACTGGAATGAAGACTATACTATGTTGTTAAGAACAAAAAATCGGAAAATAATTGCTTAATTCATAATATCCGAGTAAATGACCCACGTCCAACTATCTAGAATCCGAGTATTCTTTTTAGAAGTTTGGCTCGCGTAGGACATACAGAATCATTACAAATGGCATCAAAGTGGGCGCTCTACCAGTACCGCTGCATTTGACAATCATTTTGTCAAAGTCTATAGGCCTAATGCAAAGGCTTTTGGCAAATTTCTTTGGAGAGCTTTGTAGATATGCATTGCATTTCCAAACTCCATTAAAGTCCTTTAGCGCAAAGCAGGTCCATCAAAGCTTTGGACTTTAGCATTTACGAAATGCTAATATATATTTTTCTTCCAATTTTGCCCTCGTTAAATTTTTGAAATTTCGAAAATGCTCTCATCATTTTTCACCTTGGGCGAGGAAAATTACCAAAAAAGTGAAGCCACTTGTAAAATTACCAATGAAGCCACTTGAGGTTGTGGAACCCCAGGCAGCCATCATCGAGGTTGCGCGACTGTTGCCTAGGGTCATACAACCTCATGCGATGATAGCTAGTGCTAAATCTGGCTTGCCGGCGAAGGGTTTGAGTTCTTTTCGAAATAAGATAGCAAAAATCCTTTACAAATGTGATTTTTCCAAACACCATCTAAATTGAAAGTTGTTTCCCAATGCACTTATGAATTGCACTTTACCAATACAATTTGCATTTCGAAAAACCTTTCATCCTAAAGTCATTTGCATTTGCCTAAAAGCCCAACTGAACCCAGCCTAAATGTATAGTCTGAAGACAAAATGGGGCCTAAAGTTGATCACACAAGGGTATAAAATGATCACCAGAACAATAAGGCTTGAACAAGGTCCGCCTTCTAATAGAATTTTAGGGGGGGTAAAGGGGCTTTTGTGTGTGTGCGCGCGCGCGCTAAAAGGGTGGCAAAGAGGCTTACACATTAAAAAAGAAGGAACTAAATAGGAATATTTCAACTTATACGGGCCAACACCAACTACGAGCTCAACACTGTAATTAAAAGGGGCTTAGTTTGGGATGGCTAAAGTGAAACTGGGGGAAAGGTTAAGAAGTATCCTTCCTTGACATTGCTCGGCCTCTCCAATCTCTCATCGAATTTGATCTCATTTTCCTTTTTCTTAGTTAAGGAAAGCAAGAGACCTTTTTGAACCTTCCCCATGAAGAGCTTGAGCATCACCGAGGCCTTCCTGCTGAATTCCTCTCTGTTTGATCTCCGGGTGGCGGGCGACACTTCACTTGTTGACACAAAGAATTGCCCAAGTTTTTGGCTGTCGACTTGGACTGGATAAGACCGAACAAGATATGATTAAGGTAGAATTCGCTGAGTCCTTTTGGTTGGCAACTACAGATAATTGATGAAGGCAATGAGGAGTTGTCAATAGGCGACACAAGAGAATATTACTTAGTGTAGAGCCACGAGATGTTAATAATTGAAACTTGGTTGAAACGAGATCGACGAATCAAGAGTGAGATAAATGTTCAAGTTATAAGGCCAACAATTTCGGCTAAAATCATGGCGACCCATTTGATGGTGAAGCCAACACGATCATGAGTTTGTAGAGTCGTGAATCTCAATAGCCATTAGAAATAGAGGCCAAGAAGCATGGGTTGTTATAACTGTCAAGAAGAGGGGTTGCATGCTGTGATGTTATTAGTAATAGTGGTTGAGAAGCATGGGTTGTAAATACATGTTACTCAATTCTAAGATTCACATAGTATGTTATTTGCTTTCTTTGCAATTGTTCTTCGTCTCTAGTAGCTATGAATATTTGGATTGTAATTTGAGCAAAGGACAGCCAAATCAATCAATGAACAGAAGTTGTTATATTCTATCTTCCTGCTATCTTTATATTTCAGTACCCTTTCACATGAACGGTTGTGATTGCCTTCAGTTTTCGTACCTTTAAATTTTCTCATCAATCTACATTTCCTGTCCAAGAATCAACTAAGAACCCTTCACATCATTTGTCAATTTCCATATCAATCCATATTTTGAAAGGTGTTTTGCCGACATTTTACGACGAAACATCACTATGATTTCGTGTGTGATCCGTGTTTGTCATTTGTTGGTACTGTTCGTGATATTCGATTGAATATCTAAAGCGACAATGCTTTCGATTGGTCAATGTTTCCGTGGAAACATGTGGGTCTAGGAACGGGGTTCACTTTTCCTACTTCCTAACACTTAAATTATATCTGTTGACCCAAAAAAAAAAAAACACTTATATTATATCTATTTTGCCAGGGTTTGTTCTAAAATTTGACATGGGGCCAAGTTTCCTGATATCAGACATACTTCTTCATTTTCTCTTTCGTAAGAATGATTTCAATGAAGACATATGTCTCAACTCCTGCTTGAATATTCTATGCACATAAAGTTTGTTTTTTATCAAGTGGAATACCTTTAGTTAATGTTTTAGTTTCTATATGCACCCATAGAAAATTTTGTCTTAGTATGTGATAGATACTTTCAGGTGAAAAATTACAAACTTTCAGTATTTTTTAATAACCATAAATTGATCTCAGTAGTTTTTGCACTTGCGGATGAAATTTTCACACTCCGTTGGTAATGCGGGCAAAGTGCCACGTCCGGCGACTAAGAATCTTTCGGGGGTTTTAATGGGTTGTGTTCCCTGTCGTAGTCTTCCCCCACAAGGGAAGACAGGCTTAGAACCAATGGTCCTCAATTGGCGCGGATTCTCCGCAACCCTTACCTTGCTCGACGTATGAGATTTTCATTTTAGTTTCGATTAATCCTAAAAAAATTCTATGTGAAGGATTCTCCATTAGCCTGTTGAGGTCGGCTAAAACCAAGTGAGATACAGGAGGGCATCTCACTCCCTATGCAACCAAAGATCTAAGTATTGACTTGGTTACACTAGTCATTCAACTAATCTAAACCTAAATCAAAGGTAATCACTAAGATTCCTAAACTATATGTATACTAACTAAATGAAACTAAGCTAAATCAAGTGCTAAAACTTAGCAACCTAATCAAAGTCTCTGTTTCTAACCATTTTTCATTTTTTTCGAATTTTTTAATTTTATTATTTCTGGAAAGTGGAGACCAGGCCGGGCCCTTTGGCCCAGTCCGAATGTAGACTGTATGCCTCAAGATTCACTAAATTAGAAAAAACCACGCTAAGCCCAACCTATCAGTAACCAAATGCCTCCTTCAAAACAAATCAGGCCCACTCTACCAAATCAAACCCAATCCATCAAGATTCACTTAAGCCCAGATTCCCTAAAAAAACAAAACTAGCCCGAATTGTTACGATCATTAGGAAGCTTCGACGAGTGATGGACAATTTCTCCCGGAAAATCTGTGAGTTTCCTTTTCGTGGGTTCTCTCGCTGTGTGACGTCTAAGATGAGGTTTCTCTCTTGGGTAGCTGGAGTCCGGTGATGGGTGAAGAAGATGGATGAAGAACAGCTTCAATGGTGGGAACTGATGGGAAAATTGTCTAAAAAGTCCTAAACTTATTATACAACGATTGATTCAGTCCTAAACCTTTTGAAAACTTACTGATTTAGTTATAAACCTTTCAATTGTGCAAATTTAGTCCTAAACATTTTAATGATTTGCTAAACTAGTCCTAAACCTTTTAATGAATTACCGATTCAGTTCTTCCGGCTAATTTTGGCCGAATATCGCTAGCATGATGGTCTAGTTAGTACTAGCCATCCTACGTGATCTGGCTAGAGCTAACATAGACAATTTTTAAAAATTTTAAAAAAATTGATATTACATTTTTTTCTTTTAGAGCCGTCGGCCACTAGTCGAGGGCTGGTTGGCGACCTCTGTCTACCCCTGGGCAAGGGCCGGCAATCCCCACTGTGGCCCACGATGGCCTGGGTCACGACTTGTGACACCCTCGCTATGGCTCGTGATTGCCTGGACGAGGGCTCGCGACACCTTTGCCAACCACACAAAGGCACACAAGCACTTGCTAGATTTGCTCAGGTGAGGTCGTTGTGGCCCTTCCTCAAGCCCTTGTTAGATCCGGCGATGGTCGCAGCTAGCGAGGGCTTGCGGCCCTCGCCTAGTGGCAAGCGGAGGTCACTTGCCGGCCTGGCTATGTAAAAGTGGGGGAAAAAAGGAAAAGAAAGAAAAAATTAAGAAAATTTTACATTTAAAAATGTTAAAATTTAAAAATCCAAGTTAGATATATCATGTCAAAATGTGCCGTAAGGACTAAATTGGCAATTTGTTAAAAGGTTTAGGATTAAATTGGCACAATCGAAAGTTTATGACTGAATTGGCAAGTTGTCAAAATGTTGCAACTCAATTGACACAATTGAAAATTTTGATACAAAAATAGGCCACCGTACAATAGGTTTAAAATTTTTTTGATAATTTTTTCAAGTAAAAATTCCAAATATGGGCTCAAAATGCCTTCATTTTCTCAAATAAGGATCCAAAGTGAATCTTGTTTCAAATAAGGGCATGAAGTGTCCACTTTGTTTTAAAGAATGACTTGATTAAGGGCATTTTTCGTCTTTTACACTTGCTGATTTTTGTTCCTTTTTTTTTTTCGTCTTTTCCTTTGATTTTTCCTACCTTTTCGCTAGTGGTTGGTGAGGGCCCGGCGATCCTCATCGGCCGCAGGTGAGGGCTGGTGTCGCCTAGGCAAGGCAAGGCTGTCCCTCACCTAGACAACCATCGGTGAGGGTTGCCTTGCTCGGGTGAGGGTTGCCTCACCGAGGCGAGGTAGTCCCTCGTCTCCCTTGCCTGTGGCGGTCAAGGTGAGGGATCGCCTCGCCTATGGGTGGCAAGGGTGGTCCTCGCCCAGTCCTCGCAAGTGGCCAATGGCCAACCACCGGCGAGGAGGAAGGGAAAATAAAAGAGAAAGAGAAAGAAACAAGGAAAAGGAAAAGGAAAAAAATCAGAAAATATAAAAGATGAAAATGCCATTGATCAAGTCCTTCTTTAAAATAAAGTAAGCACTTTATGCCCTTATTTAGAAAAATGAGAGCATTTCATATCCTTATTTTTTGACAAAAAAAATGTCATTATTTGGAATTTTCCTCTTTTTTTTTCAAGAAATGGTAATATTGAGGGAGAAAGAGATGAAAATAATTCCAGAAAAAAATGGTGATTTGAGAGAGAAAATCCTCGACGAAAATGACTCCCCCAATAGTCTGGACGTGCCCCCATAGTTTCCTGTGCGTCCCCTTTTTCACTGTGCCCAATGCATTCTTGTCTACATAAAATTGAAAAGCAAAAAAATCTGATCGGACCGCGAATCCCCTCTAGTTTCCCGTGTGTTCCCCAATGATCTGGACGTGCCCCCTCTAGTTTACAATTTTATTGAAAAGAATGAATTCTTATCTCTATAAGAAATGGGATTTTCATGTTACATTTTAGAAATTATTCTAATAGGTGATGTATACGCCACCACCGCCAAACATGCGCATTGTAGATCCGCCGGGAAAATAACTAAAAAAGTCCTTAATGTATTGCAATTGTGCCAATTTAATTTAAATTTTTTTTTATTAATTCAGTCATAAACTTTTTGCATTTATGCCAATTCAATCCATCCCACGAACTTTGACCTGCCGGCATTGATATGAGCAATTTTTAATAATATTTTAATATTTTTTCGATTTTTTTCCTTTTCTTTTTCTGGTTTTCCATGGTAGCTGGCGTTAACTTTTGAGATGAGTTCTTCCATCCTTGTAATGCATCAACATGGTATTAGAGCCACTCCTTAAACGCCCATATTTTGGCACTTTATCCTCGTGGTTGCAGTCCATTAGCGATGGCCCGAGGCTGTGTCTTCAGGGCCATTATGTGAGGTGGCGTAATCCTAAAGAGGCGGAGGATGATGCGAGCAAAGTCCCACTTAGGGCAATTAAAGAGATATTCTAGGGCTTATAATAGATTGGGTTCCCTCTTTTAGAGAGCTTACTTTTCGGGATGAGTTTTTCCATCCCCTATAATGCATCAAGTCGTATCAACCAACTCTCAAGCCCAACTCAGGTTTTGTCGTTTGAACTAGCTCGATCATTACTCATGCAAGCCAAGGGAAATTTCGGTCACAACTTAATTCGATGGGTTCAAGTTTGAAGATGTCGATTGTACGTACTAGTTGTTGACTCGCAAGACTAATTGTCGATTTTATGGTTGTTGATTGACCACCAAGATGTCGATTTCCAATTTTATTGTTGACTGCGAAGCTACTAATCGACTACCTAATCACCAAGGGGGCTGTTCTGGTCGATTTCCATTGTTGTTTATTGATTCTAAGGTGACTATTCGACTTCAAATACTAGTGGACGAATTTGGAGAGTCTAATAATAGATACATGCATTTGGTCTTAGTTAAATGCATTTAGTTAAGCGTCTAGAGTCTTAGTTTTTATGAGTTTTAAGTGTGGCGTTGGTGTCTAGAGTCTTAATTATGTGAATACTCCAAGAGTCATTTCGATTTCTAGGATTTCATGAGTCGTTTTTTTGCTTAGTAAAGTATATAAAAAGAGGTGTAATCTCATTGGTACACATAGAAGACATTAATTTGAATATACGTGAGATTTTCCTCAAGTGAGCGAATATCTTATCTCGATTATTTATCCAAATTTTCTTTGGTGGTGGGTGAACCAAGAAGTCTGTGGTTGGTGGATGTTCCGTTAAGCTTTTGTTGTAAACTTCTCCTATCCCAAAGTCCTTTATCTTTGATTGGTGGTGTTCTTTTAGGCCTTGATGGTGAGTTTCATCTATTACAATCTTTATCCTTAGTTAGTGGCGTGTCCTTTATGCTTTGGTTTTCATTTTCTCCCCCATTTTTTTTTCTGCTTGATGCTAGAAACGATTAAATTAAACTTGTGGTGTTGCTCCCACAAGTTCCCCAAGCACAAAAGAAATGTTACCAACAATGTGATCGCGTCAAAGTTAGCTCATCTTCTTAGATTGGACTTGAGTGCACGAGCACGCTTCATCTTCCAGCTAATCACTCTCTTGACATCACCAGTATCACGGTGAACGAGTAGCTTGTTACAACAGATAAAGAACCCATAATCAGTTGTTGGTATCGAAGGAAATAATTGATTGACAACACCGATTTTGCACAAAGCCCGACAATATACAGAAGTGAGCTCATTGATGTGATCATTAAGAAGCCATGAAGTGAGAAAGGCCGGTTCATCAACCAGAGGCTCAGCTTGGTTCGGACGGGAACACGATGAAGAATCTGGAAGTCGGGTGGAAGCAAGGTCCCGAACCAATAGCCCGAACCAGAACAACCATGCCTTCGATTCGTCGGCAAAGAGGGGAGAGATGAGGGCAGCAACCCAGCAATTACATGAGGATGTAAAGTGATATTTCTAAAAGTGAAAGATGAAAAGTGGCATCGAGACCGAATGTGAGGAAGGTATTTGATTTCTTTTCCAAAGGAAAAAAAAGTAGATGTGCAACAGCGCACAGAGATGTTACTTGAGCGAAAGCCTATCTTACTTTATTGCATCTCCTAAAACATTTGGAAAATGGTTAATACCACCAAAAATTGCATTGATACATCCGTGTCACATTTATCTCAAACTAATTTCTATATTACAAAAATTGCCGAATTGATGTACTCATGCCACATTTACCCCAAACTGTTGTGTCTGTGCCATATTTATCCCAAACTAATTTTTATATCACAAAAAATATCAAGCCGGTGCACCCGTGCCACATTTACCACAAACTAGTGCACACATGCCACATTTACCCAAAAAAAAAATCCTAGATGTACCGGCGGTAAATGTTACACGGGTATATCAGTGTTGGGGTAAATGTGGCACGGATGTACTGGTTTGGAGTTTTTGTGGTATTAGCCCTTTGGAAAATGCGTAGGCAAACACAAGCAAGCCGAGCACTATTCCACAGTGGAAAAGAAAGCAAGGATTGAACCTCTGCCTAGACGGTAGAGAACCATCTTAGCGACCACAATGAGTTATACAAATACAAATTTTATGGCCAAACTATGGCCAGCCTTATGGTTAATTATCACATTATAAAGAGGTTCGAAAAGCTTCCTGTTAGTGTTTACACTCCAAGAGGAATTTCAAAGGTTTGGAACAGCCCCTTTTACTTTTTGATGGAATACAAGCATTTTCTCACCCTTTTCATTCCCTAGTGAGAATTTCATCTTCAATTACCAAATATTTCTCAAGAAAATAGAGGATAAAAACAGAAAATTATGTTCTCTCTTGTCTCAATAAAGATAATACTTGAATAAAAGGTTCTCTGAAACCAATATATGAAGCGTCTCCTCTTGAAAGGGTGTATCCTCCAACCCAGAAAGAAAAGGAGGAAAAGTTTGTATCCACAGCCAATAAAAATAGACCAGACCAAAGTCGATGTCAGAGCACAGCAATGTGTGAACCTTACACACACCAAATTGCTAAAATGCATGTGATTCTTGCAGTAAGATGCAACTGATTTGTTCTTATAATAACTGCCAGAAGAAAAGAAGAAAAAAAGAACAGAACAGAAAGCTGTAATGTGCACCAACTAGACCACCAAAACAAATTGATCCCATTGAACTTTCTAACAATATGGAATAACATTGCATCGTAGGAAAAGATAATCCAGCATCCAGAAGGTTCAGTGAGTGTTGAAGAAAATGTTTTCAGGACGAGCAGATTGCTGAACTAGGTCCATTTCAGGTATACAAATGCAGAGCGTGGCTGCCCAATAACGTATGACTGAGAAAAGTTCAGATCTATCCTAAGACATTACCACTCGCCGATATCATCAACCAATGTCGTCAAGAAATTCTCGATTGATAGTCCCCGGTCACGTCAGAGTTGTAGTTACACTAGTACATCGCACCTACATTGTGCTACGGAAGCATCACCTTAACCATCTTAAACATCAAACTGACACTTACTCGACATCACACGCATTACATTGCAATTCAAGCCACAAATAAGTGTGAAAATTAAAAGGAAAACCTAGAGGAATCAGTGATAATAAAATCAGAGTTAGAGTTGGCAGGAGGGCACTCGGTGTTAGTAAGTTCTATGCTCCAAGACAAGAAAGTATTAGAATTAAACTGGTTTTCTTTTGCAGGCCGAACCAGCCGGAAAAATAAAGCTCCCTAACACAGTATGACTGAGGAAAGGTAAACCTTATTCGCACAAGGTTGAGAATACTAAGAAAACGATTCTTAGAACTCTTGATGTAAAAATGCCATCATAAAGCAGCGTAAGAAAAGTTCTCACTTTCCGAACAAATCCTCAACTAGATGCAGAAAGGGTAATATTGCTACTATAGGAACAACAAAAGTAAAAGAGTGTTACATGGTAAGTAAGAATATCGGCAGTAACTCACTCTCTCTGCAGATATCGATCAAACAGTTGGTCTGCGCTCGAATCCAGTGCCCAGATCATCGGTGGAAGGGAAAACCTCGAGGCCAGTGACCACCGCGTCGGACGGCCCCCGCCGACACCGCTGCTGCATCTCTTCCACCGACTCAGGCTTCCCCGAGAACAGGGCTTCGACGGTGCCGTCCCTACGGTTCCTAACCCAACCTTTCAAACCCAGTTGGGTCGCATTCTCGATGGTCCAGTTCCTATAGAAGACACCCTGCACTCTCCCCTTTATCACAACCCTCGCCTGCAGGAATCAAACTCAATTAAACCCTTGCTCACAGTCCTATAATAAACCATCTCTCTAAAATGCAGAACGAAAACGACCCCCATATTCAAATCATCAATAATCTAAAAGTGAGTGCAGCATATAGCGAGACGATCATAGTCAAGTAATCTAGAAATCGTGGACAACTTCACAATTAAACCCAACTCGAGATACTTCCAAAGGTAGGAACTTGGAGCCGATAAATTAGTTGGAAAGTAGCAATTCGCAGCATCAACATCAATTCACACACAAGCGGACAGAGTGAACGAAGCACACCGTCTTGGAGGGGGAGGAATCGGAGGTGGGTTGGGGAGAGGTCATCGAATGACGAGGACGAAGTTGGAGCAGACGAGGAAGAGAAGGAGGAGGATGAAGAACTTGAAGGCGAAGCGGAAGAGGAGGAAGAGGACGAGGAGGCCCACGGCCAGGGAGATCGGGGAATCGGTCAGGAGGAGGAGGACCATCTCTATAGGCTCTCAATGTCGTCCCCGCTTCTGGATTGTCCCACCTACGACGACAGTGGCTGAGGAAGAATCTGGTGCCGCGTCGGTGGACGGTGGCGACGGGTTTGATCGAGGCTGTCGAGGCCATTCGATTCGAACAGGTGTTTGACTTTAATAATTGAATTATTTCAGGGAAGGTTGGGTGATTGATGGGCGACGATGACGAGGAAGATGGAAACTTCCTCATTTAGGCTTACGCCGCGTGGCCTGGGGTTCACACAGTTCGATTCACACTGCTTTGCTTAGAGTGGGAAAGGGAGGAGTGAGGATGACACGAAGAGGCAAGAGAATTTCTTGGATACAATTGACCAAGAATTAATATATTTCTTTCGTACAAAGAAGTTTTCGATTTTCCCCATTATTCCCATTCATGAGCCAAAAGAAGGAAAAAAATAAAAAGTGAAATAATATTGTGTTCCCCATATGTCAAGAGATTATTGGACGCATTAGATCGTTTTATTTGAGAGCACGTGAATATATGATGAACGTGAACCGGTCCACCTTCTTATATCTTTCTCTGAACAATCTCTCCAATTAGGGGGTGATCGGTTTTTGAGTGGATCAGTTTCCGGCCTTAAATCGATAACTGATTGGATTCAATTTTTGTTTTGTCCAAGAAATATAGATTTTTATAATAACATAATAAACATTTCACATTGGTCCCATCACATGTGACGTTCTATATTTATTTTAGTGTTTTCTTTTTTTAAAGTCGAAGATTCATGTTAGCATATTAACTAGGTTTTTTTTTTTTTTTTGTCAAAAGCATATTAACTAGGTTTACGGAGTACTTTCTCAAGTGGAAGTGAGAAGATACAAAGTGCATCATCAATCCACCCAAGAGCTTTGTGATTTTGTTACCCTATTAAATAAAACTCTTCTTTCTAAAAGTATTTTAATAGTGCTTCTTGTTTGACAAAATCGAAAATTAAGTACTGAAAATAGAATTAAATAGTCGCTTGATGATGATTGACAATTTGTAACTTATTAATCTCTTCCCAAACCTAACAATGACCATTATTGATAGGTTTTAATTGAGTCTTATAAGTCAATACTAATTAAAGTTATCAAGTAAGGTTAATCTCAATAAATGCTGATTTTTTAAAAAATTTTAACACTTAATCTGGTCATCAAACAAAACCCTTTATTTAGAGTCTAAAATAGCTGCATGAAAGTATAATTCCTCTAAACCTCTTCCGTATGGCTTTTACTCATTGATGAATAGTTTGGAAAATGGTAAGACTAAGAGCAATATTCATGTAGTTAAAGAGCTGTAACGGTGTATCCATCCGTTGGTTGGTGCAATTGATTTGCTTTGACCAAATCCTAGATTGTGCTTTTTTAGTAGAGCCAAAATTGTCTCGCAAATAAAAATTGGTGAATTCCTTTTATTATTTTTTAGAAATTTGCCCTAAGTTGTGATGTCCTAATGTATACATGGACATCTAAATTGGGGGTCGACCCATGTTGTCCAGACGTGTGAGAGACTGACCTTTCAATGCTACTTTCATTTTCACCTACTCCCATCCTTAAGCCTTTTTTTTTTTCACACTTTTTCTACGCATTTTTCCTTTATATTCATATAATTCCAAAAACAATTCATTTCTATGTGTAATCAAGGAATATAACTTTTTAAGCATTTAATTTTCTTTTTTAAACTTAAATATTGGAATTTCTTCCATTTTTTTGTCAAAAAAAATGAATATTGGAATTTATTCCATGACTTTTAAAAGTTCAGCCTATGGATATTTCAAAATGGAATCTATATTGCATAGTTTTATAGATTTATTATCAAAATATGTATAACAATTGGATGTCCATGATTATAGATTTGTTAGGATTAGGAATTTGTGACAATAAAAAAATAAATTGCTGGATAAAGCTTGCATGTGAGTGTGCTATTTGGCTCAACATGCACGATTAGGAATATGTGACCATGAAAAACAAACTGGATAAAGCTTGATTATAGATGTTCTATTCTCATCATGCGTCGTGCCATGTCGAAAGCACAGGCAAGTTTGTCATTGATTTTACATAATCATACATCTACATTTTTTTGAGTAGCTATACAGATGAAGATATTCTACTCGTGCATCCCACACTCGTCTCCTTACTAAGCAGATCTAGTACACCGGGGGATTTTTAGAATGCAAAATCTGTGCCAGTTTCTCAGGCACATCATCTGAATATGGAATTTTTCCCAATTCGCCGCCCGCGTCAGTCCCTTTGACATCATTGACTTGTGAGGATCGAGGATGTGTTCTTGCGATTTCGTCCAGCCATCAATCTGGACTCGATCAATTAACGACTTCCCTATTCTTCCCACACCTCGAAGATGACTCCTGTAAGTCTGAAAGGGAAATCGCAAGAACGGGAGTTCTCATGGTTTCAGCTGCTACTTTCAGGGGTGATAGACGAGAAGATCGGTAATGACATAGACAAGGTCCGAGCACAGGGCGAAGAGGAAGACGAGGAAGAAGAAGACGACGGCGATCCTGAAGAAGACGATGAACAGGACGAGCGAGATGAGCGTTTGGAAGAAGAAGAGGGCCGGAGAATCTGAGAACAGCATCGTCTCTCTGGGTCTGTCTTGCAAGTCTCTATGGTAAATTGCAATAAATAGGCAGATGTACTAGGATCTTTCCTAGCGTTTCGATCGCCACCGGGACCAAATTGGTGGGTTATACACTGACTTTGATCGGGACCAAGTTTGCAGATTCTTCTTGATTGTTCTATGTGGTTGTGGTTCTAGGAAAAAGAAAGAATAAAAGACGGTAGTTTCCAGCACCAAAGGTGAAATGACGTTTGGAATCGTCACTATCTCTGGATAAGGGCACGGTCGCCCTCTCAATCATTCCGATTCCAACACGTTTCCGTGCGCCGTGGACATTTTTGTAGGTTAGAAAATCATTTTTCTCGACTTAACTTATTAGACACCAGATCCAACAAAAAAAAACCATTCACTTATCTCCGAGGATAAAAAAAATTCCACTTTTCAAATATATAAATAAAAAAAAACATCAAATTTTGCTCGTGATATGAAAATATTTACACGTTAAATTTCCATCCGAGTAAGCTAACGTAAAAACCTGGAGATGCTACAGACATAGTCGCCAACGAAAGTGAAAGTACAAACAGAGGGAGTGAGTGAGTTTGGGGAACAAACTGGTCGTTGGAGATCGGAGAAGGGAAACGAAGCAGTGGCCTAGGGTTTCATCCAAGGGCTCGGTGGCGGTGAAGATCAGGTTCGGCTGGTGACTTTAGTCAGGTTGGTGTTGTCTCCGATTCGTTAGGTGCTGGACCGGCCTGAAGCGAGAGAAGCCGCTGCCCTTGCCATCACATTTGAACCTCGCTTTGCTCTTTCAATTTTTACCCTATTGAGAAAATTTCAATCGCCGATTGATGCCCGGCAGGACCAGCATCGTGGGCCACATTAGTCAACAGCATAGTGGCACGGTCGGTAGCGATTCTTTTTGCCCTTTCTCTCTCTTTTTCCACATCGACCTCTGTTTTTTTTTTTCAGCTAATGACCTTTTTGGGTTAAACTAGGTTTTAAATGGGTTTGTTTTAGACCCATTAAAACTTGGGCTTTGACATTGTGAACCCACTTTAACTCGTTTTTAAATTTTTAAACAATCCAATACTTACTTGGCCTATTAAATTTGAGTGAAAAAAAGAGGCTAATGGACCCATTTTGCCAACTCTAGGCGTGGCCGATGGAGCCTTCGGGTCGGGGGCACAATGGAGGACTTAGGTGGAGAAGGCACGAAGAAGAAGAGGATGACAAACCTATTGGCGTGTAAAGCCAAAAATTAATATTAAGAGCTTTTTTGTCATTTTCTCTTCTTTTAGCTTTTAGGTTACAAACTGCCCTTTTTATATTAAATATTTAGAAGCGCAGAAAATAGTCTGAAATATTAGCGCAGAAAAAAATATGCAGATATTAGCGTAGAAAAGAGTCTGCAATATTAGCGCAAAAAGAAAAACTGCCATAGAGAGAGAAAATAGAGAGAAAAGAAAAAGAGAGGCCATGACGGCTTGGCGAGTGTTCTCAATTTCTTTTGCCTTGATTTTGAGAGAAGATCGTGATTGTATTCCTACTTTCTTTGAAATCTAGTGAATTCGCAGAGTGCCTCTGCGCGAAAACGTAACCTAAGTTTGGGTGAATTTTGATAACAAATTCTCTAGTGTGTCCATCTGATTTGATCTTTTATTATTATATTTCGCAAGCGCAAATTGTTTGCTTGAATTATTATTTTAGAACAGGGGCACGATTCCTAACAAAACCAGCAAAGAGAGAGAACATTGAGATTTCGAAAGAAAAGGAAAGAATAACAAACTTAAAAAGTGGGATATAAACTCGGCTCCACATTTGGAACTTGAATACCCTACCCAAATCAAGCTTTTCCTCTGGCATCTTTGCTAAAATGCCTTGCCTACAACTGAAAATCTTTTTAAGCGAAAGATCTTACGTGGCCCGCTATGCCCTTTGTGTAAGACGAGCCCGGAATCACCTAAGCACCTTTTCCTCCTCCTCTCCTGGACAACCGAAGTCTCGTCAGACCATAATTTACAAATTCAGATTCAAGAACGAGGCCTTACACGCATAGGGCAGTGGTTATTATGCTATAAGAGTGGATTACTAGCCTTGCCTTCTCTCGAGCTCGTTCCTATGGAAGGCGAGAAATAATGCTAAACTGCTCGACCCACAAGCAATTGTAGCCGAAACGCTAGCTTTGCGCGGAAATGTCAATACCTAGAGCGCTAAGCAAGGAAAAAAACCAAAAAGAGAGAGGGGCTGGCCTGCGAATTGGGTGTCGCAGATGAAGGGGTCAATTAAGCTTAATGTGGATGTCGCCTTCGTCGCTGGAACTACCACGAGAGTGATGGCCGGTGTGTGAAGAGATGCCTCATGCAAGCTCATAGGAGGATTCACTCGTGCGGTAAGAGCTCCGTCTCCTCTCCACGCGAAAACCCCAGCTCTACTCAAAAGGGTGTGCTTCGTGGGCGCCTGAAATAGAGAGAACAAAGACAAAGGAGTGTTCGAGGTTTGAGGTTCCACCTACCTAGAACCTGGAACCTATTCGTCGAAACAGATTTTCCTAATTTTGGAACCTGGAATCGGACAAGTTCCCACCGATCCGATTCTCTGATTTCGGGTTCTATCCAAAAACCATACTCACCCTTATTAGTGGAGTTTAACAATATCACTCTAGTTCAATCACTCAAACATGAAAATTTACCTCCGTGGTATGTTCAAGTGCTTATCGAAGAATGTTGGGCCTTGCTTTCCAATTTTCCTTTTTTAAGTTGAACCCACTGCTCTAGGACCTAGAACAACACCACGAATTAGGTCGTTAAAGCCCAACTCTGTCAGACTTTTCCTCAAAGCCTGGGTTTTCAACCCCCTCGATCCCTTTTGGATGTTCTTCATGCTGAAGCCCGTTTGGATTGTTATTTCACTTCATCTACTTAAATGAAATGGAATGGAATGAAGCATTTTCAATCAAA
The DNA here is from genome assembly GCA_001662345.2 of Metrosideros polymorpha var. glaberrima. Classification (NCBI taxonomy): domain Eukaryota; kingdom Viridiplantae; phylum Streptophyta; class Magnoliopsida; order Myrtales; family Myrtaceae; genus Metrosideros; species Metrosideros polymorpha. Next base: position 15,846,214 of record BCNH02000011.1, on the reverse strand, counting down.
AAAGGCAAAGAAAAACTGGGCTCCACATTTGACTTTTAATAATCGCCAGTGACGTATCGCTGTAAAAAGATGGGACCCACTTAAGATGGCGTAATCAAAATACTGTTCTAGACAGTATATAAGTCAATGAGGAAATGAAAAAGCCGCCGCCCTTCATAAATTGGGTGGTTCGATCTTGCGTAGTCAATCAAAAACCCTAGGCGACAAAAGTAACGCTGTCGGCGTCGCAAATTACGGTGTCCAGACTCCAGACACACAAGGATGACGACACGGGCGACTGTTCGCTTTTTGTCAAGAAAGGGAAGGGAAATGTGGGTCCCTCGAAACGGAAGAGGATTCACGATGGCCGTGTAAAAAGTCAAGAGGGGCCAAAACGTTGACGCAGCCTTTTTGGCAGATGACGTGGAGTGGTGGGTCCGAATTGAGTCGGGGTTTCTTCTCCGGTGGCGGATTGACGCCTTTTCGCAGAGTCAAACTAGTTATCTCCCAAGATCCCAAAGTCCAAACTCTTTTCTAACTCAATCGAAGATCCACCGAGGTCGAGGCTGAGGAAGGTTGGACTTAAAGATTCATGTTCCTATAGGAGGGGTTACATGCACAATAGAGCATTTCTTAAATTCTAAGATCGAATTGATGTGATCTGTGTTGTTTACTTGATATAAATTTAAAAAAAATTCATAACTTTTCGAAATTTGAAATATATACATATCTTTTTCGGTAGAACACGTAAAAACTGCTTGTAGCCTTTGCAACTCTACCGACTTTTACCAAAATTATCCTTCTTTGGAAAAGGCGCTCAAGAAACCTCAATTTCGAAAAGTCTCTATCAAGATCTTATTCACATTACCTCACAATTAAACCCTAATCTCCACCTCCCTACCTCTGTCGTTGACATCGGCTGTTGCCCAATCGCCTACACACGTCATCGCCATCCTTAGTGTAGGCGTGGTTGCCTTCCATTTATACCAGAATTGCAATAAATTTGAACTTGGATAGTTGTGTCATAGAGGGGGATTGGTTCGTCGAGTATCCAAAGAAAGCCTCACATGCAATTAAACCACAGCCTAAAAGTATACTGGTAAATCGATTATTTTTAATGTGATTGATATTATGTGTCAAATATAACTTTTCTATCATAAACAACGTTGATCTTATACCACGTGTTGAATAATTAGTTATAAGAAGAATATCTTGGCGCATGATGAGATTATAAGCGTTTGTGCAAAACACTTATAATAACAACTGAAATTGTAGTAATTATCATAACCATAATTATTATCAAGTTTTCAAATAACGTTGCTTTAGCAACTCACTCGATGATTTTTTGGTTGAGGCATTTGACCAACAAAAAGATCAAGCCCACCACATATTTCTGTAGAAATGCTTACTTCGTTCCTTAGTTCCTATTACTTCTGATACTGGTTATTTTAATTTTCATTTCTGTGCAAAAATTTCTTATTCTTCTTATTTTGAGCTTCAATCGATATTTAGATTGAACAATGACTCCATAGAATATTCATTCTATTTTGTATAATTCAAATAGGATTTATCATAGAATGGTAATTCGAACAAATAATTCAGCAATATAGACGACAAATTCAAACATTTCATTGAATTTTGTAACACAAAAATATCTTTCGAGTCTAGTTAGCTCGTTTCATTATACTGAAAATTTCAAAAAATTGTTCATACTATGTGATGAGCATAATATAGTATGATGGCGGTCGGGCAAGTATCCCCCTGTCCAGTGGTTCAAAACATCTCTAGCTATATATATATATATATATTAAGAAGTAAACTTGTAGGAGTGGACATCCCTCGTGGGACCAAACCCATCCATGCTTCTCATTTAAGTACTTAGATTTTCTATTTTTACCATGTCATGTAGCTTCTTTGCCATACACAAGACTGATCTGATGCTATTTCTTAGCATTCATTACTCCTTAGTGTCGTTTCATTTGCTTGCATTTCTTTCTAATTACATTTCTATTGGGCACTTGCCGTTACTCACCAACTCCTGTAACTCTTATTATTCTCAAGGCATGTTATTGCACCTTCACATAAGAGATTCTATCTTGGGCATTAAACATTTGCAGTCAGTAACTTGGTACCACATGTGGATTAGTGGTTCTGTCTAGTAAACAAGGATGCTTTGTCGTGAAAATTCAAAAAGAAAACAGAGAATTTTAGGACAGGGAAATTTTAATGTCTGACGTACACTTTTACTGAATAAAACAATTGTTTTATCTTTATTATGACATTAAAATCTACTAATTGAACAAAATTTTCGCTAAAAAGAGTATAAAACTACGTGCTAACCCTAACAACGAAACAGGTCCGTCGATTGGTCGCTTCCTAAGCCGAAACGAAACTCTCTACTTCCTCCTCTCTTTACCCCCCTCCACATGTTTTTAATATTTACATCTTCACCCCCTCATAGCTTTCGATTCTACAATATTCGTCCCCACCGCCAATGATCCCACTCTTTATCTCCGGAAAGCCCATGATCCCGCTCTCGCTCGTGCTCACATGACGGAACATGCATTAGGATTCTCGTCACTGAACATCTGCGGCGCGTGCACGCGGTGATCCATCACATAACCATCGTTGACGGGCATCGCCTGTGCTTGACTAGGGTACCCTCCTCCGTGGTAATATGACTCCATGTGGTGGCTCTGATAAGGCTGCGCAGCATGGCTAGGCCCGGCGTCGTACATCGGCGCGTAATTCCAATACGACGTCATCGGCGGTGCCGAATATCCGCCGTATTGCATTTTGTTCACCTCCACGTTCACCACATTGCTTTCCTCCTTCTTCTTCCCACCATCGCCGCCGTCCTTCTTCTCTCCGCCTCCATTTCCGGCAGCGGCAGCGGGCTTGTCCTTCTTGTTGTTAGCGGCTTCTTCTTTCTTGGGTGGCGCCACTTCCACGCTCCGCTTGAGCTTCTCCTTAAGGTACGGCGCGAGCCCATTCAGCTGCATCGTGCCTTTCAGTGTGACTAGATCTTTGGCTTCGTCTACGGTCACCGATTCTACTCCTGCAAAAAAAAAAGACGTTGTCTCCCGATTCAGACACATTCACCTTGTTGCCCCTGTATACGAATTTGTTGCCCAGAATTTCCACTTAGGAGGCCCAAGATTTGACTATCTCCCAGAAAGAAAGAAGAAGAAGAAAGGAAACCAAAATTTGACCGTTGAACACGTTGTGAATTCCTTTGACCTGATCTCCGGATTGAACTAATCGCACTATTACATAATTTATTAGGGGTTGAGCTTTCAAAGTTCTAACCTTTGACCTTGGCTAGGATCTTCTTTATCTTCTTGATGCACCCGGCACAGTGCAAGCTGATCTTCAGCACCACCGTGCTCTGCGAAAACGCCAAGAAAGAGACAAAAACAAAAAGACCGTCAGTTTCGATAACCCTGATAAACATGTACGCTAATTTAATTTGCTTTAATTTTGAAACCGTCACTCGATGAAATTACAGTAAATGACCTCTTTGGGCTTCTCGTCTTCAACCTTCTCTTTCTTGCTCTCCTCCGCTTTCTTGCCCTCCGGTTTCTTCTCGGCGCCGCCGTCCTTCTTAGGCTCGACCTTCTTCTGGGGAGGAGCGGAGTGAGAGACGATCTCGACCTTCTTCTGGGTCTTCTCCTCCAAGCGCTCACGTAGCTTGGTGGGGTCCACCTTCCCGGTAACCGTCACCTTGTTGGCCCCACTCTCGACCTTCACGTTTTCAACGCCTGCGCCAGAATAGGCACTCATCAGCACCTTCGGAGAGTTTCTCCAGGTTGGTTCTGGTGAACCGTCGGCGAAAGCGGCGATGTCGTTTTAGAGTGCAACGCACGGCGTGGTTGCGAGCACCAACCAATCAGATGATGAGTGCTCGCGTGATTAACCCATATGAACTGTCCATTATTGTAATCGCACTCCAACTTCCTAGTGGGTCTCGCCGGAGCTTGAAAGCTCTGAAGTTATTAAAAAAGGAAAGTTTCTGGGCAGAATCATTGACCTTTTCTGGGTGGTCTTTAAGAGAGTTACAACAACCCATTTAATCATACTAAATAAAAATAAAATCATCTTCGAAATATCAACAGGAAAAGATAAATAGATTGAAAAAAAACTATAAATACTTGAATTAAATTGCAGAATTAACTCGTTTGGTCACTCAAGAAATATATTTCGAAATAGTTCTTAACGAGACCGTTTCCATATTTGATTGCAGCGAATTCACTGGTGATTCAACGGTAAGATCAAGAAACTGCTCGAGAAAACCGACAAGCGGAGGATCTGCAGTAAATTCCCAACGCAGGACAACTTCGTATGCAAATTCTCAATCAAACCGAACTGAACGATGCACATACGGCGATGAAAGATTATGAGGCTTACCGTCGAAATGCTTGACAGCTCGCTTGACTTTCTCGGCACAGCCGTCGCAATGCAATTCCATCTTCAGCACGACGGTGGCGGAGCCGCCGCCGCCGCCTGCCTCCGCGGCCTTCTTCTTCTTGTCGCCGTCGTTCTGCTGCTAAAAACCACGGTGGTGAAATCACAGGGGTCAGAATTTCAGGGAGTCGAGAACAGAGTCGCGACAACAGAAAGGGGGAAGAAAAAGAAAACCCACCACGCCCATGGGAACTCGGCCTGCGAGGAAGAGAAATCGACTGGCTTCCAAGGAGAGTGTGAACTGAAGAGAGAGAGAGAGAGAGATGAGGAAGGTAAAACAGGATGGATTGGAATGGGTGAAGAGTCTGGGGCGGCGGTTCTCGGAGGTACTTATAGGACTCGGGCGTGCCCTGTGGGAGATAATGTTCCGGTACATCGCGTTACACGAGCGGTGCGCGTGCACCTCGTGAATCGAGGCTCGGGCGTTGCTTGTTGCTCCCGCGTGTGCCAGAGGGTGTTGATGGGGGAGTGGGGCCTGAGGCTCCAGTGATGTCAGCGCTGACGGAAGCTGAGGGAAACCGCCGTGAAGGTGGACTAGTAGTAGTACGACGGCGATTGGCGCTCGTGAAGAGATCTAGCAGCGGTTCCAGATTTTTCTTTTTTCGTTTTGAATTCTCTGTCCACGCTGTTGATAATGAAATTGTTACGATGTTGAGTCAAAATTGAAAAACCAAAGTGCAATTATAATTTCCTTAAGGATTAATACCGCAAAAAATTTAAAATTAATGTATCTATTACAAATTCACCTCAAATTAAGTATCACCCATTTCCATCAAATTTTCCCATGAAATTACCGAGATGGATGATACATGACAATAACTCAATTTATATCATATGTGTATTAATTTGGAGTTTTTCCTTTTATTAATCATTTCCTTTAAAAAAAAATGAAAATTTTAATTGGTATTTAATCTCTATTTGTTTCGTGAAAAATAAATGATTTGAAAAATATTATTCTAAAAATGATAGATTGTGGTGCTTGAAATAATTAGTTAATAAAAAATTTTCATTTCCAACAACAATTCACATCTAAATATTTTCGTGAGTAATGAAAATATTTTTCATTCAATCATTTTTGTAAGTAAATAAAAAAATTCAATTTTGTAAATAATACAAGCAATCATTTTTAAAAAAACTTCAAATTATTTATTTTCGCAAAATAAATGGAGTTTTAGACTAAATCATCAATAGATGAGATGATTGACGGAAATAGCATCGTTGTGAAAAGATGCTTATTTATCCTTTTTATTGTTCATATTAGACGAACGCCCACGTCTTACACGAAGTTTTAAGAAAATGACAAAACAAATACGATAATAAGGATATCCGAAAATGGTGAAGAAACAGACTTGCATGAATCAGGAATTGCATTTGTCCAAAAAAAAAAATTCATGAATTACGCAAAAAAAAAACAAAGAAATGCACATTAGATAATATGTAAAAATTCCAACTGAATCGATTTGCACGTTGTGTGTGGCCCCTTATTTGTTAAATTTCACGTATCGTTTAAGTGTTAAAGTATTCTACATATCTAGTTTCCGAAATATAAATGTTCTTTATATACATATTCCTTCACTTATTAACTTAAGTTTTTCAGTTGAATTTCCGAACAAAATACAATTTCATTGGACAAAACGATGCTATGATACATCATCTATTATCTTTGGCCGATTCGATAAAATTCAATTTTTATTTTTTAAAATTTTTTTAACTGCATAACCATCTTTAATTGTCTCGACCCAAATGTGAACATGTTAACACACTGCCCAATAACAATTTCACGTGTAAAATTCTGTACCGTCCTTTAGGGTTGGATTTACACCAAGCAATGAACGGCGAAAATGGGATGAGAAGTTTGTCGGCTTTGGAGCTCCTGTCCTGTCTTCGTTCAGTCCAGAACCCAGAACAGAATTTGAAACTTCCTCGTATTTTCTTCACTCTTCGCTGGTGCATTTCACTTAAAAGTTTCATGTCTCATTGCTTGTTATGTCGGCAGACCATCTGTGACGGATGGCCAAAGGTTTTCTTCAATCCTCACACCTTCCCAAAAGCCGACACTAGATGCATAAGAGATAACACAGACAAGGAAACAAGTTGAGCGCGTGAAAATGTTCGCTTCTGGTCATCATGAAGAATCATTTGGAGCCAGAAGCCAGCAGCAGCCAGAAGTGGACAAATGGAAAAAAAAATGGAAAAAGGAAAAACGACATGCAATTTGTATCCTTGATGTGTTTTCAGTCCAAAACCGGACCGAAAACCGTCAGGAGCCCGTTGTTTTACTTAACATCCAAACCAAAAGGAAATTTGATTTGAAATTTTTGGTTCGGTTCGAGTTTCGATTCTAGTGATTCTTTTTGACATCCCTAATAAAAGGTAGTTACAAATAGTCAATAAAAAAGATACACGCAAATCATCTAACTGTAAAAGAAATGGCAAAAGAAGGAGACAGATTCTTGAGAATCTACAAAACATTAAACTAGACATAGAAACACGAATTTTAACTCAGCTCAATTGACATCAAACTTGTAAATCGACAATTAGGTAATCGATTGACAACCATGAAATCAACAACTTGTCCACTGAAATCGACAATATTTATGAATTTGGTTTAATTACTAACAAGAACACGAGACTTTTTGATGAAGTCGATGTGCATGTTTGATTGATATGGCTTATATCGCAACTTTCACATGTAAGGCTTATAATCTATGTCTGTACTACCCTATAAAGGGAGAGATTTGTGGTGATCTCTCCTTTCAAATTACTAATATGACCTATAATGCATGATTAACATAAATGAAGGGAAGGACACTTAAAGAAATTTCAATATGAAATACGAATACCCAATAGTTTTCGCGACTTCACTCCTTCAGTAATGGCTCATGTGCGGCGTGCTTCTCTTTTCCTACATTCTCATACATTCTTGTAAGTATGGAAGTTGTTAGTCCTTTAACTGTTTTTTCACTTCATGATCAATGATTTTTGGCAAATTTTCAAAGAAATAAAGTATTTTTTCATATAGTAATGTTGGAGTTCATGGCGAAACGGACGCGTAGCACGGATTTAGTGCTAGTTAAATATAGGGGAGACTAATCAAGTTGGGCAATTAAGGCGGACAACTGAAGAATGAGAACTCCTCTTTGCTCTTTCAATTCTCTCTCGTTTTGAAGAGCTATTCCCTACCCCATGGAAACCCTAAACCACCCAGTCCTAGTGTTCTATTCAGTTTCCTGTGCTTTTCACATCATGAATCCATTACTCTACGTTAGTGTCTCCTTCTCAACAAATGACATGAAGGCTCCGTTTGTTTCGCGGAAAACAATTTTCAAAAAAATATTTCCCTCATTTTTTGGCGTTTGGTTCGCTCAGGAAAATAAGTCAATGGAAAGTTTTCCTACCAAAGCTTAAATTTAGGAAAATGATTTTCTCTTTTAAAAATCAAAAATCATTTTCTAAAATAAGACCAGCTATCGGTGCTTGGACCAAAAACTCTGCGCTTGGGCATAGGAATCCCAACGCTTGTTTTTGAGCCTTTAGCAGTAGGGCAAGGTCCTTGGCGCTCGGGCCCGAATCCATCGAGGCCATGCCTAGGTCCATCTAAGCCATGTTGAGACCTTGGTGCCCAAATCCATCAAGGCCTGTCCTAGGACGCTAGGTCCAGAAATTGCTGACATGGACGTCAATCGCCCTATGTGACACGGCCGACGTTGACGTTAACAAATTTTCCAATTTTTTTTAATTTGAATTTTTTATGGAATTTTTTATTCTTTTTCTTTTTCTTTCTTCCTCCATCGGTTGTTGGGCCTTAGCGATGGCCGACGACCAGCCACAGGAGAGGACTGGCGAGGTCGAGCCTCACCCGATCCCAATAAGCTCGAGCAAGGTGGAGCCTCGCCCAAGGCCAACGAAGCTCAAGCTTGTCAAGATCAGACAAGGTCGGCCCTCTCCTTTGGCCAGTAGCTAGCCGTCGTCAAGGCTTGGTGACCGACGGAGGAAGAAAGAAATAGAATAAGAAAGAAAAGAAGATAAAAAAATAAATACATTAAATTATTAAAATTTTGATTTTTTTTTAAATTGTCCATGTCAATGCTAGCTGTGCCACGTAGGACGGCTGATGTCCATGTCAGCAATTTTGGTAAATTTTCCGCTCGAATAGTGCATGTCTATTTAGGAAAATCAAATAACATATTTCTTGCTAAATGACAAAATATTTTTCAGTTCATTTTCAGGTCTCAACTAGACATTGAAAAATAGTGTCATATTTATGCAAAATGATTTCCCGAAAACCATTTTCCAAAAATATCGTATTTCCCACAAAACAAACGGAGCCAAAATCTCCATTCAACAGCCCGTAAACCCTAACCCCCTCCCTTAATCCCTTAATCCCTAAACCCCAGCACCCCTCTCAGCCTTCATTCCTTCTTGAACTCCCAGCTTGACCCAGGAAGAGGTGCTCTATGGTTCGCAACCTGCTCAGGTTAGTCCCGGGATGATGACTTTTTCGGAAAAGCATCCGAGTTCTCCATTGTGCACTAAGAGGGACTTTGAGTCTTCATTCCGGGACGTCTTCATTGGGTCTCACTAATACCCGACCCGACCCGAATGGCATGCGTATATATATTTTTGTGACCTGACCTGTATAGTATCTGGATGAAGGGGAAAATAAGGTTCGAATCTAATTGGTCGGGTTATCAAGTTTTTCATATTTCATTTTTAAATTTTTTTTTTTAACCGCGTAGCCATCCTTGATCATCTCGACCCAAATTTTAGGAGGATGATACACGGTCCAATAATATCCCCACATGTTCAATGCAAGTCAAGATGTAAATTCCGTACCATCCTTTGGACTTGGATTTCCACCAAATAATGTACGGCGAAACTGGGGCGATGATACAAACACATGGTGCGAAAAGTTTGTCGTCTTTGAAGCTCCTGTCTCTGTCCTTGTTCAATCGAGAATGCAAAACTGAATTTGAAGCTTCCTCGAATTTTCTTCACTCTTCGCTGATGCATTTCTCTTAAAATTTCATGTCTCGTTCCTTGTTATGTCGGCTGACCATCTATGACGGATGGTCCAATGTTATCTTCAATTCTTACACCTTCACAAAAGCCGACAGCAGATGCATTAGAAATAACATAGGCAAGGAACAAGTTTTGCACGTGAAATGTTTGCTTCTGGTCATCTTGAAAAAAAAAATCATTCAGAGCCAGAAGCCAGAAGTAGGGCAAATGCTAACCTGGAGAAGGACTTGGCTCAAAAATAAAAGGAAAAAAAATTGGAAAAATGACAGGCGATTTGTCTCGAGATAATTTGTTTATGCTCGGTTCGAGTTTATGACCCAAAACCAGAACCGAACCGTCGGGCGCTCATTGTTTTACTTAGAGTTAATACCAAGAAAAATTTTAAATTAGTACACTTATAACAAATTTACCCCAAACTAATTTTTTTACCACAAAAACTCTAAACTGATACATCTGTGACAAATTTAACCCAAACTAATACATCTGTGATAAGTTTACCCTCCACTAGTTTCCATCAAATTTTATCGTCGAATTGCTGAGTTTGATAACACGTGACAGCTAGTTTGGGATTTTACCATCCGTTTGTCATAGGTATGTCAGTTTAGGATTTTTCATGGTATTAACTCAATTTAGCGGAAACTAGTAGATAGTAAATTTAACACAAGAGTACCAGTTTAAGGTAAATTTGTCACATATGTGCCAATTTAGAGTTTTTTGTGGTCAAAAAATTAGTTTAAGATAAATTTATCACATGTGCACCAATTTGGAATTTTTCGTGGTATTAACCCTTTTACTTATCATCTGAAACGAAAGGAAACCTTGCTATGAAAAGATTTGGAATTTTTTGTTCGATTTGGGCGGTTCTTTTTTACATTCTAAATAAAAAGTGCGTACAAAGAATAAAGAAAAAAGGTCTTCGCAAATCATAAACTGTTGAAGAAACAGCAAAAGAAGGGCTCAAGAACGCGAGACTTTTGTATGAAGTCAGACTTGCATATTTGATTGATAGACTCATATCGCAACTTTCACATGCGAGGCTTAATCCATGTCGGTACTACCCTATAAGGGAGAGATTTGGGGTGGTCCCTCCTTTCAAATCACTAATATGGCCTTTAATGCATGATTATCATAAATAAAGTGAAGAACAAATGGGTAATTTCAATATGAAATATCCACTTTACAAACTTTTTAGTACGGAAGTCATTAGTCATTTAGCTATTATTTCTCTTCAATATCCATAATATCCCGCATATTTCCAAAAGTTACTGAAATCCTTTTTTCATATAGTAAATGTTGGAGGGACATGAACACATGCCTAGCGTCGATTTGGTAGTAGACGTGTCAAAATGCGTCTAGACCCATTTCTTAACCCATATCTGATGGGCTGAGTCATTATATGGGTTAACTATGTTCGGTAAATAAATTATAAATGGATTTAGAATGGCAAAATCCAAAAATATATGGGTATTAAAATAAACTCACAATTTACTAAAACCCAACCCACTTATGTGACTCTCTCTTTACCCTTTACTCCGACTATTCCAAGTTTAGAGAACTCTTGTAAGCTCGTAAGATGGACCTAGCTTCACCCTTATTAAAAATATCAAGACGGCTTCTCTTTTCCTCATTATTTTTTATTTTTATTAATCATGTAATCTTCGTATGTTAGTTATTGAAGTATATTTTTCATTAGTTGCATTTGACATTGTTATTTTATGTAATAATATAATATCAGTTCTTGTCAATGCAAATTCAATTCCTCCACATTATTTGCTACTGTAATTTTATAATCACTACCAAGAACTAACTTTCTCTAATTCTTCATTGTGAATAAATACAAAAATTGAAAATTCTATGCAATTTTGAAAGCCAAGTCTTTAGCATCTTATAGTCGAAATAGCGATTTTATCCAAATAATATTTTCACATGAAAAGCTTAAAGTGGGTTGATTAAGTGGATATGGATTTTCATAGGTTAGAATAAATATGGAAATATTTTAGTAAATGGGTTGGGTCGGGTCGGGTACAGGTACGGATATTGGTCGAGTCATGTATGAGTCACTAAATTTGTATTGCATATAAATGCGTTAAAACATTAAAACATGTTAAATGGGTCAATTTAGGTCTAACCATTTTCGACCCGATCCAAATCCAACTTGACTCACCCATGCACGGCCCTAGCATTTAGGTGCATTTGCTCGATTAGGAAATGGAAAAGATTACAATTCGTATTGATTAATACCTTGCTTTATATTTTGTAATTCTAATCCGACTATCAAATTTTGATTTCAACTACAATATGGGCGGGTGGGGCTCCCAAACTTTCCATGAATGGATGAGCTTGCGATTTCAATGTGGGACCTTTTGTTTTCAAAATCAAGTGCTCAATCACTCCGCCAATCGACTATTAGGGATTAATCGAACCGACTCCACTCTCGAGATGCGGTGCAGGGCCTTCCCGAGAAACTTTTCACAGCCGCTTTTCCGGTCGGTAGCCACTCCCAATTTCACACGAGACATCTGCTAAGCGATCGAGCAAGGAGGATTTCAAGATCGTGTTCTCCTTCTCCATCGTCATTATCGACAAAAGGTGTTCCAATCTTTCGACTTTAGAAAGCAGAAGACAAAGCCAAACGTCTTTTGACTTCGTGTAAGTAGTGCTTGGTTCATCCCAATTCAAAGGCACCATCATGAGTAAAACGAAAAATTCAGAGCACGTGAGCGAGAACTGCCTCGCCCGCCATGGAAGAACTATGTTCTCAGCGGTAGCAGAAACTTGATGGAAGAACTATGACGGCCTTTGTGTTTGAAAGCAGAAGCGAGTCCAAGCACAGGAAATGCGGCAAATATAGAAAACATAGGGTGCATTCGTTTTGCGAAAAAAAAAAGACCGATTTGAAAAACATTTTTTGAAAAATAATCGCTTATATCGCTTACAAAATAAATGAACGGAAAATTTTTTCATCGCCTACAAAAAATAGTTAGGCATAGATTTTTATCGATGATGTAAATATTTTCCGTTGACTAATTTTTCTAAACAATATAAACAATCATTTTTCGAAACATGTTCTCCAAATCGCTCATTTTTTTTGCGAAATAAACGCCCCCATGGTCTTGTCCTCTCTAGCAATGTCCAATTCGAGCCTCAAATTTTGATACTTCTGACCGATTTGGTACTTGTGCCTTTTGAATGGAATAAGTTCGGACCTTCGAGTCAATTTAATTCGATTGGCATATAACGGGACGATCCTATCTAGCAATAAGACTCCTATTGCTAATGTGGTGGTACATATCGCAGCTACATCAACAAATTTTAAAATAGAAGGCTTTAGGGAAAAAAGAGCAAGAAAAAGTTAGAATGAATAGGAAAATAAATTGACGGAGAGAGAGAGAGAGCCGGTGCCACCGTCCCTCCTTTGCCAAAGAGAGGGCCGGCGACCGTCGACCTACCACACAATTGGATGTATTGAGGTATAGTGCGGCTCCATCGCCCCCTGCTAACACATCTCTTTCTTAAAATCTCTTTAGCTTAAAATATATTACATTTTCTTAAAAACTTTCCTCAAAAGCCGAATCAAACACACCGGTAGTGCTTTCCTTCACAAGTTAGCCCACCGCAAGTAGTTTTACCATTGACCGCCGCTACGCTACTCCCACATTCCGATATTGCATGTCTTTCCTTCCTTGGTATTTCCATACAATAATAAGAGGGGAAAGAAAAAAAAAAAAAAAACCTGCTTTCCTCCACTAATTCAACGTTCCAAGGTATACAATTGATAAATGAAACATGGATTTCTTCTATGCATATAAGTAGTTCTAGGCATACATAAAATATGTTATTTATATAAAAGTGCATTTAATAATTATAAGTGCGTAGCGCAGGCGTGAAAGGACTTTATTTTTTAAAAAGAAGTAATTGACTTAGAGCAGAGCAAGAAGACTACCTGAATTATGCTCTTCTACTACAATCCGTGAGATTATGATCTTGTTCAACTTCTCTGTTAAAAATTGTTTAAGCCATCAGAGAAAGTGAAGGAACTACACACTTTATCAAGAATGGCGTACGACTATTTTAGTAATGGAGCTCATACTAATGTAGCAGAAAATAAGAGCATGAACAATGAAGATGTTTTAGCGCCACAAAATCTTGCAGACCGGGGTGAAAAGGTGCCTCTGTCCCTAGATCTTCCCGAATTCGAGAGTCGAGTTGGCTACGATACCAGATCCGTAAATTGAAAAATAGAGAGGAGTCGTTAGCAATCGTTCTTTTTTAACCTAAATCGATTGGACAACTAGAATGTTTAAGCAGTTATATACGAAAAATAAACCACGTGAATGACGTGCAAATTGATTGGTCTACGTGCTAGGGTTCAATCATATGAAAGATGGATTAGCATCCCATAACACCCTTTTCGGCATCGAAACTCTTTGATTGAACCCTAATTCGCGGTTGTCATGCATTTTTCTTAATCACTGAGCCAGAATTGATCGAAACGAGTTTACTCTCGCGGATGCAGTGCAAGGCCTTCACGAGAAACTTTTCACATCCGCTTTTCAGTCGGTAGCCACTTTCATTTTCACACGAGACATTTGCCAAGCGATCGAGAAAAGAGGAATTCAAAATCGTGTTCTCTTTTCTATCGATAATATCCATAAAAAGGAGTTACAATCTTTTGACTTCAGAAAGCAGAAGACAAAGCCAAATGTCGTTCGCCTTTGACACTGCACGATTCTCATAGGGGAAATTTGTACTAAAAATATTAAATTTATTACATTTTTACTGATTTAATTCTAAACATTTTAATCTTGTCAATTAAATCTTAAACATTTTCATATTTTATCATTGAATCCATCTTACCAATTTTGACCAGAGGTCGCTGACATAACAGTCCAGTTAGCACCGGAGCACTAACGTGGACAATTTTTAGTAATATCCAAAATTTTTAATATTATTTTATTTTATTATTTTCCTATTTCTTTTATTTCTTTTTTGGGTTAAAGGGTCGGTGACCCCCGTTGGTCCCTGGGCAACAACTACAAAACTCTCGTCGGTCGGGGGCGAGGGTCGCAAGCCCTCGCTAAATTTGGCAAGGGCTTGTTGTGGCTGGCGAGAGCATCGCAAGCCCTCGCTAGACATAGCGAGGGTAGGATGTCCTCACCGAAGCCCTCGTTGGCCACAACGAGGACAGGCGAGGGTCATGACGCCCTCGCTGAGGCTAGCAAGGGGCCACGACCCCTTGCTTGCGGCCGGTGAGGGCTTAGTGGCGCTCGCCAGGGACTGACGTGCTAGTGGCCGGTTGCCCCACCAGCCCTTTGAACCAAAAAAGATAAGGAAAAGAGAAGAAAAATACAAAAAAAATATTATAATATTATTTAAAATGTCCACATCAGCACCGCCCATGCCATGTAAGACGATCAGTGTCCACGTCAACGATTTCTGACCAAAATTGGCTAGATGGACTTAATTAGCAAAATGTGAAAAAAAAATTTAAGACTCAATCGGTAAAATTAAAAGGTTTAAGATTGGATTAGCAAAAGCAAAATAGATTTAGGACTTTTTGAATAATTTTTCTTTCTCGGAGTATACTCGTTCGGATACTGTTTTCCGCTTTTGCGGCATGATATGAGAAACTCTCGGAAACCCAAAACTTGAATGTCTAGCGAGCAGTGTTCGGTTCAGTCCTGTTCAAACACACCGTCTTGAGTAAAACGACAAATTCGAAGGACGCGAGCGAGAACAACCTCGCCCGCCATGCAAGAACTAAGTTCTCAGGGTCAATATAAAAACCTATTCTCGTACTCTTCTGCAATGTTCAATCCAACCCTTGAATTTTCATACGTATGACCAATATGGTAGTTTTGACTTTTGAATGAAATAAGTTCAATCCTTCGAGTCGATTCGATTCGATTCAATTGGTAGATGACGTGGCGATGACGATCCAACCAAGCGATAAGATCCCGATTGGTGGCACATGTCATAGCCACTACAACAAAATTTGAGAAAAAAATGTTTTAGGGAAAAAGAAGCAAATTTTTTTTAATGAACAGTAAAATAAATCGGGGAGAGAGAGAGAGGGCCGATGCTGCCGTCCCTCCTTTAATAGAGAGAGTTGGCAACCCTCATCAAGGTCTCGGTGATGGCAGGGAATGGCTTGTTTATTCTCAAATGTCCTCTCAACAAAAAGCATCGAAAAGATCTTAGGCAGAGGACCGGTGCCTCCATCCCTCCTTTGATAGAGAGGGTTGGTGACCCTCGTCAATGTCTTGGTGATGGCAAGGAATGGGCAGAGGACCTAAAAATAGGTAAGTTGATCGAGATCGGTGAGATTGTCAAAATCGATGAGATGGTCAATCAACCAATAGTTAGTAAGAGAATTGACCACTCAGTCAGTTTTTCCACAATGCATAGACTTACAACCACATACTATAATCAGTATTATCAAACTAAACCATTCCGAATATGTCGGTTTTACTTCATAATCAATCAACAACACGAGGCAGGGGTCACCCATTTAACTCATGCATTCCATCAAACACTCAGCAAGCATCTGAAGCGCCCCCCTCTCTCTCTCTCTCTCCGTGTGTTACTTTTTCTGATCGTGTACTATGTGAAGCCCTCCTAATTGTGAAGAATAAGAACCTGCTTATAGCGGTAATTAAGATTTTTCCCTAATCCTAATTTGGGCTTGACTTTAATCCTTGTGGGCTTATCTTCAGCCACATTAAAGCAATGGGCTCTTTTAACTGTAAGCTCGAAGCCATTTATTAGTTCCAACTCTCATGGGCCAAACCCACTCTGATTAAGCTCACGACTCCTCTTTTATCAATGAAAATTTCACCAGTGTATTGTGCAATTGGCTGGCCTAATTTTGCTTGCCTTATGGGCTCGATCCATTCAATTCAGCTCAAAACCATTCGTCGGTCTGAAATGCAATTAACAAGCTAATCTACATGCTAAATACTCCTAAACTATATGCCATTTAATTAACATTTTTGTTTAGGGGTTGGGGTTGATTTCTAATTTTTTATGCAATGATTAACTAAATGAGTCGTCAAAATTTAGGTGTAGACAAGTATCAAATAGTCCATTTTTGCAAATAGCCTTACGTGTTCATTGTTTTTTTATTGTACTGAGAAGGGTAATATTTTGAGAAGTGTGTTGGTATTGTAGTTTATTCTTAGGTGTGAGATAATAAGATCTATCTGCTTCGTATAAGTGCACTAACTTCAAGAAGAAATGTTTGAGTATAAGTAGCGCATACTACCGTAACTACTTAGAAAATTACTAGTGGAATGTATAGGAGAATGGACGTAAACTTGCATCAAGCTGAAGCACTATAAAGCTCTACGTGCATCATAATCTATATGTGCTCGTATCTATTACTATATCATGGAAGCACACTACACTAGATAATATTACCTATTCCTACTTATATCAACTCGTTACCGTTTTCAGTTATATTTAAGTTGTCGTTTATAATTCCGCAAAAGAAAGTCAAGTTTTCTTAAAATCGCATATGCAAATCCTCTAAGTGATATTGTTAGCCACCGCATCTTTTGAGTTCAAACCTTGTCAGTAATCTTTGTTAATTAGCATATCTTAATTATAAATTATAATCGTAGAGAGTTCATAATTTTAACCAAAGAATCTCCCTAAGAAAGACGCGAACTAAAAAAAATGTATATCAGAAGGAGTTAGTAGATATTGACCTTTTTAGAGACATTGTATATAAAATGGACTTCATTAATATTCTTTCAAATTAGGATCT
>BCNH02000011.1:15789551-15828379 GCA_001662345.2 Metrosideros polymorpha var. glaberrima | reverse complement strand
TTCCTTTTTAAAAATTTTTGCTTATTTTTTATATAACTAAAATAAAATTTGTATTAAAAAACTAGAAAAGTAAAATGACAAAAATGCTATTGAGTGAAGCCCTTATTTAAGATAATTTGACTATTTCAAGTTCTTATTTAAAATAAAATTCATTTTAAAATTTTATTTGAGAAAACGAGTGTCGGAATTTCTCAAAAACAAAAGTCTAGCTTCGTGTTAAAGAGAAAAAAAAAAAATTGGGAGGAAACTGAGCTGACTGCACTTCTATCCCCTCTCTCTCTCTCTCTCTCTAGAGAAGCAACAATGCCTGCGAAGCCATGTTCACTCCTCATCCTCCAACCACGCTTCCATTGCTACTTCAAACCATACTTCCCAAACAATCGCTCATCTTTCCGCCATTTCTCTCCTCGCACCGCCCCACTCTTCTCTGCTAACCCTAGACCCCATTCTTCTCTCTCCCCCACCGAGTCTCGGATAGACCACGGCGGCAGCGGCGGCGGCAGAACCGGAGCCCTGACTCCCCCGCCGTTCGCCGACGAAGTTCAGAAGATCGATGTCAATCCTCCGAAAGGTACCCGAGACTTCCCTCCCGAGGACATGCGCCTCCGGAGCTGGCTCTTCCACAACTTCAGAGAGGTTAGCGTTTTTTTTATCTTCCTCTGAATAGAATCAAGAAACCGCGTCAATCTCTAGTTTTAACGTCGTCGAGGTTTATTAGGTTTCGCGGTTGTTTGGGTTCGAGGAGGTCGACTTTCCGGTGCTGGAGTCGGAGGCTTTATTCATCAGAAAAGCAGGGGAGGAGATAAGGGACCAGGTTGGTATTTTTGTTGTGGCTGTGATGAAACGTTCTGTGTTTGATCGAATTTAATGCACCGCAAGAGAAATGTATCGCTTGCATTAATACTCTGTGGTTGGATTGACAGTGTGCTGCTCTCTGCATATAGTTTCTGTTTTGCCGACTAATTCTGCTTCGCATTTCAACTATGGCTCTTTGAAAATGAAGAATCGTGTCTAATGCAGCTATACTGTTTTGAGGATCGAGGGAATCGCCGTGTTGCCTTGAGGCCTGAGCTCACCCCTTCTCTTGCGAGGCTTGTGATACAGAAAGGGTACTTTATGTTTCCAAGAATTATAGACTTATAGTTGATGTATTCTTTATCTTCTTCAGACCAGTGCACGTCTCTCTATTATTGCTTATTTATTCTAGTTATGATTTTTGTATCCAGGTACAGATGCCAGAATTTGATCTCCGTGTTTTTCTCTGTCCAGAAAATCTGCACCTCTTCCGCTGAAATGGTTTGCCGTAGGGCAGTGTTGGCGATATGAGAGAATGACTAGGGGTCGCCGTCGTGAGCATTATCAATGGAATATGGACATCATCGGAGTACCCGAGGTTACAGTTAAGTCCTGCTAAGCTCTGTATCAACTTGACCATCTAGCTTACTGTTTTGGACATGGTTGTTAACATTGCAAGCAGTAATAAAATCTCTAATCGAGATCACGGTATCGCTGAAGATCATGTAAATTTGTAAAGGTTGGTTTTCAAAGCAAATACAAGAATAAATACTGTAAGAAAGACAAACCCACAACAGTGAGACGAAAGAAAGCCTGTCAAAACTTAGAAAACAATATGACTCTTTCCATATTCTATTTATTTATTTAGACCAGACCAGATTAGAACAGAGGATTTCATTCAATGTCGTGTATGATGAGGAAGGTGATCCATGTCTACCACTTGCTTCGAAAGTTGGATAGCGTTGAAACTAGTTGTATTGCTGATATTGGTATTAATCTTGTTACGGTTATAGTTTCAGCAACGATTGTGGAGATGATGAAACTCACTGTAGCTTGCTTGTACAGTGAAAAACTGTTGGTTTAGGCTTTATTCATTTCATGGAAAATTTGAGGTTGGAAAATACTTTCTAGACAAGTTGTTTTCAAGAAAAATGAGCTTGTATTTGGATGTACTGTTAAACATGGTGTGAATAATTCTCCATTGCTTACTAATGGAAAGCCCATACACAATCTTTTTACAAGGGGACCTGGGTCTAGGGTAGGGGCCCTGCTCCAACAGCTATGGTCCTAGTTTTGGTGGCTATGGTTCGCAGGTGCAGAAGCTATGGAGCTCAGGCTGAGCTCCACGGAGCCTAGACTTGCGGGCGGGGGAACTTGGTCCGTGCGTCTAGAACCTTGGTCTACTGGAGGGGAACCCAGGTGTGAGCTCCCTGCAGCTGGGTTAGGACTCCCACTATCAAGGTTCCGGCAAGAGAGCTGGGTCTAGGCCTTGATGATTGGGTTCTAGGTGGGCTTTGAGAATTTTGGTCTGACTTGAGGAATTGGGTCTCAAAAGACCAGAACTCAGAATTGAGATCCAAGTCCAGACAACTGAGATCGTAGATGATGTTGGTAGAGGCCAAAGTGAATGTGGTGAATAATCTCCACCTTTTACAAGCGTAGATCAGTTTTCAGAATTTAGCGTAAACTTTTGTTGACATGAATACGTTTTTTATGCACTTATTTTCCTTAGTGATGCCAAACTACAGAAGACGGAAGAATGTCTTTCAACGGCTCTTTTCCGTAAATGAAATGGACCTTTTTTGTTTTGCCATATACTTCTTTTTCTCTAACTTCATATAAACTATATTTGTCTTGCTTTTCTCTATTTTTGTTTTCTATATGAAGTTTAAATAGCGATTATGGAAATATAATCTAATATTGGATTAGTGGTTGGGTAATAACGCATCATGTTATATTCTCAAATGCAAGATGACGAGTTCGAATTTGCTTGCGGTAGTAGTTTGTGCATCTCGCTTTGGTAAATGGGTTTAGGGCCTCTACAACCTCAATGGGCCTATGGTGAAGAGGATCGCCTACCTCATATCAATAGGTTGTGAGTGGTGCTGAGTGGCAACCTCTCCCCAGTTTTAAATTCGAAAATTGAGTAGTGGGTGTGGCAATGTCATGGTAACGTTTAGAAGGAGTAGCCACTTTGGTCGTCCCTCCCCATCCTTTTAGTTTAGTACAAAAAAAGAAAAATCGGGGGGGAGGGGGGGCTTGAAGTCTCTTCAACAATTTAAGTTAATGTGCTTCTTGAGATATGGTAAGGAAACTTTGGTCCCGAATAGTGATTTCATTCCATAATGAAAACTAGGAACCTCCTCATGTGCTTTGCTTCCTTTCCTATCACCTCCCTCGCCCCCACTAGAAGAGCATCCAAAGATATATGAAACACAAAGAAGACTCGAAGCCTCCCATAATGATATTCAATATAAGGAAAAGCATAGAAAGAAAGAAATGAGGGGGTGAACATTCCCTTGGCTCTAATGAAAGAAACTGTCTTCCCCTGTTGTCCGTGGCACAACTTTCTTCTTTTTCTTCTCTTTGTTTCTTGTAGAAACTGTCTTCCCCCGTTATTTACTTTATTTCAATACGTTGGATGCAGTTGCATCTCAATTAACTCTTCATGAGACTTTTCCTTATGATCTTTGTTCACTAGGCTGAAGCAGAACTTATATCTTCAATTATCGCTTTCTTCAAGCGAATTGGAGTTACTGCATCTGACGTTGGATTTAAGGTCTCCAGTCGAAAGGTATGCAGATTTGTTTGATGCAGAAAGACTCTTTGAACTTACCTTGATGCACTTGTTCTGGCATGTTTTAATTTTTCTCCGTTATTGGTTGATCTGGGTTAACCAGTCGCAAGTCTGTTTCTTATATGTTAAGTGTATTAAACTTCTACTTTTCCTTCAAAAATGGTTGTAGAACCTTACCTTGGAGGGTTATTTGAAGCGTGGAAATTCTAGCAGAAATGATGAATCCCTAAAGCAAATAGGTAGATCCCATTGGGAAAGACCTATTACTAGATAATTCATGTGGAGCTAAAGAACGTGATTTGTAAAAATTGCTAATAGCATTGATTAGATGAAGTAAGGGGCTCCGGTGCATAGAGAGGACCGCATCCTTTGAGATGTCACCATGGAAACAGTGTAACCCACACTAGATTCAGTATGTTGTGATTCATTTCACTCTGATAGTGCTGCCGTCTTCAGTAATCTGAAATATGACTTCATAATCAGTTGATGAAATATGGTTAGTTTTGATTTTGTTAGATTCAGCTGTTGGGATCATATTCCTATCTGGTTGACTTTGGTCATTGTTATTGTGGTTATCGCCATCACCATTTTGGAGGAGCTTTGTGCCATTGTGATTGGCTGTTGAGGCCACACTTCTTAATATCTTCTTTTGTATGACCCTATAATTCGAGGTTCTCTGTTGAAGCTCATTTCAGCCATTGCATGTTTAATTCTTTCCATGCTCATGATTCGAGCAATTGTGAAGGGATCTTAATACTTTGATATCTTTTGGTGGTTTGATCAGGTTCTACAAGAAGTATTGAGGTCCTATTCTGTTCCAGAAGATTCATTTGGCAGGGTTTGTATAATCATAGACAAGGTTAGTCCTATTTACTCCTTGTATTAGAACTTGATACGCTAAAAAGTTTCTTCTTGTTCCTTTACTTTTACATGCTTCAATGTGGTGGTCTTTATTCTGTTCTCAAGTATAGAGAATGATTCTGGATACCAGACATTTAGAAGCAACAGGATCATGGATGGGCAAAAGAAAAGGAGTTCATATTATATTGTCTGGTGTGATTTATGATTTTTGTATTCATATGATGGGAAAACTAAAGATCACTGGCAAACATTAGCTGCATTATTCTTGAATTCATTATAAGTTTTTACTGAACAATTTATTTCATTTTCTTCCTCTTGGGGCATTGCCATGAAAGCAGGTTGGGAAAATTCCAGTGGAGGATATCAAGAAAGATTTGAAGCTTGCTGGGATGTCTGAGGTAGCAGTTGAGGAACTTCTCCAAGTGCTCTCCATAAAGTCACTGGAAAAGTTGGAAGGTCAGTTTCTCTTGGGAAGTTTTTTGATGTTCATATAGCTCTTACCAAATAACTAGAATTTGCAAAATAATTCCTGTAATACTTTGTCATGAGATTAAGTTTTCATACACTAGGGCATGTTTTTGTAGAACCTGTCCTTTCAAACCTTTTCCTACCCCTTTTCTATCATTTATCTAGTAGGACAGCCTTATTGAAAATCTTAACAATTTAAGGATTCTAAATGCTACTCAAATCTCTTTGCGCAAGGTGTACAAGATCCATATACCTTGGGTCTTTTGAGTATTGTCAAAGAAACTCAATGAAGATATCATTAATCATCATTAAAGCATTGTCTGAATCAGATTGGGAACACTATGTTTCTATGGATGTAGAGATTCTCGGAGATTCAGGGGAAGCAATTTCCGATCTGAGACAATTATTCTCCCTTGCTGAAAAGTTTGGTTATTCAGAGTGGATTCAGTTTGATGCATCTGTTGTTCGAGGGCTTGCCTACTACACTGGTATCGTATTTGAGGTGAAGACTATTCATGATAACTTTTAACATGACTTGAGGAAAGAGAAAATTTATTGGGGAGAATTGTAGTTTCATTCTAATGATGTTTTAAAGGCCAATCTGTACTTGCCTAGTGGCATTTATGCATGATTGTCCTGTTGTCAGCATATTTATGATAGGAAATGCCCTGTTCTAAGGTTAGCTATATGAATTACTTAGTGCTACTATTGCAAATGCTGCTCATTTATCGCATATATGGGCAGATCATGTGAAACTTACCTGGAAAAAAAACAAGGCAAATGTGCAGTTTGTGTGCAGATATTTATGTACCTGTGGTTAATATGCATGTAAAGCATGTTCGTTGAATACCTTATTCCTTGCCAAATAAATGACCAGTTTGATGTTAATAATTGGGTGTCTCTTTCATTTTTAAAACGGACAATCTTTCCTAGGGTTTTGATCGAGAAGGAAAGTTGCGAGCCATATGCGGTGGCGGGCGATATGACAAATTACTCTCTACTTTTGGTGGTGATGATCTTCCAGCTTGTGGCTTTGGATTTGGTGATGCTGTCATAGTGGAAGTATGTTCCTGGATACTTTTGAAACTTTCATGGATAGTGGTTTATTGACCTTGCAAGTTCTTATACTCTTGGAAGCATAATCCATTGGTCATCAAAGAAGGTTGTTTTCTTAGTGCATTTTCCTGTCGATAACAAGGCTTGGTGACTGGTGGTTCATTTTTAGCTTTGCGGAATTAGTAATCTGTTTGCTTACCATCTTACCATCTTCCAGCTTTATGCAGCATATATTCTAGTTGTGGGCATTCGTTTATCTGTATTATTGGGCATATAGCTTTCTCCCCATCAGGTTTGTTAGTTACATCAGTCAAGCTGTTTGAGCTTCATTGTGGTGAGTCTCATGATCGGGTCAATAGGGTGTGCACGTGCATAAAAATCTATGTGCTTTGCTGTTGTATACACCTAGTCGTGATTATGTGTGCTTTGCTGGCGTCTATGCTTAAATGTCACATGAAAGGAAACGAAAAGGTGCAAGAATAGTCCACATAGGTAATATCTGAAATGTCATTCTCCAATTTTGCATGAATCATGAAGAGCTTCCCCTTCTTTGGCAGTTGTTAAAGGAGAAGGGTCTCCTGCCGAAGCTAGACCATCAAGTAGAGAACATAGTATGTGCCCTGGACAGTGATCTTCAAGGAGCTGCTGCTGCTGTTGCCACTAAACTCAGGGAGAAAGGTCAAAGTGTTGACTTGGTTTTGGAGGGCAAACCCCTTAAATGGTATGTAATTTGCAATTTTCTACCAAATGAACAAGCTTGGTTTGTTGCCTCTGATTACTTCTTGTGTGGTGAAGGGTGTTCAAGCGGGCGGCTCGAATAAATGCACAGAGGTTAATATTGGTGGGGCTTGCCGAGTGGCAAAAGGGTATGGTTAGTGTGAAAATACTCTCATCCGGTGAGCAATATGAAGTCAAATTAGTTGAGCTGGAGTAAACATTAATCTGATTACATGTCCAGGGTTCTTTGTAGCCAGTCAGTTGTAGGTTTCAACCTTTGTCCATTTATTTATCCCCCTGAATTTTTATTCTTTGTAAACTTAAGATAGTTTAAAACAGAGATGGCGAGTCAATTTTGCAGTGTATTGTTTTGTATTTCAATCACCATTTTGAGGCACATACAAATCATAATTTCTCTGTCGGTTACTTTCAGCCAGATATAAAGAACATATTCTTGCTGGAATTTGGTTGTAGGGCTGTCCGTAATTCTTAAAGTCCAAAAAATTCTGCTTGATTCTGTTAGTGTCAATCTTAATCATTCATTGGGCTTGCTAGGGTGTAATAGAAGTGCTGATTTAACGGAAAGTTCTGATTCGACATTTTTACTTTAGTTGACATGATTACGTTGTTGTATTGATATTCGATTTCTATTCTGATTTACATCCTTTTATGATCGGCTAGAACATCTCTAAATTAATATGACGGCTCCAATTTTTAACGCAGTGAGATTGCTCAAACCGATTTTTGCTCTTCCATATAAATTATCCATCCTTTCGTGTTTTGCAGTATATCAACCACCTCCCCTTCTATATTTGTCGCAGTTGGCATCTTATCTAGTCCTTATTAAACGAATTTGATGATACAAATGACGAGTCCGTAATGTCGTCTTCAATACAGGTAGACCGAAAGCACCATGAGGATAACTTAGCGCACTAGTCAGGAAACGTATATAATCTGAATTGGACTTATCTCTTTGTAACCTTTAGTATCCATCACTTCCAAAAGTTTCAAATAATTAGGTCGTATTCGGCCCGTTGCCTTATCTTTATTTTCTAGTACACAAGAAGTCCAGAAAGATAGGTACGAAACGTAGTTTGTAGCCATCCCCTTCTGTCGTTTCCCATTTGGTCATGTTCATGGTCATGTTCATGTTGCAACTAAACGTTTTAAAATGTTTGTTGCTTCGCCGTCTTCTACAGACTCTTTTCTTCTCCTCTTTTTGCTCCGCTGCTTGTCAACTTGCACAGCCGAGATGACTTAGCATTCACATCTTTTACTTGTCCAGGAAGGTCATACAACATTTTAAAGGAGATGATTTTTCTAACATTCCGCTATATCTTGAAAAGAAGAAGAAGAAGAAGAAGCAAAGCCT
The DNA here is from genome assembly GCA_001662345.2 of Metrosideros polymorpha var. glaberrima. NCBI lineage: Eukaryota > Viridiplantae > Streptophyta > Magnoliopsida > Myrtales > Myrtaceae > Metrosideros > Metrosideros polymorpha. The sequence continues at coordinate 15,820,313 of BCNH02000011.1, read as the reverse complement.
ACGCCAGGCAAAATGAAGTTAGAAAGGAGATAGAGATCAACGACTACTCCAAAACACAGTTATCTAACCCGAATCTCACTTTGAACTGGACGTGATTGAGAAGAACAATCCAAGAACAATGTCAACTATCCTTTCTAATCCTAATTTCTTTCTCCCCCTCCCCCGTGTCGTTGTCTTCGTTGCATCAAGTCAATGCCATTGAACACGTCTGCTCTCTCTCTACCTCTAAAGGGTCCACGTCTCTCCTTCATGCGTGAGCGTCGAGCTCAACGTTGGTTATCATGGAGCTCGACACCATGGGTCAAGCTCTACACCATCAACAACTTGTCAACGCCAAGAGACGCGGGGGGGGAGGGGAGGTGTGTGGCTTCAGAGTGATTATTAGCGACGGAGGTGGAGTGGAGGCACCAGTGTGATGAGGCAATGGCAAGGGGTAGCAGATCCGAGGCACGAGGTAAGGGGGCTTGAGAGTGAGAAGTGTGTGAGAGTCGAAACAAGTTGGAGAAAGAAGAGGGAAAGGATTGGAGGGTACTTTGGTTACTGCATAACAAAAGATGTGATTTTAGCTATTCTCGGGGTCGAAATAGTCCTACATCAATATGAAAAAACGTAGCTGTCACGTTCAATGCAGGTGATACGGGAGCTAGATATATGCCTTTCATCAAGTGCCCGTAGATCCACAGTCTATCCAAACCATTGGTAATGGAACATCATAGTCAATGTGTGCATATATAGTCCTGCCACAACCGAGCATCCCTACACATGCTTTTACCGGCCATTACAACCCAGTAATCACACAAAGTGAACATAATGTTGGGATAAAAAAAACATTACAGAGTTATCTAGACCATTGATCATGCGGGCCTCATGACGAGTCCATATAATTAATGCTTCAGATGGTATCGTATCATGGGATATAAAGACCATACACTATCTTCTCGTTAAGATCGGTGTTTCTTACCAAATGCCATCCTTCCATCATCACTAGGAACCACCATCTCAGTCAACAACCGAGCAACTTTCTTTCCTTCTCTTTTGCCCATTGAAACAAAAGGATTGACCCGACCACGCCTGATGAAATGCCATAGCAGGAGAGGTCGAATGGAGTTAAAAAGAGCATCGCTTTCTTAGCAGCTTTAAATCGTGGGTCCTCAAAATGAAAATGCTACTTATTTTCCCCAACTACAAATCGCATAATCTCAGAGAGTAGCCAAAAAGGAAGAATTGTTACTAGGATCTTAATCGATCCTATGTTTCAGACGTTCTTTGTCTCTACTGCTGTTTTTCGTATGATGCCACATCCAATCCAGACAAGCAGCTCCAGTCGCGGTCCATCATTGGATGCTGCGTATCGTCCCCACAAAAGGGGTAAAAGTAAAAGATGGTCTCGTAATTTCTTCTCTCGACTCGGAATCCGCCGGACCAAATAACTCTCGATCATTGATTTTATTGGCCACAGAAGCGAGTTCCACAAGATCAACAGTTGCGATGCACTTGGTTCATTGCATTCAGGTCCAGGCAAGAAATTTCACTGATGGACCCGGGTACGGGCCAAATGAATTCTAAAGGAAAAGAAGAAAAGAGCGAGAAAGAAAACAAAAGGGACCACAACAGCTTAACCTGTCATTTTCTCTTCGTTCTTTTCTCCATCTCTCTCACGCTTTGTCCACCACAGGCTAACACAAAGCAACTGGCTGTGTTGTGTAGTGTGCATGGACGCTCTCTTTGAGCGAGCCTTTCCTTTGTTGTTCACTCTCACTTTTAATGTCGCCATCTTTGTCTTCAAGACTCCGCGCGCGCATGTGCAACCACCTCCATTATTCTGCTCCCCACGAGGTCCCCATCATTCGAGTTCATCGTGAAAATAACGCATGCCGACTGCTGAGCGATCTGGTCCGGACTGCCGAGCGATCTGGTCCAGATAGGATCCATAATTTACACCGACTACGATCTTCCACAAGTGTGGATCTTGACATGTTTGTGTCATCCTGTTCACGGGAAAGATTTCGCTGCCGAATTTATTGAGCATCCCGACTCGGGATGACGCGATTCTGCGCTTTGACATGCCAAAGGGAACCGCCTTCAACGATCGAACTAGCAAGGTCATGCTGAATATCAGAAAAAAAATTGCGACTTCCTGTTCTCGATTATCTTAATGTGTCAAATGACTTCCTTCATGTTATGCAAACTGCGAGTTTGGTTGCTTTTGACCCAAAGAAGCTCGAAGAAGCCCACACATGGTCCATCTATAGAGAGCATTTTTCAGATATTGGTGAGAACATATATAGCTAATAAGAATTAGATGATAATACACATCACTATACTATACGTGATCAACCCCCAAAAAAAAAACCAAAAAACAGTTCCAAAAACATATGATGGGGTATAAAGAAATTCCCCTCGGATATCGAAACTCATCAGCCCTCTCTTTCCCCATCTTCCTTCGGCCTCGAAGAGCTCGAGCCTGATGTCATTCCGATCACCTCGCTGTGAGTAAATCTCTGTAGCTGTATCATCCTCGCGTAGCACCCGTCTGGATAGTTTTTCAGTAGATGCGAATGCGAACCTTGCTCTGCCACTTTCCCATCATCGATCACCGCGATGACATGAGCATTCCTGATGGTTGATAGCCGGTGGGCCACCACGATGGTCGTCTTCCCAGCACAAGCGCGGTCCAATGCCTCCTGGACAGATCTCTCCGACTCGACATCGAGAGCACTGGTCGCCTCATCGAGCAGCATTATGTCCGCTTTTCCCACGAGCGCTCGAGCAATGGCTATTCTCTGCTTCTGTCCTCCGGAGAGTTGGACTCCTCTCTCACCGACGTATGTCTTGTATCCGTCAGGAAGCGCTGATATGAACTTGTGGGCATTGGCTAGGGTCGCAGCCTCCACAATCTCCGCGTCATTGGCTGATTCACACCCATATGCAATATTCTCGTAAATGGTGGTAGCGAAAAGGCATGGCTCCTGAGGAACCATCGCAATGTGCCACCTTAGCGACTTGAGATTGTACTTCCTAATGTCCTTGCCATCAATCATGACCCGCCCGGAGCTTGGCTCGTAGAACCTCTGGATCAGTGCAATGACCGAGCTCTTCCCACATCCACTGGGGCCTACTAGCGCAAGGATCTTTCCGGCACGGGCCCGGAAAGTCAAGTCACGGAAGATCGGCACATCAGCACGGGATGGATAAGAGAAATCCACATGCTTGAACTCGACTTCTCCACGGAGGCGATCAGGGACTGGCGTGGCATCTGGATCATCAGGGTCAATCTCAGTTTTCCGGTCAAGCAGTTCAAATACCGATCTCATGGCTCGACCACCCTTGATGAAGTCAGGAGCAAGAGTTAGTGTTTCTGCTGCTCCATTGGCAGAGACCATAAGGACCATGAAGACGCGTATCGTCTTTGAAAAATCTGAGATACCATGCTTCACAAGCCATGAAGCATACCAAAGGCCAAGAGCATATGAAGCATAGAGTGCAAACTGGGCCACCCCATATCCACTTCCAGCAATTTGTCCCTTCCAGAAACAGCGCCGAAGCGGAGTTTGAAGGTTGAAGGAGAAAAGACCCACAATTTGTGCTTCAGAATTGAAGGCCGCGACTGTCCTTACATTGGCTATGGCTTCGCCAGCTAGTTGCGTGGCCTTAGCATGGGAAGCTTCAAGGTCTCCCGAAAATCCATTCATGAACATTTTCTGTCAAAAGTGAAGTAACAGGAATAAATAAGTGGGAATATTGCATAAATTGAAGGGTACTGAGACACATTCTCAGAGCTTGCACACTAAACATACCAAAATTCACTAATGAAGTCGACTAGGAAAACACTAACCTGCAAAACAGTAGCTGCAACGACCACTGGAAAGACAGCAACGAGGACAAGGGCAAGGCGCCACTGCAGGACAAATCCTGCAGTGCAGGCAACAAGCATGAGGGCTGTGTTCTGCACAATCACTGATATACGGTCTCCAATCGCTGACCTGACATTATTGGCATCAAGAGATAGCCTTGCCGCAATCCTTGCGCTCTCATTTTCCTCCTGATCAAACCATGCCATTTCATTCTTTAGCACCGCTGCCAGCATTTTCTCCCTCACCCGTTTAGTGAGGTTCTCCCCTACAATATCCCAAAAGAAATGTTGCAGGGTGTTGAAGAGAAGTGCGGCCGATGAAAGACCAATCAGTAGATAGCAGTACTTTGCAATCTCCCTAATCATATAAGCATGGTCCGGGTTGTAGTAGACACTCATGACAGCACTTAGAACATAAGCGAAGAAGGCACTGAGAGAGCCGCAAACAACAGAGCCTATGGACCCAACTAAAGCATAAACCCATTCAGGGGAATTCATTTTAGCAAGACGCCAAAAGGAACTGGCTTGCTCCTTGAAAGCAAGCTTCTCAAGCCTATAATTTGGGTAAGACGCATCAAGAGAAAGACTGAAATCAGAGGTTGAGAAGTCCGATAGGCGACGAGAATATGGTGATCTTCCATATGATGAATTTCGTGCAATAATGGGGGAGCTCACGGAGTTTCTTGCACTGGAGGGCCTGCAAGAGAAAAATTTATGTTTGATCGTCTGAAAAGACATCTTTAAGTTCTCAAGAGACAACGCTCTAAGAACAGAAGTTTTAAGGGTATGTTGGAGGACTACTACAACTACTAGAAGTGGAATTTACCTCGCACTGCTCTTTCTTGCATTATTAAGGGCAGTTTCATGTGCCATCTCCTGCATTCGGATGAGTTTGGCATAAACTCCGTTTTCTCCTTTGGCGAAGAGCTCATCATGGGTTCCGAGCTCAGTGACACTTCCTTGCTGAAGTACAGCTACAAGGTCAGCCTTGCGAATGGTGGAGAGGCGATGGGCAATCACAAGGGTCGTCCTTCCAATCATGAACCTATCAAGGGCTTCCTGCACAAGCTTCTCTGACTCCGAGTCCAGTGCACTTGTAGCCTCATCTAGGAGTAATATTGCTGGGTTTTTCAGCATTGCTCTTGCTATGGCTATCCTCTGCTTCTGCCCTCCTGAGAGCTGCAGCCCTCTTTCGCCAACCTGTCATTTAAGAGATTACTACTCAGTTTTTGGTAATCTTGTCCCTTTATTCTCAGAACAAAATTCCTAAGAATAGGAAGTACAGAAACCACATTCAAGTGATAATAAGTCCATCCGGACCCATCCAGATAAGATATGCAATATCAACTAAGATTCAGTCTTTGCGTTGGAGTTTATCTTTTCCTCTCGGAGGAGGTTCTATGGTTTGCGCTACTAAAGTATGGAACTTGCAATCAGTCCTAGAATGCTTTGCTATTGCAATTCCATTGAGATGTTGAATTTACTATCATTCAGCCCGTTTGTATAGTCAAAACCTATTCCGCATTCTAATTCACTAGACTCTGCACTTTGACCACTATTCTCTCTTCTTTATTGCTCCCTTTTTTAGTCCAAAAAAATTATTTCATCTTCACTACCAATGCCATTCAATCTTTTGTCCCCGCTGGTAGGGCAAATCCTCCTTTTTTCCCCTCTCAAAATGTAACCGTCCTAATTGAACCAATACACCTCGCTATGTACCAATTCATGTGAAGTTGTTCATCTTTGTATCGTGCCCTTCATGTGCTTTTTTTCCTGGTTTCCCACTGCGCTCTTCCTGGAATTATCTCTTCTATTCTCATTGTTTTCCATCCTCACACGTTTCTTTAGTACTTGGTTTCTGCCTAATCTATAAAGACCTTTTGTCTATATCTGCACATGCACTGTTGACTGAAGCATGTGACCTTCTTTATTATTGCATTACAAGACCGACCACTTCCCTCCATTGACATTTTAAAATGAAATGAAATCCTGGGTCCCGGATGTTGACCGAGTGAATGGGTAAATTTAAAATTAAGCAATTATGAGTTCTCTTTAAAAAGTCTACCAAGAAAAAGTGGACCCTTCCTGGTCAAAATCCATGATTAAGAGTTTGCTTTAGGAATGATCAACTTCACCCACTCCTCCACCTCCCTAAACTGACATAAAGACAGATTATCAAATGCCTGTAAATCACCAACATCATCAATATGACCCCCATAGTCTCTTGATTAAGAGGCAAATAAATTAAAGAAATCAATGATCTTAAACAGCAATTTGCACACTAAACTTTCAAACGGGAAAGAGGAAAACAAAGGCTTCCCAACAATAATTCCATGTATCGATTAATTATACAGCCTAAAAAGAGTGCAACGGGATCAATTCATTGACTGCATAATTTGCTAACCTGTGTATCGAAGCCATCTGGGAGCTTGATGATGAAGGAATGTGCATTGGCAACTCTCGCTGCTTCTTCGATCTCAACCAGGCTTGCGTTCGGCCGGCCTAACAAGATGTTCTCTTTGATGGTGGTCGCAAAAAGAGCCGGTTCTTGGCTCACAAGCCCTATTTGCTCCCTCAGCCATCTCAACTTCAGTGTCTTTATGTCATGCCCATCCAGCATTACTTGCCCTGAAACACATTCATTCCCCTTGATTAACACAAACAATTTCTTCTCTTTTCGACAAAGTGCAACACATTGACATTACTCTCTTTAACCATGCATAAATCAACTCAGCCCGAGAACAGAAACTATCTTCAATGGGATTATTAAAACGTCAACCATCAAACATCTTTGGTGATTTAATTTTTTCACAAGAAATTGAATTTGCTAGTTAGGTTTTCGAGAAATTACCGGAAGTGGGATCGTAAAATCTCTCGATCAGTGAAACAACCGTGCTTTTACCAGACCCGCTGCTGCCAACCAAAGCTATTGTCTTCCCAGCAGGCACGGTGAGAGAGAAGTCATTGAGTATCCGAACATCAGGCCTCGATGGGTACGAGAAATCTACCTTCTTCAGCTCCACCAGTCCCGTCACCGAGTCGAGCTCCAAACCCGACTCACCATTCCTGTCAATGCTCGGCTTGTGGTCGATTATTCGGAAAATCTTTGCAGCCGCAACCCTCGCCTTAGCGAACGCCCCCATGCTCGGCAACGATTGCCCCAATGCACTGCCCCCAATTAACAAAGAATCAGCAAGAGACCACGAAAGAAATTTCTTCCTAGATAACAAAATCAGGGACACTTACAGGCCACCAATCATGACGGCGAACATGGTGGATATGGCAAGGCCGCCGTTGGTGAAGTGGTGGCGGACGAGGTAACCACCGTACCAGAGAAGGAGGGCGTAGCAGCAGAAGACGACGAAGTAGGTGGCGCCCAAACCCATTCCTTTGGCAAACCCGGTTCGATACCCAATCCTCTGCGCTATCCTTAGAGCAGAGGAATACGCTTGGAGTGCTCTCGACTCCCCCACGAACCCCAAAACGACTCGTATTTGCACCACCGTCTGTTAACATAATCACTTTCAAAATCAGCGAGCCTTAAGAACGAAAAACCAAACAGAAGGGGGGGAAAGGAATGATCTCTACCTGTTCGACGATATTCCCAGCTTGCGAGAGAGCTTCTTGGCTCTTGGTGGAGAGCTTGGCCAGAGTGGTGGCGTGGATCCCGCCAATGACGGCGATTAGAGGGACCACGGCGAGAGTGACAAGAGCCAGCTGCCACACGGCCGTGAATCCCACCACAAAGCCGGACACGAACGTCCCCATGTAATGTAGGAAATTCCCCAGCTGCATCACAAGATATCGAAACAAGAAGATGAGAAGATGAATTTGATGCGTAACAAGAAGATTGGAGAACATGTTTGCTTTTGTGGGACTCAGACCTTCTCGCTAATGGCGTCCTGGACCATGACGGCGTCGGTGTTGATGGCATAGACGACGTCGGAGGTGCGAACCTCCATGTCGAAGTACTGTATGTCCTGGTTCAGGGCAGCTTCCAGATACTTGATCCTCATCTTCGTCGATTGCCTCTCCCCTGTCCACATCCAGCATGATATCTCTGCAACCAGAAATTACATCATCTCTTCAGTTCGAGAATCACATTTCACGGAACCCAATATAAGAGAAGAAACCACAACGGTGGAGAGAGAGAGAGAGAGAGAGAATCAAGACCTGCCCATGAAGAAGCCCATATTGCAGCACCCACCACCAGAAAGTAAAATGCGTACTGCCAAGTGTTTTCACAAGCACAACAAGATCAGTGACCGTGACGATTCGCAGATAATGGGTGTGAAACTGAAAGTCCCGTGTTTCTCTCTTTTATTTCTTTTTTGAGCGCATTACCTTCAAGACTTCCTGCATCATCTTATCCATGTCGTGGGCATTGGACCCGAAGGAATTGACGAGATCGGCGAAGAACCTCAAGAAGAGAGGCAGAGAACACCCATGTACGAGGGCTCCCAGAGACCCAATCCCCATCAGCACATAGTCCAACCCATCCGCGAATCTGAACAGCTCGCCGAACCCAACTGCAGAAACGTCTTTCGGCTTCTCTTCGCCGTTGCCACCCCCAATACTGCTGCCGCCGCCATCCTTTTTCTGCTCCGATGGTGACGAGGAAGAAGTAACAGTAGCGGCACCATCACTAGCGCTAGTAGTAGTAGTAGTTGTAGTGGCGGCATCCATTTCTTCTGCTCCTTTAGGCACGCCCTGCCGGGCCGAACCTGATTCGAGCGTCGAATTGGGGTCAGTTGGAGGGTGGGAGAGAAGAGAGTGAGGAGGAGAGGAGGCAGAGAGGAGCTCAAGGCCTTGCATTTCTGACCATCGCCACTGCTCAATCGTGGCCTTTATCTCCTCCTGAGGAGAAGAATCTTGTGACATTTGCAAAACCCAATAAGAAAAGAAAGGAAAAAGAAAAAGAAAAATCGCTTCTTTTGTGAACAGACAAAGCAAGCACCCCCTCCCTCCTTCTTCCCCTTCTCTTCTTTTGATTATTGACTGGTGACTCCCCCCCAATCGACCTGGCTTTCTTTTTTATTCCAGATCGGGTGTGCTTGTTTTCTTCTGCTCTCTCTCTCTCTCCTTTTTGCTTTCTGGGGTTTCTTTAATATTTACTCCGAGGTGGTGCTCTTGCTGTACAAGAAAATGGAGAGACCTTTTTTCTCTTTTTTGTTCGAAAATGGAGAGATTGATGAGGGTGCTTTCAGCATTTCACGGTCAGTGGGCTGTTGCTCGGTCTTTTGCTTCTTCTGTCGAAAAACACAGAAAGTGACGGGTGGTGAGATGAGCAGTAGCAGAAAGAGAGACCCCCGACAAGCAAAACCATGTGTTCGAAAACTTGGAGATGGGCCTTTGACTAGAGCTGACTTCTTTTTTTTTTTTTACTTTGAGCAAACGTCACCAAAATTCTTATTTATTCGAAAATTTAATATTTGCGTGACATATATACCTTCCGTCAAAATATTCAGCCCCTTGCGATGCCATTTGCAGGCCTTACCTGAGATGGATTAAGAACTATTAAGAATCTGCCTACATAAGTAAAAAAAAAAAAAGCTGAAAAAACATCTGATATAATCTTAAGAAATGGTAAATGTGTCACATAGGTATAAATTTAGAGATTTTTATATTACGAGAAAAAATTTATTGTAAATGTGTCACATAGGTATAAATTTAAAGATTTTTATATTACGAGAAAAAATTTATGGTAAATGTGTCAAGCAAGTATAGTTTAGGAATTTTTTGTTTGTAGCTTTTTCTCTTTTCTTTTAACTAGCCACAAATTCAAAGTGGGGAAAAAACCAAAAAGAAAAAAAGAAATGATTTTTCATTACTGGGTTTTTCGGCTTTTTTTTGGTTAGGCAGGGGAGTTGATAATGATTAATCAGCTGTGGCTTGTTTGGGAAGTTAACGGTACAATAGCAAGTTAAAGCTTGCTGATAAAAATTATTGACTGGCTGCTTGCACATACATGGATAGTCGTCTTTCTGTCTGTCTCCTTCAAATCCGGCGATCTTCACTCACCCTGTTGCACTACAGAGGAGGAAAAAAAAGAAAACAGAAAAAAAAAGTGTTTTTTTCAAAAAAGTTTTTTTTTCCTTTGTTATTGACTTTTGGGCCATTGGCAGGTGGAGCAGTTTAATGCTGGTTTGTTTCTTGTTTTATCAGCACTGTGTTGGTATTTTCCTCTTTGCCATCGAAATATAAAAGAGTTAATATGGTTTTCAAATATTATAAAAAATTAATATCACAAAAAATCTCAAATTAAATTAATACATATGTGATAAATTTATCCTAAACTAATTTTTGTTCACCAAAAACCCTCAAACTAGTACACTTATGCCAAATTTACCATATGTTAATTTTTGTTAAATTGAATTAATACAACAAAAAATCAAAAACTAATACACATGTGATAAATGAAAGATAAAATCTCAAACCGGTACACTGTATCTTCCAACTCAAAAATATGATGGTAAAATTTAACAGAAAATAACATAGGATAAATTTATCACAGGTGTACTAGTTTGAAATTTTTTGTGGTCAAAAAATTAGTATGAGGTAAACTTATCACAGATGTACAAGTTTATGATTTTTTCATGATATTAACCTTATTATAAATAAGTTATATGACTACAAGTGAGTTTGACGGTTAAGAATAATAATATCTCATCTGATGCCTGAGATGGGTGAGGCATTAAAATCAGTCCAATGATATTGCTGCCGAACAAAACCAAATAATTTGTCTATAGAATGGCAATTTCTTCTTGTGCCTTTCAAATATTTTTGTCCTAAGAAAGTTCGCATAAGTCAATCAAACAAAATTTGTACTTGTCATTGATAATGTTAGTAACCAAGTTAACAATAAATTGTATGATTTTTCATTTTCAAGTTATCATTAACAAATCCCTCATTAGTGCTAGAGTGCAAAAGGACTTGTGATTAATCATACTGTCTTTTTTTTTTGTGGCAATGTACAAAGATAATTATGAATGCTAATGGAGTAGTAATTAGCCCAAAATACCCTAGAAATGAACAGATCTAATAGTAACATTCATCATCAAATATCATTAGTTATTAGACTTATAGGTTAGGTAAGATATCACAAATATTATAATAAATATGATGTGACTTTTTTATTATAAGTGTTATGATATCCATTTTAAAAGTTTAAGCTAATAAGTGGAGGGAGATAACTTAAATATAGAGTTTTGACAGAAAAAAAAAAACTTGAATATAAGGCACATCATAACCGCATATACAGGTGATGTTGGATTACAATTAACAAAGCGAAACGTGAAGAGAGTAACATGCTTTATTAAAAAGGAGAAAGATGTAGTTATAATCAAAATTAAAGTTCTTATGTAACTATTGAAAAAAAAATTGTTAAAGAACTTAAATAATGAAAATATGAAAGGTTTTTGAATTACATCAATCATCTTTTACCTTACTAATTATTTGGCCAAAGAATCACTATCGGAAGAAAGAATATCATTTATTGTATACTTTCTAATTTGAAATGAAAAGATAAAGAGAAATTTTTTAACCCATAATTCTACAAACTCACGGCATTATATATTATTTTATTTTTCGCTATAAAAATGATATTGTACTGTCTTAACTATCAAACGAAAGATGGAAGAAAATCAACTCACGATTCTAAAATGCCACATCAACAAAATGCAATCGATACTCCCCATTTTCATCTTATAAACAAAATTTATTGCAATATGTGTTGGAATAGAAATTTTAGGTTAGAAAATGGTAAAAGTATAAATACAGTTATTACATAGTATAATTAGGAAAATAATCAAAACTTTGTCAAGTCCTCAAAGGCAAGATATAGCATTTTTACTATTTAGGATGGGTTCGGTTCAATTTTAGACCATTCAGCATTTTCAAGGCTAGAATTTGGTCAAAAGCTACTTATCAAATATCCCAGTATTTTTTCAAGGAATTTTGAAGACTGAAAGCTCATTGGGAATGCTGAACCAAACCCACTCTTAGATCCTCTTCATAAAATAGTTTTTTTTTTGTCAGAATAAAATAGCTTTTAAGAAACAGCACGATAGTTCCATTAGGTTAGGTAAAAAGTAAAGTAAGTTGTTGATAAAAAAAGTTAATACCGTTGAATGTTCATCGAAGATGTCACATCGCCCGTGTAATATAAGCCATTTCAATCCACATTACATTTTTCTTATTTTATACTAATTAACGGATACAAGGCAGTCATCACAAAAAAAATTAAAGAGTTGATGAGTATAACATTTTTATTGCAAACACTGTTTAATTGGCTCTATCCCGGTAGGCTTTTTTCAAGTACTATACATTTTTTGATAAAATCTGTGGCTAACCCAATTTGACGTTAGTTAAATTAAAACTTGAAACCTTTGAAACTATGCAAATAATTGTCGCATATTTGTATATATACATACATATACAGACATATATACATATACATACATATATATAATATATATACACGAACCACAATATTTGCTTTTTTCATTTTAACTTTTAGAGGTCCGAGGTGTCTCTCACAAGGTGTTGCCCATCACAATCGACACCCAACTAAAGTTATCTTAATATATGATGAGATGTCCCAACAATATTAAGATAAAGCAGGGTTAAGTGTCAATTGTAAAAGTATGATGTAAAGAGTACTCAGTCATTCTATCCATGGTAAAGGAAAATGTAGAGGATGTAGAAAGTGTCAATTGCTTTTTAATTCACTAATATTTTTCTCAGGCATATTTCAAAAATACATTTACTAAATTTTCTCTTTCATTTTTGGGAATATAATAAGCTTCTAGTATCTGGATTTGCTTTTTTTCTTTTCTTTTGCTTCTATTATTTGGAAGCTTGAGTTTGGCAGGATTCATTGATGGGAGTGTGAGGGCCTTGAGGCCCTTGACCTTCTACACTTTCTCAATATGAAAGTATCGGTTTATTGGGTAAAAGTATGTCCCCATCCTGAGTTTTTCACCGTTAAATCTAAAAATAAAAATCAAATTTATCTAGACTGAGATCTATTGACTGGCTCTTGTTGCATTTCAATTCAACTGTGAAAGATTATAAAGGCTGAGATTTATTGCATTTCAATTCAACGGTGAAAGATTATAAAGACCGAGATTTATTAAATTTCAATTAAATGGTGAAAGATTACAAAGGCATGGTGCCTTTAGGAACCATGGAATATTCGTTCTTTAAAAAGTACTCTAGTAGTATCTCTTAAAAAAATAAAAAAAAATAATTAAATGATATATGTTCTAACCTATATTTTTTTGGGAAAGTTCATATTTAATAAAAATTAAATTTCAAAAGTTAAATAAAAGGCAAAAATCATTCCAAGCTCTGACTTAAGGAAAATTTGTAGTAACTATAAACTTCAAAAAAATAAATGAAGCAACTCTCTAGATCTTCAATGAGCGATAACGCCCAGCAAGAAATTATTCGAACTCATGTTGAAAGCTTGAAGCTAAAGAATGAGAGAAAATTTCAAATAAAGGCATGAAATTGACATTATTTGAAATAAGGGCCGAAGTGTCATTATTTTCTCAAATAAGAGACTGAAGTGGATTTTGTTTCAAATAATAGTCTAAAGTTGTCATATCAGTCCAAAAAAAATGCCTGACTTTGCTAGTTGAAGAGCATTTTCGTTATTTATCTTTTTTTATTTTATTTTTCCTATTTTCTTTATTTTTCTGTTTTTTTTCTTTTTTCCTCCCTTCCCCAGCTATCCTCGCCATTTGCCGGCCTCTAGCGAGGGCCGCCCTCACTGGCATCAGGCGACCCTCAACCCAAAAAAAAAACTCTTCTTAGTTATTTTCTTGATAAACGGTCTCCCCAAAAACCAAAAAAATTATGCGTGCACATTTTGGAGAGTCTTCAAAGTCAGAAACCGCGACAGTCTTGAAGTTCCCACATGTCGCTCGCAGTGAACAATTTCAATTTTGTCAGAGCCAACGCATTCATTGCGACCGTTGACCGACTGCGCCGCGGACTCCTCCTCCACCTCCACGCGAAGAAGGCGGAGGTGTAAAAGGGTGTGAACGGTGGCTTCGAAAATGGGCTGTCGGAAACCGCCACGGGACAACCTGTGTCCGTTGCATAACTGCTGTGGCTCTGTCATTAACCGGTTTAACTTTCCAACCTCGATTTCCACGAATTTTCTGCACATTTGTTCAAAAAGAGAAAAAAGAAGAGAAAAAGCTAACGGCTGAAGATCGAGATCTGTTCGAGTTTTAGGAGAATTTAAAGAATCCGATCGTGCGTCACTAGTGTCACGGGCGCATTAAATTCGATTTTTCCTTTCGGGTACTTACGTGAAGTTCTATTTAAATAATTGCGCACATGTGTAACCACCCTCCAACTGTTTCGATGGGAGAGAAAGGAGTCACAAGCTCGAGGAATGGAGAGCGATCTGGATTCGAACCATAATTAGAGTCACTCTTCACGTAGCTCAACTTCTTTCCGTCATACTTGACGATGGTTTAGGTTTTCCATAACCAAAATGTCTCGAGTTGTGTCGGTTTGGAGCGAGTCAGGTTAATGCATATGTCTCTTATTAGATGTCTCGCGTTACCCATTTTGAGATTGATTTTGTAGCAATAATATTTTTATACTTTCGATTCAGGAATCGATAGTCATGGGTTCTTTTCCTGCACTAAAGAATTTATATTTATGTGAATTTAATAAGCTTTTTTACGCTAAGTCAGGTGGATATTGGGTGGGTTTGGTTCAGCATTTAGAAGGAGCTTTCAGTCTGAATGCTCTTTTGTGAAATGCTGAACTATTTGACAAGTTTTTTTCAAGGGAGCATTCGGCCAAATGCTGGCCTTGGGAAGGCTGAAATGCTGAATGCTGAATGCTGGAGGGACTAACATTCAGTATTTCAGCCTTTTTAAGGTCAGCATTTGGCCGAATGCTCTTTTGAAAAAAATTTGCCAAACAGTTCAGCATTTCACGAAAGAGCATTCAGGCTGAAAGCTCATTTCAAATGTTGAACCAAACCCACCCATTGTTTTAGATTGAGCTTAGTCTTCATAACTCAAGCTGAAACATTTTAAGTCTATTGTTAAATCTTGAATTCTCGAATCAAATCTAGTTTGAGGAGTAAACTATGTCGTCGGGCTTTATTTCAATGTAAGAGTATATTGTTGATTTTTATATTTTTACTTCATTTTACCTATTAAGCAAACATCCTAGGCTAGCCTGTAGCTAGTCCGGAATGGATACTGGTGGGGGGGCATCTACATTGAATTATGATTGTGCATGTAGTTTCTTTTCCTAATTTCGCTAATTCTTTTGTCGACGAAAAGCCATAGTGCATTTTCAGGTATGTTTGGTTAAAAGAAATGATTAATATCACGAAAAACTCTAAATCGATATGCTCATAATAAATTTTTTTCAAATTATTTTTTTGACCATGAAAAATCCTAAACTAGTACTTCTATGATAAATTTACCCCAAACCGATATATTTGTAACAAATTTACTCTCCGTTAATTTTTATTAAATTAGGTTAATATCACGAAAAATTTCAAATTGGCATACTTGAGATAAATGAAAGGTAAAACCCTAAACTGGTACACCCTGTCAACTGTTACATGTCATCAAACTTGGCAATTTGACGGTAAAATTTGATAGAAACGACGAAGGGTAAATTTGTCACGGGTGTACTAGTTTGAGGTAAATTTGTTACAAATATACCAGTTTGGATTTTTCATGGTCAAAATTGGGTAAATTTATCACATACATACCAGTTTTTGGTTTTTCTTGATAATAACCCTAAAAGAATATAATCACTTTCCAAAAATGCCCTCCCAATCTTCTCACGCCAACCCACATTCGAAACCTAATCACAAAAACACAAACCTAGCCCCCTTCTTACCCAACATGTTCTGGCATCACCTCAAAGCCCTCTCAAATAGCTCCATCTTCTCCTCAATTGTCTCTCAATCTCAAAGCACCACCTAACTTGGGAGACTCGATTTGAGATTGTCGATAACTAAATCTGTCAAAATGGGTCATAGACCAATTTCTTAATTCATATTTGATAGACTGGGTTATTATATGAGTTAGTTATATTTAGTAAGTGGGTTATAAATGAGTTTAGAATGGCAAGACTAAAAAACATATGGATGTTAAATGGTTCACAGTTTACCCAAACACAACTCACTTTTGTAACTCTCTCTTCACCTTCTATGAGAAAATAACAGACTCCTCTAATCGTTCCAAGCTTAGAGAAGTCTTGATGGGCTCGGTGTATGGGCCCGACTTCATCTTATTAAAACTACCAAGATAGCTTTTTTTTGTTAGGTATCGACGCACAATCACACGAAAAAAGAGTAAAAGTCAATAGACAATTGAGATGTAAGATTTTATCTTAATTCACCCTTAAACTAAAGGTACATCTAGTAGATGATTCCACTATAATTAGCACCTCGCACCTCTCGTTACATCGCTCAATTATAAAAGAAAGAGAGTATATATAAGCAGTAGCTGTTCATAAGCCCAAATTCAAACTATTAATAGAAAATGTGGGTTTAAATCATAAAAACCCCCTAGCTTTCAAGAGACGCTGCTCCTCTCAACCCCTACTGGGGGCACCCCCTGGACCCTTGCCCACTCACTTGGGAGCAGGACCCTAGTGTTTTCCAATCAGTTGAGAGTATGAACCACACCCCAACACTTTTTTTCCCTATTTTTTATTTATTTATATTAGTCTTGGAAGTTTTGTCTGTTAGTTATTTGAGTATATGTTTCACTGGTTGTAGTTGGTGTTATTATTTTTACGTAATATTTTATCTTAGTTCTTATTATTGCAATCCATGGTTAGCATAAATAATCTTATACAATATCTTACAATCCGTTCAATTAAATTTCATTTACTGCACGTTATTTGTTGCTATGATTTTATAAATTCTCTACCAAATACTTTCTCTTATTCTTCAATGTGAATTGATACAAAAATTGAAAATTCTATGCAATGTAGAAAGCCAATTATTTTAGCATCTTAAAGTGGAGATAGCGATCTCATTTAAATAACATATACATATGAGGAACTTACAATAGGTTAACTAGGTGGATACATATTTTCATAGATGGGATAAAATATGGAAGTATTTTAGTAAAATGGGTTAGGTCAGGTATGAGTTAGGTCAGATACATGTTACTAAATTTGTATTGCATATAAATGAGTCAAAACATATTAAATTGGTCGATTTGGGTTGGATCATTTTTTTACTCAACCCAAACCCAACACGACCAACCCATTTGATGGCTCTATCCATGGCCAAGGCAACCTTCAATCGAGGTTGCGATGCTTGGGAAACCTTGGGTTGAGGTTGGCTATGGCAACGCAACCTCGATTTGAGGTCGTGACGGCCTCAGAGAGAGAGAGAGAGTTGGGGACAAGAGGTACAAAAAGACACAAGTTGCAGAAGACACATAGAAGATAGGGGGATCTAACCTAGGGGGAAGAGAGAAAATTGGGACCGAGATGGACCGAGATGGCGTCAAGCGGCATCGATGGGGCTATCCTAGATGGTTATAGTGGTGGCCGGCAACAGGGGAAGATGGCGGCAAATCTAGGTTAAGAGTCTGGATGCGCGGGTAGTGTGATGCTAGAGTCTTTAAAATCTTTACATGAAGAATGATAATTAGGTCATTTTAGCGGGGCTTTGATATGTAACTTGCAATTCTGAAAATAAAACGCATTTTTTTTTGTCATAAGATGCAAACCGACGCGTAGTTTTTGGTATTTCCTCATTATTTTTTCTTTCAATTCTCGCAACTTTTATAATTGGCTAGCGGAGGGATATGTAACTTCAAGTGGGAGTTCAACGGGAATATATATAAACTCAAGTCTTGACTAAATGCGTCAACGGGAAATTGTCAGCAAATCGTCGACAAATCTTGGGATTCCTCTAATTAAGATTCTTTCATCGAAAGTGACAGCAAATTATGTCCCTCTTAGGTAGGTGCAACCAATCTCCTCTACTTTCATTGATTTTTGATCTGTTCTAGTCAGCGTAGTACACTGCCAAAGCTACAATTAACTAACCCTACTTAAATATCTTTTTTTTTCCTCGAAAAAAAAAAAAACCAAAATAAATGGAAATATAAAGATAAAAATAAGAGGAAGACTCTGAAATCTGAATGAGAGCTGCTTTTGCTCACGCCCTGCAGGGAAGTGGCAGGGCATCGCACAGGGAAGACCGTATTAAAGAAAGACCCCAAGAAAAGAGCATGGAGTCGTCATGGAATAGGACTCATTGTTCACTTCCTCACGGAAATTGCAGAGAAATACACCTTATATTTTTCTTTTCCACAATTTTTTTTTTCTTTCTTGGCCTCGACTTCATGGAATACGTTGATTGTTTAGAAACATCAGATTTAACGTCCTAGATTGTTCTAAAAAAGGAAATTGGTCTGCATCCAATTCATGTGAGTCCAACACATATGCATCAATGTTACATCTAATGGCTCCTTTCAGCTACTGTAAACATATTATTTATGCATATGTTTCACAATTAACACAATGTGAGGAGTCAATGGTTTACCCGCCTATGAAAATCCAATTAACCTTGCATTTGAGAGTTCTTCTGCCGTCTACGAGCGTCAGAAAGCATTTTATGTACCATTACATTGGTACTGCGTTAAAGTTGAACCAGTTGCAATATTTGTATTGTACGAATCCCCTAGATTTACATTCAAGTGTAAAAGGTAAGGAAAGATGGTGATAATTGAGTATTGGAAGCATATAGAAGACCGGATATAAAGTAGGACATAAGGATGTACTAGGGGTGTGCAATCGGACTGGACCACTCGAAAAACAAGTTTGAGAATCGGTTCCTGTTTGAATCGATCTGGGAACAGGTTCTATTTTTTTGGGAATTAGTCCAGTTCTTGGTTCCAAGTGAAGACCCACCTAGGAACCGAATCAATTTTGGAACCGGTATGTAGATAGGAAGACTTGCACTTGTTAATCCTATTTTTATATTTTGGATTGTTACTTTTGGTGAATATTGATTTTTATTATTCATCTTTTACTTTGAATCGTTTCATTACTTACTCATATTATTTTGCTGGAAAAAATAAAACAAGAAAAAGGAACAAAAAAAAAATAGGGTAGATTAAAGAACCGGACTGGAAAGCAGAGTAGGTTCCAAAACAGATTCGGGGTAAACATGGCATGTTTCAAGTTCTAAAAAATGAGAACCAATCTTGGAACCTACTCACCCTAAAATCGATCACTCCTAAGATATACGGGGTACAAGAGTTCATACATTTATCACCACTTGATGAAGAGGGAAGATTTTAGCTTGCTGTGCAAGTAATCCTAAAGGCCGTGCGCCTCAAAGTTACAACTTTCGAGTACCCTAATTGGAAAACATACATTTATCATCACTCGATGAAGAGGGAAGATTTTGGCTTGTTGTGCAAGTAATTCTAAAGGCCGTGCGCCTTAAAGTTACAACTTTGGAGTACCCTGATTGGAAAACGAGACAAAATAAATCCAGAAAAAGGAAAAGAAAAAAGAAAAAGAGAACACATATTCTGAATTTGGAATATAATTACGAGTATGCAGGTTGCGAAACAGAGAAGGAAAGGAAACCGCATGTGCGGACCCCATACGATCCAATGGTGACCTATGCAATACTGAAGGTGACCAAGCTTTTAACTGCTCTTGAAAATGTGGGAATAGGTAAAAACCAATGGAGAAAGCCATTTCTGACTCAGGCTAGTTTGGTCCGTTCATGTACGTAAGAGCATTAATGGGATGGTACTGTTCTCTCCTCGCGCGGGTAGTATATGTAGGACAGTCCACTTTTATGGGAAATGCTCAGCCGGATCGCATCCGCTCGGTCGGATTCATTATAGTCATTGATTTTATTGGTATCGTGTGTGGGGCTGGTATGAATGCGTAGGATCAGCAATATCAACCGTATGTTCGCTTGGACCCCAATTGAGAGAAGGAATTGAGTTATCGAACATATCATTATGCTATGATCTTGTAGTTTACAAGGGTCGCACATAGAAGAGAGGGAAAGTAACATAGTCCAATTTTAAGCTCGCTTTTTTCCTTGACCGTGACTCACCTACTCAAGGACAGGGGAGCAACATGTATTGGTGACACTCACCCACTTCCTTGACTAAATTTTTGGCAATGTACTCTCTACGACATTGGAAAGCGAAAACTTAATTTTCAAGCAGAGACAGAAGATCTTAAAGTTCAAAACGTGTTTGGTGAGCATAGAGATACATTTTGCAATAGACGCCACAATTTGGTATTGGAATTCTTCATATTCCAACACACCAATCTTCGTCGTATCAAAATCCCCCTTCTTAGCTGGAAAATCACATCATAGGTCTTAAATTCATAGGGAATGCAATCGAGTCGTCACCTTTCATTTAGTTTAATTAAATCCTACACCATTTATCGAAATGTGCAATCGAGTCTTAAATCTTTCAATTAGTTTGATTAAAACTTATGTTGAAAAGTGCAATTTTAGTATGTCATATAAGCTATTTTTCAAAGGGCATGTGGGCAATTTCGGATACTGTTCATTACAAGGATTTGATTGCATTTAAGAAAAAAGTTTAGCACTTAATTGAACCAACTAAAAAATTTAAGATTTGATGTCAAGGCATACACAAATTTTAGAACTTGTGGTGATTTTCTTTCCTTCGCAACATGCACCAGGTGATTACCGTGTTACTTTTAGGTATGTGCTGTGGCTAATTGCTGACGGCGACAATTTAATGTCAAATCAAACGAGTAAAGATGGATATGCTTATCGCTTAACGGCCGCTCGAATTCAATTATCTCACACTGGCAAAAGCATACCTATCTTCCTCTATGGATCCCACTTTGAAAGAAGAGTAAATATTCCTCAACAAAGCGACAATTCATCCAACAAAAAAGTAGAATTAAAATGGGGCCCGGGTTGCATGGAAATTATGATAAGGGAGTCTCCGCCTCTTCCTTTTTTCTTGAGAATATAATCGGTTTATCTCCTTCTAATTTTTTTTTTTTTTGTAATGAGGATCAATCAACCCAACATACAAAAAAGCGGGTCTCTATCATAGGGGACTTTGTACTATTATAGATGACTTAAGGAAACCCTTCGTATATTTTAAGTTTAGCCAAGGGAATAAGAATCGAGGGAAGCAAAACATGAAGCAAAGTTTGTTGAAGAGTAGGTTTAAAGTGAGAGATCGTATTGGCCCAATTGAGAAAGGACATTGGAACCCTAGTCAACGAGTTTGGTTCTTTGGCAGGTGATCTGCCCAATTTGGGGGGAAGCCGAAGCGCCTCTAAAGAGGTCAAGAAAAGGGTCTCTCTCTCACACATCGCATCACGAGATTTAAAGATGAAAATAATCGAATTTTACGATAATAATCAATTTCTCTTCACCCTCTCTGAGAATTTAATTAAGGAGTTCAATGCTGATTAACAACGCTATCAATGATGGTTGCTAATCGGATCTCCCCATGTCATCAATGCAATCGGAAGGGGGCAGAAAATCCAAAGCCAAAACACTCAAATGCCACTCAAATGCTTGTCCAAAAAGGGGAGCACGTTAACACTCATTATGCCATTCCATTGTCTTTCTCGTGGAGATGTGTGCATTATTATGCTATAAAGTAATCCCAATAATGCAATCTTTAATTGTAAGGTAAGATTTCGGTAAAGATGGTGCTGAGAGTATGGCTAAGTGCACCGATGAGATGGGTGAGTTGTCGTCCTGACAGATAGACAAGTGTGACAGTGGTTGAGCACTCCCAAAGTTTAAGTTTTATAATAGTCATATTATTCTTAAAATAAAGGTAACCCCCATTTGATTATTGCTCATCATCCTAGGATCTTGGCTATTACCCATATGATTTCGAGGGCCCATCACCAAGAACACAATGGACATAGCCTTGTCTCCTAGAGAAGATTCATGCTATAGGTGAAAGATTGTGTCTTTTCCATTCTACTAGGCAATTGTATCATAACTGTGTCTGTGCTCTTTAGAGTTTAAAATCGTGAGCGTTAACGCAAAAAGGTAGTAAATTTTTACCAAAATTTTTCTTGCATGTTTCTAATATAAGAAGGGTTGGTCGAGCATTCGATCCTTGGATTATAAGAGGATAAATCTTGGTTGTTTATCGAAAACTTTTGAAGCATTTGTAAGTTATGACATTTTGTGCAGTGTGACGAAATGTTCCATCTTTTGAATGATGAACAGTCTCTCGAGAAATCATAAAATTTCTTGATTGGGCAAATCGTTCTCAGACTAGTTTATGAAGAGAGGAAAGGGAAAATAGACATGAAAATGTCTCTAATTTCAAATTTTCCCCCTTCTTTCTTTCGGGAAAATTTTGAAAATTTTGAAAATTGTCATCCAAATTTTCAGTCTTTCCATTTCCCCTGTTTCCCAAATAAAACCAAAGGCCGAAATTCAGGTTTTTAAGATGTATTGAGGGTACCATACTCAATAAGTAGAATAATAGACAGAAAATCAAAAGACCAAGTAACTTTATCTCCAAAAAATTTGAAATATTGGAAAACGAATTTAAGAGTATATTAGTCATTTTCTTTTATTAAAATTCATTTTATTTTCTATAGTCAAAAAGCTTGACCAGGAGGGTCATGCATTATGTAGTTAGCGTGGAGAAATTATAATATTGTTACCCATGATTGCGCTTGACCCGAAATACAATCTTCCACAGTGGTGGCTATAATTAATTAGCAGGAAAATTAGAATAATTTAATATAATTGGAGTGCACTTATTGGTCATGTGAAAATGTGATACAAAAAGTGTGAAGGGATGTTTATTTTTCTCTTAATTCATTGGATGATGTGCATGAAAAGTCGTGGCTTGGACCACTAGACTCGGGTCCACCTTCCTTAGGGGCTCACATTTTTCTGTGAGACTCCCAATGTGTGGACTTTCATAGTCAAATGCCCATTTTTGATTTATTTGACTATAATCAAGATAGTCAAAGCCATATAGTTAATCAATTCATTCTAACCTCGACAGTAGGATGGCTGACAATGACTAGATCGCAATATCAGCGATTTTCGATGAAATTGATCGAAAAGATCACATTAGAATTTTGCATAAAAAAATTAAGACTAAATTGATATAATTAAAAAGTTTAAAATTAAATTGAAATTTGTATAATAAATTCAGACTGGTTAGGTAATTTTTTCCACATGCATTAACTGAAAATTCGATATTGTGATCTAGATTAGATGCTAAGTGCCTCGTTTGGTTTCTCGAAATGTTTTTTGGCTTTTTTATTTTTAAACCATGAATAGTAAATCGAATTGGAATTCTCTTAGCAAATGAAAATTGTGGGGGACATGCTTGTTTGCTTGTATGTATACGTTCAACCTATTGATGTTGTGGGTGTCGCACAAATTCTACATTGTGCGACTCAATCAAACATGTCATCACCAGTCAGTGATGCAGTTTGAGTCTTCGTCCACAATGCATGGATAACCCATGTAAACATTTCTTATACTTCCCTTTGTTCTGAAAGTTGGATCTATATGTGGTGACTTTTATTTTTAACTTTGATTAATCATACAGATCTCGCAATTTGTCTTTTATTTAACGCAAATCACCTTAAGCTGTACAAAACATAAAAATATGGAGCTCTAATCCTTTCCATGGGTTCTGTTTGATCTTGGAAGTAGGAACATCCTTTTCTTTTCTTCTTTTTTTCTTTTAGAACTTTTTGGTACACTGTACAACAATATAAACGAGTAATACTTTTTTCCCTACAACTACGACTAGTCCTCGATCCTTTTTCTTTCGACTTTGGCACAAAACAATATCTTGTTTTATTTATTTTGCTGGGGCGCAAAAAAAATTTGTTTTTTTCACTTACTACATAGAAGTGGAGACCGTGGGTCCTCAAATTCTCATGGAAGTAGAAGACGCTCGTGATTCATGTTACATTGGAAAAACCGTTATCTATTTGCTCCTAAGCCCGAGCCATGCTCGAATGTAATGTCTAGTGGCTGGCAACAACATCATATTTCGTGGCTTCCATTTACTCGATTTTTCTAGGGTTTCTTTCCAAACGGTCGGTGCACCAGCTTTCTAAATTAACAAAAAATATATCGATATATATTCATCAATATATATGTATCTATATAAGCTCCGTACAATCATTATAATAGTAGCAAATTTCAATTAAGTAAAAAGTGTTCACAACATGGCCATCTCATTTCAAGATCAATGAGATAAGATCTTGAAAAGTGGCTAATGACAAATCAAGAATAGCGTCACCACAGATGGGCAGTTTGCGTGTGTCCCCACCCTAATCAATCACGTAATGATTATTTCTTTCTTGTGAGTAGTTGTTGAAATTTGCCCACAATTCGATTTTCTTTTTAGAGATTATCGTACTGATTATTCGACATAATCAAGCTCTTTAGTTAGCTTAGTGGAAAAACTTAGTGGGAATCAGGAGGAAAAGGTTCTTGCTTTACAGAACATAATAAGTATCCTTAACGGTGGCACAGATGCGACCGATGCAGCTGATTAAATTTCTTAGATCAATGGTATCAATAATTGATTTATGGGTAACGTCTAAAGTCCAAGCCAAAAATAAATATGGGATCATATTTAGTTACATTCATATTCCCAATGTCATAGCATTTTTCTCATTATGGATAATAATATTTATTTTAGTAATTTTTATCATGTAATAACTATTCAAGTAAATACTTCTAGTCAAAATCTTTTTTTTCAAACAGACGCAGTAATAATTAGCAAAACATAGAAAAACCCATTATTTTTTAACCCTCCCTGCTTCATTCTCTCTCTTCTTCCTTTATATCTCAGTTTTATTTTATTTTTTGGTTTTTTTGGGTAGGTGCATATTCCACCTTCAATGCGGTTTTCACGTTCTTTGCTGCAGACTTTTTTCATTGGAGCGTTGCTTTGGAATATTTAACAGTTTAGGTATACTGCAAATGCTTTAGGCATCGTCATGAGTTACCTTTGCTTGAGTGATTTTTCTTTTGTGGTTTTTAACGAATGGGAAGTTTTTCTTATGTTCGACTTAACGTACTTTTGGATTGGGAGCGCTTGCTTGGTATAATAGCAAGCAGTCTTATCTCCACTATATAATCAAACACCAAGGACCTCGTTCATTACATAATTAAATGCTGAAAATCAAAATCCTGGCCACTGAATAAGAGTAAGCATATTAGTATTGACTAAAGAGATTAAATTAATTTAGTAAATAATTCATTAGAAATTTTAAGTGAGTGAATCTTTAATTGTGCTTCTATATGACAGTAAACTAGGCGAAATTTTTTCTTGCTAAGAGCCTGCGTAAAAAACTAGTACACAAACTGACAGAAAATTTTTGGCATGTGCTTATCGAACAGTTACTAAAACTGATACATGTAAATTTATTAATTTAGATAATATATTTCTCTAGGGTTTATAATATTTTCCTTTGATTTTTTAAGTCTTTGATAGCATTGCAGGTGCCATGCCACGACCACATAGGTTCCAACTTGGCACTGGACGACCACATCTTCATTTTCGATAAATGTTTCAATAGAAGGACCAAAACCAACGGACCAACATATAATTCAAAGACCCGATGGCATACAAGAAAGTCTCAAGGCAATGTCGAAGAAGTCCAATGACCCTCAAGTTTATACCTAGAGAAAAATCTGCCATTTATATCAAACAAATCCATACTTGGTAGTTAAAGATATTCAAATTCAGTATTCAACTTGTAAATATTACCTAGCAGTTTTTCTTTTCTTTTTTTAGCACTAAGAATTATCAGTATTAAGTTCTTGAAATTTAGCCTTACTTATTCAGTGGTTTTCCCGAGTTCCAAAAGTTATACTAACTCCTGGGTTTGTCCCGCCTTTTTCGCTCATCAAGCACATGGGTTTGGTCTTCTTGTGTAGATATGATTGCTTCATCTTTATCGTGGACCCATCTTTTGAAAGTTGAAACTTTTATCTTGTTAGTATCTCCTGTTTATCTTCAGAAAAAAAAAGAAAAAAAGAGTATGCTCCTGTTTCTTGGTTATTGATTTAATAGTGTTAAATCAAGATTTTTAGTTTCGCTACTTGTCGAACAACGAGTTGTCATGCTAATATAGTACGACGTGATGTGCTCTCCAGCTTGATAAATCACTAGGAAAGGAGTTGGCATGTCATTTTGACTTTTGGTTATGCATCTTCTCGACCATCAGAAGGGACCTTTTGGGGGGAAAAAAGAAATACAAAAAAATTCAAAATCATGCTTTATTTCCTTACACTCAAATTTGGATGAAGTAATTAGAAAAAAAAAGGATTTAAATAATTATGAGGGAAAAGAAGAGAAAGAGAAAGAATAATTTATGATATAAATATCCTCTAATGTATTTATGAATAGATATAAAAGAAGGTTATAAGTACAGAAAGAAGAATAAATTTGTTTGTTAATACACAAGTTCTTCCAAATCCCTCTAGAGGGATTTAATATATACATAAAATTTGACCGGATCAATCTCTTCTAATCATTCCAAATCCTTACCTTCCTTCTCTTCCTTTCTATAAAGACGATTGTATTTTTAGAACCCATTCTCTTCCCTCCTAACCCTCACTACAAACACAGCGTCAGTGTTTGAATCTTCCAAGTCACATGGAAGCTACTCCTCTCCAGAACCCAAAAAGGGAAAAAAGAAGACAGAAAAAAGAACTAGAAACTACATAAATGGAGCACAGAACAAGCTTAATTGATTGCATTGTCATACTTTCCATGAAGTGGTTTCGTTAGATTTAGAAAGAAATACACATATCCCATGCACGATTTGCGAAAGGTAACAAAGTTAAAATAGATGTTACCTCAAATGAACCACAGATAAGTTACCTTTTTATATAATAAAAGTAACTAAATAACCATCTACCTTATTGTGTAGCTAATCTGAAAACGAAAAAACGAAAAAAGCTAGCGTAAATGGACTGGATTATATGCTTTACAAGAGTTGACTTTTTCAGTACCAAATGACAAAAAGGACTAGGTGGGGTTTGTGCTTTAATGATGGAAGAATGGATCGTCACAAATTTTCTAGTGGGGAGTCCGTTCCCATGCGTTCCTCTGAGCGATCATTATGCATGTGTTCGCACGATCCGGCCTCTTTTTGTCATTTTCACTACTTTTTTGGGGCCAAAACTCAATTATGTTCTCCTCTGCTTTACAGTTCCATTATATGAACAGTACCTTTCTCCTTATGTCAAACATCCACCCCCCCAAAGCCAAATTTCATGGTATTCGTGTTCTAAGCACCACCTATGAAGGTGGCCGAGTGGTGGTCATGTAGTCGGCAAACCCTGTCGTCGTACCCCTGCCAATGTACTAGAGATCCGGAATCAGTTTTGGGAAACATTATTTATCCAACACAGATAAGGGCAAAAGAGAATAGATTGTATGGACAAAGAACAATTTTTCGGTCCAACTACATATGTAATTAAAACAAAAACTATTACTAAGGCAATTTTTGATTGGTTTATTTCACACTAATGTTACCCACATGCAATTTTTTCTTAAAAAGTGCACACTTCCAACAAATACAAAACTCTCGAAAAGGACACTGCAAGTGCCATTACTTTTATACAATGTTCATTCAGTACTAAAACTTTTCAAGCGATCATTTAAATGTCACTTTGATAAAATAAAAAAAACGATAACTTCAATACTATTGGCAATTTGTGTGGCCAAAAATCAAACGTGACATTAATTTATTAAAAATCGGTCGACATTGCTTGGTCACACTAATTTGAGAAGGCTTGCTTAATTTTCTAAAAAGCCTCTTTTCTTTTATTTTTTTCTCTTTTCTATCCTCAGTTTTTCAAAGAGTAAAGTTAAAAAAGAAGAACCAAAATAATACTAATAATAATAATAAGGGAAGATATAAAAGATCCACAAATCTGATAAATGGGAATCAGATCTTCCTCCATTTCTCTTTCTTCTTCTCGGGTGGTTGAGCCATGGTTCCTCCATCTCTCTTCTTCTCCTGTCAAACTTCGAAGAGAAGACTTAAGGATTGGGATTTCATTTTGCAATCAATTTGGGGAAAGTCGTTTTGGCCCTTTTTTGCCACGTCAATCAAACATTGTCCATGTTGGACTTGATTTTCTTTTAAAATAAGCCACATCAAAGTTAAAATTTAATTTGAAAAGTCACGTTGAACGAAGTGCTGGAATATAGAATTAAGTGATCGATTTTTCATTGATATGGCATTCAAGTGATTGGGCGATCAATAAAAGGTGAAGAATATGAAGATATCAATCAAAATCACAAAGACATTGATTTATCAATCAAGGGAGAAAAATTTGAAGATATCAATTGAAACCACAAGTTGATTCGTGGAGATGGTAGAATTAAGGGATTGACAATTTTGTAATATAATGATCTCTTCATTTGTTATTTTCCATTGTTGTATTGTTTCATTACGAACGGTAACAGTTTGTAATATCTTTATATAATGAAAATCATCTCAACAATTGTACATTGAGATCAAGAATCCAACACCTCTGTTCTTTTAGTGTCAACATCCATCGACAACTGACGATGGTCGATGTTGTCATCCTCAACAAGAAGGTCATGAAGGAATCGACGGAAGTTTTAGAGGTCATCAATGACCACAGTCCATAATGACCTTAAAACGCATCCATGATCGAGAACGGCCTTAGAGATCCTCGATAGCCTCATTCACAGTTGTTGACAACCTCTACTTGTAGGGATAAGTTAGTTCATGGCGACTGTTAGTGATATTATGATATTTACTTGATTCTGTATATATCTCAGGATTATGCATATATCTCCTTCGATAGTGCATATCTTCGATTGATTATATTTAGTTTTATGTTTATCTTATTACCTCAGGTAGTCATCTAAGAAAACCTATAAATAGGCTTTATATCTACTTGTAGAGATAAGTTGGTTCATGGCAATGATATTATGATATTTACTTGATTTTGCATATTAAGATTATGCATATATCTCATATAATAGTGCATATCCTTGATTGATTATATTTGGTGTTATGTTATTTTATTACCTCAAATAATCATCTAAGAAAGCCTATAAATAGGCTTTACATATACTTGTAGCGATAAGTTGGTTCATGGCGACTGTTAGCGATATTATGATATTTACTTGATTCTAGATATCTCTTAAGATTATGCATATATCTCATTCGATAGTGCATATCCTTAATTGATTATATTTGGTGCTATCTTTATCTTAGTACCTTAGATTATCATCTAATAAAGCTTCATATACTTTTTTCTATAGATATTGAAATATACACAAGTTCCAGATTCCGCATTATTTCTCAACTGCGACGATGAAAAGCGATTGTTAGATAAACCTCAGACACGACACTACCAAGCTCAACGAGGGGACATTTTATGGTGGATGCATCCAAGATGACTGTGCCGAACCCCGACAAAGTTGGCAGCAACATAAGGTGGGAGGACAATGTGATAGGGGCTTAGGGTTTTTGTAAAAGATAGCTAAAGTTATAGGAAAAAAGACACTAGTAGTGCCATAACTTTTGTATGAGACTCACTTTGGTGCCATAACATATTTACATATCACTTTGGTGTCATAATTTTTAAAAATGGTTTAGTGACTTCAGGGACTTCCATTGCGGGAAAATTCGACATGGCATCAATTTGATATAAAAGCGTTTAGCGTGGTTAGGCAGGGAAATGATGCCATTAAAAACATATAGAAGGATGTCGTTTGAGCCATTTACTTGCCCTAAATCAATAAGTTGAGGCTAAATTAGATTTCATTCGAAAACCGTAACCTCATTTTTCGTTTGCAAATATAAAAATTGCAGGTCATCCGGTCGGTGATGCCATGGCGAGAAGAAAAACTTTAGTATTGCAGAGAATAACGTCGAGAATTTAGAAAGAATGCAAAATCTGGGGGCACATCCAAAAGGGGATCTGAACAACGGAAGAAGCTGAGGAGGCATTTGGGGTCGCATACCTAGTTCTCCCAAAGCAATGATTCACCATAATGGGGTTGAGCTTCCTTGGAAGGTCGGAGGAATGACGAAGGAGCTCCCAGTCATTGTGATTGAGGATCTCTGTGCATTGGTTGCAGGTAAAGAAATACTCTGGGACTTAACTCTCCTTAGAAAAATCTACATTGGATATGTTTTTATCAAAACAAAACTACAGATGATTCGTCGTAGAAGATATGTTGCGGAAGTCACTCAAATGAACTTCTTAAAAGAGTTATGACACTAAGGGCCTGCATGTTTATCATTCTTGCCAGAATTTTTTATTCTGGCAATAATTTATTCTTTCGAGAATCAATTCTGATAGAGAATCAAAATTTATATTTATCAAACGCACCCTCATTCTCATTCTAATTTTGGCAAGTTTACCAAACGGCGCTCGGGAATCGGCAGCCGACGTCCGACGTCCACGCGTCCAGCGGCCGACGTCCGGCGTCTGCTCGTCCGGCGGCCGACATTCGACAAGCGTAAAAAAGAAAATGAGAAGCGAAAATAAAAAGGGAAAAAATCATTAAAAAAAAAAACCTCAAATCTTATGATTGTGTGACGCATTTACCTTACTTGAAGTAAAAAAACGTATTTACCTCTAAACTTTTTTTTATTTTCACTTTTTTTATTAAATAAAAAATTAAAAAAACAGAAAAATCAGGGCCTTGAGCGGAGGCCCTTGCCGCCGCCGGCCCCGTCATTGGAGAGGGTCGGTGACCCTGGCCGGCCTCGGGCGAGGGCCCGGTGACCCTTGCCCAGCGGCGGGCTAGGGCTCGGTGACCCTCACCCAGATCTGGGGGAGGGTCGCGCGCGGCCCTCAGCCCAGCGCTGGGCGAGGCTCGCCGGCCCTCACCTAGCGCTGG
>BCNH02000011.1:15775571-15787428 GCA_001662345.2 Metrosideros polymorpha var. glaberrima | reverse complement strand
GGTAAATGTGTCACACAAGTATAAGTTTGAGGTTTTTGATATCACAGAAAAAAGTTTGAAGTAAATGTGTCACAAAAAGTAAAGTTTGGGGTTTTTTGTGGCTTTTTTCCTATTATATATTAGAGATATTATCTAATATTTCGTTAGTCTCTAAGATAGCTAATTTTCTTTCATATTCATACTGTTCGGGTATAAATACGAGTAACGATGTAGCTTTATTGATTCACTCTTCCTCTCTCTTGAACATCCTAAAATGTTTACACAATTGCCCAGCTTGATGTCATGACAAAAACATACACCGGGTATAAACCAGCAAACCTCACGAAGAAGTACTCTCTACACACATTGAACGGCGCACTACTAGGCGCGCACGAATAACATGACGGAATATTTATATTAAACTTTAAACCCTTTCTTGAGGTGACTCCAACACGAATTTAGGAAATCGTTCTATTACACGTTCGGATACGAAAACCTAGTCTTTTGGTATTTCTTTGAGGACGCCTTACCCTAGAGTCGCCACATAAACGATCTGAAATTCTGTGGACTTTTCGATCGAGTTTTGTTCACGGCCTCAAACTTGAATTATACTTTAGAAACCTCATCTCAAAGAGAGAGAGAGAGAGAGCGCAACAAGCGACAACGGTAGGGCACAACGCATGGCCAACAATGGAGATGGCGAGCAGTGAGGTGCCGCGACAATGAGGAGAGGAACAGCGGAGTCGAAGGTAGTTGAGAGGAGGAAAAGAGTTAGGACTTTTTGTGTGTTAGTTTTTTGGTACAATTTGGGGGCAATTGAGTTAACATGGAATATTACTTCCCAACTGTTGAAGATCCTCGTATATTTTTAGCAGTAGGTGTATTTAAGCTTAAATTTTTGCACACCTTGACTAATCTTAAAGGCACATTCCTCCACATCGGCTTGGTGCAGTCATGATTCTATTCGTAGAGTGCTGCTCTCAACAAGATTAGAACTCGATACTACAAGGAGAGGGGGAAAAACCTCTATACCATAGATAGACAACATGCTGTAATCTTGATTTCCCATGCTGAGATGTATTTTCATATTGCTCATATGTTGATTTTCATTTGTGTCTTATATAATACGTGTTTTCTGGTTTATATTACCTATTTTGTATGGATTGGTCTCGTCATAAAAAAAAAAATCAATATCGAGATTTTTTTTCCAAAAATAAGAAGAAGAAAAGAAATTAAAAAGGGGACAGAAATTGACATCCCTAATTTGACGTAAACCTGACGGGAGAAAGGAAAATGGTTACCTAACACGAATCACACAAAATCTTCATGGGTTGATCGATGGGACTCCCATCAAGATTAGACTTATTATTAGGTGAAACTTTTTTTCATACTTTCTCCTGTGTAAACAAAGGCAAATGTAGTACAAACTCTTACAAGTTGCAAGGTCAAGTCACATATCTTATATGTGCATCTTTCAGTATTTTATAGCGGAGATAGCGTTAGTCATCAATTTTTATGAACTAAACATACCTGAAACTTATTATTATTATTTTTTATAATCATCAGACTAAGCATACATAAAGTTACGAGAGAGATGAAGTAATGATTTGCAAAAGGGGAAAGATGAAATTACATAGAATTAGGTGCGTTTTAGTCAAAATCTGTTGAGTGAAAGCACAAGTAAGCGCCAAGTAAAACTTACACAGCCTTTGTAGCCGCCCAGCAGGTAGTACTCATCAAAACACTAGTGTTGTCAAAAGTCTCACAAAGGTTGATAAACTGGGGTGGGACCATTGAAGAGAGAGAGAGAGAGAGAGAGTAGACAAAATTCAAACAGCTCACTGAAATAGGAAAAGGAGGGGGAGGAGGGAATTGTGTGGTGCATTGCATGTGCCAACTGAATTATTGAAGATAAGGAAGATCATAGTCATCTGGCCATTCTATAGTATCTTCTCAACATGTCAAATCTTCTATTATGGGTAGAACTAAAAGGGAGTGAGACTGTCTACTCCCCCATTTAAACATCTTGGACCCATTCCAAACCCTTGGCATCGACTTTGTACCTAACGTCGACCATTTGATCCCCTATTAGTCATGAAAAAGTCATTTCATTTCGTGAAAGTACGTATGAAGTTGCTTTAGAGTAATAATTCATGTCGTGTCGTGATATTTCATATCAATTATTTGGTTATTTAGTCGATAATTTCTTTTTATCTAGATTCGTTGTTGAATTAAAACAGTCTGAATCCTGACCAAGGCAATGAACAATGTAAGAAAGTATCGGAACACGTTAGGTTGTTGGTTTTGAATTAATCGTATTCATGTCATGCTTTAAGTGTGCAAATCATCGTTTCATGTCTAGTAACAATTTTTTCTCCTAACCCGTCCCTCGTACAAAAAGTTAGGTAATAGTGGACCATCAAAAAATTGCCTAAAAAGTTAGGCAACGACACATTATAAAGAATTGCCAAATGTCTGACTCATCCTTCGACAAAAAAAATTATGGGGAAATGCCGCTGCTGCCTACTTGCGAAAATTATCTACTATAGAAATGTTTTTATACATGCAAGTAATGTCTCGGAGTCAGTTTGCACATATCGAATTTCTCCTCTCCGCTCCCAATTCATGGTTTAACAGTGGGGTTATTCGATCAATGTATTGCCATATGAACACTTGGATCACGGTTGCATTTAGATGGGCAAGTGGAGCTTGCATTGCATGAAGTCTCGCATCTGTCGGACCAATCGATTTCTTCCTTAAAGTCGTCAAGGAAACTCTCTGTACTTGGTGACTAGCAAAAGGGGGGGTTACTCTTTTGTCTCCATCTTTTATTAATTCAACTCTTTTAGTTTGAATCGAAAAATTATTAGATTGGATAATGAGAATGCAATTAAGCATGTGTATAGACTAATCTGTGTTCGTTGGGTACCGTGGCAGAAACTTGATACATCACTCATAAGATTTAAGTCAATGAGTTATTGACCAAGTAGAAAATGTTAACTAATATATCTGGAATAATCCCCTTTTTTGCGCTCCTTATGAGATTGATTCACGCCATAACGATTTTCCAACGTGGGACTATTACTTAATACCCTCACACATGCACCTCAAACGGTGTTACAAGAGGCTAAGGATTTGAACCTTATACTTGGAGATGAGGCGGATAAAAACCAAAAACTTTATTGTTGAGAACTGGTAGGCAATCTATACATGCTTCAAGGAAAGAGCGATAAGCTTAGGAAGGTCTTTGGCTACGTTTGGTAGTTGATGCCAGAGCATTCTTTGAAGATATCGATTCTGCAAAAAAGTTGTCGATTTAGTGGACAAGACATTGATTTCCTGGTTATCGATCGACTTCCATGTTGCCGATTCACAAGCCTACTGTTGATGCCGAGTCTACTAATTGATCACTTCGCATTTGGGAGTTGTTCACATTCATTGAAGGCCATTAATTCAACAACTTTGAAATAGTGAACATATGGAGACCGATAACCAACAATATTTATTTATCATATGTTCAAGGTCTAGTCGTTGAAGTTTCTAGATCCTTATTTAATTATAGTTTTGTCTTACCTATGAGTCTTTGTATTTTTCCAATGAGTCTTGGTAATTATTCATGCGTAGAGGGTTGTTTGATGCTCATCTATATCAGCATGCTATGATGGATAAAGGAGCTAAGACTTTTTTAAGTTGTTGGTTGAAGAGATAAGATTTGGTTGATTATAACTTATTTGAGCCTTTGGTTTGAGAATAAGAAGGATTACTTGCTTTGCTCTTATCTCTTAGGTGGATTCGTACGGATGGTGAGTGACCTTTCCATTTAAGTTCCCACTTGTGCTACCTCCTATTTCTTTAGACTCTCTCATGGTGTTAGTAGTCCGGATAAAATTTATGATAGAATAAAATTTATCATATCTTATGTTTGGTGCTTGCTCAAGAGATGATAAAATCGGATATAAAAAGGATATAACGTGAATAAAATTATCCCATGGGGAGGTATGATGAAGGTGGAATAAAAGTGGATAGGATTTATAATATCCATAATATAAAAGTATTTTTTTGCGAAGAACAATTTTTTTTAATTAATTAGGGATAAGTATATTAGAAATACTAAAACTTGTCACGAAAGTATATTTTAGTCATAAAAATTTCAAAAAGTGCAATAAAGTCATAAAATTTGTCACAATGCAAATCGAGTTTTAAAAATTTCAAAAAGTACAATCAAATCCTAAAACTTGTTACAAAAGTGTAATCGAGTCATAAAATTTTCAAAATGTACAATCAACGGAGAGATTTGATTGGACTAATTTGACAAGTTTTAGGACTTGATTGTATTTTTTGAAAGTTTATCAATTGCACTTTCATGACAAGTTTTAGGACTTAATTACACTTTTTGAAAGTTTTAGAACTAAATTATACTTTCGTAATAAGTTTTAGGACTTCCAATACATTTATTCCAATTAATAGAATTAAAATAATATTTGAATTCTAATATAAAAAAAATTCAAAACAACAACAATTTCATTTTTATTTTTATTTATATATTCAAATTTCTTTCTATCTTACAATATAAATTTAATGTATAAATATATATTTAGTATTCGTATTTATTACATATTTTAGGTTTTTTTTAGTATTTTAGGTATATTAGTATAGTTTACACCTCAATACAATTTTATTAGAGAATGATGGAAGGGGAAAAAGCAAATAAAAAAAGAAAAGAATTAAAAAAGAGAGAGGAAAAATAATTAAAAAAAATAAGCAAATAAAAATGAAGTAGGGAATAGTGTCTTGAGACATTCTTATCATCTCTGTTTGTGCAATTTTAAGATTCATTTACACTGATATGCTGTTTATACCAAATAATAAATATGATAAGATGTGAAAATATATGGTTTTATTACTGCGATTCACCTAACTGTTGATAGGATATAGTAAGATCCCTGAATTTCACCTATCCTATCAAGTTTTTTTATGCCTAGAAATCTTAACAACCAAACGTAGACTTTAGGCTTTTGAAGAAGTGGTGGGCTTAGGTTAGGCCTAGTCAGGGCGCACCAAGATTACACTTTGTGCCTTGCAATTAGGCCTATATGAACCCAGATCATAGATGAATAACCGATGGCAATTGGGCTATGACCGACTGGAAAGCCCCGTGGTTCTGAGGACTTCTGAATCATGTGATCTGATCTGGCCCAAAAGGGAGCTACTTAGTATCCAAATCAGACTCTAGAAAATTCCTGACCGGTCAAAATTTGGCTAATAGAAAAAATCAATCTTGATCGAAATAGAAAAAACTAATCTATATCACAACTTCAAATGCATAAGAATATATATTCGAATTTTGATGGGGGAGTTTTTTTTTTCTCCTTAATTAATCTGAATTCCAATCCGGCATGAATTTCGCACTTGAAGAATTGGGCAAGTCGATTGGGATCCTCGTTTTTTAAGATTACTAGTGGAAGGCTCAAGCCATCCCTATTGCTTCCAATTGAACATCGATGAACGCATTCTCTTAATTTGTGATTTGTTGAGTGCAAGAACCCTAATTTCTTTTTTGCCCCAAATTCCCCCCCAAGTTCCTTCTGGTCTAAGCCAAGGACACTGCGCTTTTACCTTCACTATACATCTTAGTTTCGTCATCCCTGTACATGTTAGCTTCGTCGGCCAAACCATACAACGAACTTCCTAATAGAGAAGCCAAGCTGATCTCCACATTCAGAGGTAGACTGTCGCTGATCATTTCCCTGAAATTTTCCTACAATGTAATTGCTGACAAATGGTGTACTCCAGTTCACGTGGGCAAATTTTCCCTGCCCAATTCGACTCCTAAGAGGACAACATTTAAATCGAAGTTCATATGAAACGGTCTCTCGCTGACCTTTTAAAGGATGGGCGACTCCATCAGATTTACGTACCCATCAGCTGAAGGTGGATTGTCGAGAGGTCGATCGTGCAGTAGATCTACATATCCTTTTCAGCTGCGCAAATCTAAGCCATCTTATATCTTGGATCGAGCTTTCTCTTTGAGTTCTCGTCTCAGAATCTTCCCAGAAGGTGTTTTTGGCACACTATTTACGAAAGTCACTTTTCGCAACCTTTTGAATGGCGCAACCTGTTGAGGATGACAAAGAAGATATTAGCAAGCAAAGAGAGGTCTCACTATCACAATTGTTTCATAGAAAGTTATCACTGTGTCGGCTTATAATGATTGAACAAGCATTCGGGGAATAGAGAAGCATTTTTGAGGTTAAAGCACCGGAGACAATCATTCACTACATAAGCATTCACATAACCTAAAATTGGAAGGACCAATAATCTTGTTAGCATTCTGGACAATGAGGGATCGGATCAAATGTTCGGCTAAAAACATTTAATAATTCTGCGGATCCCGTGGATGGTTGAAGATGGGAAGCTTTCATTCCATGAAACTATTTAAGCAGCATTGAGTACGGTTAGCTGAGACTTTATGTTAGAGAAAACATAGTTGTATAAATTTGCCAGTTGTATAAGAAGCCAGATCAAGTTAAGATGGAGACATCCCATAGAAGATCCATTACCTGGTTGGCAATGAATTCCTGGACACTGACTTCGGTGAGTGAGCTGTCTGGTGACCGAACAACATATGCAATTGGAACTTCACCAGCTTTAGCATCAGGAAACCTATTAACAGAAAGACACTCTCAGAATTCAAAAGTCATCCCAGTGCATCTTGAGCTGATAACATTAAGAAGCACAGGCTGTTCTTTATTCTATATTGACAAAATATAGGATGCCCACTTACGGGATGACGACGGCATCTAGTATTTCAGGATGTGAAAGCAGCAGTCCTTCAAGCTCCGCTGGCACCACCTGAAAGCAGAAGTATAGCAGTAAAATTCATGAGTGCAGAAAGTGGAACGATTCATAGCCAAAGTCAGGTTTTTTCTGATACATGAACCGAATACTACAGTACATGTTAACAAAACTTTGGGTTTGAATGGAACGAATTCGTGGTCAGGGTAGAACTGATTGTGTCAGATCAGAGTAGCGCAAATGAGTAATCATATCCAAACATCTGAATATCCTCAAACTATGCATAAAGATTCAGGCATCGAGAGTAATTATATTCTAGCAGTTCCCACAATAGTTAACCGGTAAATTTGTGAAAATGGGTCATGGCATATAAAAAATGGAATGCAACGATTAACTTGATGAATGCAAGGAACAAACAAGTCAGACTCTTAAATGAGAACTTAAAATTAGGGGTGATATTACACCGCAAATACCTGTGTTTTTGTCCGTTTTACAAACAAGTACCTAAGCTTCTTTTTTTTTTTGGGTTCAATCAAGTACCTCAACTTTTTAAATTTAGCTCAATAGGAGGCCTCCATTAAATAAATTGCCATATCAGGTGATTTTGCTAACGTGGCTCGCTTACTCGGCAAAAGTTAAGTACAATTGGTGACGTGGCCCACTTATTCAGTAAAAATTGTTTCATCTCCATTTAGGTGTAGGGTGATGGGAGAAGAAAATAGAGATTGCCGACTTGGGCGATTTTAGCTGTCCAATATGTCTCTGCTAACGCGACATCATCTCAATATGCCTCATTTGATGCCAATGTGGGTAGTTTAATGGCTATTCAACGGTGTTAGTGTCCACGCTGGCATTTTCCATCTGTGATTTTAGCGGGGACCTCACATTGACCACATTTGATAAGTTGGCGTACTTGATGGAACAAAAATATAATTTAGGTACTCGATTATAAAACGGATAAAAGTTCAAAACTGTGTAGTAAAGCAAACCATAGATAAGCACGAGATTACTACTCTATCCAACTAAGCATTTCCCAGTAGAAGCCAAGTGATTTATTGGCACTCCAAGCATTAAGAACAGCAAATATTCTATAACAAAGAAAAAATGTGTGACACTATTGATTATCAGACACAAGAAAGCACTACTTACCTGATAGGCATAACACTTGATGAGGTCTTTTAATCGGTCAACAACAAATAATTGCCCCTCTTTATTAAAATACCCAAGATCTCCTGTGTGCACCCATCCTTCATCATCTATCGTCAGCTTCGTTGCTTCTGGGTTGTTTAAATAACCTGAAAAGGTATCATGGATAATATCCAGCCAAAATGAGAAACGCAGCCTCATTTTGGAACAGACTTATCATGTTCCCTGTGCAAATACTGCAGTTAGGTGAAAGTGATATAGAAGCTCTCTGGGTAATTAACACTAGCGCCCAATTTCCAAAGTATTGTACACTAGATGACGGCATAATCATAAAAAATTGTTGGCTCCCATAAAAGTTGTGCCTATTAAAATTCCATCTTAAAAAAATAATTTTCTGAGATTCAGTGTCAGACTTCCAAAAGATGTGCAGTTTAATTTGGGCAACTCTACTGATGCACCCAACAATCAAGTTCTGTCCTAACCTGAGGAGCACCAAATTTATGGATTCTTTTGTGAACATATCCTAAAACTGAAATTATAGTCTTGCTCGCCCAGTTAATGTTTCAATAGATGCAGGGAGGATGTTTCGTACTTCTACCTTTCATCATATTCGGTCCTCGAAGCCAAATTTCTCCTTGCTGATTCGGCGGAAGAGGCATCAAGGTTTCCACACAGACAATTTTAGATTCCACTCCTGAAGTGAGTGTTCCGGTCGAACCAGAAAGTTTAGGTTCTTCTCTGGGATTCTCCAGCGAAATCATCCCACAAGTTTCTGTCATACCATATCCCTGTTGATTCAGAGCATGGAGGATTCATATTAGGACATACTCCAATCGCTGAATTGCAGTCTTTTGATATGCATATACACAAAAGAGCCTGGCAGTTCATACAGGGTGTAGAACTTCAGACTAAACATTCTCACAAGCTCCATCGATTCATATTGTTTGTTGTAGAAATCGCCATCAACAGTACAAAGAAAGTTCACTAGTGACTGAACTTTTGCTAGGACGTGAGAAGTTTGACTGGCATTGTGAAGATACCGGCTAGTCTAGTTGAGCTACAACCCTGTCGTCTATCGTTAACAACTGTCGAATTCCCGTTCTTATTTCAAGATAAACCATGTCAAATCCTCGTTTTTCAGCGAAAGAAACAGGAGCAAACAAGCAGATAGGCATTTCAAATATCCTGAATTTCCCCTAAAAATTTCCCTGAAGCGTACAAGAATGAAGCCCACCAGCTCAATTACCTGAGTGATATCGACATGGGGGATATTCTTCGCGCACTCCTCCATGACATCCTTACCCAGAGGAGCAGCGCCAGAGCCAATCAGCCTCAAGGAAGACAAATCATACTTCCTCACTGCGCCCTGCTTCGCAAGCGCGACCATCACTGGAGGAGTCACATACAAGTAACTCACTCGGTACCTCTCCACACACCCCAAGACCTTCTTCAACTTGAACTTCCTCAGCGTCACGATGGTGTTCCCTCTCGCGAGCTGAGCGTACACTATGACCGACAGGCCCATTATGTGGAACATGGGCGCGAAGGCCAAGAACACGTTCTTGCCCTCCTTGTACCTATCCTGATCGGCAGTCACCATCACAGAGGTCGAAATGAAGTTCTTATGAGTCAAGATCACGCCTTTGCTCGTCCCCGTCGTGCCTGACGAGTACAACAGTGCCGCAACGTCGTCCTGAGTCACCGAATTCGGCGGCATGTTCGATTTCGGCTCCACCGATTCCACCAGGTCGAAGTAATTCCAAATCTTGGAAGTGGCGGATTTCGCGGGCTCCAGAAAGCCGAGCAAGATCGTGGGCAATTCGAATCCTCTGACCTTGTCGTAGAGCGCGGGCACGGTGATCACCAGCTTGGGGTTACAGTCTTTGACCTGCTTGGACAGCTCGTACAGAGTGTACATGGGGTTGCAGGTCGTGGCGATGGCGCCTAGGGAGACGACGGAGAGGAAAAGGACAGGGAAATGAATCGAGTTGGGCAAGAAGAGCAAGACGACATCGCTCTTCCCGAGGCGGAGCTCGCGGAGGAGGACGTGGGAGAGAGTGGAGACGCGGGTCTTGAGCTGGTGGAAGGTGAGGGACTCGCCGGAGTCCGCGTCGATCAGAGCGAGGGATCGTGGGGAAGAAGACGAGGAAGAGGAAGAGTAGTTTCGGAAGAGATGGGAGGGGAGAGTGAGGTTGGGTTCGGAGGGGAAATGGAGGGGCGGGCGGGGAGACCTGTAGGTGGAGGTTTTTGGGTCGAAAGAGTTTGAATTCGCCATGGCTGTTTGGAGAAGGAGGAGGAGGAGGAACGTTTCTTGAAGTTTTCCGGGAAAGTTTTGATTTTCTTGGCAGAGTGAGTAATGGTCGTCGAATGGCGAAGGCGACGAGGCAGACGATGAATTGACGATCCCAATGATTTTTCCTTTTTCGGTCGAAATCCCAATGACGAAGCGTGGGGAATTTCAAGAACCCCGCCAAGCAACAAGGACTAAAATATGAAAGATCAAGATGATCACGTCATGTTACAATTAGCATTAATATTCCGTCCCCGTCGTCTCTCCCACGTACACGCGAACAACAACAAAATATGTATCTTCCAAATCAAGGGGTTCCAAGTGAATCCTCGATTTTCGATTTTCGATTTGTGCGTCATCTCATTACAAAAAAGGAACTTTCACTCTTATAGGGATCTTCGTGGCCTGTTCGCTTGTATGCAGTTACGGCGGACTCTACATATGTGTTCCTTATTTAACGCGTCTGTATCCGCACGCTCTGCACCCCATCGCTGATACAATATCTTTTTTTTATCCCGTCCCTAGCAATAATACCCTTTACTTATTTTACAATTAGGTGATTTCGAGATCAGACAAGAACTTAAATATAACTTATTAAAGACTTGCTCAAATCCAGTAGTAGTTTAATAATACAATCAACAAAAAATGTATCTTCCATTTAGCCAACTTTACATGATTATAAAATCTGAATATAAACTGGGTAAAAGCGAATTGTCAACCCCTTTATTTTATTATTATTATTGTCCAATATAGAGAGTAACTTTAACTCGCAATAGCCCCAATCCTAATCCACAGCAGCCCCAAAACCCTCAATAGCTCCAATTTTCCGTCTTATTCAACCCTATTTTCA
Source organism: Metrosideros polymorpha var. glaberrima (assembly GCA_001662345.2). Taxonomy (NCBI): domain Eukaryota; kingdom Viridiplantae; phylum Streptophyta; class Magnoliopsida; order Myrtales; family Myrtaceae; genus Metrosideros; species Metrosideros polymorpha. The sequence goes on along the minus strand of BCNH02000011.1, from coordinate 15,776,368 downwards.
GTTCGACTAAAAAAAAAAACCCTATATTCAGATGGTGATGAGAATAAACAAAACATGAACTGATGGTAAAATTTGCAACGATAATAAAAGATCGCGTCTTTTCTTCAGACATCTGCAACTTCGTGGTAAAAGTCAGTGTTATTTGCCGGTCGCGTCAAATATAGTAATGTACAACATTTTTAATCGCGTACATCTTTACATAGTTAGTGTATCGTTTTAGTGTTAATTTACGCACAAAAACTATAATGTATATAGACAATAATAAATTTGTTCGTGAATTGACAAGATAATATGACAGTTGTATTTCACAATTCTTCAAGACATGATTTCATATTTAGGGAAGAGCTTCATTATATATATATGCATATGAAATTTGTTTTTGATAATCTTTAACACATTTGATTTGTTTACACTCAGCGAGCAATGGATACTATGTGCTAACTCTACAAGCAAAATCGTGGATGAAGGAATTCTTTTATCTAGAATAATGCTCACAAAGCTCCATTATACCAGTTGATATTTAAAAACTAGAATTTTGTATTTCTAATAATTATATGTTTCGGACTTTTTACGCACCCAATTAATCCATAAGAGAACATGTGGCTGTTCCATACACACTAGGTAATTAATGAAGCATATTAGTTTGAGCTTTTGGAAATTTCGAAAGTAAAATAAGAATGGAAATGAAAACTCAATTTTTTTAAAAAATAAATGCCTAAGGTCTTCCCTTCATTAGGTCGGGCTGTGCTATAAGTGATCAAATAATAAAAAATGCTCTAGGAATCCGCAACCAATCA
>BCNH02000011.1:15754566-15767632 GCA_001662345.2 Metrosideros polymorpha var. glaberrima | reverse complement strand
GGGGGGGGGGGGGGGGGGGGGGGCAATGAATAGTTATGGTGCAAAAGTTCTTTTTTCAGATCCTCAATGTGGGTTTGGAGAATGATAATGATGGCCTTTATCCCTTGTAAATCCAATTTTGGTACTGAACCTATTGATTCTCGCCTTGCTTGCATCCTTCTGGGGATAGCCTCAAGGTGGATTTATAGTATGTGTTGCAGAGTTATTTCATTGTGGTAGTTTCCCATGGTTAATTGTGATTTTGTGGTAGACTTGGCGTGGTTTTTTGTTTTATTTATATGAACGGCGATACCTATTAAATTTTTATGATAGTCTGTTAGTTGGAATCTCCTCCTAACCAACTTGTTATTTCTGCCTCTTGCAACTCCATCTAAGAAAAAGAATTGGAATGCAAGTTCACCAATATCATTTAGCCAATATCATGCATCCAATGTTTTGGATATTTGTCTCATAAGCAATGTGTTGTGAAAATTAGAATCTCCCTTCTTATTAGCCATTTTCATTTGACAGAAGAGGCAAGGTAGATCAAACACTTCTCAGAGATTCCAACGCTTTCAAGAAAGTGATTACATGAATCCAGAGCAAGGCCTGTGTCTGGGTGCTTTATTTGATATTGCGGCTACCAATGTGAGGACTTCTCTATAACCCATCTATCATTTATTCTGTTCATCATCTAATGTATGCAGCATCCGTTTGTACCAGGGTCTTGATATGGGCAGAAGGCTTTGCATCTTGGGGTTCTGTCGTTCCATTGAAATGTTAAGTGATGTTGTTGAAGATGCTGTTCTTGAACATGGTGGAGAGGTATATTTTGTAATTTTTAGCTAATGTAGGGATTGGTTGTTTAAGATTAAGAATTGAGTTTGAGCTCATTGGCATGGTGCAATTGAGTAGACGAAACAAAAAAAGAAAAAAAGACATTGATATACGAAAACGCAAATGTTTTGAAGGTATTGCAGCTCCTGCACCACTATATTTGGGTTTTTGACTCCTTGCTTTCCACTTACTTTTGCTTGTGTTTTTAAAACTTCGGACATGAAACATCATTTGCTCGTGAATCTTTTACTAGGCAGAGGTTTTGCACTGGAAAGTTGATTGTTGTAAACTCAGCTGATGGCATACCCTACAAAAATTTGTAAAATAAGATAATCAACCACTTTCTGGCGGACCACTTGGTTTTCTTTGTTTAACTGTGGATGTGAACCTTGTTTTATGGTTCGCTGTGGTAGATTGAACTGCTAGATTCTCCATCATGTTTGTTTGAAATTGCTTCATACTGTGTGCCTTAGAGTTGCTTACTTTCTAGTTTTCAGGTGTTACGCCTTACTGTTTGCTAGTACAACATGATCAACATGATTTTAAACTTGGGCTAAGACCTAAGCCCGTCTTTGTAAATCTCCAGATATTTTTAAGGTACAACTTTGTTACCATACATTGTCGTCATCCTTAGTTGAGTTTTTTGTCAACCAGTGTCCTCCAACGGCAGACAATTGATGAAGAATCGTACAATGTTGTATGTACCCTTGAAGTGCCGATGGCAATTCAGTCTTCAAGTCAATGCCGTCCAATTGTAGAATTGAAATGTGTTAGCATAGATGCATTACTCACCTTTGAGAGACTGAGAGTGTCCATATTTTTTCTTAATTTCGCGCACGTCAACGGCACCCTTGCACATTCCCTTTCTCTCGGCTACGCATGCAACACACAATTTGTGTGGAAATGGAAAGATATATTTTTATGGCTTCCTTGGCCCCCTTTTAAACTGTTCAGAAACTCTGAAATCATTCTGCTAATCATGCTTATCTGCTGGATTTGTGACAGATTAAATAGCGGCTTTTGGCTTTTTCGATTATAAATCATCAATCTGTATGTTTCAGGTTGTTGCGGCAGAAAAGGCAATCAAAGGAGGTTTGCATGAGAAATTGACGATGACCGTCGCGGTCCCGTTGCTTTGGGGAGTTCCTCCTGCTTCTGAAAGGCTTCACCTTGCAGTTCGGAGTGGTGGAGGGATTGTCGAGAAGGTTTATTGGCAGTGGGATTTCTGTTAAATTATATGGAAGTCCCCTACAGTGGTTTAACCCCATTCGTGCAATTGTACATAACCGTGTTGTATATCTGTGTACAAAATTCAATTCTCAGTCACATTACATCACTTTCTCATATGAGGAAATGATTTCTCTGATAGGTCCACACATGTCCTGTGGTAACAGAATTTCCTGTTCCTCACCAAAAACATAAGGACACCAAGAACAGTACATGAATGGTTTTGAATAGGGAACAGAGGTTCATAAACTACTAGTCATATTACTGCTACAGATTTCGAGATTTCGAGATTAAGTGATTTTGAAGTGATTTCTTTATGCTCAACTCGAATAAACTCAACTCGAGTTGCGGGAAAGCCTAACTGAGTAACAAGTAAATGTATTTTATATATTTTAGTAACATGTCTACATCTATAAATATAACTAATTACTTGGACTATGAAGTTTTTCAATTATAGCGCATTATCGAAATTCAACCTTGAACTTAAGTTTAATTCAAGCTTCGACTATAACTCATTGACTAATCGAGTCAAATTGAACTAAATTCAATCGAGTCGACCTGGAGCTTGGAAAATTAGGCCTAGATCTAGACGAGTATTGAATCTTAACAATCATAATGGAGTCGAATCGTGCTAGAGTATCAAACTGTCAAAGAGGAGGCAAGTAAAGAAAAACATAAAAAATCCGGTCAAATAAAAAAAAATAAATCAAAATGGACAAAGTGCCTACCCCCTAATCTACATTGTTGAGCCGAAGTGAGATCTACTGAACGAAATCCTACCATATTTGATGCAATAACCACACTTATACAGCTATACCCAACCCGAGCATAAACAATAACTACTACACCAATAAAAAGGGCTTAGAATTTAGGAAGTGCCGGCAGATTAGGCAAATGTTCCATAGAGCAATTGTTTGAAGGCACCACAATCCGTTAGCTTCCCTTGAAACGCTCACAAGCAAAGCAAGGCACAACCATAAAATGCAGATATGATAGACCTCCCTAAGGCACATAAAAGCTATGGAATTAGGATTTTCGAAGTTGGAACAGAGGGTTCTCAGCAACCGATCGAGGAAGGTGAAACATGTAAGATTAGCACACTTCAGAGAAAAGAGCTGATTAATTAAAAAGAGAAGCAGTGAACCAGCCTGCTAAAATTTTATTTCGCCTTCCCATCCTCTTTCTACTTTTCATTGGCTTGTTTGCAAGGACGAGCGCATCAATATTTGCAACAGTAATAAGGGCACTGCCTAAGAAGTAAGAATGCTGTATAAAGTTCAATTTAGCCTTTCATTGCTGTATTTGCACTCTCATCCCAATGGGTGATTCCAACATCTCCTTATACCACTCAGATGAGGGCGTGATGCCCGTGCATTTTCGTGGTGTTTGAGATTGCAATCCAGAAGCAAGCTTCTTGGTTGCTCCAGCTTGCCACTGAAAGCCCTAGTATCCGAACCATCTCAATTGATTTCAGAAAATGCTTCTGGGTGGAACTTCTTGTGCAACACACCTATAGCTGAATCAATCCTTGCCTTATCCTGCAACCAAATTCTTCAATATCTAAAGCGGAAGAGGACATATTTAACTGCAATAGTTTGCTAAGTATCCAGAGACCATTTGTACCTTGCTTTTGAAACTGATAACAAGAGGCCCAAGTCGTGATTTACGATAACACCCTTGTAAAAACAAAAGTGTAACAATTAGAAAATCATAGCAGTCCAGAGAACCCATATCAATTTCTAAGCTTACCAATGCATACGTCTGGAAATTCAAGACAAAGTTTAGACAGAGGTTCAGCTGCTTCTACCTGCAGGTTTAAAAAATGATAGATTATATGCCTGTATATTACAATCATGATCCAATTAGAAGGTGCCACAGGACCCCAAAGATTATATGCCTAGAAATGCCGATCAGCATGAATCATGCTCCTCAATCCTCAGCAAACGTTATTAGGTAGATATCAGCTTAGTTGTGCTTAGAGTGACTTAATCCTACTTAGCATAAAAAGATGTCACACGGAACCATGTTTAGAATATTACTGGGTCATGAAGCTTCTAAAGTACCCTAATAGTTCAAATGACATCAGGTAATGTTAACAGGAAAAACAAAGGCAAGCTAAAGAAATTGGAAAACAAACCCATGTGTTCTGTAAAACCTTATACGAATGAATTTTCTACTTAATTGAGGTAGAAGTATTCTAACTTTCCTTGAGATCCTGTCCTCGGAATGCAGAAAGTATCACATCACATCACATCAGTACAATTTGGAAGAGAAAAACGTACATCAGAAAGATTTGCTGTTAAGCGCTTTGAGACAAATGGTTCCACCACTACTAACTGGCCAGTTGATCTCATCAAATCAATCAAACAGTCCCATTCCTGGTCCAGCTCAGTGATATTTGTTGCAGTAAGGATAATTACATTCTGACACTTAATCTGCAAAAATTAACGGTAGGTGCTTTTCAACTGAAACAGATAGAGACAGTATATTTCATTCTTCAAACGACACCAATGGGCAGAAATATGCTGGATAGGCATTGCACATGCATTCAAGTCCAAAAGTCCAGCTAATAATCCATTCTATCAATTTATATTTAACGCTTGAGAAAGGATTCTATGAGAGGGCATTAATGAAACTTGTTTGCATAGAGATTCATGTAAATTTTATGCTGAAGCACCTCTCTGGCATGTATAAGGACCAGTCAAAGATTATCCAGTAAAGAATTCTGTTTCCTTTTCATCCCTACAATTGCCACCTGTGGAAAGCTCCAATAATCCGTTCTACCGCATAAGAGCATCGAGATGAAGATAATTGGATATTTCACTGCTATTGCTCTAGGCGCACTGCCCACATTTTGCATAGAAGTTTCACTGCCTCTATTGAAACCCATGATGAACTTCCAAATCTCATTTTTAGAATGGCTTCAAATAAAACAAAGAAAACTTTTGAGCTCTGAAATTTAGACAGTCAAACTTAGGCATGCCAGCAATATATCAGAATAAAGCTGCAATAACAAGATCATTGAAAAAAGAAAGTCACGAGTTTGGGGCTTCAAGCATTTCACACAAGATGAGCTTATATGAAACACGTCCAACTCATCAATACAAGATAATTTACGCAAAGGGAGCTTCTGAAAGCATACCAAAGGTACGGGTAGCTTGTCATGATGCAACAATTCTGTGATACCTTCTGGTAACAGAGCCATCTAAAATGAAAAACAAAAATAACACGTCAAATTAGTGTAAGAAGGCTAGAAGCATAATAGCAGGATATTTGGAAATTGATGAGTTTGCTGACAGACTACAACTAAAGAACACCGATGGATTGTAAGCAGAACACAGGATAAAAGTCCAACGAGAGGAGAGAGTGGCCATTTGGCGATAACATGTTGGCATAGTTAAGTGGGAAAACTGGTGTGGCCCTGGTGCAGCGCTAATAAATGATGAAAACTGGCATAAAGATGCAGATGGAGAGTCATCTAAGTATTTATCTAAAATGAACTGGTCAGGACCAGCATGGAATTTGGTAATTGGCAGCAAACACGTGGCACTAAGTACATAGCATAGTTCTCAAACTCGGGCAATCCATTTCCACACAAATTGAGAAACTAATGTTGGCAAGTTCCAATGCTTTCCTTGATTTTTGTAAGACAGCAGCATAGCTCCTAAAAACATGACCTTCCAGAATACGGAGTAACAACTCCAGCTAGCATTCAAGTTGACATTCTCAAAGTAGAGCAAAAACAAACAAAAAAATAGCCAAATCCTTTTAACTATTTTCATTGCAAAATACCTCATTCCGATGACCTTTAGATTGGCCGCCAATCAATTGCCAAAGGTATTCTTCAAATTCTTCATCAGGAGCCTGAGTAGACAAGAGAATAATATTGTCAGGGAAGCAATGTATCAATAAATCGACAATTAGTTATGAACGTAGAGGGTTCAATCAGTTATGCTCTCTTCTTAATTCATCCACCATAAGACATGATCTATGAAGACAATTAAACTACTTATGGAAGTAAATTTAATTATTTAACAAGATAAATCTACTCCGACATATGGCCAAGCCTCAACATCATTAAAGCGTTCCTCCTTCATGTTAGCTTGATTTAGATGATGCGACAACCACCAAAATTAAGTGGGTCACCTACATGAATCCTGCTCAACTTCGTTCTATTTTGCACTATATCTTTGATAGAACTAACCATAAACAAAAAAAAAAAAAACTATCAACTCACCAGACGAACACCAAATGACTTGGCAATACCAGCTAAAGTAACATCTGAATGTAGGGGGCCAACACCGCCACATATGAGTACCTAGAAAAGATAGCAGATATACACGTCCAGCCATGAGCAAGCAGAAATTGGAATAGAAAATTTTATTCAGTTTTTTCCGGTCAATAGGAAAACGATAGAAGGAGCATTTCATAAATCACCAGGCCTCACAATATCATTTGCAGATTTCATCCGTTCAACTTCTTCAGCCACAGAATCAACCTGGGTCAAGATGAGAATCACAGGAGACAAAAATTTAGAGGTGAAATTAGAAAAGTCTCGAGCAATAAGTATGCTTACTTTTTGACGGTATACATGTAGAATAGTTATATCAGTAAAACCTCGAGAGCTGGACTTAGCACAAAGAACTAGGTATGCAACAACTAAACCAGGAGGACTGCTAGCCCTTACATTGTTCCGCACAGCCACAGATTTTGACACCAGCCAACCAATAGAATGAAGCTTTCTACACAACAGAGGCCCCAAGTGATCCTCAACAATGCCAGATCTGAGCTATGGAACACATAAGAGACGGAATCATGCACTTAATAACAACAGTTGCCAAGGAAATATCAACAAACAAGAAGACGATTTCTTTTAAAGTCTGAATCCAGAACACAAATCATGGTATTAAAAGGACCACTCCATTTCTTTTCTTTGCATATTAAAAGGAATATGGAAACACACTTCACAGGCTTGACAAAGAACCAAAGTTTGAAGAGAGAAGCAAACACTTCTTCTTTCTAATTTTCTGTTTATACGGTAGGATACAAAAAATAGAGCATTCGAGAGCATACAAAAGCAATTCTCCAACTATTGAAGATCTTTTATTGCAAACTGTGCATGCTTGAATGGGGGAGGTATATGTTGGTATGCATGAGCTAATTGACAATATCAAAACCCTGCATTATTCATAATTGTTCTTTTTTCCACATGAAAGCTTCTTTTTGGATATAGGTTGGCACCCTTCAGGTGCTCTTTAATGAAGTTCTTCTAATCACAAAAAATGGAGTACACTGCAAAATTGAATAAAGATGACAACGAGAAAAAATTAAAAAGAAGAAAATAAAAAAGCTGATTCATACAAAGATTCGGTTCTTTCTCCAAAACAACTGAGAGAGTTTTTAGAAAGCAGTGAGAGCTTAATGGATGAACAGAATGGAAATGTGTAGTGTCAAAGACCATAGAGAAGCCTTTCTATGAGCTCATCACTGTAAATGTTACGGTGGTCGATGTACTAAAGTGAGTCATGCTCAAGAAAACAACCTATTGGAGAGTTTCATAAAAGAGGCTTACAGAATCTCATCCCCAACAGCAATGATTGAGGTTGTGAGCACACTGCCGTGATTAAAATCCAGTTTATACATGCCATCGCTGGAAGGAGAAACCCAATGAGCTGATGATGAGTGCTTTTTTACTCTCCCCGCTCTTTCAAGCCTACCATCTGAAAGCATATAGGCAGGCCTAAACTTCTCTACACCACTGACGGAATCTCCACTTCGCAGTAATGCATTTGGTACAGTATCATGTATGCTTCCAATTGAAGTATAACTGCGGCCCTCAACAAAACAACAATATGAACATGTGAATAAACATCACAACAAAACCAAAGGGCACTTTAAATTTGGATTAACTAAAGGACAATATTGCATATTAAACAAAATTAAGCTAACAAATGTAGTACTCAAAAAACTGCAGCAACTAAATTTGATCACATGCAATTTTACCCTTGATCATAAAGGCAGCAGTAGGGAACTTTGCATATCAAAAGGAAAGCCCAAACATCCCTGAAAAGAAGCACAAAAACACCTATTATGACAATATGAAAATATAAAAGAATGTAGTCACACACTATTGAGCACACATGGACACTGCGAGGAAAAAATGTAACAATATCTAGTCAAAATAATGGTAGCAAGTGTGGTTCAACAAGTATTTATGTTTGCTCCATTGTCTAATTCTAAAACTAGGCCGACAGAACCTGGCAAAGTTTAGAGCATGCATTTACATGAGCTGATGCTGCTCCCCGCTAAGTGAGCTTATAGTGCATAAGAATAAGCAAAAATGTCCATATAGGAGTACGCCTCTCATTGACCAGTAGTCTATGGTATCTGCAATGCACTTTTTTTTAGTTACTATCCAATCAAAACATGCTTATTTCTGGTCTTTACGAAACAGGGAAACATGACGCTAGCGCACAGAATATGCTTTGAAAATCCCCAAAATCCTCATAGTAAAGGAAAACTTCACAAAGCTAAAGTAACAAAACTTCGGAAAGAGAATTGGTAAGGAAGTGAAACCACAGAAAGCAGTCAATACAGAAGAAATGGAATATCATGTCATGTTTCCTTTTGTTGGCACAAGCAAATGTAATGCTACTTGCTATTCACACAAGATGAAACTTTTAGAGAGTCAGCTTATCAGAATAAGTAGAGTGACCTGTATGACCAATCCAATATAGGATTTACTCTCATAAAAGGAGGCCAACCAGGTGAACTTGGTGAGAACTGTTCCTGGCCAACCTGCAGGATTCAGAAGAAAGAAAAAGCTAAAGGAATAGGTTTTCTAGGTTCAAACAGAGACCACAAATGAATTACGAAAGGCAATGGAAAAACTGTGGCCAAGATAGAGGCATGTCCTTTTAGGTATAACGACAACTTTACCGCAGTAGGATCACCAATCCTCACACCAAGAAATATAGCTCTAATTGATTTGCTCTTTATTAAAGCTTCCAGGCCAGACTTAAAATCTGTGTGAATGACCTCCATCTGCAAACTATACCTGTTAAGGTAGCAAAAAGTGTGAATTAAAACATTGCTATCAAAACTTGTAAAGTACCAAATAATAGATCTTTGGTTTTAAACGAAAAGCAAGTGTCAGTCCCTCACGTAGTAGCTATTCCATGCGTGAAGGAGTTGATCTCAGGGAAAGCAGAAGAGCTCTCAAAATATATTGTTCTGAATGGAAAACCTTTTAGATTTCCATTAGGAGAATTCTGGTTCGCTTCACAAAGATAATGCCCAGCTCTAAGTAGGTGCAACAAAACCTACAATTTAGTCCAGGGATAACCATCAATGAGAAAATAATGAGGTTTAACTCAAATATAACATAGGCATATGCCTACTTACAGTTGAATCTTTTCCACCGTTGAAGCTGAAAGCAACCTCTTCAATACTGTAAAATGTCAAGTGCCAGATAAGTCCAATATAACCTCAGGGACTAATTGTCAGAGGAGTTTCAACGGATAACGTGGAATGAAAGACTGCTTAGCAACATAAGGAAATAAAATTCCAGAGGAATATACAAACAAATGTACGGAAGGGGCATTTTATTCCTTAGGATGTATTACCCTTTTCCCAAAAGAGATTTCCACGGGAGAAGGCATTCAGACCTCTTGCAGATATTAACATATAATGAAGTCATACAAACTTGTACTTCATGATGGGCATTGATTAAAATATTTTAATACTTGCTACATGAAAGATAATCTACCAGACAATTTCATATGGCACTCTCACAAAGCATAACAGTAGTAAACCTTTGAGAGCACAAATTTAAATTTCCTATTAAGGAATTAACACTGATTAGGAGAAAGATGCCTTGCCCTTTTTTTACTGAAAGTTTCTACAGTAGCATATAAAGTTTCAAACAATTCCAGTATATAATTTCTCACTAACCCAGTGTATAAAGTGAATTACTAGCATATTGCTAGAGTAAGAACGTGGCTGGCCTTGTATTGACGAATGAAGCTATTGAAAAAATGACATTTCTTGCCAATGGTAGCACTGCATGTGGTCGTACGAAAATTTGGAGTCAAACTCTCAGAGTTGAATTCTCTAGCAGAAAAATGCTACTTATTTAATTTCTAGAGAAAGGTAAGAGAGCATAAATTGAATCAACCTTTAGGGTATATGAATACCTAATTGCAATAGTTTTTTTAGGAACTAAGAGTTTAAATGTCAAACCCATCTCAATTTTTTCGGTTAATGGTTTAAAATTGGCAAAACACCAAGAGATATAATAATTCAACTCAATGAAAAGTATCATAAGGAATACAAAAGAAAGAAAGAAAATCATTTTTAAACTCCAGAAGCATACTCACTATGTGTATAAAATATACATCTTTCCCACTGCCAACGCCAAAAAATGACCGCAGCAGCTCATTTGCAGTTTACTATTTAGCTATTTGAGGAGTAAACACTCTCCATGCTTGTCTCAACATTTTTTACCCAATTCCAGTAGGATAGGAAGAATAAACAATCTTTAGCAAGATCAAAAATTGACATATGATTCAGATTCCAATTTCTAGTCTTTAGACGTATGAGAAACTCACCACAATAACCATAACATTCACAAAACCGAGATCATCAGACGCGTCAAAGGGTAGTGAAGATGAACAAATACTATGAGGGTAAGTCTGAAAACAGGATCGGATGATTCAGGTTGGATAGAAGTATGAGAAACCAACCACTTAAAACCACAACATTCACGAAACCCAGTACATCAAGCATGGTGCGGTGATGAAGGTGTAGGAAGGTACAAATAAGAGATCGCTGAATAGATTCTTTTAAGCATGCTCAAATAGTTCATATTAGCTAAACAAGGAAAGATCAGGGGAATGAAGATATTTCTAGCATCAACTTTCTTTTAATGTTAAAGCACGTTCTTCAGACCAAATCCAAGAAGAAGAAGAACACAAAAAATTATAACATCAGCGAATACCATTAAAGACTAAGGGCAATTGAACCAAGTATCAAGGACAGTACATGCATCAGCATTCAAAGAGATAACGGTGAAGTATCAATAACGTACATAATACATCTAAATACCCATCAGGAATCAAGATCACAATAGAACAATGGGCTCTAAGGAATAAAACAACAAAAAACCAAGTGGAATACTGAAAGAACATAAAGTCGTAGCTTAGTATTATAAACAATATCATGGACACGAAGTCCAAACTACCTAACATCTTCTGACTGGAGTTCATGTTGAGAAATTAATTGCTGAAAATTGCAAATCAAACTGAATGGAATCCCAACTATTTGCCTTTAATCAAATAAGTGCAGTTTTGTAGTGAAAATCTTAACCAAGAATTAAACTCTAATTCTTCCCATCATCTTCACATATTCACAAGCAATTAAAACCTAACCATGAATAAAAAAAAGCAAGAACAATGTTCCAAATAGAAATTGCATATGTAAAACTGTTGAAAAACCGCAGAAGGGAGGACAAGAAAGAACGTACGAGTAGAGGGCTAAAGCTCTCTGAATGACATAAATGGCATTAGCATACTTAGTCTTGAGCCTCCTATCATCACATTCCCTGATGGCTTTGTCGATCTCCATGTTACCTGATAAACCAAAGTATAAGTCACAGATTAAGAGCCAACCAAATGGATGTCTAAAATATTATATAGTTTGCTCTTATGCACAAACTTAAGTACAAGGTTGTCAGGATCGGGATCCTAAGTAGGGTCATTTTGGGTCTCCGATGATCGGATCAAGGATCGTAAGATCCTATAAATTCCACAAATTGAAGCCTAATTGTAATATGGAGACTTTTTTTACTGCAATTACATGCATAATACTCTTAAGAAAAGCAAATAAAGTTCAATAGTGCACCCACATATTCTATTTGATGATAAAATGAAATCCTATCATATGGTTCGTAGAAAAGATAATAATAAGACAAGCAAATGAGTTCTGTTTTGATAATTAAACAAACATCCGTTCTCATTAAGATTAAAACCCACCAAAACACAACTTAGAATGCCTAGATGGATCCATCCTGATCCCTATGACTTAGACAAGCATTAGAACACAACATTTATAAGTTCCACATATGACACATCAATGTAGACCCTCCATTATTATGGGCTTGAAGAAAGGGTGAGTGAAGGAGGCAGACGAAAGCGAGTGAACTTGGACAGAGGCTAAGGGGACGACCAGAACGATTCAAGGAAGGAAATGGGACGCGAGGGGAAGCAACTCAATCGGCGACGTCGCACTAGTCCAAGAAGGAGAGGAGACGCGACGCGACGGCAGCGAGGGCGACCGCCGACGGTGGCGACGGCGCTTTCACTGAGCTCTTCAAAGCAACGAGTTCCCCCTCCCTACAATTTCGTTCGACAACTTCTGATTCCAGACTTTTTGGGACGAACTTTGCCCTAATTTCACATGTTCTTGGGCTGGAAAGATCTTTCGTGAGAGAAATACTTGAACGCAGAGAGAGAGAGAGAGGGTTTCGACCTGGCTAGAATTTGCAAACCGACGACGGAAATGGTGGCTTCCCCAGTTTCGAGCGGTTGCAAGGCTTGCAGCTGTGGACGGAGAAGTGAGAATGGGGATCCGCGCGGTTTGAAAGCTTCGTGTGTTTTAGGCCGGCAGGAAAACGAGAATTTATTCTTTCGAGAATCAATTTCGATTTTGACATAGAATGAGAATTTATATTTATCAAAAGCAGCATCATTCTTATTCTATTTTTGATAAGTTTACCAAACGATACTCGAGAATCGGCGGCTAACGTTCGATGTTTGGCAGTCGGCATTCGCAAGTCTAGCGACCGACGTTCGGTGGCTGACGTCCGGCGGCCTACGAGCGTGAAAAAGAAAATGAGAAGTGAAAATAAAAAAGAAAAAAATCATAAAAAAAACCCAAATTTATGATTGTGTGACACATTTACTCCACTTGAAGTAAAAAAACGCATTTACCCTCAAACTTTTTTTTTTATTTTCACTTTTTTTAT
>BCNH02000011.1:15722800-15754522 GCA_001662345.2 Metrosideros polymorpha var. glaberrima | reverse complement strand
GGTAAAAGAATAACTTCCGGCAAGAATTGATTCTAGCCCTAGAGAATCACTTCTTTACCAAACACAAAATCTCAATTAGAAGTAGAAAACTATTCCAGAAGTCATTTTTTTTATCAAACGCAATTTTGCTCCAGAATTACTTCTAACAGGTTATCAAACACACCTTTAGATTTTTTAGATAAGTTCACTAGAAGTCCTAAATTTTATTGTGAAAGTATAATTGCGACTTAAAACTTTTAAAAAGTGCAATCAGACTCTAAAATTTGTCAAATTAGTGCAATCGAGTCCTTCTGTTAACATTGGCAATTTAGTTAATGAAAAATGTTGACGTTGCATTTTTTAAAATATTTTTTTCTCATAGATGGCTTTTTAAAATTATTTTCCTATTTGAATTTTTATTAAATTAGATTTAAAAACTAAAAAATGCTAAAATTTTATTGACAGTGTTAACGAAAAGATTTGATTGCACCACTTTAACAAGTTTTATGATTCGATTGTACTTTTTGAAAGTTTTACAATTCATAGGACTTTTGGTGAACATATTCCTAGATTTTTTTGAAGGACTTCTAGTGAACATATCTCTAGAGTTTTAGGATTTCGAATAGCCTCAATTTTCCTCATTTTCTTAAATAAAGATATGAAGTAGACCTTATTTCAAATAAGGGCTTGAAGTGGCCAAATTGTCTCAAATAAGGGCCTAGAGTGGATTCTGTTTCAAATAAAGGCGTGAAGTAGCCATATTAGTTTTAAAAAAGGGCCTAACCTTGCTGGTCGAAGGGCATTTTTGTCATTTACATTTTTTTTTCTTTCTTATTTTGTTTTTCTTTTTTTTTTCCCTTCCCTCTTCACTCCGCTTGCGACCTCCGTTGTTGCCAGGGCCAAGTGAGGACAAGGGTGGCCCTCGTTGATGTCAGGCGAGGGTCGCCCTTGCCTATGTTGGCGAGGCTAAGCGAGGGTGAGGGCGGGGGTTGCCCTCACCAGCTAGACTAACCCTCACGGGAACCGAGAGATGACTGCGACGAAGATCCACCAGCAAAACATCAAGGAGAGATGAGCCGCAAAAGACACCAGAGAGATTGTTGCATTGCCAAGAAAGTCCAAGTTCAAAGCTGGAAAGCCTTCGCTTCGTTGACCAACCTTCGATTCGAATTCAATAACTTTGATTCAGACAAGCTGAAAAGCCTTCGCTTCGTTGCCAGCGACCTAGGCCCAAATCAGGGCGAGGGTTGGTGACCCTCGCCCAAATTTGGGAGAGGCTGGGAGAGGGTCACAACCCTTTCCTAGTTTCGACGAGGGTGGCCTTCGCTGGAGGCTGGAGGTTGCTGGCCATCAACGAGGATGGCCAGGGAAGAGGAGAGAAAAAGAAAAAAGAAAAAAAATTTAAAAAATATATTTGTAAATTTTTTTTACTGAAATGCTCCTTCAACGGTTGAAATAGTCACCGGCCAAGCTCTTATTTGAGATGATTTGGCTACTTTAAATCCTTATTTGAAATAAGATTGACTTTATGCCATTATTTGAAAATTTTCCCATTTTTTCAAAAGTTATTATAAAAAATTCTCAAATGTGTTTAATGTGACACTGATAGCTAAATAGGGTGACAAATATACCTTCCGTCATGATATTGCCCAAGATGACCGTCAAATTTTTTTACGTGGATAGGCAAACAGAGTTAATGTGGATCCAACGTGTTTTTATAATGCATTTGTTTAGCGGAAAATAAATGATTTGAAAAATATTTTTTAAAAAGTGATCCCTAGTATTGCTTATAGAAATGAATAAACAAAAAATATTAATCACCCACAAAAGTATTTAGACATAAACTGTCGCAATGGTGTCCTCAAACTTGAGGCCTTTGATGCGGCTCATGAAATGTCACAAGAACTAAATAATCCATTTGTTTTGCGGAAAACATTTTCCTTATTAGTCAACAGAAAATGTTTTCCTAGTCAACAGAAAAGATTTTCTTATCAAAGCTTAAATTTAGGAAATTATTTCCTCTTAAAAAAATCGGAAATCATTTTCTTGGGACACCAATGCCCGAGACACTAGGCCAGAAATTGCTAATATAGGCGCCGACGTGGATAATTTTTACAATTTTTTAAAAATTGAAATTTTAATAAAATTTTTTAAATATTTTTTCTTCTTTTTCTTTCTTTTTCTTTGTTCCTCCACCAGTCGCCGAGCCTTGGCGAATAAATGATAGCTCACATGATAGCTCACATTTGACGAATAAATGATATTAGAGAATGATTACAAATTACACGTCGTTTTCTTACAATAAATAAATATAAAACTTAAATAAAAATGCATTTTAGCAAATATAAAAACCAGAATTACATAATGTTTATAGAATACAGAATTTATATTTTAAATACATTACACGATTTCCCATATTTCATAAATAGGTATGACTATATGTATAAGTAGTGATGATTCTTATGATTGAGCATGATTATAGCTGACTCTAATGACATCATTTTTTTTTTATAGTTATGTTAGAAGATTACACGTCAACAAGCATGCAAAACAAATATAAGGGCCCATTACTTTAATTTTAAATTATTCAGATTTAAGTAAAAGAATTACCAAAGATTATTTCTATTACTTTATAGTTGATGATTATAATTTCTATCAATTTATAATTGGTGAGAATAAACTTTGAACAAAAGATTACAGTAAACTTTTGAATGCCCTTTTGAAGGAGTTTCAGTGTTATATGGATTTCTTTAAGTCTTGAAGAAATTCTCACCATATGCAAATATTGGCGGTCCGTACTTTGACATCTTCATGGGATAATATTTGATATTAAATTAGAAGGAGCAAAGATATTGCTAGAAGTTTCAATATTGTTCCAATAATATATAACGTAAAGTTATGCATATTATATTTTGAACTTGTCGCTGCTGTGAAAATATGCTTTGAGATAGGTAATATTAGTTACAGAACAATAAAAAGTATAAGAAATTTTTTTTACAAGAATCCCAATAGATGATTAGAGATGTTGTTGACAAGCTTTAATTTTACTCAATGAGTTCAAACACTTACCATTTTTCTGATGTTTCTTAGAGAAGCCACACCTTGATGAAAATAAACAACATGAAGTCTTAGTTATCATTGCCAAATGTAGCCAAGTTGATTAGATGCCAATTTAATATTTATTTATCTCGTCTTTCTTGGTAAAGCAACGCCCACACATATAATATATATTGTTTCGTTCGTAACTTTTTTTGAAGTCATAGTTGACTGTTTCTATTGATTTTCAATTCATTTTTATCATTTTATAATATTCATTTGTTAGTAAAGTTTGTGCTGATTAAAGTCCACCGGTGATAATGCTAGCTACTCACTTACAACATGGATTTCGTGAATTTCAAAGATCTATGTTAATTCTACGTCCAAATTATGCTACTTCTAATAAATTTCGTGAATCAATGCTATTTGTTCCGTCAAAAGATGAATTAGTTAGGGAAAACATATTACACTTCTTGAATTAAGACATGCTAATGTACAACAAACCCACATTGACAGTAGAACAGAGCAGATTAAAATCCGAGCAACTTCCGAAGAGTACAAGAGAAGCCAGGAAAGAAGAAGGGAAGCAAATTCAGAACAATCTGCAGATGGCCGGTTCTCATAGCTTCCAGTAGATACCCAGTTTGTGTAGGATGCCGGAGACGACTCCCCAGAAAACTATCTCCGCGAATATCACATACAAGAGCATCCCTAACCGCTCGGAGTGCCAAACGTTATTGAATATGTGCTTTTGGATCCAATTCACCTGCTCAAGTAGCGGAAAGGTTTATCAGCTTGCATGATCCAGCAAAGTTTTCTAACATTTGAACTAAGGCCGGAAAGTTTTTGTCTGACAGAGAAGTGAATTCTGCATGAATATAGGGCTTTCTGTACTACTTACCAGATTGTTGTCTGGATCTTTGTAGTACCATCCATTTATGAATGCAGCGAAGATGCCCTGTGCAGCCATCACGAACACAAGCATCGCGTTCATTCCAATCCACTCCAAGAATAAGAAGGGCGTTCTCAATCCCCAAACATCGATCTGTAGATCATTCGTGAAATTCCAAGTAGGAGGGAAAACAGGTTGTCAATTTGCATCGGCTGTTTTGTTTAATCTTGCGACAACTAAGTACCTAAAGTTGCAATTATGTACCACAATGTAGAAGGCAGAAAACACAATTCCGGCTGCACCAGCTGTGAAGCAGACATAGCTGAAGCTATATTGCTGCTTGTTAATAGGAATGGCTGCAAAATCAGGGGTAGGTTATTTTAATCATCCACCAGAAGAAAAAAATTGCAAAAAGGGTTGCAAATCATGCAATCTATAACATGAGAGTTGTAATCAATGGCGGCATTGAAGAGTCGAAGGAGATCACCATCTGTAAAATGTAGGATAATGGCAAGGATAAGTAAGCAAAGCCCCATGGAGACCCATTGCTTGAGCCTCTCAGAGTGACCCTGCAAAACCAATTACTATCTTTACAAGCCTTCAAGGTCGATCAGAAAGGCGAATTTGTCCAAGCGAAAGTCGTGGTCCTACCTTGAAGTGAATCAGGACATGCCCGTAGTGGATGCCGATGGTGCCAGATAGAATGGCAGAAATTGTACTGAGAAAGGCAAAAAAAAAACGGACAATCATTCAAACGAAGCCCCGCTTTTAGGTCCTCATGGATATGACGACATTCTTCTCTTTTCAGTAGACTAGAAACTCATTTCAAGCATAAGGCTAGTAGGTCCAAACAAGATGTCCAAATAAGAACACGCCTAGGATAAACTGTCAAAACCTCAGTAAGCCTTCTGGCTCAAATGGAGCAAGGCACCATGTAGGAGCATCCTCGCGAAAAGGGCCAGAACTCGGGGAACTAAGAGTGCAAGCCTACAGGCAAGATCAATTGGTAACAAACTTCTGATCAGAACAAGTCAGATTAGAAAATTTTCTCTGACGATTAAAAGCTAACCTTTAACCGTTGCCAGACTGGCTGTGAATACAGATGGTTGATGCCCCAAACCTGTCGGTCCACATAGCCGACCGCATTGCATGCAGGACCTAGGTGTCCTCTCATTCCACATTTGACCTGGGACAAGTCGAGCAAAAGAAATCAAAATTTTCACTTGAAGTCATTTCTCCAACTAATAGTACCTCCAAGATGTTATGACATTTATACATACTGTATATCTCTTGGTTCCATCCTGGCCGTCGACAACGAAACTCCAATCAGGAACATATAAAGCATACGTCGTCACCATGTAAATTACAAAAGTGACGAACCCCCCGATCCTAATCATACATACATAGATCATAGATCACTTAGATAGTTAGTCAAGGTATTAGTTGACACTCAGTAATCTAAGGACAAAATTGAACTCACCATTGCCAACGATATGCTGTGAAAATAGATAAATGTCCAGGCTCAAGTACCGTTGGTCTGTGCTTTGTGGTGAGAGTCTCTATTAGAGCTATGACGAAGTAAACAAGCGCTATTCGCTGTAAAAATGCACGAGACATATAGTTGTTAGCATGATAGCTGGCTTGTATCTGATCTGATACAACAGTTTATGGAAGAATTTCTAAGTACTAATTATTGCAATACAAAAATAACCTGGAGGATGCCGCACCATCGGATGTACTTCATGTCTACTCCATAGGACAGATCATTAGGTGCATGGGAATATCCTCCTGCAGAGCTCGTTTAGTCGCCGATTACAGTGTATCTTTTTGCATTATCTTTTGTTAATTCATCAACAAAAATAGAATTTTGTTGCCAAAAAGTCTTAATTTGTCTTCTGCGAAAGAACATTGTATAATTGACTGATAAAGCATGAAACGATTCTTCGAATCCTAAGCCGGCAGAGTCAAAGTTGAATATCAATTTAAAACATTCATTCTATGCTGCAGGCTCCAAGAAAAAACAACTTACCACTCTCAGGACAGACAAAAAGGAAAGACAATGCCAAGAGGAGTATTGATGTTACCTTGCAACAGAATGCCCCAAAATAGAAGCTTCAATGTCCTTATGACAATCTTTTTTATTGCATCCTTGATTCTGGGAATTTTCTGCAATATCAAGAAATTGTGCTGATAGACCACATGCTCAAATGTTCCTGTTTCCACAGAGGGTGAACCAGAAAATCTGTACATTGCTGAGACTTTGCAGCTTAGGACATTGAACTAACATGAGCTCTCAACTCCAAAATTATCCACCCAAACCTTGAAAATTCGATAAATTATCTCAAATATGTACCATTAGATGAAACATAAAAATTCTCAAACTCTACTTATATTGGAACAATTTACTGACATTTATACGATGCTGCCATTTAATTCAAAGTTAAAAAGTACAACGATTTTGTCACTTGCCAGAATGAAGAACAATTCTTCTAGTCGGCGGAAGCGGATTTTCTAGCTATAGCCAGACAAGTTACAGAACTAATTTCATTAACGGCAACGAGCAATGATGGGAACGGGAATTCTAGTACCTTGAGAGCAAGGGCGATTGCCACGCCAACAATGAAGAGAAAGAAAGGCATGACAAAATCAGCCAATGTGCAACCGTTCCAAGGCGAGTGGTCGATGCGTGCATACGCTCCCCCAGCATCATCCACAAGTATCATTATCTGTACATACGGTCAAAATTATTATCAGCAAAGAATTAACAAGTGCAACATAAGTGTAAGTATTGGCAGATAATGCAATAGGATACTGACTAGTAACATATATGGGTTTTAGGAGTTCAAATTTACCACTATGGTGAGGCCTCTAAACGCATCTAAAGTCGCGACCCTCTTGCTCTTCTGCTTAACCTGTGGCTGCTCCTCTGCTTTCTCGACCACGGGCTGGTCAGGCGCGTCATCGACTCGATCTCCGCCATTGTTTCTGTCTAATTTCTTGCACAAGTCACCTTCGCAATCTTCCTTAATAAGCTGTGTCTGGGCGTCACCGGCTAGTCCTTCTTCTACTCTCTTCGCTTCTTCCATAGCTTGTGTGTGCCAATTTTCTTTTCACTATAGGTCAAGCTAACAAAGTGATGGGAAGTGTATATATCAGAGTTGAGCTGGAGCTGTAATTTGCAGGATAGTTATAGAACTATAAGAAACAACGAGACAACGTAAGGATCAAAGGGCCGGCACATGAATTAAGCTTCTTGACTGGAAAAATTAGGGGTGGGACACGGAATTTCAAAGAGAGACAAAAGAGACAAACAACTAAGGTGATAAGGACTCGTAGACAAATCAGAAGCCAACGCAAAAATAGAATATGGAAAACAATTCTTGATCCCTAAAGATGGAAAGTGAGTATTCCAATAAGGTTGGCATACTTTTCATAGCTTGGGGATGTGGTTGGTGTCTGGTGTAGTGTTCAAGGGTTTGTGGGAGTAACAATTTGACCTAACGCTAGCATCTGTTACGATTTGATGATTGAAAATATGAACAAAACCACGCGAATTTTGGCCGACCCCTTGTTTATTTGTAATTGTCATCTAAGAGAAATGTTTCACCTCGCATGGTCAGGTCTGGTATAAACATGATATTGCCGTTCAGATGAGGCCTCACCTATGCCTACACGGTGTTAAAACGCTTTAGTTCTACTTTGAGCTTACGCAAGAGTTATCTATCAACATAGAAGCCTAGACTTGCGCAATGTGAGATCGGAGACAATTCTGACGTCCAATGAATTGAGATTTCATTTTAACTGAAGCTGATTTGAAAAAAGAAAAAGAAGAGAAAAGAAAAATCAGATATCGCTTCCGCTGCCTGGACCAACAAAGCCCCACAGCTAGCGTGTGAGCATACTTAATGAGATATGGTTGTTGTCTTAGGTGTTAGTGGAGAGTGACACGATTGCAGGGGCAGGCAATTGATGTTTTGAGTGATGCCGAAGGAAGTACGGATAGATCAGAGTGTATGGAATGGATGTCGATGGATAAATGTAAATGCATAATAGATTGCGATTGCCACCAAGGACTAAAGGACACCACCAGCAAAGGATAAAGATCGGGATTGATAAAATTCACCGCCAAGGCTTAAAGGACAAACTGCCCGCTAAGGATAAAGGACTTTAGAACAAGAGAAGCTCACCACCAAGGCCTAGAGATAACACACCAGTCGAGAGGCCTCATCACTAAGGAAGAATCCACCTTCCAAAGATAAAGAAATCAATGATAGATAATCGCTCATAGAGAAAAATCTCATATATTCTCAATATTCAAGTCTTGTCCTTTTACAATGAGATTACACCTCAATTTATAGATATATTGCTAAGCAAAATAGAAAACCTTCGAATTTCCATAAACTAAACAAACTCTTGGAAAATTCACCTAATTATGACTCTTAAAAGCAGCACCTCAATAAAGACTCACAAAAGCTATGAATCAAGAAACTCAACAGCTAGGAGTAAATGCATTTAACTAATAATTAGATGCATGGAAACTTGATAAAACTCTCTAAATTTGTGCTCCATTCTTGGAAGTCGAACAGACACCTTGGAAGTTAAACAAACAGTTATGAAAGTCAATCGAAACAGCCTTTGGATGTGAGGTGGTCAATCAGTAGTTTTAGAATCGACAACAAGCTTGTAAATAGGCAACAAGGTAATCGATCAATGCCCACGAAATTGATAACCTATCCACTGAATTGATAACCTCTTCGCATAATCGGCAACTTCAACCTTGAACCCAACTTATTAAGTTACAGCCGAATTCGATCTTTGCCTGCATAAATGACGAGCAAGTTGGTTTGATTGATGAGATATGAGTGGAGCTTGAGGACTGATTGATAGAGCCCAATGCTCCCACGTCAAACTCCCTAGGTTGTTTGAGATTTGCCCTCGAATCTAATAGTTCTTCATCTTCAATATAAGAAGAAAGGTCTTATACATTCAAAGTTGCCGAGACGCCATATTCTCTAGGGAGATCAACCTTGTACGCATTGTCGCCGATTCTCTCGAGAGCTTTAAAGGGACTGTTTTTTTGGTGAGCTGGTAATCTGTCTTTTTCTCAAATGTAACCACACAAGATCACTGGGTTAAAATTGAGTGTTTTTCCGATGCTTGTTTGCTTTTTATTTGTAAAACTCATTCGCTTTTTTATTTATTTATCTTGGATCTAATCTGCTCATGAAATTTTTTCATAACTTTGGCTCACTCTTCAATGTTGTAGTTAACTTGCGAGTTGGATGGAATCGGTATTATGTGTTGGAGAAACATCCCTATAGATTATGATGATTCCCAAACTAGATGTTCATGATGATATTAAGGACTACGTGATATATATGTGTGTGTGTGTGATGCATTCATTGGAAAAATGTCACAAGGTGTCCTTGTATGAGTTATTCGTAAACAGCATCAACCAACTATGAAAATCGACCAATGAGGATTTTGATGTCACTTACAAGAAGATCATGTCATTGATGATGCTGGGACAATAAACATCTTATTGGCGTATTAAATATAGTCGTTGGACTCTGGAACAACATAGCAGAAGAACTGGAAATAATCAGAGAATAAGAAATAACTTTTTATCAAAACCGTCAGAGATGTGACCGCAATGAAAGAAAAAGGACCTATTTCAAGAAAGCTTGAGCTTATTCATAGGAAAAGACTATCTTAATAGTATGAATTGTAGAACAGCAACTAGTAACAGCTACTTACTCTTTTGGACGATCTCCAATGGAAAGATTGAAGATGCCTATACAAGAGAAGCTCGTTGAAGTCAAAGAGAGTTAGACGAAATATTCACAGATCAAGCTAAAAGCGTTCTTCATTGTATTTTGAGCAAATTGTGTTTTATATTTTGAGATTTCAATTATTGTGTTCTTGCTGCCTTGTAATCGTAAGAAGATTAAGTGTCCATGTCTAATAACAGATGTGATCAATTGTGCGATAGGATCGGTACTTGCTGGTTATAACTTATTTTAAAGATTACTATTGCAATCTAGCCAACTTATAGCTGTTAGTATGGAGAGTGAACTTAGGCTTTTGTGATTAAGCCGAACCACTATATATTGCCGTGTGCTCCTTACTTCTGCTCTTATATACTAGATATTCTTAATATCCGCTTCATATGATTTCTAAGTGATTGGTTACTAATTTTCACAAAATTTTCAAAACAATCTATTTACCCCCATCTAGGTTGCTTAGTTAGTCTCAACAAGTGGTATTGGAGTTTTGCTACTTGTTATTTGAAATATATTTCTTATGAGCATAAAGATCTTTCTCTATGGTTAACTTTGGTGGTTTATGTACAAATGAATCTCAAGCTCCTACCAAGCCTCCATACTTTGATGGCAGCAAATATGGCTATTGGAAATAAAAAATGCGATCATACATTGAAGCAACCGATGTCACTATGTGGGATGTGATTGAAAATGGATTGGCGATACCAACTCAAAATCCTGTTCAACGAGAAGGACAAGAAGTTCAAGATAATGATGCTATAGCTGCGATACCTATTGTTGCTCATGCAAAAGAAGTTCAAAGAAGAGCTACTCATAATGCTAAAGCCAAACATCTTCTATATTGTGCTTTGTCCCCATCTGAATTTAACATAATTTCTTCTTGTGTCACAGCCAAGGAAATTTAGGTTCGACTCCTAGTGACATTTGAAGAAACCAATAGAGTGAAGGAGACAAAGATGAACATACTTCTCAAAAACTATTAGCTATTCAAAATGAAATTCAATGCAATTGTGTTGTAGATGTTTACTAGATTCATATAATAGTATTTTTTTTTTTATTGAATCAATGTTTCGTCGTTGTAAATCTGATGACACAATTTTCAAATGGCCAATGATGTGTATACAAATACCCAATTAATGGCACCCAATAATTTGATATTCTTATGGAGCAGACTGCACCTTTGGTATCATCTAATCATTGGAGTCTTGATGTGACACCGTCAGTTGATATTTATCTAGGGCTGCCGGCAACAGTTCGTCAGAAAGAGACTCGATTTGATATTCGATCTTGTTGTCCATTGTACGCAACAGAGAGCTGCGCTCATGTGGTAGAAATTACTAGATTAACATCCGGCTTAAAAAGCATAGTTTGTTCATCTCCGTAAAATAGGGTATGGCTATCAGTAGAAAAAAAAAACTAAAAGAAAAAGAAATATTCTCATGATGTTGTCCTATTTGTATTTGAGGTTTGAGTTTTTCAATTTTTTTTTTCTTTTTGCATTTGAGGGAAAGGCAACAAATTGCGTCTAGAAGATTACGACTGCTGTTTATGTGTTATTATTATTATTATTATTATTATCCAAATGTTTCTTTTTGTAATTGATTTTTTTTTTGTTTCCGTCCTTTTAAGTTTTGAATATGAATTATATTAACTTCTTTTTTTTGTTTCCGAGAGGCTCACTAATTAAAGAGGTAGAAAAGTTGATTTTTCATCTTTTCGTATTCTTGGGAGTTAAAATAAATGTGCTTTTTTTTATGTTTAATCTTCTCACTAATTAAGTGCATATAAAACCCAACCCGCCCAGGCTCTTTGGATTCTTTACCACATTTCGACTTCAAGCAAGAATCTTGGTCTGCTGGGCCGTGGGTCTTCATGGGCCGGCCGACAAATGGTGGCCCAAATTCACTTAGATAACTAGACTCGGACAAGAGCCTAGCCTCGTACCACAGAAAGCCCCACGTCGAGATCTCAACAAGAGTCCGGAACGGAATGACCACAACGTTGTCCCATATCGACAGGCGATGAACTAGGAGAAGAGAAAAAGCCAATACATTATGATTCTTTCGGCTATGGAGCATCTCAAGCAGCTGCGCGGTGAGCACAGAGCGAACTATTCTTTCGCCTTTTACTAAAGAATACCGTGTGCTCGCCGCAGATAGCAGCATACTCCAATTTTTGAAGGGTCCTTGCCTCCACCGGCGGAACCCAACAACTCTAGTCAACCGTTTATTTTACATGTACATCAGCCATACATGGTGCATGGGGTTCCATTCAGTATGCCCGTCTTCAGGCGTAAGTAACAGCAGAAGCAGAACTAATCAGCTACCTGGTTTGACTTATCAAGGACTCTGTATGAAGCTCAACCTCGTCTCTTTCTTGAAGCCCCGAAATGTTCATCGTTGGACCAGTCCATTTCACTGAAGCTCAACCTTGTAGGTAACGCATCCGGCGATTGCAGGAGTGGGGCGTGAAACTTGGGTTTTTTGGCTCTCCGGTCGAAGCCATATATTCTCCTTCAAAGGCCTTTTCACTATCTGTCCCAATTCCCAAAGCATTCTTCACTTGGGAGGATAGAGGGGAAGTTCAAGAAACATTGCACGCTTTACCTGTCGGGTTTATGAATGCGGATGGTTCATTATCATCGCCT
Source organism: Metrosideros polymorpha var. glaberrima (assembly GCA_001662345.2). NCBI lineage: Eukaryota > Viridiplantae > Streptophyta > Magnoliopsida > Myrtales > Myrtaceae > Metrosideros > Metrosideros polymorpha. Next base: position 15,742,185 of record BCNH02000011.1, on the reverse strand, counting down.
TGCTCGTGGCGGGTGTCTAGTGGTAGTATCATGATCTTACATTAGGCTGCATTCGAAGCACTTCAAGTCACGATTCCATTATGACCAATCCATTACCTTAGGCTTCTTTCAAGGAAGTTGGGTGGCAAATTCATTCATATTTCTCTTTCGTGGCGAGGTTCGAAGGTCGTCTCTGAATCTTTTATATCGGTCCGCTGTAGTGCATTCCAAGTAACTCACTAGAACAATAATGGGGTGCCAATCAAATAAACTCTGTACCTCTGTTATGGAGCCTTTGATTTAATCTCCATGTACCGTGTAAGTTCTTTATGAGTCAATTTTGAAATTGCTCTAGCGTTTCTATCAAGTCAAAGTGCTATTCCCAGCTGTGACGGACCTGGGTTGGCCAGACCCTTTTCTTGAAACCTTCAAGATTTTATGAGTCTCTCTTGTCCTCTTCTTTGAAGCAGAGATTTACAGCCCAATCGAATTGCAGGTAACCAGTCTTAACTTGTTTCGTTATCAGCCTTTTTTCTTAACTTTTGGCTCACTGGAGGCTTTTCTTTATACCGTCCGGTCTCAAGAGCTAAGCTCAAGAGTCCCACATCGGACGGCCACGGCAAGCACGAGGAAGAGACCCCAGTACATGAAACCCAGCTCGCAGTTCTTAAGCTTCACGCAGTTGCGCAGTGAGCACAAAGCGAACTATTCTTTCGCCTTTTACTAAAGAATACCGTGTGCTCGCTGCAAATAGCAGCATACGACTATTTTTGGAGGGCTCGCCTTTACTGGCTTGAGTCCCTACAAATCAGTGGAAGTTTCTTGCCACTTCTAAGCCTGTTGACCTCAAAGCATGTTCTTGTCTCTTTCTTCTTGTAACTCCCCTTACAAGCATGCGCCAAAGACATGTTTTTGTTTGACAGATTTTAAGTAGTATTGTGTTAGATGCGACCTCTAATGAGTTGAAGAGACGGTGGACACTGGACACAGAGGCTTCAGGTTTTGGCAGTACCTGTATGGTGTTCGAACTTCTGTACCAGTGAGATCACCTGAATAGCTGTACAACGAAAGAGGGATGCTTCGGACAATCACTCAAAATCAACAACAAAGTGAAGACAAACGGATCCCTCCGAGCCTCTTGCCTAAATGTAGTTTAAATTGTCGGCCAGGATTCAATTGCCGGCTAGCAGGTAAATTATTCACAATCAAAACTGGAATGTGACGACACTTTCGACTTCTTTAGTCCAAGTCTCGATCCTCTTATTGAATTACTGATCAGTGTGGCATCCCACCATTCTCGGGTGACATTAGCAAGAAATCATTATATAATGAAACTGGATTCTCCACCAAGGAGACAGGACAGTTTCCTTCCCTGGTTCTTGTTGACTAGAACAACTGACTGGAGATGCAGAGGATGACAATACCCGAATCTGCAGCCGACGCTAGCGATGGCGCTGATCGCGGACATTTCAAGAGCTTTCTCTGGCAGGTGCTTACAGGCCCGTGGTTCATGCTCTTCGCGATGCTCCTCATCATGTCCGTCAACGGAACATCGTACATGTTTGGCTTGTACTCCGACGGCATCAAATCGTACTTTGGCTACGACCAGACAACCCTCAACTTGCTAGGCTTCTACAAGGACCTGGGTGGGAATCTGGGCGTGGTGTCTGGGTTCATCTACGAGCTTGCGCCTCCATGGGCTGTTCTCTTGATCGGGGCGCTCGTGAACTTCTCCAGCTACTTCACAGTTTGGCTTGCCGTCACTGGCCGCATCCCGAAGCTGCCAATATGGCAAATGTGTCTTTACACGTGCTTCGGCGCGAACTCTCTCTCCTTTCCCAACACTGGGGCCTTGGTCACGTGCGTCAAGAACTTCCCGGAGAACAGAGGGATTGTCATCGGCTTACTGAAGGGGTTCATCGGCTTGAGTGGTGCAATCGTCACGCAAATCTACCATGCCTCCTATGGCGATGACCCAGAGAAAGTCATTTTGCTGATAGCGTGGCTTCCTGCAGCAGTGTCCCTAGTATTCATCCGGGTGATTCGCATCATGAAAGCTTCTCAGCGAGTGAAGGAGGGTGCGATATTCTATCGTCTCCTGTATATTGTGCTCGGTCTTGCCGGGTTTCTCATGATTGTGATCATCCTACAGAGTAGAATTAAGTTCACCAGATCTGAATACATCGGGAGTGCCTTAGTTGTCCTTATGATGCTGATTCTGCCACTTGGTTTCGTCGTAAATGAAGAAACCAAGGGTCGGAAAGCCGAGATAAAATGTTCGCCCAATGATCTGCCGTCCGAAGTGGTACCGGTAAATCAACCTGCTGACAGAACATCGCCTCCAGAAGCCACGCCGGCTCCACCGAGAAAATTGGACCCATTGTCTTGCCTCGGGGACATTTTAAGGCCACCCAAGAGAGGAGAGGACCATTCCATATTGCAAGCGATCTTCAACATCGACATGTTGATACTAATCGTCTCAACAACCTGCGGGGTGGGTGGAATCCTGGCCGTCATCAACAATCTCGGCCAAATCGGTAGCTCCTTAGGCTATCCGCCTCGCAGTATCGCGACCTTTATTTCGCTCGTGAGCATCTGGAATTTCCTCGGTAGAGTGTTCGCTGGTTTCTACTCAGAGTACCTTTTGACCAAGTATAAGCTTCCCCGCCCTCTGATGCTCACCGCCATACTCCTCTTCACTTGCGTCGGCCACGCATTACTCGCCAGCGTGGTCCCGAATTCTCTGTACATCACCACAATGATCATGGGATTCTGCTTTGGGGCGCAGCTGCCATTGGTGTCCTCCATCATATCCGAGGTATACGGGCTCAAGCATTACTCCACGCTGTACAACGTCGGGTCGATATCGAGCCCGATCGGGTCGATATCGAGCCCGATCGGGTCTTACATTTTCAACGTGAAGGTGGCCGGGCGTTTGTATGATAAAGAGGCGCTGAGGCAGTTGAGAGCCTCGGGGCTCACGAGGAGAGCAGGAGATCCCTTGAGCTGCACCGGGGTGAGGTGCTATCAGACGACCTTCATATTCATCACCGCAACCACATTCTTCGGTTGCCTCGTCTCGCTAGTGTTGGTGCTGAGGACGACGAAATTCTACAAAGGCGATATGTACGCAAAGTTCAGAGAAGACCGAGAAAACGGAGCAGCCCATGCCGATGTGATTCCAGTAAGAAATTGAACTGATCTTCACGTTGGCAAAGAACACGCGAAACGTGAAATGATCTCATTATTTGATTGGCTTCCAAGTAATATTCAACGAATTTGATACTTGTATCGTTACCCTACCATCTTAGCTGAATGCTTCCTATTTTTATGAGCGAACATGGCTTGTGTAGAGTCCGTGAAACTTGACTTACGATTTAGACCATTCTTGTTTGCTGAGGACGATATGATGGGTCGAACTTGCAGGCAATAGATGAGAAGGGCTTGCCTCCGGCTCCATATTCACCATCTTAGCAAGGATGAGAAACGGAAGATGTTGCTCGAGCTAGCCGAAAACCGAAAAATAAGCAAAGAAACAAAATATATGAAAAGAGGTAGAAACGTTGGCGGCACGAATTCGCGCTAAGTAGCATCTCAACGCGAAGATCATGATGAAACCCAAAGTATGAGAAATTTACCGTGCTCTTCGTGAAAAGCACAAACGCATGTCAATACACTGAAGCTCCCTTCATGGCGACAAGTCATAGATTCATGTACCAGAAGAATCAGTACATTCGAGTGCACTACCGCAATAGCTTCCTGATTCCAGCCCGTCGTGATCTTCGTCGGAGCAGCCGGGGGACAGTGTCATGTCGCCATGACCAGCAGGCTCAGAAGTAGACGGAATACATAAAACGAGAGCTCGACCAGGCGGCCCACGTAATGCAAGAGCACCATCTTCCTCTTCCTCTTCCTCTTCTTCTGGTTCTCCTGCTTGCGGGAAGGGGGAGGGGGGAGAGAGATTTAATATGTGAATGACCAGATGATGGTTATGCTCCCACTCAAGCGTGGTATAATTGCGTTCTCTGTTTTTGTCCATTTGGAGAAAAAAGGTAGCGATTGGGATGAATGATGGTGGTTGGTCCTACTCGAAGGATTGTTGTGCTTTGGCGATTGGATTCTTGTTGGTGTGAGTGGAGAGAGCTACCTGTTTTTGTCCCTTGGCCCATTCCAATAGCCCCCGGCTTGACCGTTTGGTAATAGCTACCCGCACGAGCATTGACGACGGCGCCTGAGGATCGTTTACAGTTCCAGCCTCCGGCGACTCATCTTGCACGGTTTGCCACTCCTGTCGTGGGTCGATATTTCGAGATCGAGATAACTTGGGTATACTTTCCTCGTCTTGGTTGTTGTTGGTACCCTTTGTGTTCCGTACATATTCCAACATGCCATTGTACTTTACAAAAATATCGTAACAAGTGTTTCGCGACTTCATCGAATATAAAAGAGTTGTAAAAAAATGTGGTGGTGCGATACATTAATGTAGTTTAAAAATTCCCCATGACAGCTGAGTTTTAAATTGTAGGGACATTGGAAAAAGAAAAATTAGATAGAACGCTTGTGAATGGCGTGGTACTAACCGAATGCATGGGAAGTTCTGTGGTCCCCTATAGGGAAACACAGGATCATTACTGTTCAATCTGAGCAATTAGATTAAGATGGAATAACTTTCGGGTCGGATGATTTTAAAATATATAGCAATATGTAAACATTTAAGGAAAATAACTAACTATAAGATTGTTAATGTTTCTATTAACTACGTGAAAGTGAAATTGCAATGAGGATGATTACTCACTACCTGATATTGCTTCTACTGTGAGCATGAGAAGGGTGAGTCAATTTATGCATAATCCATACTCTATTCATATGGATTATGTTATTTAGATCCTTTAGTATTTGAAATTTGCTCCTGAGAAGGATTCTTTTGTCTTATTATGATGGCTTGAAAGTTGAAGCCTATACAGATGATGATTGGGATATATGTCATGATCGAGAGTCTATTTTTAGTTATTGTACTTTTTAAAGAGGGAATCTTGTGACTTAGCAATGGGGCGGTGGCCATAGGGGGAGGGCTTCGGTTTTTACTTCTTCTTTTGTGTGTGTGTGTGTGTGTTTTTTTTAAAGTTTTAGCTTCTTCTTTTTTCTTTTTTGAGATTGTCTTTTTTATGGATTTTTTAAATTTTGACCTAATTTAATTAAGATTTTATGTAAAAAAGAAAAAGTAAAGGACAAAATTGCCTTAACCAGTCAATAAGGTTAGGCTTTTTTTTAAACTGACATGGCCATTTCAGGCTTTTACGTATTTGAAATAAGGTCTATTTCATTTCATGTACTTATTTGAAAAAATAAGGGCAGTTCAAACCTTTAGTTGAAACAATATCTACTTCAGATCCTTATTTGATAAAATAATGACACTTCAAGTTCTTATTTGAAATTTTCTAAGAAAAATTTTTCACCACATCCAGTCATGTTTCCCTCTCACTATCCATCTTCTTTTTCATTATTTTTTTACTTTCCTATATAATTTCCTCTCCACCCTTTTTTTAGCTAAATAAACAACGGCTCATGCTATTTTCACTCTCAAATAGCTTTATACATATCCTAAAATTTAAATTGTCGAAAGTACCCTGGTAGAGCAATCGATCTTATGACTTTTATGAAACTTTTCTAAATTAAATTTTCTTTTTTGACATTCAAATCGAAGAAGGTTACATGTTTGCTCTTTCTTACAAGAATCATTTAAGAGTCGAGTACTTTCATGAATTCAATTATCAGGCATAGTTTAAGAGAATATCTATAAAGTATATTTAATTTTAACGTCTCCCTAAAGTTCAATTTCTAATGACCCATAATGATTATAATTTGTATTTAAGATATGTCGATTAACAAAAATTACCAACAAGGTGCTTGCTCTTTCTCACAAGATTCTCCCTTTACAGAAATCAACAGAGAGGAAATGGAGTCTGTATAGAAAGGGACAAAATAACATAAGGCGGTGGAATAAAGCATTACCGTCTGGACCGATACGAACAGCCTTGTGTTTTTATGGCGATGTGCGGCTTTTTCCATTATAATCGAATAGCGAATTTCACTCTTTCCATCTGTGATTTTGATTAATTAGTTTATTACAGTCAACTTATTAAGATAGGAAGTGTTAATAGCCATTTAGGATATAAAAATAGTAGGAGCCGATATTAAATTATAATCTCTTCATTTTGCATTTCCCCCTGAAAATTTTCCCAAAAAACAAAGCCAGTTATTCCTTATTATGTCATATCTCGCGAATAACTAACTAATGAAAATATTTCTCACACCTCTCTTCACTTTTAATTCATTTCGTCACTTTCATTCGCCTCCTGTGTCTATCCCCTTCCCTTCCCTTCCCCCCCCTCTCTCTCTCTCTCTCCCTCTCTCTCCCTCCATCATCATCATCCATCCATCAATGGCCGCAACCTTTTGATCTCCGGTCAACTCGGCGATCGGGACTCAGATGACTCGCCATTCCAATCAACCGCCGTTCGCAATTCTTCCCGAATCTCTCCGGCGTCGCCCCTCCTTCCTCTTGCACCCGCGAGGCGTCCCGATTGGAGGAGGAGACATGCGAATACGCCCCACGCTCTAGGGTTTTCATCCGTCGCGAATGCTGATCTGTCGTGTCTTCGCATTGGTTAGCTGAATCAGCGGCTCAATTGTCGCCGATTTGAGGTCTCCGCGGTTGGGTGAGTGCTTAGGGTTTGGGGAGATGTTAAAGAAGATAATCAAGGGAGGGAACAGGAAGCCCTCGAAATCGGACCCCAACGATGCCGGTTTGTACGGTTATAACCAGGCGGCAAATCGTAATTCAGTCTCGGCGTCCAACGTGGTGGTGAACCATGCGTCCAGGGCCTCGCCGCTGGCGAGTTTGCAGCCGGGTGGGCCTGCGGCGGCGATCTCGGTTGTCCCGCCATCCGGGACTGTGGAGGCGCTGCCGTCGTTCCGCGACGTGCCAGTCTCCGAGCGCCAAAACCTGTTTTTGAGGAAATTGCAGGTATGTTGCTTCCAGTTGGATTTTTCGGATACGTTGAAGTCGGTCCGAGAGAAGGAAATCAAGAGACAAACGTTAGTGGAGCTTGTCGATTACATACAGTCCGGTTCGGGTAAAATCACTGAGCATTGCCAAGAGGAAATGATAAAGATGATCTCCGTGAACATTTTCCGGTGCTTGCCACCGGCCTCACATGAGAACACAGGTCAGGAAAATGCTGACCCGGAAGAGGAGGAGCCCTATTTAGAGCCATCATGGCCTCATTTACAGCTTGTTTACGAACTGCTATTGAGGTATGTCGTCTCTTCTGATACCGATACGAAAGTTGCCAAGCGCTACATCGATCATTCCTTCGTGTTGAAGCTGCTGGATTTGTTTGATTCGGAGGATCCTCGAGAGCGTGAGTATCTAAAGACGATCCTCCACCGGATTTATGGGAAATTCATGGTGCACCGCCCATTTATTAGGAAGGCGATCAACAATATATTTTATAGGTTCATTTATGAGACAGAGAGGCACAGTGGGATTGGTGAGCTTCTGGAGATTCTTGGTAGTATAATTAATGGGTTCGCTTTGCCAATGAAGGAGGAGCATAAGCTGTTTCTTGTTAGGGCTCTCATACCCTTGCATAAGCCGAAACCGATTACGGTTTATCATCAGCAGTTGTCGTATTGCATTACTCAGTTTGTGGAAAAAGATTATAAGCTGGCAGATACAGTTATAAGGGGTTTGCTGAAGTACTGGCCCTTGACCAACTGCCAAAAGGAAATTCTCTTCCTTGGAGAATTGGAAGAAGTGCTGGAGGGAACACAACCTGCTGAATTCCAACGGTGTATGGTTCCTCTGTTTAGGCAGATTGCTCGGTGCCTCAATAGCACTTTTCAGGTGAGATGTGTTTATTTTTAGACAAGTCAGGTGAGATATTGACTTTGTTGATTTCGTTGTTGGCACTCCATGTACAATAAATGCATAATTTGTCAGTTTGCTGGTGATCAGTGGTTCTTTATGCGCAGCTCATACTTTGGTGTGATTATTACTACACTGCAGTTATTAGTTCAGAGGTGTCATTGACTAACTATGTGCTAGGTAGAGAAGCAAACAAAAAGTTTTAAGTGTTTGATGTATCCTATGCGTTGCTTGATTGTTGGTCAATGTTTATAGGTGTTAGATTCATTTACTTACAATAAAGAAATGATATATGCCTTTCACCAGCATATTTGACTGTTCTCTTGTCTATTAATGCGCAACATTCATTTCCTTACTACATTGCTTTTTTTTAAAATTATGATGTGCTAATTGGCATTGAGCATGTTTGGTTTTATGCATTTTGATTGAGAAAGTTGTTTGGACATCTAGGAAATACGACGCTCATCAGTCAGTGGAGCATGTAATTATGCGTAAATGATCGTTACCCCTCAAAAAAGGGGGAAAAGAATGAAAAAGAAAGTTGGCTATACAAGGCAGGCAGGGATTCATTTTTTTGCTGCATTTTCACATCCTTTGTACTTGTCGAACCTTGGTGGACCTAGAATTCAGGAGGAGGGGTTCAAAGCTTCCTAAGTTGGAAATCTAATGCCAAAAATAAGAACATTTGCCCGTTTTCTCTATCTTTTTTTCCCTAAGGCATTGGTTTTAAAAATGGTAAGTATATGAATACTTCTCTTTTAACATTAATTATTGAAAACATGATAAGGACGACTGAGCCAACAGACATTGGATTTGGTCTTATTTTGTTGCTTGAGATACTGTGGGTTTTTTCTTTCCCAAGGCATAAGAATGTCCTTAATGGTCTAAACTCAAATCTGCTAGAGTAAGATCAGAGAGATTCAATGTGATACCCTTAAGTTTAAAAAATTCAGTTTGCGTGTACTTCTCATAATATAATCATAAATACGTACAAAAGTTGTGAAAAAAATTGATGGGGCGTAGTATGACCAATAGATTACATCCGCTAGTTTGTTTGGGCTAAATGTTTTGCATTAGTTCATTAGGATCAATGACTTTCTATTGACAAACAAATGTATGTCTCTATATACACACGATGTCATGTGCTTAACAACATCAAAGTGAATGCTACTCAATAATTGAGTATTGTAGGTTGACTTTACTTTGAATGAAGGAAAAAGTATTCCACTGCAAGCGCTGTTTAAAATTTCATTCTCCCCTCACAATTTTATATGATTTTCATAAAAGGTTGTTTGTAATAATTTGGAAACTTTTAAGGTTTATATGAAACTAGTTGGATGAGTAGTGTGATTTGAGTTTTGTTAGAGATGATAGGAAAAAAGTTCTGTTATATTGACTCTCAGAAGGATACCTTTACTACTTTGTGGCCTGAGGTCATGAGTTCAAGTCATGGCAATAGCATCTCTGGAAAATTAGAGGTAAGACTGCGTATTTCAAATCCTCCCCTGACCTTTGGAGTGTGAGGAGCCTTGTGCAGTGGAAAGCCCTTTCTCTTTTTCACTCCTGAAAGAAAATTAGGTGAAGAAGAAGTGCTGACTTTTTATGAATTGAATAATTACCGTTTCTCATTTAGAATAGGAAAACGTAATTTTTTTGGTGTCTTTTAAAGATAACCTGCAACACTTGCACAGTGCTTGAGATAAAGACTCGTGCAATTTCTCTTAGGCTTTTTAGGTATTTTGAGCTATATAAACACAGAGATTATGAGAATGATGCATGCTCTTCTCTTCCCTTGAGCTTTTTACCACATTATTTTAATGTGAACAAATTATGAGTAATTATTGGACCAGGTTTTTCAATTAGAGAGATATTAATCTGTCTTATTAATATGTATAATCAGTGACAGGAAGGTGTAAATTATGTAATCTACATATTCAAAGTTGGTATAACTGTCGATTCTTGATCAAATAACGATAATGATACCAGGCTTTCAGCTATAGGAATCTGTAGGTAACTATAAATACCAAATCCCACATGAATATATCGATTTACCTCCAAATTTATGATTTACCTGACATCTTATTCACCACAGGATACATCTTTATCATATGTCATGATGCACACGTTATCCTTACTGTTCAAGAACAGCATAAAAGCAAATTAGGAACTTATCTTCCAATAGAAGGTAAAGTGTCATGTAAATTTTGTCCTTACATCTGAAGGTAATACTTGTTTGAAAAAAGTATATATATTTAGTAATGCCACGTGTAGGAATTGAAGCATCTACAAGAGGTTAAGATAACTTTGTTGTCTATCTTGAACTACTCTATGTCACATAAACTATCATATATTGCATTTTATTGTATTTTAATTATAATTATAGGTATTAATGTCATTTAAATCTTTCTTTCCCCTACTTATCTGAATCTTACAATTTCCGTACGAATAACGATTCATGACTTTTAAATTTAACGTTTCAATTGACAATTTATATCAAGATTTAAAATCTAAGCATACATTTATGAAGCCTTCCCATCTGTAAGCAGATAGTTCTACTTACTATACTTGTACACAAAGAGTGATCCTTCTGGGATGATTAAATATTAGGATAGTACCAAAAAGAAGGACAACCTGAAGAAATATACCCGAGCTGTTTAAACACTCACGGGCGTATAAGTATTACAATTTGGAAGGGTTTTTATACATCATATTCCTCAGGAAATAGCAAAATGTCTAAAGTAAAAGAAACAAAAGTAAAAAGTAGATATAGCTTGGGTAAATCTGAAAAGTACATCCAGAGTGCCAAACAGTGAGGCACCTTGTTTCTGAATAATTGCTTGCATAAGTGCTCATTGAGGGAAACAATCTGACTGGGAGGGAGGGGTGCAGCCACCTCTGCCTTTTCTGGGTACAGCTTCCTGCTTTGCAGTTTGGCCTTATTTTTTTCCTCTCACCTTTGGATCAAGGGAAAGATGGTAACTTTTTGGTATTGCTTGACTCGTCATATATCTTTGTTTCTACCTTATCTTGTGTTCATAAAATGCTCTTTATTGCCATGAATTTGTTTGATTTTCTTCTTTGAAATGATGTCATGCTTTGAAGAAGTATCTTTTGTACTGGATCATCTATATTGGGGACTATAGTCTTGCTCGCGCTATATCCATTAATTTTGATCTTGGATGATTGTGACGAGATTTACTTTTAACAGAATTTATAGGCATCGCCAATTCACTACTGTGCTTTCTTGCAAAGCACTTAATGCTGGAGTTATTGCTTGCAAACTGTTTAGTTGCTACTTGGCACATGACGGCCAATTTGAAATATCCGAACCTAGTTAAGTCAAGCCAGGTGTAATTCAGTGCCTGTTTTCTAATTACCCATTTGCTGATGTGAGTAACACATGGTCGAATATGACCATTATGTTCATTCCATCTTCTTGTGTGCTTTTAATTACGAGGGAGTCAGAAAGAACCCCCACTTGCCACATTAAAAAGTTGCTGATGAAACATCACCCAAGTTATAGAATTGCTCTTCTTTTTTAGCATTTCTTTAAATAAATCAGCTGAGGAAGAACTTGCCATGCAGGTTGCAGAGCGAGCCCTCTTTTTATGGAACAACGAGCATATAGTGAGCTTAATCGCCCAGAATCGGAATGTGATATTACCCATAATATTTGAGGCATTGGAAAGGAACATCCAAAGTCATTGGAATCAGGCAGTACATGGTCTTACTGTGAATGTCCGGAAAATGTTCTTGGAAATGGACGTCGAGTTGTTTGAGGAGTGTCAAAGGCAGTACGCAGAGAAAGAGGCAAAGGCCAGAGAAGTAGAAGAGCAGCGGGAATTGACATGGAAGAAGCTGGCGGATGTTGCGGCGCAAAGAGGGGATGAGGATATGGTTACTACTTGAGCAAAATCACTGGAGGGGACGAGGATATGGTTACGACTTGAGCGAAATCACTCAAGGCGGGGGCGATGACTCCACTAAAATATGAAGACGGACAGCTGACGTCGGATCTGTTCCCTCTTCATTTTGGGGCTATTCTTTTTCGTCTGTTCTTCCCTTTTGATCTTTTTCTTTCTCCTTTTTTTGTTTATTGAAAATATCCAGTTATAGTAGGCAAGCCTGATAAATTCAATCATATTAAATATACTGCAGATTAAGAATGATCTGTGACGTGTCATTTGTAGCTCTTTTCTCATATGTTGTAATTTTTCCGGCCATTCAAGTGAGAACAAGTAAGTTTTCTTGGTTTGGGGATACAATTCCCTTCTTTTCAGAGTAATTAAATTGGACTCCTACACAATTTCGTGTCATGGGTTTCCTCTTATGGCGGTGGTTCTCGTCCACAGATGCTTCTTCGTATGTTTTATCCTCTTCGGGATACAAAGTTTCCTGGAAGCTCAAAATTCACTGTCGTGAAATCTAGTTGCCCTCTCCCTCTTTCTTTCCATGAGGTTGATTCAAGCCTTTTGTTTGTCGCTTTGACAGGGTGGAGGCCAACATATGACAGCAGAGCATGCAGTCTTCGAATGTGGCGTCAATGGCTTCCACAGCATCCTCAATGTCCCCATGAGGCGAACTCTCGTTCCTGGTATAGCCAAGAACAGCAGTCACCAGTAAAGAAGTGCAGATCTGTGTTGGCTTTTGTCAATTTCCCAATGGGAGAGACTAATCAGTTGCCAATTGAGGACGGGAAACCCCCAACGACATTTCCTAGAAGGAAAAGAAAAATAGGCGAAGCAGATGCTGCTGCGGTCGTCAGGGGAACCGGGCAGATGTATCACGTCTTTACAAGAGCAGCAGTCATTCGTTTCTTTCCTGGCGCAAAATAGACCACCATCCAGTTTCATTGGCAAAACCAGCTCTAATTCTAAATCATTTAAGGAACAGTATCGATCTAACGCCACCACCATCTGAAATAATTTATAACACTGTCCGAGATTCGTGAAATGATGATTGGTGATGCTCGATTGAACGTGTCTTGCACTGTGTCGTATATGTCGTCAATGTTTTCTTTCCTTATTAGTGAGTATGATATGTATAAGATGAGTGGAGATCCTTTTTTTTTCCCCTGCAGACTCGTGCGTCAAGCATGCATGCTCGAGATGGCGAAACACTCTCCAAAATGATATCAAAGCACGGAGAGAAGACCTTGGCAATTTGCATCTGCAGTCTCAGACTTCCTTTGTTCTGATGGCAGATAAGTCATCGCAACCGGCAATGACGCAATCAACACAATTGGGTCAAAAGAAAGACAGTCCTAGATGAATTAGTTGGGGTCGTTCTGTGTTTTCTTGGGGTTACAAACTTGATGCTAAAATGTCAGTGCACAAAAGCCAGAGGCAAGACAATGCCGTGAAGAAGACGATGAGAGGGAATGTTGAGGAGGGCGGGTCGGCTGCTTGGCTCCCTTGAAACTTGGCCCTCGTGTTCCACTCTCCCAGGTTGTTGTCCCTGCTCAACCCAACCAACAAATTACATTAGGCTTCACTTCTCACCAACAGCATCTCTGCTCTTGGTGAAATACACAGCAGAGTTTGTGTAATTTAAATGCGTTTCGTCGTCATGCATCTCAACACAGACGCACAAAGATAGAGGTGAAAGCCAGTTTATCGGAGGAAAAAGCCTAATAATCCGAAAAATTAGCCCCGGACATACGGGGTGGACCCATGTTCATCCAAACTTTCAGTCCGGAGCAAGAACAAAATCGTACCCAAGTGTTGGGCAGCCTTAACAAAAGGAAATACCCTAAGAGATGCATATCCTTATTCTGATATTGTCCACTTAACATGATTCTCTTGCGTGTGTTTACTTTTTAGTGATTACTTGAGGGCCCAAAAGCACTCGGCAGGTCGAAGCAACTGTAGAGAAAGAGAAAAGGCGAGAGAGAGAGAGAGGAAAAGGAGCAAAGTTATGGGCGCACGCAAGGAAGAATTGGGACAAATGTGGGCGACACAAGTTCCGTAAGTGGAGGACCAAATTCTGATCTTGAAATTGTCGTAATTACGTGCATTTTATCGTGATTCGAAAATGAATTATTGTAATATGTAAAAGACAATTAAGATAGTTGTCCAAAGACCCATGTGAAATAAACCAAAACCCTTGGAGAATGGAACGAGGGATTAGAGTACCTGCCGCCGACGCCGAGAACGCCGGCATGCCAAGTGATGAGATCGATGTAAGCTGCCGATTTGGGATCGACGCTGTATGCCTTCTCGTACTTCTCCTCCAAGCCCTCGCCTGACGCCACGAAGAAGGCGCCGTTTACCATTATGTCCCCCTCCGACCTCCAATTCCAGTCCCTCCACTTTGAATGCTCCGAGTCCACACGCTTCGTCACCTAGGGACGAAATAGTGAAGTAACCTCGTCAAAAAATTCGCAATCTAACTCAATCCAATGAGGTTTGCTTAGTGGTCAAATGCCGTAAGAGCGACAAGGGCTTACGCCGAGGAAATAATTTTAAATTGGGTTATCCCTGTGATTTTGAATTACAAAACTTCATTAGTGATCAACAATGTTAATCGAATCCATAAAAAAATGATGAAAAGCAACTTGTTGCGGAAAAAGTTAATCCAATTAGCTCTCAACAATCCATATTGAGCCAATCGTGCTACGAGCTCGCCGTTAAGTTAGGGTTTTGAAAACTTCTCCTTTTCTTCCGCCGTTATAATGGGGTTACACTTTTCTGGCTCTATGTGAAAAGTAAAACCCACCTTGACGACAAAAAACAGAGCTTGATTTACGGCTTTACGGCGAATAATATATAATATATGGATATAAACATTTATTTTTTTAAGAAATTGCAAAGCTAAAAAGCTAATAAAAAAGCCAGCGAATGGGGAATGAGACAAAAAAGAACTCCCATTTTACACCAACAAACAAAAAGAAATTAAAATTAAAAGTAATGTATATCATTTCCATAAATAAAATGGAGTGGGACAAATACTTTTTTATTGAGAGGGAGAGATACTTAAAAGAAGATTTGTTACCTCCTTGGCATTAGTGTTAGAGGGGGCTATGTAACGGTTGCCCTGGCTGTTGATGGTGGGGCTGCCGCTGCCGCCGATGGCGTACATCTCCCATTGTGTGAAGTCGTTGTTGACGACGTGGATGTAGCCGTGGCGGCACCGGGGCATGCGCTGCACCAGGTTCTCGCCGAAGTGGTTGAAGGCGATGGTGACTTGCATGCCGGAGTCGGGCAGGTAGTCGTCGCTGTGCCCGAGCAGCATCACCTCGTTGTGGTGGGAGAAGTAGTTGTTGGAGATGGTGATTGCCGTCGACCCCATTATTGCGTCGATCAGCCCGTCCTTGCAGTGCGACAGCGAGCAGTGGTCGATCCATAAGTCCCTTGACCCAAAAATCGATATCCCGTCCCCGTCCGACATCGTCCGCCACCCCCAGTGGGTCGGGCTCGACCGCACGTTCGTTTCCCCTGCCAAAGTTTGCAATAAAAGCGCTCGTTAACAACACTTGTTTCTCGTGACTTGATTTTACTATGCCCTCATCTACCACAATCACATTACACTAGAATACCATTGAGTGTTCTTTCTTAGGATGCCTTGTGTGGGCCCCAACTAGGGGGACCAAAATATGTATTTGAACGGTTGTTGGGACAGTGTGTAATTAATTTGTTCAATGCGATTCTAAAGTTTAGCCCAATATACAATATCGTCCTTAAATCTTTAATTTATTTAATGGGATCGTTAAACTTTTGGTACATATGAAAATGTCCAATATTCACATTAGGTTAAAATTAAGAGACAATTTGTGTCATTTTTCCATATAAAATTAATCCAATTTCTATATGATCTGACAAATTTACAGAAGTCTCTTGACCCTTTATGACAACCCTATATAACAACAGAGACCAAACCAAGACAATTCAGGTCAACAATTTCTATTTTGTCCTTTCCAAGGAATACAAATATAGTCTCAAATCGAAAAAAAGAAAATTACATGTCTAGTCATGTGCATTTGATGCGATAGCATAGGCCCCATAAGCCACTTAAGTCACACCCTCATGTCGAAAAGGTCAATAGAACCTCAGTCCCTTTTCCAACCTGGCTCATTTGCCAATTCATGGACTTACCCCAATCACAGGGCAAAACCTTCATTATTAGCATAGAAATGATCTTCTACATTTCCAACTTTTTACTGTTGGGATGTTCTATCGTATGCTCACTTTTATTCAAATCATCCTGGGTATTTAAACTTTTCGACTCGATTAATACAAATTTATATTACCGTAAGCTTGTTATTAACAAAAAATAAAATAAAATAAAATTAATGACCCTAGAAGCGTGCAAAGAATTCATCCATTGGTTCATTCATTCATTTACCTGAGGGATGACAATCATGTATGTGGATGTTGTGTATGATGACATTGTTGATGTACTGCAACGTGATGCATCCGCCGCCCACGATGTGCACGTTCGCCCCGCGGCCGTCGACGGTCTTGTAGCTGTTGAAGATGAGCTCCTGCGACAGCTTTATCAGCATGTTGGCCGGGAAGACGATCCACAGCGGCTCCTCCTGGATCACCGCGTACCTTAGTGTGCCCGGTTTCGGGTTCACGGCATCGTCGTCCGAGTCGTCAGTGACGATGTATATCTCCCCGTTCTTGCCGCCGAGCGCGTACTGGCCAAACCCGATCGCGCAGTCGGCGAGCCGCTGCCGGTTGTTGGCCCAGTCCGGGTCGCACTTCCAGCAGTCGTCGATCGGGTTGCCTGTCACGCACGAGGCGTCCTCGCTCTCGGTCGGTTCCAGCATTTGCCTTCTAGCCATGGAAGCATTCACTCTCCTGTGCATTTTTCACAAATAATTCAAAAAGAAGACAATGCAGCTATCATTGTCTAATCAA
The DNA here is from genome assembly GCA_001662345.2 of Metrosideros polymorpha var. glaberrima. Taxonomy (NCBI): domain Eukaryota; kingdom Viridiplantae; phylum Streptophyta; class Magnoliopsida; order Myrtales; family Myrtaceae; genus Metrosideros; species Metrosideros polymorpha. Next base: position 15,725,412 of record BCNH02000011.1, on the reverse strand, counting down.
AGTGATTTTGCTCAACTTTACTAAAACAGACAGGAGAAAATTATCTGATGGTGGGTGTAAAATGTGAGTCGAAAATCAAGAAAATGGGAACGTGAAATGCAGCAAAAAGGTTCGATTTTTCTTCACAGAAAATGAAACAGAGCTAAGCACGCAGACGTGCATTTCCTGAAGAGGTGCGTTTTCTCAGGCCAGTGCCAGTTTGGCCTTCGCTTTGTGGAGGACCCAAGTATGGAACAAGAAGTTCAGCAGATTCTAAGAGGCGAAAGGGACACATCCTCTCAGAATCGTGACCTAAACCCTAAACGAGACCCTTATCCCAAAAGCGAAGGGGAAAACAAAAACCCAAAAAGGATTTCCAAAAATCAGGGGAGAAAAACGAGAAAAATGCAGCTGAAACCCCGGCATGTGAGGGTGAAATAGAACCAAGCATTGAACTTGTCTTCCACAACACTGAACTCAGACACAGCCCCTCTAAAGGAAGGGGCCAAGAACAGAGCCCGAAAGGCCTTAAAGAAGTACCAGAAAGGAAAGACAGAGGGCAGAAACGTACCGGTGCACGTCGTGGACGACGGATTCAGGATCTGGGTGCTGACCGGGGAGCGTGAGGTTGAGCATTGCCATTTTAGCGGGAGATATGGAGCTGAGAAGCCATGTTAGCACAATGTAGCTCGTGCGAAGCGACATTGCGCACGGCCCGAGGAGGAGGAGGAGGAGGAGGGAGGAGGAGATGAACAGAGGAGGGCGGTCCGCTCCAGTGGGGGGCGTGTCTTTTGCTTTATGTCATTTCCGTAAAGATAAGCCGCGATTAGTGTTAACCGATACCCGAGAGAGGAGTATGCGCGGGATGTACTGAGAGAAGAGAGGTTCACTTTTCGACCTTCCCTCTCTCTCTCTGTGATATCAATTATAAATGAAGTGAATCTTGAAAGAACTTGATGTATGATTATAAATGCAGACGAATTTGATGTATGATTATAAATGTAGACCAATGGCAATGGACAATGGACCCTACAAAGCCACAGTAGAGAGAGAGAGAGAAGAGAGAGAGAGAGTGGCATCGAGCCTCCAAAAGCACTGAGAATCTGGCTAATCTCGAGGGAACTGGTCTCTTTTCTTGCAGCCGTTGGGAATGGTCAGTTTTTGCAAATGGGGATTGGGGGAGCCAATCCCTTAAATTACAGAGATGCCACTGTTGCTTCTTCTTCTTTTTCTTACGACTTGCGTTAATGAAATAATTCTGACATGAGAAACTCAAAACAGTAAAGTTTCAGTAATTCTATTACTTAGCAAGACACTTAGGACACTCGTTAACATAATCATTCCTTATGAAGAAGGCGCTGGCGATGAGGTTGGTACACTCATCACCACAGCTTCATCAAGATGCTAGCAATAAAGAAATCTTTTCTCGCGAGGCATAAAGCGATACAAGTTTAGAAATTCACTCACGACGTAAATCAAACTCATGATCTTGTAAAGACAGATGACTCCCTTACCATTACCATTAGTACAACCACTTTGCTAGCCACTGTCTAATAGCACAATTGCTGAGTAAGTTCCCATTCATTGCATGTCTCCTCATTATTGGCAGATTCCTTGTAAAATTTGTGTAATGTGTAAAGTTGGTAAAGCAGTTAATATCCTGAGCAGCCGGCATGATATTCTTGACCTTTTTGGCCTTCTCTTTTTATCTTTTAAAGCTTTTTTTAATAAAAAAAAAATCGTGAACAAATGGTACCACTTGACTTTTGCTCTTGAGCATAGGGAAGGATGACTCAAAGTATTATCAAGCTCCATTTGCGCTATTTCAATTTTACAGGGCGAGGAAGTAACGAGCAAGGAGCTTTTTATCTTTATGTTGCGTTTTCATAGTCCAAATTATTTCGCCGAATAGATTAAGATAGGATATAAATGAGATAGGATCTATCTCTCGTATTCTCTCTCTTATTTGGTATTCGACCACATATTATATCAGCTATGAAACTAAACTACAACTTGATTGTTTGGTGCATATATATAGGATAGATCAAAACTTGGGAGATGAAAATTTTAGAATTGAAAAAACACACACACAAAATTTGGGAATGCTTTTGGCCATGGACGCACGTATCTTTGAGTCACGACCACTATGGCGACTGTATCAATAGTGGTAAGAGAGAGAGAAAGAGAGAGGAGGCATTGCAATGATCGTGGTGCTACGATGCTTGGTGTCAATGGTGAAGATGACGATGACAAACATGATAGTTGTTATAAAATTAAGGGTAAATGCTACAAAAAAAAACTCTCAACTTTATCTTCTGTGACACATTTATCCCAAACTTTTTTTGTGACATCAAAAACTTCAAACTTGTATCCGTGTAACACATTTACTTCAAATTTGTATAGTGTGATAAATTTACCAAAAACTTCTTTTTGTAACACAAAAAACCCCAAACTTATATCCGTGTGACACATTTACCCCAAAAAATTATTTGATCCAAGGACATTTTTATCTTTTACCTTTTTTTATTAAATAGAATATTTAAAATATTTTTAAAAAACACAAAAAAGGAAAATCAAGGGCTGGCGCCAGCCCTTGCCGAGGCCCCAGCGACCCCCGCTAGCCCTCTCCGACG
>BCNH02000011.1:15696875-15722520 GCA_001662345.2 Metrosideros polymorpha var. glaberrima | reverse complement strand
ATTTTCTGGTAAATATGTCAGACGGGTACAAGTTTAGAGTTTTTGATATCACAAAAAAGTTTGGAGTAAATGTGTCACATAGGGCAAAATTTAGGATTTTTGTGACTTTTTTCCTAAAATTAATGCTAAAAAGATATTACAATTAAATCAACAAGGAATAACAAAGAACACTAGATTTTTACGTGGTTCGATTCGATTGTCAATAGCTAATCCACGAGAAGAGCCATCGGCAAACTATCCACTAATAATTGGAGAATTAGAGTTATAATCGCTCACACACTAGTGTTTCCAACACCTATATTAAGCCCAAATCAATAGTTTTTATAAATAAACAACTCAAGATGTAAAGCTCACGTTACAATACAATCACACATTCTATGATTAACTTTAAATCATAGTAATTAATAAATAAGATTTGGATATCAAAATTATAACATCTTGATAATGTATATTGGATATTGCGCTCATGAATGGATATGAAAATCATAAATACTATAGTATGATATTTATTGCAATACAATCATATCTTATGTGCTCAATTTTTAATTATGGTCATTAGTAAATTTTGAATTATAAAAAAAAAATTGATACAATAGATTACAACATGTATATGGTCGACTATTAAGGCGATAATGATTGTAATCCCTCTAATTATGATTTTAGGGTACTTTGGTAATTGGATACTCCCCCTTAATCATATATGCTATTCACAAAACCAAACACGTAATAGATATTACGTCAATGAAACCAAACAACGTAATAGTTATTAAAACTTTATTACATTATAATGTATAGCTATTACATCATAACCTTACTCCATTACTGCAAACGAGCTATTAGACCATGAGATTCAGCAATTCCCTTCAATGATCTTTTGACTTTGGAACCACATCTCCAAGGTTATTGACGTGCTATTTCTTATAGAAAATTTTTGCATCAATACTCCTATTTTTAAGAGGATTTTCATTTGAAGATTTTACATATGAAAAAAAATTAATGATAAATTAATAATAAATTAATTTAAATTTAAATTAATAAAAAATTCACGTCAGCGCCGGCTGTGCCACATAAAATGGCTAGCATTCTTGTCATTAATTTCCAACCAAAATTGGCCGGATAGACTCAATTGGCAAATCGTGAAAATATTATGACTCAATTGGCACAATTGAAAGATTTATAACTGAATTGGCACATGTACAATAGGTTTAGGACTCTTTTTGGTAATTTTCTTGCTACATGAGTTATGTCAGTTTTTCTATTATAGGAATATCTATAGTATATAAAAAGTAAAATTAGTAATGTATTAATTGAAACATAACTACAGTGGGAGAGACTGATGGAATAGCGATGTGAACAAGCCAAAGTATCCTTGACAACTTGGTTGAAGATGCAAAAACTTATTAGACCAGACTTTTGCCTGAGGCAGTATGAATAGTTTCTAACTTTTCATTATCAAAAGTCTGTACATGGAGGAAGAACATGGACAATTAGAATATAGAATTTTGGGAAATTAATGACCCAAGAAAGTACCAGAATCAGGCAAGATAGAGAATACTGATGATGAGTAGATAACTAAAGCTACGAGCATTTTGAACTAAAAAATAGTACTTTTCTTTTACTCACGCTATTTCCATACTCTAAATGGTTGTGAGACATCCTATTTAAATCGGCGAAAATAATCTTGAGAATTTATTTGTCAAAATAATAAAGGGAAAGGATGAAAGTGGTTATTTATGGAAGATGCAAGATCGCACATTGTCATAAAAAAAACCAGAGTACCCATATTGATCAGAACAATGTGATTTTAGTCTCCCATCTTTTGTAATTTCCCATTCGTTTTTACACCAAACTGCATTTTCCTTTGTACTTGCTTCTGTGGTTGGGCTAATTTCTATGTAGGAATTGCCGTATTGAGCACAAATCTTCAGATTGTCAAGCCAAAGGCATAAGATGCAAAGCAGATGAATCATGATGGGCCTCCGTGGCCTGTCCTACAACTAAGCGGGCTCTACGGATGCGTTTTTTATTTTAATATGCCGGTGCCCGCACACCCAAACCTTCTAATTAGTACACTATTTTTTTCCTGCTATGTTCCCAACAGTACTCTCTACATGTTTTACGTCCAAGGGATCTCAAAGTCTGGATGAGGCCTCAGATGAAATAGTTTAAGGACCTACTCATGTCCTAAATCTACTTGCTTATGCGGTTGAGCTGATTTCTATGTAGGAATTGCCGTATTGAGTGCGAATCTTCAAATTGGCAAGCCAAAGGTATGAGATGCAAAGCCGAGGAATCTCCGTATTGAGTGCGAATCTTCAAATTGGCAAGCCAAAGGTATGAGATGCAAAGCCGAGGAATCATGAAGGAGACAAGGTAGGAAAAACTCGAACCTATCAATAGGAAAACAACTGCACGCAGATTCCTAGATTTATCTTTCTTGTTTCTCACAAAAAGCCGAGGCTCACAATGACTTCTCTTGGACAAAACCAGTATACAGTAATAGAATAGATTAAATAAGATTGCCCATTAACTGCCACTTTCCTTTTCTGATTGACATAATCTGACCCACTTAAAAAAGGAAAACTAAAGAAAGATGTTCTATCTGCAGAATCGACAACACAAAAGGCGGGCTCAAGCGGCTTTTGGAGGAAAAGAATTTTTGTAGGACCAGATGATTGATCGGGGGAGTTCAGAAATTAGCGGACAGGATTTTATGTAGAGATTAAACAAGATGCAGCTAGAGATTTGCCATTGCGAGAGGGAAGGACTAAAAGGGTTAAGACACAGCAAAGGATGAGAGCTACGTAAACAAACCCTATTGCGCTTGATGTTAGGAAAGACATATAAAACTTCCAAAGTTATATTTCAGACAAAAATAAACCCACTTTCAAACAAACCCCCCCTCCAATCGGGATAAAATTAACCTCCCGTTTTCGAACGATCCCCAAAAAAAGCACGACTTTTGCTTGAGGGATGGAAAAACAATCCACCTGCGACTTTTCCGTCCAAGAAGTTCATTGGCTAATGACAGTCATGTGACATTTCACCTAAGCCAAACCAACCTCGTTTCGTGTCAATCATCGAGCAATGCCCTGTTTGGTCTTTGCTTTGTCAGAAGAAGAATACAGCTTCCCGCTAGCTCTTCGTATTCATCTACCAATGAGTCGGGGACATACTTGACAACAAACGACTCCAATAACATTGAAAGAGTTGGCAAAGACAACATTGACATTCTAAAATGGTGGAAGATACAAACTTTACATTTTTCGATTTTTACCATGGCTTGTGACATATTGAACTCATAGGCATATATGGGGTGAGCATGGTTCCAGCCTGGAACCTAGGAACCAGACTGGTGGGAACTTGTCAGTTTCCAGGTTCTAGAATATACATGATAGGTTTCAGATTCTAAAAATTAGGGAACCTGTTTCGGTAGGTAGATTTCAGTATCTAGACAGGTGAAAGCTGAAACAAGTTATTATGTTTTTCTTTGTTTACGTCTTCGCGCGATCATGCGTTATTCGATGGCATTCGATAATGAGTGTATAATCTAAAACCACTAATTTGAGCTTCCATTTTCGACGATATTTATGATTGAGACTTTAACTTTGTTCAAGTTTCGTATTCTTTGTGTGTCTAAATATAAGTTGTGGTTAATGGATTATAACAGCAAGTGATGGTCATTAAAGGTGATAATTTATTGCACTCGCTCAATTAAGAATACATGTGGAACTTGGATAGACCGTAAAACCTGTGATAAGGTAAATTCCAAGTTCTAGCGTATGTAGGGTAGGTTCCAGATTCCAAAAAATGAGGAACCTGTTTCGACGGGTAGGTCCTAGGTTTTAGGTGGAATCTGTACAGAACCTGAAACCATTTACCCCTAAAATGTATCCACATATACTACTAGCCAACGGATCATGGAAGACAAAATGTGCAACTTGACCGCAAAAAATGTGGAAACGATTGTTTACAAGTATGATTGGTTATAATAAGAATTGATTCTAGCCGAACGGCCAAGTGAAGCAATAACTCTTAACTTAAGCAAGTATGATTGTTTGCTTCCTAATGTTAGGTCTGAGGGCGGTCGCTACATTTCATTACTATGGATAGCTCTTGCGTCCTTGAACCTCTAGAGTGAACTTCCTTTCACCCCTTTTTCTCTTTTCCACCTTTCTTGCTATGTTTGAATCTCTTTGGGAAATGGCCATACTCTAAAGAATTCGAGGTTGTTAGAGGAGCGTCAAACCACTGTACCAATAAGTGCAGGAGCGTAGGCACTCGAACACATGAGAGGATGATGAGATTTTATCTTCCGAATCATGGTGGGGAGATAGCGTCCAAGACACCAAATTCATCAAACATTCTGTTGGATGTAGTTTGTGTATAATCGTCCCTAGGGCACTTGCACTTGTAATTTGTTCTGTCAAATTAATTGAATGAGCGTTTTTTTATTAACTTTCCTCATAACTTTCTTATTATATTAATTTATGAACAAAATAATTATTTTTTTAAAATGTACTTCATTAAATAATTAAATTAGTTTAATAAATCTCAAGCGCAGACTAACCGTGCTTAGCCCGACAATATAGTGTATGTCTGTATGTGTGTGCGCACACACACGCATGATTTTCATTAAGTAATTCTTGACAGAGTATCCATTTTGAAATATCTATCTCTCATAGTTGATCACGTGTCGTCACTGGACTCAAGCCTTTGCCCCCTTACAATGCTCTGTGTGTATGTAAATATACATAGCGCGCTCACGTGCGCATGGACGACATTTGTCAAGACCTTGTGATGTTATTCATAAGCGATGTAGCGTAACAAAAATTGGTTACCCCTTTAAGTGATTACACTTGAATACTCCTTTTCGAGAACTGGACACGACCCTTGCCAATGCGACAACAATAGGGATTAATCATCGAGGCTAGAGGGCTCAAAGAAGGTGCAAATCTTGACAGATTTCTAGGTGGCGAAGGCAAAGAAATATACGAAATCGCCCGTCAAGTCGAGTAGCATCATTTTATGTTAGGTAAACACTAATGAGGATGTTATAGATTTGCATGAATTTTCTAATTTAGTCATTCTGGCTAATTTTGGCTGGAAATCGCTAACTTGGACGCATGTTGTCTTATGTGGCATGACTAACGCTGACATAGATGATTTTTGCTTCTTCTTTTTTAATTCTTATTTTAAATTTCTTTGTTTTTTTTCCATTTCTGCTAGTGGTCGGTCTCAGGTGATGGCCAAGAAAATAAAAAGAAAGAATAAAGAAAGAAAGAACAAAAATAAAAATAAAAAATTCATAAAAATCTTTAATTTTTTTTCAAAAATCATCCACATTATCATTGATCATGCCATGTAGGCCGGTCGTTGTCCACATCAGTGATTCCCAACTAAAATTATTCGGAAGAATTACATTGGTAAATCGCCAAAAGATTTAGGATTAAATGGGCACAATTTAAAGATTTAGAAATAAATTGATTGTCGTACAATATGTTTAGGACTTTTTACACAATTATCCCAACTGTTAGATTTGACTATAACACTCAACATCATCAACTATTCTGTAGCAAGTAGTTGCCATTTCAAATTCGATCGCCAAGAAATTTCTCTATATCCTAAATTAGGCAACAATGGCAATGACATCTTGGGATAACATAGGTCCATATTTAACTTAGGGCCATGCTAGGCTGAACATCCCCCACTAAGTGACGGGGACGGTCAATTGCTAGCCACAAATTTGTGGCTGGCACATAAACTAAAAAAAGAAAAAAGAGAAGTCAATTTTTGTGGGCTTTTCATAACACGGTCACACTGTCATTTGTCTTGTGGAGAATCCGACCTGTAGAAGCATGTAAAAGAAGAGAGCTCCACCTAGAACTATGTAGGTCGAAGTGAGGGAAACTTAAACGATGCACGCGAGAAGAGTTAGGTCCAAGAGTGTGGGAGTGAAAACTTGTGAAGATGATCTTCTTGTAAAGCAAATGGCAAAGCGGATGAGTGGCTGAGAGAAGTTGAGAAAGAACGTGGGGGACGTAGATAAGATGCAGCTATGGGGATTGAAGACATGATTGGTGGGGAAAGTGTCAAAAAGTCATAAACCTATTGTATTGGTGCCAATTCAGTCCTAAACATTTTATTGATGCCAATTTAGTCATAAACTTTTTGTATTTGTGCCAATTGAGTCCTTCCGGCCAATTTTGGCTGGAAATTGATGACGTGGATGCCGGCCGTTTGCCGGCGCTGACGTGGACATTTTTAACAATTTTTTTTTTATTTTTAAATAATTTTGTAGCTTTTTCTTTTTCTTTGCTGTTTTTCTTAAGGGGGCCGGCGACTGTCGCCAGCCCTGGGCGAGGGGGTCTTGGCCCTTGCCCAAGGTCGGTGACGGTCGCCAGCCTTCGCCTGTGACCAACGGGGGTCGGCTGGCGACCCTCACCGGCCCCCTTAAGAAAACCAACAAAGAAAAGAAAAAGAAAAGAAAAAACTAAAAAATATTTTTAAAAAAAATTATTAAAATGTCCATGTTGGCACCGGTGAACGGCCAGTGTCCACATCATCAATTTCCGGTCAAAATTGGCCGGAAAGACTCAATTGGCGCAAATGCAAAAGATTTAGGACTAAATTGGCACTAATAAAAGGTTAAGAACTGAATTGGCATTAATGCAATAGATTTATGACTTTTTTGACACTTTTCCTCTTGATTGGTAGTTGTCCAAAGTTGGATGGATGTTAATCTCAAGATTTTTGGTGCTGCAAATTGATGGACTATAAAAGCTATCAACCAAGGATAAGACACTCGCACAACTCCAAAATCACGAATGAAGTTCTTCTTGGTCTTTAAGTTTCATTGCACTTTCAAATCCAGCACTTATATCTTTCATGTAATTTCAATTCCAGGCATGTATCTCGATTCTCTAACGTCTGAAATTGAATTGCCTTGGCGCCTGTCGATTTTTGTCAACATCTATTTTGGCACGTCTACACCGATCGATTTTCACCATCACATATTTATTCCATCTGATTAAATAATCTTGAGGATCATAACATTTGGAAAAATTACCAAGAAAGTCCTAAATGCATTGCGCTTATGCTAATTTTGTCCTAAACCTTTTAATTTAGCCAATTTACTCCTAGACTTTTAAACAATTTGCCAATTGAGTCATTCCGATCAATTTTGGTCAGAAATCGCTAACGTAGATGCTGGTCATTCTATATGGCATGATTAGCGCTAAAGTAGACAATTTTTACAATTTATTTATTTATTTATTTTAATTTCTTTTCTCTTTATTTATTTCTTTCATTTTGATTGACGAGGGTCGCTGCTCAGGGCCTTCACGCCCACGCTTGCAGCCGGTGAGGCCGCAATGACCTCGCTCAGGGCTGTCACACTAGTTGAGCCACACAAGACGACTGGCATCCATGTCAGCGATTCTTTGTCAAAATTGGCCGGAATGACTCAATTGGTAAATTTTAAAAATTTAAGACTAAATTGGCTGAATTAAGAGTTTTATAATTGAACTGGTGTAAGTGTAATAGATTTATGACTTTTTTGGTTATTTTTTCCGCAACATTTCTATAACGTGAGTACTATCATCACTCCTCAGCGCTCGCCACTGAGTTCATGCCAGTTTGAACGTTGGATAGTCCATCAATATTGCGCAAACGAACTTCCATTTTGGTCTTGTCAAAAATGACATAAACTTCCATTTTGGGTAAGCGGACTCATCTCATCAACTGAACAATCTTAAAGAGTATTTTTTTTCTCGGTTAAATAAATATGTTAAGAGTATGCTATGGAAGAAAATGTGCAAAGGACATGGGAATGTGCGTGGTCACGGAGCCCACGACTTTTTTAGACACTTTGCATGAACAGACTCGCCTTGAAATGGGTCCAACGAACAGTCTCGCACGAAGACTTTGTTTCGAGGCACCTTTTGACTTTAGACCCTCTTGGTTGGTCCCGTCCTTTGACCGCAACAAAGACCGATGCTCCTTATTATGATCGTATTTTTGGAATTTTATTTACTTTATTGTAGTGGGAGGTCACCAGAAGAAGCACCAAATAACGAAGAACAGACTTGCCGGCTCGAACTTGGGTAAGAGGACTCGTCGAGCTGAATTGGGAACGAATTTTTGACCGGTTTGTGTCTTGACATTCGCTACCTAATATGGAAAGGCTTCTTAATTTTTAACATGCAAATGGTACTACAACAAAGGGTTCGTACTCTTACGTGTGGACTGACTAACTATCGCTCATCTCAATATTTCATAGCAAAGTATGAAACTTTCGTGATAATGCCAAAATGGATAGTAGCGTTGATCGTGTATTCACACCTTTTTTTTATTGATGAAAAGAATAAGAGAAGTGATGCTCTTCAAAGGACTAGCTGAAAAGCAAAGTTATTTCAAGTGAAACCGTCAAGAGACCCTCGAGCTATCACCCATGATTGTTAAAGCTCGAGGTGAAAAGAAGATGAAAGAAACACCATGGGCAATGTGCCATGTTTGAGAGGTAAAAGAAGGTAGACCAAAGTGTCACCATGCTACTCATCTACTTCGTTTGGTGAGGAATGCGTAAATAGATTCCCGTTTCAAGCGATTTCATTCTTTGATATGGGATTCCTTCTCGTTTGTTTAAGGTGCAAAAGATTTTCCGTCTCAACAAAATGTTACTTCTCATCAGCAATTGTAAGTGGCATTTGCTGGTCGATGGTGGGATTGGGTTTTGGATTGTTTTGTGGTTATAAAAATCTGGAAAGGAAACCCTATCCTAACTGTAGCTAGTAATTTGATTTCGCATATTTTGAAGAATTCTAATCCATGTAGAATCCACACCCGAACTCTAATTTTTTTTTCCAAATGTAAAGGTAGTGGGAATTGGGATTTTATGCGTGCGAATAATTACGGTTGACAATGCAATATTCTAGTGCTTCTATGGTCAAGTGGTGCTTAGGGATGGGCACAGGACACGGGGCATCTGTGCCTCGCAATGTAGTTGTCGGGGGCGGTTTATAAATGTTAAAAAACATTGTTTTGTAAAAAACAAAACCAAAAAAATAATAACGTTATTTAAAAGCAGCAAGTAAAAAAAAAAACAAGTAATAACATTATTTAACCCAAAAAAACATTTATTTACATATATATTAATAACAAATAATATATTGAAAACCAAAAAATTTATTGTATCACATAATTTTGCCAAATAGACTTAAACAAAGCTCAAGGAGAAAAGTTTACAATGGTTCTATAGGTAAAATTTTAATTGATACAATGGATTTATGATATTTTTCTTGTTTTAAATCTTATAAACACGGTTTTTGACTCGTTAGAAAGTATGTGCATAATTTTTGTAGTTAAAATTTTAAAACTAACCTTACAAAAACAAATTAGAACCAAATTTTGGAAATGAATTTTTCTTTTCGTGCAATGTTCATTTGATGCGATTTTTGCATTTACGAAAAGCTTATTTTCGAATATGTGACAGTGTGCGATGAAGATGGGGTGTGCCAAAGAGACTTACAAAGTAAACTCTTCAAAGTTTTATGACATGGATTTAGATTAGGCTGGAGCTTGATTTCATATATTAGTGAGCTGTATGTACGACTAGGAAGAAGAACAATTTCGATTTTCCGGTACCCAAGTAACGCAATAATATGGAGAAATCAAGGGAAAACAACAATTGCTTTTGTATATAACTTTAGGCAACTAGACGGTGTCTTCACCAACACATTCCTTCTATTTTCCTTATAAACAACATCAGGTAAGTATTCTTACGCTTACTATTTAAAACAAAAGACAAAAAGACAAAACAAACTGGATAGACTCACTAAGATCTCCTCCAAGAAGTTAAGGATTTTCCCAAGTTGGATGGCTCCTAAGAAGCATATAGTTATTGGCATGTGATCTAGTCCATAATTCTGCAGCAGAGAATTTGAAGCAATGCCTTGTAGATCATCCCTTGTAAACTGCAAAACCTTATTAAAATGACTGCCACTGGCAGCAAAAAATTTAAACCAAATGTTTATTTTCATCCGTCCTCAAAGGATTCCAATACAACTCTAACTTGTCCATACTATCTGCCTGCCACTTGCCTTTCCTTCCTATTTTTGGGACAGATACTCAAGGAGCATCACCTTCACACCAGCAAGAAGATTAAAAAAAAATAAAAGAGAAATGAAAAGGAGAACATAACAACTGCGACACATGTTCATTGTTTAAAATAAAGAGAACCAAATTCAGAAGACATATCATTTAATTAGCTACCTTGTTGCTTATGAACAGGAGCATACGAAGAATCAACTGGAATGGTAGAAGCAAATGTAGAATACACTAAGTGCCTCTGATATTGTCTTATTGTTGCTGTCAATTTGTTCAAAGGTCCTGTCCATATGTTCAAAAGTGATATGGATTCGACTAGATAAATTCAGTTGTACCTATCTTCACTTAAAAGTTTGAGCCGATAAATTATGGACCATCGGAGAGGGTTTTTATCCCCTAATTGGCTGTCTAAGCCCGGTAACTCTTGTGGGATTTGTTATGTTTTGAATCATGTTTTTCTTGTTCCTCAATACTGAGACGTGGAATGAATGAACTTCCATTTTGAAAAAAAAAGAAAATGCTTCAAACTACACCAATTTTTCGATGTGGGATTTTTTCTAACATAACTTACACGTGCATCTCAACAATCTCCCCCTCACATATGATTTCAATGTTAGTTCTCTCCCCTTTAATCTAGGTATCATTTTGTATCGACATATCTCAACAAGAATCAATAACACCCATTTTCATCCTTGGTCTTTTTCTCTAATTTGATCCATGGAGGCTGCCACTGGGACCACATTGCTACACCACAACGCTTACCATCCAAAAATCGCATTGATCACGAGATTCCTTTCTTGAGATATTCACCAAACACCGATACCCATTAGGAATGGGCCATCAATCAATCATCGGCGCTAATATAATCTGTTGGGAGCGTACAATAGAAACCTAATACCTTCATTTGGAGAGATCGCTAGAAGGGAGCCCAAATCTGAGCCCATCAACATATCTAGTTGGACCTACCTTCATGCAAAAGCTTAAGCCAATGAATTATGGGTCAACTAAGATATATCAACTGCTCCAAACTACAATAATTCTATGGTGTGAGACTTTTTCTAACAATTTACACGTACATTTCAACAATAGTTCCTGTCACAACCTCTCCTCGAGGTGAACTACCAAGGAAAAGCTAATGGATTACTAGGCGGCACAAACGGTTTCTCATTAAAGAGATGGTACCATTGCCTCATGCGAACTCTCTCAAGCCCATATCAATCCAACTTGGAGTTTCCATTAAACCATTTTTAAACATACAATTCAATTTATTTAGGAGTTGCCACTAGTCAGTTACGGGTCTATTAGACATCCAAGTAAGATATGGTTTTACTTCTATGAATAAGAGATTCATGGATACAAGAATTGGTTATGCTAGATTAATCTAACGCAATTTCGATACTTTTTCTATTTATTTTGAAAATATTTGGTAGGCAGTCGTGTTGTCAATTTTTAATCCTAAACCACTAACATGTGATAGGTGATTATGTGCGTGTGCAAATAATAATTTAGCACTCAATAATCAAAAGCAGTAAATAAATTATAGAAGAGTTCAAAGAACCTTGACGTACTAAGCAAGTAAAAGCAAAGCTCCACTACCGCCCCACAAGATAGGAAATTTGCAAATTTGGATTAGAAAGCAAGTATGATGTGATGTATGCATATCCTAATTATGATTCTAAAAGTAATGCAAAGACAACTAAACACTATGCTATAGACTTGACATGCATTGATGAACTATAATAATATGCTAGTGTTGACACCTGATTTTAGCCAACAAGTCCGATAAAAGTAAGACTCGAGACTTGGGTCTCTAATCGTGATAGAGCGGCTAGGCCAACCCTTGCTAGGCCTCGCCTAGGCAAGGGCGAGCACCGGCGAGGCCACCCTCGCTAGATCTGGCGAGGATGGGCCTCGCTTGCGTAAAATCTACTTAATGACCTTAGGCATTACCCAAAGCTTTAATCCATAATTTGGTACTCTTATAAGCTTAATGGTTTGCCTTCTCCTGGCCATGCTTATTCAAATGTCCATGCCAAAAACTTATACTTATAGATAGAGAGAGACACCTGTATATAAAAAGTATATAAAACCCCTAAACAAGCAATATAGGATACTTTACTAATGCTGTTGACAAGCTCGTCCACGAGGGACAAAGGTCTTCACTGGTGAACCTCTCCGAGTCAAAATATTCTGCACGAACACAACATCGATCCTAATATTTTTGCTATTCTGGGCCACTTTGTGTTGTCTTTTTCCCCCCTCAAATTTGGTTTTGATTGACTGAGGCCAGCACAACCCGGCCCATTCACAAGGCCGGTCCAATTACAAGCACATGCATTGCAATGGTAAGTGTTTCTTTCAAGCCGTTTCATCATTACTTTTAGCCTTTTGTTATGAGATAGACAGTAGATTTTCCTTTGAATTCCTCAAGATTGTTTATCTGCAAGATAAAATAACATCACACGAAAGTAGCGAATACATATAGGAAGTAATACCCAACCCCTCTGAAACAAAGTTGTATTCTCCTTAAGGAGAGGAATATTTAATTAAAGTGAAAGACACAAGCTATTTTGAAGGAGTTGAAACTAACCTTGTAGAGAAGGCTTGGTTATTTATCCATGGTTATTTATACAAATTGTCATCAGACTCATCACTCGCTTGGGCAAAATTTCCTCGGTGGTCTTTTGACACCTTTTTCGTCATCAACCTAAATAGACAGGATGTGTTTTGGTTCATTTCACAGGAAAACACGGTTTCGTCTTTCACTCTGATTCTCGTGTCGTGAGCCCAGTCGAAGAGATTCATATTAATTTGTCTATCCACTTACCAACATGCTTTCGTAAAAATAGAATTTAATCCTTTTTATACTATTGATAATAGTCGTATTCAATCTCATTCATTTACCATAAGCAAAGCAACATAGTGAAATCACCAAAAATCGATGCGATTGTGATGATATCAAATGAGTCAGATTGATTCAACACTAAAAAAATGGGCAAACATCAAATAGATTTGACTTTTACAATTTAGGGTCTTAGAACTCAGCATTTAAAATTCAGCACTTGAATTTTAATTACATAATATTAGTTTGACCAAACGGACTGTCTTAAGAATCACTCCCTCATGCAAATGGAACTATGAATGACACTAGCAATTCACAAGCCCGAGGATCAAGTCATCTCTTTCAAAGAGTGAAATATTTTGAGATAGAACGAATATATTGGTCAAGTATCTCAATCAATAGTTCGGCATACTTCAGGCAAAATGAGCATATAATCAACTTATGTGTATTAACCATACGTAATATCAAACGCCTCCGCTCTTTAATAATACATAAAGATTAAGTTCAAATTCAATTTATGGCCATATGAAGTTCCTTTCATAATTTTCGAAAGGTCTAAGTAATTTTTTCATTGCCGCACAGAACCATTAATTACTTTCAAGAGGAGTCAATATGGACATGCCAATGACTCCTCTAAAGGAATCTCTATGCTCGATATCGAATATATCTGAATTATTTCTAGAGCAACATGTTTGGAATTTCTCTTTTTCGAGAAGAGAACAGTCGTAACAGTGAGAAGACGATGTTTAAGTGGAGCCAATGATAGAGAGATGTAATACAGAAGCATGTTCTGAAGTTTTCTCCTTTTGTCTGGGAGTGTGTTGTTAACATTTTAGCTGATTCTAGCTTGATATATGTCTTCCAATATTAGAAAACGAAAAGAAATAAGTACGTTAGAAGAAGTTGTGAGCATTTGTGTCACTCAATCTTTGAAACGCTATCAGAACAAGTTAGTGTCACAATTTTTCAAATATGTATGGTCATTGGATTCTAGCAGTTTCGATTGTGTTTCTTACGGACTATTTTCTATGTTGGAAAGAAGTATCAACTTCTAACAAATTTATCCTTTCAAATCACGACACATTATCGCATTTACGTTATTAGTCATAGAATATGTAAATAAATGAAAAACGACAAACCGCGGACCAACCCTCCCAAGAGGCTTCCCAAATCGATTGAAAGAATTTGATGTTGCCAATACTTACGACCGCCAACATTGACTAGTTGTCATCGACTGCCACCATCGAACGTAGCATCTCGCTCATGCTAAATGCCAACGTCGAGCTTGATTTTTCGAATTGGCAGTGGGGTTGACCTGCCATAATTATTGAAGCCCGCAACGATTAACCTTAATTTCATGGACATTCGGTAAATTGAACTAGACCCTCCATGCTGATCTCCGATCCTTCAAGAGGTTTTCATGTTCCAATCTTTCACTGAATGGACTAGACTTGTGTCACGGTCCAAAGAAACTCGAGGCCCAATAAACCAAAGAAACGGCCCAATAGCCCAAACAAAAGTCTTGAAGACTCTAGAAGCCCATAACTGTAGATATTTCCAATAGCAAAATGGTAATTGTACTCGTCTAGATATTTGTAAGAATAATATCTAGATATTTCTAGGTAGAATATATAGATATTTCTAGGAAGATAGATATTTCTAGAGGTAATATCTAGATATTTCTAGGGACCTAGATATTTTAGGGGTAATATGGTAAATATATCTTAGATATTTCCTAGTAATTAGATCTCTACCATTATATCAAAGGAAGATTCAACGACTATAATTGAGAAACCTCATGTATAAATAAGGGCTCTTCCCACTTGTAACCAACCAACAATTGAGCAATATAAGCCATTCTCTCCCTAAGCTTTTCTCCAAACACTCTCTCTCTATTTCTCCACAACCTGAGTGAACTCGCGAGTGAGCGATCAATCATCCAACAAGCCAAAGGGAGCCTAAGTTGCCGCACAGTCTTGATCTCAAGCATTAGCCCATGACACTTGGATGTTTCTTGCTTGTGGACCATCCGTGTATGGAACACTATTGGAGAACCACTTTTGAGGACCACAGCTACCCACACACTTGAAGTATCTTGAATAATTATGCATGTGTGGACCATGATTAGAAGTAGGTACTAACGTGACTCGTGGAATGCATATCATAGTTGATACTTATATGCTTCTCATAATTCATATTCCTTACGTTTCTCAAAATTGTATGGAAATCACTCACAATTAATTTTACTCGGTGCATGAGTTCATAATGTCCATAACTTATCAAACTCCAATAAAAGAGAGAAATATTGATGCAAATTTCGTCCAATCAAGAACTGACAATAATAGGATCCTTTTAATTTCAAATACCATTATTGATATGTCTCATCATGAATTTTATCAACTTATGAGTTAGTAATATTTTCAAAAGGAGAAATCCCGATCATTATTATACCATCTTATCGCAACATCAAAAGATAGAACACTTTCTTTCGGAAAAAAGCTAATTTAAGAAACTTTAAAGCAGGATGGACGAGGGTCGAAAGTTTCACAAAGAGCAGATCCCTGAAAAATGTTGGAAGAGCATTTTCTTCCTTTTTCTTGTAGAATACGGTTATACCTATCTGGACACAATTATATAGAAGTGCAAAAACAGTACAGAACCTTGTGCTATTGTGAAAATTGATGTGAATGTTATGAGATAGGTATGATTGACTTGATCTGCTAAAGTAAATCTGCCTGCTACTTTCTCCATATTTAGATGATCTTCGGCATATTCTACCAAAAAATAGACAACGTTCTGATCCGACTCCTTTTACTTGTGTGCAACTCATGCGGAATATCTGACCAAAAAAAAAACTCATGCGGAATGACTTTATTATTGTACCCACGACTCTCTACAGTAGTCTTTTTACTGCTGTCTAATCACTAACTATATCTACATCTTTCCATATTTACATGTTTATCTGATGAGTAGATTACTCTAGGCCTTCTAGCAACAACAAAAAAAGATTACTCTAGGCCTTTTCTTTGACGATTAAGTTGAAAAAAAATATATATATTTTACTACTTCTGTGTTCAGATTAAAATATTATACAAATTTTGAATCAAAAAAGGTCAAACTTCCATACTAAAACCCCTGGGGTATCGAGCAGCAGGCACCAATAAGCAATTACTAGTAGTAAACTGAGAGCGGCACAAGAAGAAGAAGAAGCAGAAGCTCGTGAAGGAAGAAATGCACCAACTAGAACAAAATGAGACAAATCCACACCCCCTTGCCTTTAGAGTGACTGACTCACAGAGAGAGCATTTCAAGGGGGAAACAAACGGTGCAACGATGAGACACAGGAGGTGGTTCCTCAGAAGAACATGGGAGAAATTATTACACCAGAAAAGAAGAAGAAAAGGTCGTCGAGACTGTTCAGAGTGACACGAGCAACGACTTCCTCTAGCAGTTGGTGGGCAACTGCTCGTAGCCGCTCTGGCTGATAAAGAAGACCTCGTAGATGAGCCCCGCGAGCCCGCCGCCGACCAGAGGCCCTGCCCAGTAGACCCAATGGTTGTCCCAGCTCCAGCTCACCAGGGCGGGCCCGAACGACACGGCCGGGTTCATGGACGCCCCGTCGAAGGCACCCCCAGCCAAGATGTTGGCACCGACGATGAAGCCGATGGCGATCGGGGCTATGATCCCCACGTTGCCGTTCCCCACGTTGCGGTTCTTCGGGTCAATGACCGTGGCGTACACAGTGTACACCAGCCCGAACGTCATCACGATCTCCAGCACGAACGCGTTCCACACGCTCACCCCCGATGATAGCGAGAACGCTGACGTGGTCTGCATATACAACAAGCAACACACCACTCATTTCGAGGCACCGTATTACGTCGACCAAACCAAATCACATTCAGAAAATCTCTTGCCAATCCGCCGGTGGCGAACTTGATGTGACATCCCGAAAGGGGGGTGTGCGCAGCTCTTCGTTCCACATCGCTTAGGGGGAAGTCCTGGACTGGCTTATAAGGTGGGCTTTGTGCCTTTACCTACAACAACGCGTTCTGAGGGCGAATGGGCCCAAAGGGAACAAAGCCTTGAGGGGCGGCAGCGTAACTGGGATGGCGGTACGTCCGCGCCAGTAGGCGTCTGTACCCCAGAGAGGACAATATTGGGATGAGAGGGTAGTACGCTACGTTACTCTGAACAACGCGTTTTGAGAGGGTTGTATGGGCTGCAGCCCTCTCGAGAACAAAGCCCCTCTCAAGAACAAAGCCGTGAGGGTTGCGAAGCCCAAAGCGAACAATATTATTGGTAGGGGGAGCTGAGCGATCCAGTAGAGGATCCCACAGAGAAGGCAGATGTTGCCCCCGACGAAGAGGCCGAAGGTTACGGCGGGGTTGACGTGGCCTCCAGAGATGTTGAAGCCCACGGAGACGGCAACGAAGAGGCCGAACCCGTGGGCGAGGCCGGCGGGGGTGGTGGAGCCGTCGTCCGTGAGCTTGTTGAAGGCCATGCCAGAGCCCTCGCTAGCGAACACGAAGATGAGAGTGGAGAAGAACTCAGCCAGCGCCATCCTCAGGACCTCGGGCCGGCCGACGGCGATGTTCCTGATCGGCATCTTTCCCTGCGTACCGACGGTGGTTGTGGAGGTGGTGGTGGTGGTTCTGGTTCGGCTGGGGGAGTGTTTTTGGGCTTCACTCACACTCATAAACATCACCAAGGACTGGTCTCCACGAGAAAATATTGGGTGGTCCGAAGACACTAAATCAGCGTAATCCCCTGCCAATCATAAATAGACACGTAGCCGTATGTCAGGCAAGTGGAGCCCACTGTTGTTCCCACACAGAAAATAGCACATTCCTTTATTCATTTTTAAAAAAAAGCAATTTCTCCTTGGCCTGCTGACATTAATTAGTCGATAGAGTTACCTTTTCTCTCTCCTCCCTTATTTCCTTCCCGAAGAAAAAAGGAAGACCACGACTCCTCTCTGCTCCCGCTCGACTCTCCCCTCTCTTGAATTCAAAATTTCAGTTCCCTCGTCGTCGCTCCTCGCTCGTTGGTCTCGCTCGGCGCTCCTTGCTCCGGATGGGTCCCTCCTCGCTCTACGGTCTGCTCCGGTGCTTGTGAAGGCTAAGGAGGTCTAAGGAGGTCTCGACGCCGTTCAGGGGTGGCGGTGAGTTGGTGGCCGAGGTCAAGCTCGGGAATTACAGGGACATCGCGAATAGGGTCGGTTCGGGTTCTTGCTCGAAAGGTGTCGAATGGGACCAAGTCTTCGCCTTTTCAAAGGATTGTCTACAATGACCAAAAAAAAAAAGGATTGTCTACAGTCCTCGGTCCTGGAGGTTTTCAAAGCATATGTACACGATCCCATTGCTCCCGAAGATGCATTACGTGCATCCGTTGTCTGTAAACCAACTGTACAGCCTGCGAGACCAGGCCATGAACGTTGTCTCTTCTTTGACTCTGCGCAACCAAAGTAATTCCACTCACCTACCGCCCTAAACAAATTCACACTGCCCGACAACCTTATCAAGAAAAGGCGTTTGGTTTGGGGTTAGCTTGGATTTCCGGTTAACTCCTTTTCTTGACATGAATTATTGGTTGGAGATGAGCGCACTCGCATGCTCATCGCTTTCACTGTGTCGCGTGTCCTCAGCAGCCCACGTGATTGATCCTGAAGAACCGTTTCAATTTACTATTTGGGGGATTGGAGATTGATCTGTGGAGTGACCTAGTTCTTGCTTTTGCGCCTTACGGGTCCTCCTTTGCAAGGATTTGTTCCCCTGCAGATTTAATTTTACCTACATCGACAACTGACCTTTATAGTCGATAGATCGACGCACGACGTGATCGAGACGAGGTAATTGCCGTGCTCGAAGGGGGAACTTCAACCCAAATCCTGTTTGTGGTGACACGGTATTGCGCAGCGGCCCTAGTAATCGACCACACTAAGCAAGAGGATGTTTGTATGTGCACAACAAAGGTCAAGGAGGTTTCTGTCGAGATGGACTCGGCGAGCGAACGACGCCATTCTCATCCATTGACGAGTTAAGAGTAATCAACATTACTTCGATGAAGAAAAGATCGAATGGCATAAACAACAGAAAGATCAAATCCAGGCCTATCCCCAAAAAGTTTATCATGAAAAAGAACACCCTACCAAGAAATTACAACTTGTAAGATGAAGGAACCAAGTATAGAGAACAAATGACCACTAAATCTCCCATTCTGGATTTTTCTTGTGAAAGTTGCTCGATCTCTCATTACTAGATGAACTACTGTACATCTAATAGACATGGGGGAATATCCTCCAAGGAACTAGTCTAGGTATTCTGCCCAAATTTCTCTGTACTTTTCTGCACAATGAACTTCGTCTCCTCTTTATCCAAACCACCACAGTGAGGACAAAGGATCGACCCTCGGAGAAAAAAGGACAATATGAAAGGATAGGAATAACCAGCATATCAAAATGTGATAGTGTGCTTTGGAAACTAATGGCATGATCATCGTAAGAAAATAAGAATCAAGGGTTGGTCTTTGAGAAATGTTAAATGGAAATGACTGCCCTAAACTGGAAAAGAGAAGAACAATTACACCAACATATCATTTAAAGGAAACTGCTTACATTCCACAGGAGGCAAAAATCTCGAGTTTATCTCCAGATTACATACAAAACTCCGTCATGAAAACCACATCAAGTCCCCCACTAACCGCACAACACCACCATTTTTACCATCTAGACATCAATGACTATCAGAACCACCCCTATTATATTCAAACTTCATCCCCAAATTACCTAATAGTTCCATTAGATTATGCTTTACTACAACAAGCATCCTTGCTACCTCCACGTTGTGGCTTGTTGGGAACGAGTCGAACTCCTTATCGAGTTCAATAGGGTAAACGCTCTCCACATGAGAGAGGCGTGTGTCCATGTGCGGTGGGTGGCGAAACCTGGACCGATACCGCCGTAGACCCATCAAGGCCATGAATAGAAGCATGATGGGAATAATGAACTCAGGGCAGCAAACGAGCCACAGGAAGATCGCCACGAACAATGCCGAGCACACCAGCTTGTGCCAACTGCAGATCGACTCGACCCAGCGGTTGATGGCCACGACACCGGAGAGAACACTCATCAGCCTGAAGAAGTTGGCCTTGCTCCTCCTCATGCTCCACATGTGGGAGTCGTGGTCGAGCATGTATTCAACCCCCTTCCTCCCCAAGGGAGGCTCGGCCCGGCTCAGTCGCGACCCCACCACGTTCATGGCCTGGTCTCGCAGGCTGTACAACGGATGCACGTAATGCATCTTCGGGAGCAATGGGATCGTGTACATATGCTTCGAAAACCTCCAGGACCGAGGACTGTAGACAATCCTTTGAAAAGGCGAAGATTTGGTCCCATTCGACAGCTTTCGAGCAAGAACCCGAACCGACCTTCTTCATGATGTCCTTGTAATTCCCGAGCTTGACCTCGGCCACCAACTCGCCGCCACCCCGAATGGCGTCGAGATCTCCTTAGCCTTCACGAGCACCGGAGCAGATCGCAAAGCGAGGAGGGACCCATCCGAAGCAAGGAGCGCCGAGCGAGACCAACGAGCGACGAGCGACGACGAGGGAACTGAAATTTTGAATTCAAGAGAGGGGAGAGAGGAGCGAGCAGAGAGGGAGTCGTGGTCTTCCTTTTTTCTTCGGGAAGGAAATAAGGGAGAAGAGAGAAAAAGTAACTCTATCGACTAATTAATGTCTGCAGGCCTAGGAGAAATTACTTTTTTTTAAATGAATAAAGGAATGAGTTATTTTCTATGCGGGAACAGCAATGGGCTCCACTCAGCTGACATATGGCCACGTGTTTATCTATGATTGGCAGGGGATTATGCTGACTTGAAGTCCCCGGACCACCCAATATTTTCTCGGTCTGGACATCTCAACCAATCCACCGGTCATTACTATGGAGAGCCCCATATTAGGGGTGAGCAGTTCCAAGTTCTGGGTAGGTTCCACCTGGAACCTACCCGCCCCTACAGATTCCTCATTTTTTGGAACCTGGAACCTACCCGTTGGAACCTAGAACCTGAAACCTACCCTATCACAGGTTCCAAGTTCTTACAGATTCCTTCATCAAACAACAAAGATGTACTAATGCGATAAACATGGACAACAAAAACTAATGCGACGCCAAATTAGAGTATCGATACTTAAACGTTATAGTTATCATTCTCAATGCTATAATTTTTACATTATAATACTTAAACGCTGAGTCTGGTGTGGGTTGATACTTTAGTAACTGAATAGAGCAACATGAAAATGGTGCACTTGGTGTTCTAGTTTTGCTTTTCAGCTTTGTGAAGTCTTCTCAATGTTAACAAATGACAGGGTATGCAATTCTTCATGAAGGGCTTCAACTAAATCAATCAGTCATGAAATATTCTTTTCTCATCAATCTCTCCTAGTCAAATGCAGAACTTAATTTACAACTATGATGTTGTTAATCAATTCACACATACACAACAAGAACATAATAATTAGAAATTTCAAAATAAAGATGAAACATTTATATATTAGCAAAACAAATAATGCAGCCATATAGAGTTAGCATGGAAGATGCTTCATACATTTGAAGTTTTCTTATCCTAATTTGCATGCTCAATACTAAATGACTAGCTAAGCACACTATGTAAAAGACTAAACAACAACAGAAAGATATAAAAAAAAATACTAAACAGATGAGTAAAGTTGGGGAATTTAACAACTATATGACTTCACCCCTAACCTGTGTAGAGTAATCAAGAACAAATATAATAGACATTGCAAGAGAGACTAAAAGTCTAAAAGTGAGAAGAAAAAGTTGAATTAGGGTTTTTATTTTTTTCTTTTTAGTGTCCGGTTCTCGGTTCCCGTTCCAGTTCCGGTTCCGGCGATTCCTAAAAAATGGAACCGAGAACCGGACCCTCAAGCATTAGAACTTGGAACCGTGGTTCGGTTCCGGTTCCGGTTCCCCGATTCCGGGTTTTACCTGAGAACCATGCTCACCCCTACCCCATACAGCGAAGCAGTCAGTGAATAAGGCTGGATGACGTGACACGTGGTCGTTACGGATAAGGGCCACGTCGGATGCACCTGGGGTCTGTTTCGTCTGGTTGCTTTTTTTCTCTGGAAAGATCGGAATCGGGATTGAGAGAATTCGATGATTTATGATAAGTATTGACCTTAGACCAAAAAAAAAAACATTATCTTTGGAAAACAATTAAGAACAGTCGAGCCATTTTGATTAATAATCATAATCATCGCAATGGAGGAGTTCTGCGCGGGCAAAACGTGGGATGAACCATGTGTGCCCCTAGCAAATTTTGACTTTAATTAATTGGGCAAAATAGATAGTGGACGATGCACGTATCATGTGGATAGAAGATTGACTTAAGAATGTCCAGCAAAATAACTTGGGGATATTCTTCATTGAGTTTAGCGTATCATTTCTAAAAAGCTTGATTGAATGAAAGGGTCACAAGGGATTGGCACTGCGAGTCCTGGACACCCAAACGAGGTAAATAGAGCCGCTTACGATTTGCATTGAGGTTGATTGATAGCGCTAGCCCTAGTCGCACTTCCGTTGACATGTGAAGCCAAATTTTTATTAAAGGCTTTTTGGTATTTTTCTCTTCTTTTTGCTTTTAAGTTAAAAGCTACTCCTTACATATAAGCAATTTAGAAGTAGTAGATGTTAACGCAAAGAGAAGAAAAAGAGAAAGAAAAGAAAAGGAGAGGCTGTGACAGCTAGGTGAGTGTTCTCAATCTTTTTGTGCCATAATATTGAGAGAAGAGAGAAGATTACCATTATATTCCCACTTTTTTTGAAATCTAGTGGATTCGCAGAGTACCTTTACATGGAGATGTAGCCCAAGTTTGGGTAAACTTCGATTACAAATTCTTTGGTGTATTATTATATTCTTCCAGTGTGGATTATTTGCTTGGGTTATTTTTCTAGAATCGGTGTTAAATTCCTAACAACTGGTATCATAGTCTAGGTTGGCTAATAGAGGACATATAGGGTTTTTTCGGTGACGTTCGATCGAAAACAAATGATATGACAGAAGATAAAATCAGAATCGACAAGTTTGACAGGCAAAATTTCGAATGGTAGAAATGCCAAATCAAGGACTACCTTTATCAGATAGATCTCTATGCACCACTTGAGAGTTGGCAACCCGAAATCGCGGAAGTGAATTTGACAGCGGAATCGAGATGGAAAATTCTTAATCAAAAGGCATTAAGTGTGATTCATCTAGGGCTAACGAAAAAGACAGGATACTACATCACAAAAGCAAAGACTGCAAAAGAAGTCATGGATATTTTGACGAATATATATGATAAGTCATCCACATCAAATCAGATATTTTTGCTAAAGAAGCTAGTTAATATGAAGTTATCTGACAGAAATTTTGTGGTAGAGCATATTAATAGTTTAACATAGGTCACAGGTCAATTGGAATCCGCAAGCATAAATCTAGATAAAAAGCTTAAAGCTTTATTATTTTTATGTTCCTTTCTAGAAAGCTACAACATTGCAGTGTAGGAAATTTCAAGAACCATGACTGACAATTTGACTATGGATGATGCTGTGCAACACCATAAATGAAGAGACGTGAATGAAAGTCTCAGGTGGAGATAATTTTCGGCATCTATGTCTTTGACAGCACTAGCAGTGGAAAACTGTGAAAAAAGTAAAAGCAGAGGAAAATTCAGCAGGCGTGGTAAGTCACAATCAAGAGGGAATATAGAGGTTTCAAAAGATAAGTGTTGGTTTTGTCACTAGACTGGACATCGGATGTTTCAACATGAAGCTTACAAAAGAAGCAATGGGATGAAAATCAAAGAGCTAATGTGGTTTTGACTGCAGGGTTTGACTTGAAGACAGACAAGTGATTTATTGACTCTGGTGCTTCTTTTCATTGCACCTCACAAAGAGACATATTTGCTAATTGTGGGAAATGGCTACACGTGTCTGATTATTGGAAAAGGAACTGTGATATTGAACATCTCAAGTAGAGGACGTCTAGTTTTGCATGAAATCAAGCATATTCCAAAGTTGAAGAAAAATCTAATTTCAATTAGTAAACTTGACTAAGAAGGTTTGATAACAAGATTTGAATGTGGAGAGATAACCTCAGAGGCGAGAGTAGTAATAAAGGAAAAGCGTATAAGTACACTTTATATTCTCTAGAGAGACAATATCAGTGATATGATTGCAACTACAATGGTTACAGGTAATTTGGCTACTCTTTGGCATTATCAATTGGGACATCTTGATGAAAAGTGTGTAAAGTAGTTACACTTAAAAAAGTTGCTTCCAGGTTTACAAAAAGTTGAGTTAGATTTCTGTGAAAGTTGTATTAATGGAAAACAAAAGACGGTTAGTTTTCAATTGAATGGACGACAGAATAAAGGTCAAAAGTTAGAGTTGGTTCATACTAATATGTGGGGACCAGTTCAAGAACTCTCTTTTGGTGGTAAGAGATATTTTGTCACTTTCATTTATGATGCAACAAAAAAAACTTGGGTCTATTCTCTCATAGAAATATAAGAAGTATTCGAGGTGTTCAAAATGTGGAAGGTCACGGTAGAAAAAGAGACAGCTTATTAGATTAAAACTCTAAAGTATGGTGATGGTGGCGCATACATGAGCAAGGAATTTGCAGAATTCTTAAGGCAGGAAGGTATACACGAATTGAATATTGTTCTTAGAACTCCTCAAGAAAATGGTGTGGCTGAGAAGATAAACATGACAATTTTGGAGTGTGTGAGATGCATGAGACTACATGCAGGTCTCCTACTACATTTATGAGCTGCTACAGTTGATGCAACTATTATCTAATCAATAGGTGTCCAGTGCGCTGGATAGAGAAATACCGTAAGAGTAGTGATCAAGTAAAAAGGTCAACTATTCATATCAATAGGTGACCGGAAAACACCTTTGTAAAATGGGGGAAAATGATTTCCGTTTTTCAAAAACGGAAATCATTTTCCAACCTTTTCTCGGCCTCTCTCTCATGCTCCATCACCTCGCGCCTTTGACGCCGCTCCCCACCCCCCAATCTAGCTTCGGAGAGCCCCCTCTCCTCCTCCAACTGGCGCAAGCCACGCCACCCAAGCCCGTACACCGCCTCCGCCTCCGCCTCCGCCTCCGCCTCAGGGGTTCCTCCGCCATGCGGCCTCGCAGATGCAGTCCCTCTTGCAGAACCTCGACGTCTAGTCCCTGAAGAACTTCTTCGCCGATTGGATGATGTCGCAGCAGTGGTTCGACATGAAGCAGCTCTTCGAGTTCTGAATTCGAAGCTAGGACAAGAATGGGAAGACGAACTGGAGAGTCTCGGCCTCACAAGTCGCCAGAGGCCGGCAAATCTCGGCCTCGCGAGTCGCCTGAGGCCGGCGAGTCTCGGCCTCGCGAATCGCGGCAAGGTCGAACTCTCCAACCTCAGGCGACTTGAGCTCGCCGGCCTCGTGAGTCGAGCGCAGCTGAGCTCGAGCTTGCCGGCGAGCGAGCTCGAGGCCTTGCGAGTCGCGGCGAGGCTCGACTTCGCCGGGATTGGGCAAGGTCGGCCCTTGCTGGGCCTCCCTTCAACGACCGGTGGAAGAAAAGGAAGAAAAAGAAAAACCGGCGGAGGAAACAGACGGAGCTTGCCAAAGAAGAAGAAGAAGAAGAAGAAG